>CM071636.1:5429367-6629367 GCA_036419045.1 Scirpophaga incertulas
ATGGTTTCTAGGTAAAAATAATGACAATAAATAAATTATAATAAGTATTTAATATTATTTAAGAGACTAAAACTACTTATATTTATATACTTGTATACCATTGTATACCAGACTGTTTTGTACAATACTATGTTATTTAACCTACTTTCATAAATATTATTACAACAAAAATTATTACAGGTGACTCTGGGTATCCTTTAAGGAAAACAATGATGACACCCATTTTGGATGCAAGGCCTCACTCACCAGAAGCATATTACACAGAACGCCATGTGCAAACAAGAAACATTGCACGAAGCCAGAGGGATCAAGAAAACGCCCAGGAAGAAGGCACCAGGGCCAGATAGGATTACCAATGAGGTACTAAGGCGGCTACCTTATAAGGCCATAGCGACACTGACCCGCCTGTACAATGGAATCACACGGACATCACACTTCCCGACCATCTGGAAGACAGAACGGGTCATAATGATTCCTAAGCCAGAGAAAGATTCCACCCAGCCGTCCAGTTACAGGCCAATCACCTTGCTGCCTGCCATGGCGAAAGTGTTCGAGAGATTACTGCTGAACACTATGCTGCCTCACATACGCCCGAGAGAAGAGCAATACGGCTTCCGGGCAGAACACTCGACGACGTTACAACTGACAAGGGTAATACACACCCTGGCAGCCGCCAAGAACAAAAGAGAAATTATAAAATGAAGAAAAAGAAAAGAAAGCACAGAACAAAACGACAGTTAAAGCAAATAAGAAAAAACATAAAGAACCTAAGGGAATAAAGAAATCTAACATGCGACAAAAGAATTGGTTTGATGAAGAGAGTAGTGAAGAAGAAAATAATAATGATATGAACTTCCGCGATTCCGATTCATCGCAAACTTGGGAGGAGATTTCAAAAATGATTAACAGAAATAGCGACGGCGAAAATGAGGTGACTTTGTCAGCCTCAGAAAGTGACAAAAATATTAAAGATGATGAATTCAAGAATTTACAAACACCCAGTCTAGGAGACTGGGTGTGTTGGCGAACGCTGTATTATTACCTCTATTATTCTTTTAAACTTAATATGACAAGTCATGTCATTTTCATATTTGCCATTGCAATTAAAGACGTATTGTGAATACGGGAATTTATTTCTATCCCTCTAATATTCGCCAATCATAGTGCAGTATCACATATTTCAGCGGTATTTGAATATCTGGCGACCGTTAAATATTATTGCTGAGATTATTTAGCTGCCATCATTGTTGACGGATAATTTTATTTAGAGAGAAAATTCCAATTAATATGACGTCCATCATAGAAGCAATCACTGAAAAAGATTTTCTGAAAGCGAAGTCCAATCGTACGGTCGGCCAAGAAAGTGGTCTACCAGTTTTGACAAAATTTCATATGTGAGTAAAATAGCGATAAGGTTGAACTCCTGAACTTATTACCTTTTTAAGATTATGCAGAGTGATGACTTTTTTTTGCTGACATTTGAGTTTGACCTTTATTATCAACGCATTAAACAATAAATTCCAACCAACAGTATTCATCATATTGAGTTCAATTTGAACATTTGTTGACATTTCTTAATTTAAGGAATGAAAATAAGAGGAAAACCTCTTTTTGTTTGAAATAATAAAATAAAAAACAGACAAGACGTCATTTTTCAAGTTGAAGTATTTGTAAAAACAAAATATTTTTTTTTTTCATTTTTCTACGATCGCGATGCCTCGCAACTTATCAATCGTTGAAAGGTCTCGAATAATTGCATTGCATAGCGATGGACTCAATAATAGTGAAATTTCTAGACGTTTAAATATATCGGTAAGTTCTACTAAGTTCATGATAACGAAGTATTAATGATATATTTTCTTGTAATCAAAGCCTAATATTTCCATAATAATTAATTAAATTCATTTTTTTAGAGACAAGCTGTTCGACTTTGGATTACTCGTGAAGGCGAAGAGGGAAATTTAAATGATCGTCATCGAAGCGGTCGTCGTCCTGTACCCCTAGACAAATGGCTAACGTTTCATATCTATTCCATTTCGACAAACGTTTACGTCTTAGCGATATCGTTTCGCAGTTGGTAGCCAACTGTACTTAGAGTTGTCGAACGCTTATTCTATTCGAACGCCCCAAAAAGAAAACAAATATTGTCTATGGTTTCGGCCCCCAAGGACGCATCCTAAGAGATAGGTTGTGGGCTGAGCTTGGAAATTTATTGAATTCTGTTGATGGTGGTGTGCAGAAATCATCCGAAAAATGGAAAAAAGTATGTTGTTTGGTTTTGTAATTATTATTAATTGCAGCATTACATACCAATTTTCGCCACTGCATTCTCACAAAATATTAATTTTTATAAATTGAAATAGAATATTTTATATATTTTTTAACTAAGCTTTATTTATTCAGGTATGGGCCGACTGGAAAACGAAAACAAAAAAAAATATTTGACTTGCAGGAGACATGCTAGTCATACTGGTGGTGGTCCGAGTAGCGGAATGTCTTTAACCGCATTAGAAGAGAGGGTGGTGGCAGTTATTGGAATAAGTGCAGTGGTGGGTCAGGCTGCCATTGAGGAACATGGGTTCAATGTAAGTTTTCATAGCAACTAAAATTAGTTACATCATATGATTTGCCTATGAAAAACCTTTAGTAATGACTGTGTTAGTCAATTTTGATTTGTTTGATTGTTAATATTACTGCATTATTCATTACAAGTCTCATCCATCTATCCATCAGCCTATAGACATCCACTGCTGGACATAGGCCTCACCCAATGATCTCCACAAGTCAAGCCACATGCATAGCATAAAATATCACATTACCAACAACACAATTATTAGCATAAATCAAATAATTTGGTTTGTCAGCCTGAATTACATATTCATTAACAAAACACATTTTTAAATATGTTTTCAGAGAACGCCAAACGAACCGGTTTTGGAAAATGCAACCATAGAACCGTCATTGGGACATAGCAGTGCATCCATAATACAGTATTACAATCACATAAATACAACTTGTGAGTACTTATTCAATGTTGTTACTGAGAAAATTCAACACCCACATTACAAGCAAAAATAAGATAATGATAAACCAACTTAAGGAGCTTAGTGGTGTAGTGGTTCGTGTGCTTTGACTTGTATTGAAAATAAAGCACCTTTCGCCGTGGTCAAGCTGTGGATGGGTGACCAAAAATTTGTGATCTCGAGCTCATCCGTGCTTCGGAGGCAAGTTAAGCCGTTGGTCTCGGTCACTATTTTGACTGTTTTTATCCACCAACTCGCATTGGGCCAGTGTGGTGGTGTTAAGGGCCATACTCCTAGTGTGTTTCTATGAGGAAGGCCTGTCCCAGCAATGGGACGTTTACAGGCTGAGGACGATAAACTAATATTATTTTTATGTTGTTATAGCGACACCAGAGTCATCTTCCGTACCTCGTGCTTCGCAAGCCACCAGCACATTGCCTCCACCTTCACAGCCTCCACAAACACCTCCACCTGTCCCACAAACGCCACCACCGCCCCCAACAATACAGCCACCTCCATCTTCGTCCTTAAGAACACCTCCACCGCATAGCAATCGGCAGCAAGTGGCAGACTCTCCACGGTCTGCAACTACAACTCCACGCCGGGCCTTATTAAGGGCGCGAAGGAATAGAGGGTTGACTCCCTTCGAACGGGTTGCACACGAATTTGCAGCCGTCGAGCAGCGCCGTCTAGCAAGAGAGGAGTCTCGAGAAATGCGTCGCCTCGATTACGAAGAGGCGCGAGACAGGCGCCTTCATGAACGGGAGATGGAGGGACTGCGTTTGGAGGCGCAACGTATAAAAGTGGCTCGGCAAACTAATGAGCTTTTACATCAATTAGGCGTCCTTGCCCAACGTCTAATTGATGTAATTTCACAGCAAGGTAGTTTGCCTTCAACAGATCCTATTTAGGTAATGGCACCTAATTCCGAGGGATTCTGAAATTGGCACCTAATTACGTGGTATTTAAAAATCATTGATATTATGGGACTTCAGTAGTTTGTTGAAAAAGTTGTTTGTCTGTTTTTATTACCCTTTTTTTATGAGCACTATAAAAAGTTCTTTTCGTCAATGGCTCTCGAATGTTCTCGGCGATATTGTTTACTTCGACGGCGCAACAATATTATAGTTTTATCTTTACAAATTGAGAAAAAAATAAGATTTTAAAATACCATGACATTGAGTGCCTTAAAATTAACCTAGTTCCTAATACAGGGTGGGCCATATGAGTGTTGGCGATTTAATTCTTCAATTTCTCGGAAACGCCGGACGCGGGGCGGCGGAGGGTATGTTGTTAGCTGCGTCGCTTCCTGGAAATTTAGTCGCCATGGAGCCGTACACGGGAGCGCAACGTGCATTTTGTGTCCGAGCATATTACGAAAACAATAAATCAGTGATTACTGCACGACGTTTGTATCGACATGAACACGGTTTACGCGATTTAAGTGGAGTTCCAAGCGCCAATGTGATACGGAAATGGATCAGAATGTTTGAAACAACTGGCTCAACAATATCAATTACGGCTCGTGGTCGCGCAGTTTCTGCAAGATCAGCCGACATTGTGGAGCGTGTTCGTGTTTCAGTTCAGCGAAATCCGCAACAGTCAACACGTAAGAGAAGTCAGTCTTTAGATATCAAAAGAACGACATTGCGTCGAATTTTGAAGCGTGATTTGCATTTGAAGGCGTATAAAATTCAGATAGTCCAAGAATTAAAGCCAAATGATGCCAATAACCGACTTAACTTTGTCAGATTGATGCTCGAGCGGTTCAACAATTTCAACAATGTGATGTTTAGTGATGAGGCCAATTTTCACCTTAATGGCCATGTGAACAAACAAAATTGTCGGTTCTGGTCCGAGACTAATCCCCGGCGCTTGCATGAACGTCCACTTCACAGCCCTAAACTTGTTGTGTGGGCGGATAACGTCAACCGGTATTATTGGCCATACTTTTTTGAGGACGAAAGAGGGCAAGCAATGACGGTGAGAGCTAACAATTATTGCAACATGATAAGAGACTTTTTGGTGCCAGCTTTGCAAGAACTTCAAGGCAATACCTCGAGGATGTGGTTTCAACAGGATTGGGCCACATGTCATACGGCTAGGGCATCCATAGGGCTGCTGAAAAATGTTTTCCCCGGAAAACTCATATCACAAAGGGGGGATATTGAATGGCCACCACGTAGCCCCGATCTTTCTCCTTGCGATTTTTTTCTATGGGGCTACCTCAAATCGGTAGTCTACGAGAATAATCCGACCAATTTAGAGCAGCTGAAGAGGAACATTGTTCAGGAAAGTAACAAAATACCGAGAACAACTTTTCAACGAGTTTTCCAAAATTTGCGACTTCGGTTCCAAGAGTGTCAAGCAGCCGACGGAAGTCACTTGGACAATATTATTTTTAAGTCTTAAAAATTCCTATTTTTCTACTTTTTAAAAATACAAATACATTTTTGTTATGTTTCGTAGTTTTTTTTTATTGAATATTGAAACCACCAACACCTTTATGGCCCACCCTGTATATATAATTTTCACTTCGCGCTAGCGCCTTGAGAGACGAACGTGTTACTCGGCCTATTGTCAATTGTAGATAATAAAGTTCATAATTCTGTGCGCCGCGGTTGTGTAGTGGCAGTGCTCAGTACCGTGCACCGATATCTGTCTCCGTCAAACCTATCCGCCCTAGCTGAGTGTAACAGGATAGGATGTTCCGTTCACCGAACAAACATCACTCGAATCCCGACCTTAGTGTCACTGCTGAAAAAGAAGAGACACCGATTAACACGATCAGAAAAAGAAAACGATCGGGAGATGATTTATCCCAAGCAATGGAAAAATTAGAACAGTCTTTTTCCATCAAGATCAATAACATAATTACTGAATTACGATCAGAATTGACGAGCATCAATAGCACGATCAAAACAGAGCTTGCTAATCTCGCTACCGCCACTGCAGAAATAAAAAGCGAAATTAATGAATTACGTTCTGAATACTCTGGTTTGCGTGGAAATATAAATGATCTTAATAACAAATATCGCACCCTAGAGGAAGAGCTTTCCAGTATAAAAGATTCGTATGAATATCAATGTAACGATCAGGCTGATCTGAAGAAAAGGTTAGATATTTTGAACACACATACCATCACTGACCTGCCTGTTAAAGTAACGGATCTTCAGGACAAAATAGATTCAATGGAACAGCACGCAAGGCAGAACAATATCGAGATTGGTAATATCCCTGAAAAGCGAGGTGAAAACTTGCTTGCTATTATTGAATCTATAGGAAATACCATCAAATGCCAGTTACATCAAAATAATATATTGTCCATTCACCGGGTGCCCCATGCTCGTAAAGATGAAAACAGTCGCCCCAAAAACATTATTGTTAAACTTTGTTCCCGTATACTACGAGACAACGTATTGAGTGCATTTCGTATAACGAAGGGACTCAAGACTGACCAGCTTGGCCTATCCGGAACCCCTCGCAACGTCTACATGAACGAGCATCTGACATTACGCAATAAGCAGTTATTTCGCAGCAGTCGTGAAGCAGCAAAAAAACATTTATTTAAGTACGTGTGGATCAAAAATGGAACGGTTCTTGCCCGAATGTCTGATACGTCCCCTATTCTCGCAATCAGGTGTAACAAAGACTTGTGTAAAATTGGTAAGACTAACTCGGATAACTGCAATCATAATAGTGCCTAATATCATTTTACCAAAAATCTGTATACAATTATCCTTAATTTTAGCATTGTATATGTGTCTCAGAAATAGTTATGTATTTAATATTACCATCAATTTGATAATCGTTACTTATCTTGTGTGCCAATTATATATGTATAGCCAAAATGCGTGTCTCGTACACGCATATAGCATAATTCTACAAAAATCATTATGTAACATTATCCTTCTTTTGTCATTAATAAGAACACTGTATGTGTATTTCAACAATAGTTTTGTGTTTAGCATTAAAATGATAATACTAACTTTTATTGTGAGCCATCTAAAAAGTCGAATTTATACATACTTTCTACATACGCATATCATAATTTTAGAAGAATCATTTTACAGCATAATTGTGATAATAAAACATGATTTTATAACGACCGCGATCACATCTTCAAAATTTTTATGTAACAAAGATCATTACAGCAGTCACTATTCCTCATTAAATGTGTGTATGCCTTCCAGAATGTACCTACCCATATTTTTTAAAATGAAACTCTGTCACTCCTATTATTTCTTTACTAACACTGCTTATAACTTATTAGATAAAAATGGCATATAATAATATATCTTTGTACTACCAAAATTGTAGGGGAATTCGCAGTAAATTACAGGCACTATACATGAATATTTTAGCATCGTCTCATGACATAATAATCCTGACTGAGACCTGGCTTACACCGCAAATATATGACACTGAATTTATTGATAACAGATATTTAGTGTTCAGATGTGACCGTGACCGCGATCGCACTAATAAACGGGACGGAGGTGGTGTGTTGATAGCAGTAAGACGTGAACTGAGACCGGTTTCTGTTCGGCTGCCGTGCCTCGCTCCTGCTAGTATTGAGCACGTCGTTATCGCTCTAAACTCAGGCCGTCGCAATAAGCAACATATAATAAGTGCTGCATACATTCCACCCAAAACGTCCGATGATGTTTATGAGTTGCATTTTAATATTCTACGCGAAATAATTTCATGTAGTCATGTCGAATATTTTCTTGTCATAGGTGATTATAACTTGCCGTGTGTAGAATGGGCAAATAGCGACAACCACAGTTGTGGTTTGTTAGGTTCTAATGTTGACTCATGTACTTATTTATCAGATTTCTTGGCGCTAACGGATTCACTGCAGTTTAACCATTTAAAAAATAAATCTAATCGTATCCTTGACCTCGTAATATCTAACAATAAGGACTGTTGTGTTAGGTCGTGCGAATGGTTACTGCCGCCAGATGGCTATCATCCGCCGTTCTTAGTTGATTTGACATTAAATTATAATAACTCCCCTATGACACGTCGCCCTATTATTAAATTTAAGTATAACACAGCAGATTATAAATTGATCAACAGCGAATTAGGAAAAATTGACTGGTTGTCTGAATTGAGTCATTTAGAGGCGGATAGGGCTGTGGAAAAATTTTACGAAATTATTTACCATGTGATAAGAGTACATATACCTACAACACGGTGTAAATCTAGTAACTTTCCTCGTTGGTTTTCCACAGCTCTTATTCATATATTCAAAGACAAAGAAAGAGCATGGAAGAAATGGAAGAAATACAAGAATATTTCTGATTACGAAATATTTGCCATTTACCGCAAAAGATTTAAAATTGAATGTACCAGATGCTTCTTAAATCATATTAAACTAGTCGAGGATAGTATCCCTCATAACGTAAAATACTTCTGGACGTTTATCAAAAACCGTAAACGCACATCTGCCATGCCAGCCTCCATGTACTACGAAAACACAGATTCAAGCGATCCCACTGAAATAAGTAACTTATTCTCCTCATTTTTTCAATCCGTTTATGAACCATCAACATTAAATACCGATAGTTGGCAGCCTCAATCCTCGTTTTCGAATAGTTCGGAAATTATATCCAGCATACATATTGATTTAAATTCGATAATTAAGGAACTAAAAAAATTAGACATTTCAAAGGGACCCGGTCCCGATGGTTTACCAGTAATTTTTCTAAAATCAACGGCAAATACTATATCCAAACCTCTATACATTCTATATAACAAGTGCATGGAGGAAGGCGTTTTCCCTTCAGCTTGGAAACACGCACATATAACGCCAGTACATAAAGGGGGTGACAAGCACAACGTCGCTAATTATCGACCAATATCTATACTCTCAACATTATCGAAACTTTTTGAGCGGTTGGTACACAATGCTATTTATCCTATCATACACAACGTGATTATACCAGAACAACATGGTTTTCTTAAACGTAGGTCAACTACCACTAATCTTATAACATTCACTAACTACTTATTCAAGAGCATGGATCGTCGTCTACAAATAGATGCCGTATACACCGATTTTGAAAAATGTTTTGATAAAGTGGATCATGCCTTGCTTCTGCAAAAAATTGCCTTTAACGGTATACGTGGGGACTTGTTGAGATGGTTTATGTCGTATGTAACACACAGAACACAGACAGTAGTAATTAATGGTTATAAATCGGAAACGTGTAACGTCACTTCTGGTGTACCCCAGGGCTCAATAATGGGTCCCCTATTGTTCATTTTATTTGTAAATGACATTAAGTCTTGTTTTCGTAATTCCAACTTCTCATGTACGCAGACGACCTAAAAATATACAGAACTTGTAAAACTCATGCAGAGGTGGAATTGCTACAGCAGGACTTGAATAGATTCTCACAGTACTGTATTGAAAATAAACTTAAGTCATTCTAAATGTGTTAAAATAACCTTTACAAAAAATAGAAATATAATAAGTAATAACTATAACTTATTTGGCTTTGATCTTAGACCTGTTCTGTCTGTAAAAGATCTGGGGGTATTGTTAGATACAAGACTACATTTGGATCAATATATAAGCACCATCAGAGACAAGGCCCTTAGAATGTATGGCTTTGTAAAAAGATCATCGTGTGACTTTAAGCGACCCACTACATTACTTTTTCTTTATAAGACACTTATTCGGTCACAATTAGAATATGCCATACCGGTCTGGAACCCTATTTTTCGTAAGTACCACGACAAATTGGAGATGATCCAACGTAAGTGCCTAAGATATATTAACTTCATACATCAACGCAATCATCAATCATACACTTGTCTACTGGAGGAATATGGACTGCTTAGCTTAGAGAATAGGCGTACACTTATCAGTATAATGACACTTCATAAACTATGTAATAATAAATATGATTGTATAGATCTTAACAATGAGTTGTCTTATGTGATACCACGCAGTGTGCACAGGCGCGAAGCGCCCAGGGTGTTCCATGTACCAACGTGTCGCACGTACGCCGGCGTACGCGCTCCTCTACGGAGGCTCGCTGACACTTATAATAAATTATTTTCTAGCTTAGATATGTTCTGTGAATCAGAAGTAAAGTTCAAAAGGGATATTATTTCTATTTTACACGCTGGACAAATTTAATGTACGTTTATGTGCGCGTGTGTGGGTGTGTATGTCGACTTATTATTTATTTAAAATCAATTCCATTATACCTACTTATTGTATTTTGTATTATGTTGTATATAGTATGTATTTTTCTTTAGAATGGCTGTATAATTAGTCAATTACGCATTTGACTATATTTTTATAGATATTGTATAAAAATAATTTGTAATAGATATCGAGTAACACATGATACCAAAACGTGGATAACGGTATGGGCTTCACAATAATAAAAATAAATGTTATTAGTTTTTAGTAACAATGTAGTAGACATAGTATAAGTAAGTTTAATTGTGATAGCTGTTAGTTATTCCTAATAAAATAAAATAAAATAAAATGTCCGATATACCACGGAATTGAGAATTCATAATAGTTGTAAGTTTTTTTTAAATATTTAAGCCAAATTTATACGTTCTAAGTTAATATTTTGGTTTTGATTAGTTCAATAACCCAATAACATGAAAATCTTTTTTCGTGGTACACTTTGACATTTAATTAAGTAGTTATAGCGGACCAAAGAATGTCTAATAAGTACTTTAATGAGTTTTTTGTATACTTGGGAGGTGCTTGAATTTATTTTTATTTACGTGTTCTGTTATAGTGATAAACATGATTATTAGTTGTTTCAAAGTGTTGCAATTAAGCTTCAAATTGTTTTTTTTTTTTGTTTTTTTTTTGTAGAATTCTTTTATTTTTATCACTTGGAATAAGGAAAATTTAAAAACGTTACAAAACGCAATTTCTTTGTATTTACCTCGGAAAAAGGGTTTATGACAACCTAAATCCGCGGTGGTGGCACATGTTAATTTATTTGATGTTATGTTTCATATGTGTATTATGTTTGTTTTGGAAAATCGTCGAATCACTATCAGAGAAGTTGCTGAGGATGTTGGTATATCACTTGGCTCATGCCATGAAATTTTTTCTAACGTTTTGGACATGAGACGTGTGTCAGCGAAGTTTGTTCCGAAATTGCTAAATTTTGACCAAAAGAACCGTCGCACATACGGGTATTGAAGCCAAAAAATCGCTTAAAAGTCGAAAAATACAAAACACAAATATGCAGGTAGTTAACGGTACCTGACGGGTGGGAAGGGTCGAAGGGACGATAGTCCGCACCCATTCCTTTGTTCTTGTCAAACACTTCGAACAAATTTAGTCGTCTTTTCAACGCAAGTCTGATCGCACGTAGTAATACACAGTAAAAACAAATAAATTAAGTTATGATAACTAAGTTGTTACAATTGAGTTAAGTTATTTAGAGTCAGTTAAAGTTATGGATATCATAGAACAAGGTATGTACAGTTATAATTATCTAAAGATTTTGTAATATGTAACTAAATAATATATATATGCATTTTTTTGTGAGATGCATTAATACTTAAGAATTGATTTTGTTTTTTTTTAATAAGTTAGATCTTTTCTTACTCTCCGGACCTTGCCGAAGCCTAATTTTTTTACTATATTATATTTAACTAATTACTATAGAAGGTATAGTAAAGATTTGCTGCCAAAATGTGCCAAAACATAACATTTTAAGATATTAAATATACGTGGTATTTACCAAAACAAACTTAATTTTGCGGTCGATTAAATTAAACGTATTTTTTCTTGGTTCTAGGATCTTCTGGTGTGAAGATTGTAACGCGAGAATTTGTCTTTCGAAAAGCGAGAGATTACACAGAGCCCAATTTTGAAAAAAAATTGGATTTATTTGAGTTTGAAATAATAAATGCCCCATCGTTTCCGATTGATCAAAAAACAAAATTCACCAAAACATTTAGTCGTCTTAAATCTGAAATGAAGTTAAAGTGGCAGACAGCAAATAGAACAGAGAGTGTGTTTTTTAAAAAAATACCACAATTGGCTTCAAAATACTCTCGAAATACCGAAAACGACTATTCTTCCTGAAAGATTGAATACAGGTCGACCAAGCAAAGAGTTTGGGGAATTAACCGAGTCCAGTAAACGCCGAAAAACATCACATCTACGAAACGAATATAAAGCAGAAACACTACTTTATGCGGGTCAAATGACACTTCGTGAGAAAGGAAATGTGGATAGTGCATATGTGATTAAAGATGTAATGTCGTCCCCAACACGTGGCCATAAATACCGTGAAGCGTTTAGAAAAAGCGCTACACCTGAAGCAAAAATAAAACAACTGTCGCCAACTGAAGCTTTGTCTATGTTTGTGGAAGCATCACTGACTCGAAAGCAGTACGAAATAATTAGAGAAAGTGCTAAAAAACTATATCCGTGTTACTCAATTTTACAGAAAGCAAAACAAGACTGTTATCCAAATATCGAGTCTTATCGTGTCACTGAAACCTGTGCAGAAATTAAATTGCAGGCATTGCTGGACCACACTACTCAGCGTTTATTATTATTTCTAAGAGATGTATTAAATACTATAACAGTGACAGAATTAAAAAACTTAGAGCTCATTTTCAAATGGGGATGTGATGGCTCACAGCAAGCTCAATATAAGCAGAAGTTTGCTAACAGCAGTGACTCTGATGCAAATATTTTTCAGTCATCACTTGTACCATTACAATTAATAAGTAAGAGCACAAAAAAAAGTTATCTGGAATAATCCATTACCATCTTCTCCGCGTTACTGTCGACCAATGCGGATAAGATTTATACATGAAACCAAGGATGTAACCAATGAAGAAATAAGTTACTACAGAGAACAGATTGATCAGTTAACAGAAACAAAAGTTACATTTAGGTCGTACGAAGCTGTGGTCCACCATAAATTATTATTCACAATGATAGATGGTAAAGTGTGCAACTCGGCAACAAACACTGGCTCTACCATGAGGTGTTATATTTGCAAGGCAACTTCAAAAGACTTCAATAAACTTGAAATGTTTAAGGAAACAGCAGAAATACAGCATTTGGAGTTTGGCCTGTCGATTTTACATGCCCGAATTAGATTTTTTGAAACCTTACTTCACATATCATACAAGATTCCAATAAAGAAATGGCAGGTAAGAACTCAAGTAGAGAAAGATAAAATTAGAGAAAGAAAAATTAAAATACAAGAAGATTTTAAAAATGTACTTGGGCTATTGGTAGATGTACCAAAAGCAAATTATGGAAATACTAATGACGGAAACACTAGTAGAAGGTTTTTTAATAATATAGAAGAATCCGCAAATATAACTGGAATTGATAAAACCCTAATAGAAAAATTTGCAGTTATTTTAGAAGTCATATCAAGTGGTTTTAGTATTGACATAGAGAAGTTTGATAAATATTGCCAAGATACAGCAAAGCTGTACGTCCAATTATACCCATGGTATCCCATGACTCCTACATTGCACAAAATTTTAGTTCATGGGCCTTCAGTTATAAAACACGCAATACTGCCAATTGGAGCACTATCTGAAGAGGCTGCGGAGGCCCGGAACAAACATTTTCGACAATTTAGAGAGCATTACTCAAGAAAATTTAGCAGAATAGACTGCAATATGGACGTATTAAACAGGTTACTGCTAACATCCGATCCATATTTAACAAGTATTCGACCAAGACCTCCTAGAAAATCAAAACCTTTAAAACCAGAAAACTTAGAAATGTTACCTTACGAAGTTAACACAAAAGAAAATGAAAATACAGATTATGAATCAGATGACGAAGGCGATTGTAAAAAATTTTATGATCTAAATGATGTAATAAATATATAGCTGAATAAATTACTTAAATAAAAAAAATCTTTGCTTATTTTATTCCAATACGTGGGGCAAAATACTTTTATAATGTTTTTGAATTCGTTCTAGATACAATAAATCAGTTAAAAGCATTAAATAATTTTGATCGACTTTTTGGGTCAAATACCCGTATGTGCGTCGCATGAGCATCGCTCAAGACCTGTTGAATGACGTCAACGACGACCCAGATTTACTCAAAAGGGTCATAACTGGTGACGAATCATGGGTATATGGTTATGATGTCGAAACCAAAGTCCAATCGTCCCAATGGAAGACCCCAGATGAGCCAAGACCGAAAAAAGCACGCCAAGTTCGATCAAATGTCAAAGTTTTGCTCACTGTTTTCTTCGATTACCATGGCGTGGTGCATCAGGAGTTCTTGCCATATGGTCGTACGGTCAATAAACAATATTATCTTGAAGTTATGCGCCGTTTGCGAGAAGCAATACGAAAACGTCCAGAATTGTGGAAAAATAATTCATGGCTTTTGCATCACGATAATACCCCATTTTTTTTTTTTTTTTGTTCCCCTGAGGAAAATGCATTAACTTGCATACCCCGGCTGTGGCGAGCCGGGGTTATGTGGGGCTCTCCTCCCCAGAAGGGGGAGGCCTACCCACTAAAAACCTCAGGGATGGCCTCCTCAGGCATGTAGGGAGCCCTGGGAACACAAAGGCCACTTCCGGGAACCCCAGCCTCCGCTCCCCTCTCTAGAGAGGAGCCCTCCTCGGGGGAAGCTACCACCTCCCCGGTCCCCTCCACCGACGACGCCCCCCGGCCACGGAAGGGGCGTGGTCCATCCCGGGTCGCCGTAGCGGTCGCGACTTCCTCGCGCCCGCCGGCGACCCGCGGCGGCGCCGCCAGCTGTGCTACCGAGCCCGGCGCCGCCTCCTTCGAGCGGGATCGGCCATCTCCCGACCCCGCTCGGCGGCCTCCTTCTGAAGCATTACTGCTTCACAGAAGGAGGCCACAGCCCACCAACCTCCCTCGTCCGCCAGCATTGCCGCAATCAATGCCGGCGGAGACAGATCTCGCCCGATCTCTGCGACCAAGACTCGGCGCTCGGAGGCCCACGCGGGGCACTCCGCCAGCGTGTGCTGGGCCGAGTCGAGGTCGGATGCGCAGTGGTGACAATGTGTCGATCCCTCCCGTCCTATTCGACACAGATACTCACCGAAGCAGCCGTGCCCGGTGAGTACCTGAGTCAATCGGTAGGTGACCTCCTCCTTCCCGTTGAGCCAAGCTTCGAGGTGCGGGAGTACGGCACCGCGCGCAGATCCGTAATTCGAGCTGCGCACGCCAGGCCGCCACAATCCGTCGGTGCCACTCCCGCTTAGGCACTTCGTGCGCGGGTTCCAGGGCGCTCCCCCCATCGCCCCCCCGGCCGACACGCCGCGACGCATACGTCGCCACGTACATGTCGGCCAGGATGTCGAATAGGGGGAAGCGTCCCAGAACCGTCGCCGCCTCGTACGAGATTGTACGGTAGCCTCGTACGATCCGTATGGCCATTATCCGCTGCAGGCTCCGTAGCAGAGCTCTGCAGCGGGGGGACCCCGCGCAGTCTTGCGACCACACGGGAGCCCCATACATGGCCACGGATCGCACGACGCCCTCGTACAGGCGGCGGACTCCATCCCTCGGTCCCCCGAGATTGGGCAGCAGGCGATGCAATGCGCCCGCCACCCTTTTGGCTCGGGGGACCAAACGATAATACCCCTGCTCACTCATCTTTGCTTGTGAGAGGTTTTTTGGCCAAAAACAACACCACAATCATGCCTCAGCCACCATATTCACCGGATTTAGCCCCATGTGACTTTTTCTTATTTCCAAAACTAAAGAGACCTATGAAAGGACGGAGATTTGCAACGATTGAAGAGATAAAGACTGCATCGCTGGAAGAGCTCAAGGCTATACCGAAAAGTGCTTATGAGAAGTGCTTTGAGGATTGGAAAAACCGTTGGCACAAGTGTATTGTATCTGAGGGGGATTACTTTGAAGGGGACAACATAAATATTGATGAATAAATAAATATTTTTTCTTAAAAATACAAAGTCACCTTACTTTTTGAACACACCTCGTATTTGCATATGAAGATAAAATCAGGGCGTTTATTGCTAAAATCGAGCTATGGGTCAATAAGGTCGAAAGAAATAACTTTTCTGCATTTGATACGCTCAATCAAATAATTGACGGACAAGGTGTAGATGTTAAAAAACAAATGCAGAAGAACATGATGCTCCATTTGACTAATTTAAAAAATGAATTCAATCGCTATTTTCCTGACTGGGAAGATAAAAGTATTCAGAAACTGATTCGGAACCCTTTCCTTATTAACGTTTCCGAAGTCGCCGACGAAATTCAAGAAGAATTGATTGAAATGCAACACGATACCAACCTTAAAGATACCTTCGAATCCGGAATAACTCTTGAAGATTATTGGTGCCAAAAAGCAGTTTCATTCCCAAAGGTTCGAGATATTGCCATACGTTACCTAACTCTATTTTCCACCACTTACTTATTTATTTATTTTATTTATTTAAACTTTATTGAACTGCACATATATACTACGGCCTTGCTCCAAAAAAGGTGAGAAACTTAGCTTATGATTTAGCCAAATATTACGAGATTTCTAGACCAAAATCATGGGATGACAATGAAACGGCAAGCGAAGACTGGTTCTCTGGCTTCATGAAAAGACACCCAGAGTTGTCCATCCGGTGCGCGCAAGCCACTAGTTTATCACGAGCCAAAAGCTTCAATAAAAGTAACGTTGAGCCATTTTTCAACAACCTCGCTGTAGTATTAGAACGATATAATTTAGAACCCCAGGATATTTACAACATGGATGAGACGGGCATTACAACAGTGCACAAGCCCGATAGAGTTGTGACAAGAAAGGGCATGCGACAGGTGGGTGCGCTGACGTCAGGTGAACGTAAGTTTTTTTTTTTGTTTTGTTTGTTGACGTCAATTAGTGCCTGTAAAGGTCTATGTTGAATAAATATTATTTTGATTTGATTTTTGAGTAACTATCACAGTTACAGCAAACGCTTTAGGAAACGCCATTCCTGTAATGTTCGTGTTTCCAAGGGTCAATTACCAGGCGCACTTTGTACGAGATGGTCCTGTGGGATGTATTGGGGCTGGTAATAAATCAGGCTGGATGGAAGAAAGAGAGTTCGTTTTATTCTTAGAACATTTCCAACGCCATTCGAATGCATCATTGGACCACAAAGTCCTCCTAACCTTAGATAACCACCCGTCCCATATTACCATACCGGCCTTAGACTACTGCAAGGCCAACGGTATTATTATGCTGTCGTTTCCTCCGCACTGCACGCATAAACTGCAGCCGGTAGACGGGTCAGTCAACGGACCTTTGAAAAAGCTGTTAATAGTGCATGTTCCGCGTGGACCGCATGTACCCAACTGCATTAACGCCAAGAAATATTCAAGGAGGATTTAGGGTAACTGGAATATTTCCGTATAATAGGGAGATTTTTGATGATTCGGACTATAGTCCTTCTTTTGTCACAGACCGACCAGACCCCATATCAACAAATCCAGTAGTGCTCACACCTGAAGCTACTGCTCTCACTCCATCTATGCCCACATCACTGTCTAATGACTTCTGCTTCTAATTTGCATATAGAAACTCTTCCTTATAATGCTGTGGCTGCAAGTGCTGCAACGGAAATGTCTCAGACCTTACCTATGTTGCATGTTATTTTCGTCTAGTGATTTTTTTTATAAATCATTTGAGAAATGAGTTGATAGTTGGGGATATTGTCTAACAAAAGTGTCTTCCCGTTTTGGGTATGTTTCTTAAAATATAATATCAAAATAGAAGCAGTAAATTAGAAAATAAATATTGACTTACTTACGATTTGTTTTTATCAAATTGCACATAATACTTGGCGTATATCTCTCATGTTATTATTGTAGTACATGCATAGTATTTTTATCTTCGCAATTAACTAATTTCCCACACTCAAAACATAAATTATTGTATGATTTTCATCAAAAACACTCGTAAATAATATAGGTTCATTGTTTGTTATGTAGCTGTCAGTATGACGTTCTCTCATTCGCGTCGACCAATGAGAGCTGCGCAGCCGCCGCTGTCTATTCCGTAGATAGTGTTGTCACCGCGAACGCAGAATAGATAATCTTTTGGTCAGCTTCATCGACTACATATACCATTTACAATATTCAACATTCATTTTTTATTTAGAAAATAAAATTTAAGAATTGACGGTTTGATATTTCGTTTCAGGCAACAACAGAGTATCTTCGTTTTATTAATTTAAAATAAGTAGGCTCGTTGGATAGTAGCCGATTTTGTTAGTCTATGAATTTGGTTCAATATCGTTGGACGATATACCCCATCCCTTCTTCTTTCTTTTTTCGCAATGGCGTCTTGGCAGTCGGTTCGCTGAAGGAATTAATTAAGGAAATTCGTTGTACGTATGGTGTTTTGTGATGGTTTCTCGCCAGGATTGTCTTCACCGCTTGTGACTAAGCAGATTGTGTTTTGTAGGCAACCGTCCCGGAGCCACACACTGTAGAATGTGTCCACTACGTGGTGACGCCATGCGCGTCGTGCAATGTGCGCCGTAAGCGCATCTTAGAAGGAGCGGCAGGTTAGTAATTTGTCTTCCTTGTATAGTAATTTAGGTTCTACTTGTATAGTAGGTTTGTAATTTGTCTTCCTTGTATTAGCTAGGCAAGAATACCTAGTGGCAAACTGTGACGGGTTATTGTAATTTGTTGCAGGTTGCCGCTCCTAAATTTCAATTTAAATATACCTCAGAATTTTGCCAGTGAGATTTCTGTATGATTCTCACACTATCGCGCCGGCGCCCAGATTTACGCGGATGCCAGGCTTAATCTAGGACCCACACTATTGTGACCATTACTTGGGTAATGTAGCTCCGTTCTCTAGTAAGTGACTCATTATGTATTGACTACATCCACCTGACAACGAAGACCTAAACGTCGGTGACAATTGTGTAATTGAACATTATTGTGTTTTGGAACATTTATGAAGCATTGTGAGTGTAATGTTGAAACTAGCTTAAATAGAACGGTAATTAAGGCTTAGGTAATGGAAAGGGCCCTTCTCCAACCTACTTAAATGTAAAATCAACTAATGTTTGTAGTAAGAACACTTGGATATAGTTTGTTGTAACTCAACTTAGCCTGTTTAAGGTAGGATTAATTTAAGAATAATAGAATAAACCTTGTCATTGAATAAACATTGTAGTAGAAATTAAATATTGTTGTAGAAGTAACCTTAACATAAGATGAAAGTTGTTAAAACATAAACATTTAGAAGCATGTAAAAGAGGACAATACACATAAGATGAAAGTTGTTAAAACATAAACATTTAGAAGCATGTAAAAGAGAACAATACACATAAGATGAAAGTTGTTAAAACATAAACATTTAGAAGCATGTAACAAGGACAATACAGAAATCTGCTGGTATTCCTTTGTTTAATTTCCAGTATTCCTAGTACTGGTGGCGCCCTTCAGAAGAAAGGAGTTCACCCGACCTCAGCGACAACTCCCCCAACTAGTGACACCCCAAGACCGAACGAACCCCGAGCTCTCCATCTAGCCGGAACTGCAAAAAGATCGCTTAGCCCCGATCCATGCAGCACCTATTAGTGATATTCCACTGAAGATTACTTTACCGTTTGAGTTGACCGACGTTGCAGTCAGTACACCATTGAGGCCTGCATCATCTTTCAATAACTCCCTTGCTTCTTATTATCACGATGAAATTGTTTCCTGTCAAGCTGTGACTCCAAGACATTCCCATCAAAACGATTGTACCAGCCAGGATCCAAACAAGAAGATTGCTGCATCGTCAAATGAAGTCAATGATTCAAGCCAAGCAACGCAAGAAAAGCATTGTGATCTTATGCAATTTGAACTAGTTTGCTCCTCTGAAACTGAGCCTGAGACCTCTCTGAGGCCTACTTCATTTTACATTGACCCTCTAGCTTCTACGTCGCACGTCGAAACTCTTTCATCCAACGCTGTAACTCCAAGCCACACCAAAATCTCAACATCGTCAACTGAAGTCACAAATTCAGGGAAAGCAGCGCTAGTGGTACCTTCAAGATTGGTTAACCTGTCTGAAGCTGAAGCCAGCACTCCTTCGAGACTTGCATTATCTTCCATTGTTTCTTTGGCTTCCACTTCAAATGTTAAATATTTTTCTCCTGAAGTTGTAAGACCGCTGCCAAAGGCACCACCACGCAAAAATAGTAGCCGTGGAAGAAAGAAGGGAAAAAGTGCTATTTACACAGATACTCCCGAGAAAGAAGCCATTCGAAAAGCGTACGAAGAGAAAGAACGTAAAAAGAGGGCTAAAGGTGTAAAAATAACATTGATGGACACCAAAAAAGCAAAAGGAAAAAGGCAAAACAAGCAGAACAAAAAAGAACAAGATAATGAAAACGAAGAGGAAGAATGGTTTTGTATAGTATGTATGGAGGCTTATTCCAATAGTAGAAGCAATGAAACTTGGATTCAATGCTCTAAATGTCAGTTTTGGGCTCACGAAGAATGTACCCCACAAGCTCGACTTAGTTATATGTGCCATAACTGTGAATCTGAGGAGTCTGATTAAACCAAATAAAAATTTATAAGACTGAGATTGACTGATATAATATTAAGACTTAGTGAGACTTATTAAGTAGATCTCTATTGATTGCCTACTCTCTCTTTCTCTGCCTATTGATCTCCACTGATTAATTTCAATATGTACAAAAGTACTAGAAAAAATCGACTCGGTTCACAAGTGATTCTCAGGTGGGACTCGAACCCTATTGTGCTACCGAGCCTCGGAGCCTTCATTTGGAAGAGCAGAGAGCCAGAAACCCAAGTGTTGCGGGTTCGAATCACTTTTGAGCCGAATCAATTTTTTCTAGTATATTTCTATAAAAATCATCTTATCTTAAGCATTGAAAAGTAACTATAGTAAAATCTATATATATAAAAGAAAGTCGTGTTAGTTACACCACTTATAACTCAAGAACGGCAGAACAGATTTGGCTGAAAATTGGTAGGGAGGTAGCTTAGAGCCAGGAGACGGACATAGGATACTTTTTATCCCGTTCGACAGCGTTCCTGTGTGACTTGACATGAAACGTCAGTCACTATAAAACGTGGTATTACAATAAAGAATCAGACTTGGAATAACAAAACGCAAATGACAGCTATGTAATTGACGTAAAATGACAGCTATGTAATGACGTATGGATGACAATTTGATATTTGTAAGAAATCAATATTAAAACTATTTCTATTAAATAAATAATTAACAAGTGGATTGAAGTGAAGTGAAGTTTAATTAATAATGCCGCGACCAAGACGATCGAATCTTTCCCGACAAAGCCGTTTTCAACAGAAAAGCGGAAAAATCTTTTTTTACATACAGCGATACAACATGACATTTGAGACATTTGACAGGACAACGTCTGTCGGGTCAGCTAGTCTTCATATAAAAGGAAGCAAGTACTTTGTTTTTATTGTAATTACAGGCAGTATGTATTGCAGTTTGTATATTTCTATATCGGGATCAAGTTACACGGGGGCAGTTGTAACAGACACTATTTCATATAAAATAGAAACGTGATTTTGATTATTAATTCTTGGATTTAACTTAATTATATTTAGTATAGGGATATTAATGTTGGTCTAAGAAGACACTGTTCAACTCTCGGTTTGAAAAAAAGCATTGTGTAAAAGTAAAATTTTGGCAGAGGTTGCCATTTTATGTTACTGTGTGTTTCAATGTTAATAAAGTTGCTATTTTTTTATCTCAGTAAACTGAAACTGAACTAAGGAAACTAATTATAATATATTTTTTCTAATTTTCGAATAATTCACTGAGTTTTCTTACCCTGAAATGGCGTTACTTTTGCCCCGGGGTAGGCGGCATCTGTAACACTCTCCCTTTTCTCATCTAACTTGAAATAACTCGATGATAACAAAACATATCAAAACCTGGATGTGATCCTTTTACAGCCATATATATTTACTTGTACTGTGCATAAACACATTTTTAAGATAACTTAACAGTTCTCAGTAATCCGGTAGCAAATAAAATATGTTACTTTTGCCTCCGGTCTACCCTATGTCACGATATTTCTGATATTAGCCTTTTGATCGGAGCCGACTATTGTGGTTTATTGTAGACGGGTAAGCTAATCCAGTTAAGTGACAGGTTAACCGCCATTGAAACCAAGTTAGGATGGACCTTACAAGGTGCCAAAAGTATTTTCGACTCTAGTTCTCCACTTATGAATCTCGTGGTGTCTGATATTAATAACATCTGGGAGTTAGAAATACTAGGCATCAGGGATCCTGCGGAAACCAAGAATCCTAAACAGGTGACGGACGAAACTCTCATGAGTTTTGAAAATACTGTAGCTGTCAATCAGAAGGGCAGGTACGAAGTGAGTTTGCCGTGGAAGGATAAATGTCTTTATGGGGTTCCTCTTGCCAATAATTTTGATTTGGCATACAAACGTTTACTATCGAACTCATAACGCTTACTTCGTTTAGATATATTTAGAGAAGACGAAGTTGTAATTCAAGATTGGCTTAGGTTAGATGTAATTGAACATGTTTATGATGATGATCGGAGCGGATCATTATCTCAGTCATCATGCCGTTGTTAAGCCCGCTAGTACAACTACAAGAGTTCGTCCCGTTTTTGACGCGTCTGCGCGTGATAATTTAAGCCGCTCACTCAACAGTAGTCTCGAGAAAGGCATTAATTTAATAGAACTCATCCCAAAGCTTCTAATTCTGTTTAGATTGCGGTCGGTTGGAATTTTAGCTGACATTGAAAAGGCCTTCTTACAAGTGTCAGTAAAAGAAGCTTTGGTGGTGCGATAGTGACAGAAAGGAAACAATAACATTAAGGCATTGCCGTGTTGTTTTTGGTTTGACGTGTTGTCCTTTTCTGCTTGGTGCGACTATTCGACACCATCTTAGGATGGCTCCCGAGGAGTTAAGGGAAACAGCTAATCGTCTACTGAGGTCTTTTTACGTGGACAATTGCGTTACCAGTTTGGAAGAACAGGACGTTGAACCTTTTGTAAATAATGCTATATCGTTAAAGGGTAAAGCCAAATTAAATTTAAGGGAATGGGTAATTGCTCCTATGCCAGGTTATTCATATACAAAACCAATTGTGCCTGTTCTAGGTATGTTGTGGGATATACGAAGTGATGAGATTTTGTGCAATTTATATTTACCCCCTGTTCAGAACGAGAGTGTTACTAAGCGTATTTTGTTATCTATAGCTCAAAAGGTTTTTGATCCGATTGGGTTTACCGCGCCCACTTCATTAATACCTAAGTTAATTTTGCAAGAAGTGTGTTCATCAAAGCTGCGATGGGACGATAAGTTACCGTCCGACATGTCTAGGCGGTTTGATGAATGGTTATCATCCGTACATCTTTTAAAAGATTATAGAATCCCTCGCAGATTATCAGAATTTCCAATAGATAGATGCAAAAATAGCATACATACATTTTGCGATGCTAGTAAAAAATCGTTCTGCTGCTGTATATTCTTAAGGTCCGAATTTAACGGTGATGTAGTAGTGCGACTAGTATTGGCAAAGGCTAGAGTAGCTCCAACAAAAGAGAAAATTACGATTCCTCGTTTGGAGTTGATTGGCGCTGTAGTTGCTACGCGTCTTTGTCGTCAAGTAGTAGATTCGTTAGATTTTGACTGTCCTATATTTTATTTCTGCGATTCTACTGTTGTACTCACCTGGATAAAAAAGGAAGCTCCCTGGGCTACTTTCGTACAAAATCGTGTCAATGAAATTCGTAGTTCATCAAATACTGAGGATTGGTTTTACGTTCCTGGTCATCTCAATCCCGCTGATTTACCATCACGAGGATGTGACGTAAACACTCTGCTTCAGTCAAAGTGGTGGTTAGGACCCGACTGGTTGACAAATCCGCAAGACCAATGGCCGAGTTTTAATATCACAGAAGATAAGGAGGCTTTCATTGAGATGAAACGTTCATCAGTGTACCTAACATTATTGAGTGCATCAACGTTCCATCAAGAAATCCTTTATTTTTCAAAGTATTCTGGAATAGTTAGGATGGTTGCTTTTATTATAAGGTTTATCTATAACAGTAAGAGTTCCAACATTAATAAGAGGTATGGTATTATAAAGTTTGAGGAGTTTGCAGAATCAGAGAGGTTTATTATGAGATTAATTCAGCAACAACATTTAGAGTGGATAGAGAGCAGAAATCTTACGATGCTAGTAGATGAATATAATATTTTGAGACTTAAAACTAAATTGTTTCTTTTAGATACAACGGATGGTATCAAGTTACCTATTATATTACCGAATAGAAATCCGATAGTACGGAGGTTGGTTGAAGAACGCCATATTTCTTTACAACATGCTGGGATAAATATTTTTATTTCAGACCTTCGGCGACGTTTTTGGATCATTGGGATTCGGAAGTTAGTAAAATCAGTTTTAGCTAGTTGTGTTATTTGCAAACGTTATTCAGGTAAACAAGCGACGGCTCCTACGTCAACTTTACCAATAGATCGCTTGGCCGCAGAGTCTCCATTTCAAATTACAGGAATTGATTTGGCAGGTCCGTTATTGGTACGCGAGAATGAGAAGTGCTGGATTGTTTTGTTTACCTGCGCTGTTTATAGAGCAGTCCACCTAGAATTGACGAAATCCTTATCGACTGAAGCTTTTCTTATGTGTTTCCGTAGATTTATAGCACGCCGAGGTAGGGTGGAAACGGTTTATTCCGATCATGGTACCAATTTTGTCGGAACTAAAAATCTACTAGCTTCTTTGGATTGGGATAGCATACAAAATGAAGCGTCGATTGGTCGTATAAGGTGGAAATTGAACGTTCCCACCGCGCCATGGTGGGGGGGTTTCTGGAAACGTTTAATTCGATCCATTAAAGAGCTTCTGCGGAAAGTTTTAGGGAAGTCATGTGTAACTTATGACGAGCTGGCAACAATTTTATGTGACTGCGAGGCGACACTCAATAATCGACCTTTGACATATGTCGGAGATGATTCCGCTCAAGAGTTATCCCCGCTCACCCCTGCTATGTTTTTAAAACCGTTTTCTCACTGTCACATGACTGCAGATCTCGATCAAATCGATCGACAATCTTTGAATACACGGTCACGATATTTAAATAAATTAAGAGCTGATTTTCGACATCGATTTGAAACCGAATATTTAACTACTTTAATACAACGTGGTAGAGAGAAGCACTGTGTCTTAGACGTGGGTGATGTAGTTTTAATTGAGACCCCAGAGAAGCGCGTAAAGTGGCCAATGGGCCGAATTGTTGAAATACGTATGGGTAGAGACGGTGTGCCTAGAACCGCTATAGTGCAAACCGCTACTGGGAGGAAGGCTCGTCCTTTCCAAAAACTGTATCCCTTAGAGGTGACAGCGAAACAACCTTTGTATTAATGTGTAGTTTTTGATAATTTCACTTGTAATATATATATATATTTTTTTCTTCTCTTTTTTGTTGGGGAAGATGTTGGCGAACGCTGTTTTATTACCTCTATTATTCTTTTAAACTTAATAGGGTGGAGTTGCTCAAATTGTACCGGTTCGTAAATTGTACCACTTCAAAATCTACCAAACCGTAATGTTTAGTTTTAAATTGGCAACACTAAAATCTAAGGCTACCAACATGACGCAATCGCTGCCATTTTGAATTCGATGTCACAACAGAGTGAAGTGTAGTAAATAAAAATAATTATTACGGTGACCTGATCTTATTTTATGGTTGTTTACCTAAGGATTTCTTGTGGCAACGGTAAGTACACTGCAACTATTATAAATGTTTTTGGAAAGTAGGCATATTAGTGTACTTTTCAGAGAATATAGTTTTGATTTTAGCATTTTGAGGTTATGGCATCTGCTCACATAAAAATAAAACTTAGGGTTGCCTAATTTGTACCAGGTAGGGTACGCCTAATATGTACCGGTACAATTTAGGTATATGGTGGTTCTTCAACTCGATTGTTAACTATATTGAAATGTTTTCAGATGTCTGGAAGGGATAAAAAATATTATAAATGGACGCAAGATGACTTAGAAAAAGCCTTAGATTGTTTGGAAAAGAAATCCATGGGAATTAACGAGTGTTCACGTATTTTCAACGTACCTAAACCCACTTTAAAGAGACATTTATTGAATTCAAACAAATATGCAAAAAACCTAACCATTTCCAAGGGCAGGCCAACTGTTTTTCACGATGAAATTGAACAAGAGCTGGCGTCACATTTGTTAAACATGGAAAAGCATATGTTTGGACTCACAATAAAAGATATAAGAAAACTGGCTTATGACATTGCGGAAAAAAATGGCATTCCAAATACTTTTTCAGAAACAACTAAAATGGCTGGTAAAAAATGGTTTTACTCATTTCTTAAAAGACATCCGGAACTAAGTGTTCGCCAACCAGAAGCGACATCTTTGAATAGAGCCAAAGGATTTAACCGTGAAAATGTCACAGAATTTTTCAATCTTTTGGAGCAAATTATAGACAAGGAGCAGTTCACTGGCAATCAAATTTATAATATCGACGAGTCTGGCTTCTCAACGGTTCAAAAAAAGCCCCAAAAAATTGTAGGTGAAAAGGGAAAAAGAAGAATAGCTGCTATTACCAGTGGAGAGAGAGGCGTGAATACTACAGCTGTGTGCTGCGCCAGTGCAGCCGGACATTTTGTGCCTCCTATGATCATTTTCAAGAGAGTGAGATATTCACCATTGTTGGCCCAAGGGGCACCACCAGGAAGTATTGTCACAAACTCTGAGAGTGGCTACATCAATAGCGAATTATTCGTCCAGTGGCTTAAACATTTTATTAATGTTGTAAAGCCGTCAACCGAAAACAAAATTTTATTACTATTAGACGGACATACGACTCATTCCAAAAATTTAGAAGCTGTTTTATTGGCTAGAGACAATGGCATTATTTTGCTCCAGCTGCCAGGCCATACTACACATAGGCTTCAGCCTCTAGACGTTTCTTTTTTTAAGCCATTTAATGGATATTATACGGAAGCTGTAGAGAAATGGCTTCGAACTAACCCTGGACAAAGTGTGACACAATATCAAATATCTGCACTGATGAATGAAAGCTATGGTCGAGCTGCATCTATTGCAAATGCACAAAGTGGATTTAGAGCAACAGGTATTTGGCCAACAGATCGCAACATTTTCAAAGACTGTGATTTTCTTGTAGCTGAAACAATGAATACAAATGCCATTTCAGGCAACTTTAATGATATCGAAAGCGCTGGAGCTTCTACGACAAATTTTACAGACCAATCCAGCACTACCAAAGAAGCTAATCCTCTTGTACCTGAGTCCACTACAACTGATAGAACAGCTTCTGAGGCTAAATCGAGCAAGGAAATCGTTGGAACCAGTACAAGCAGCCCCACCGTAAATACTACCAAAAACGATGAAGAAACACCATCACTTTTGAAAATTGGAATATCGTCCCTGTTACCAATACCCAAACCAACCAAAAAAAAAAATACCAAACCTCAAAAGGCAGTCATACTTACTGGGAGCCCCTACAAACGAGAACTGGAAGTAGCAAATGCAAAAAAATTGGTAAAAATTCCTAAGCTGCATAAATTAACAACCAAACCAGACACAGACACTCAGACAGGGACAAACACTCATAAACAAAATCAAAAGTCAAAGAAAGCACCTAAATTAGAGACTAAAAAGCGGAAGATGAAAAAAGAAATTCCCATAAGTAGTGAATCTGAAGAAGAAGAAATTTCGCTACAAGACGGATCTGACGATGATGAAGAAATTGATACGGAAAAGGAAAATTATTGCTGTGTGTGTAATGGCTACTATTTTGATAAAAAGGGGCCAAAAGTGGAATGGGTCAAATGTGTAAGATGCCAAAAATGGTTTCACGAAACGTGCGGAGACAACCCTGACATTTGTAAGAAATGTTGGAAAAAGAAAAGAGTTAATTAACGCTTTTTCCAACATTTTTCCTTTTTTAATTATTCAATTATTATTGTACAATTTAGGATACCTATGGTACAATTAAGGAAACCAGTTTCCTAAATTGTACTTTTTCAGACTTTTTTAAAAACTTTAATTATCGTTTTTCATATTACATTTTCTCATTTTCTTGTAATAAAAAATGAACACCAATAGAACAACCTTTTGATTTCTAGTAATATAATGCTCTTAATTTACATAGTTTTTGTGACAGCTTGTAAAGCTCATTAACTGGTACAATATAGGCAACTTTACCCTATGACAAGTCATGTCATTTTCATATTTGTCATTGCAATTAAAGACATGTTGAATAAAACTCTTCTACTGTTCCACTAATTTTAATTATTATCGACCTGACCAGTTTCGCTTTACAGCATTTTCAAAGGTGTTAAAGTACACAGCTGTTCGTGTTTACGCTTCTATCTAAAAATTAAATTATAAATTCATTAATTTTAATAAACTAAACTTAAGGCCTAAACTTTAGGCCTTGCCTCGCTACCGGCGGCATACTAGGTTTAAGTTTTTTATAGTATTTATATTTATTTTATATATCTATATTGTAAAAAACTTAAATTTAAGATTATTAATTAAATATATGAATAATAATAATAAATAATAATTTGTTAATTGTAATTTTAATTCAAATAATATTTTGGGATGCGTCTAGAGAAGTAAAAAAAAAATTTAATTTCATATTGAAGTTCTCCGTGGAATCAAGGCTGTAATTATTTCCGTAATAAGTCTCGTAACATAGATACAACTAATATTTAACATTTTTTTTTTATAAAAACGTATGATATTTGATTCAATTAAACGTTCTTATCAATGAAAATTAGAGAAATAGCAAATAAAAAAATAATAAAACAAAAAAAAAAAATATAAGTAGATAATTGGTTTTTTTAAACTTGTTCTAATATTTAACGATTTCTTAAAAAAATATACTACATATTTGATCTCATTAAACGATCTCATTAAAAGTACCTATAGAAAAACAAAAAAAAATACCAAACTATATTTATTATTATAGAGAGAATCAATTCTTTGTATTCGTAGTAGGTAAGTAATTGGTTTCATTAAACCTGTTTTTTTTTAGATTATGATTTAATTTAACTTTTTTCTTAATACTTTTTCTCAGCATGACCAGAATAAATGTTAGGTATATAAATGGATAAACAAGGTGTTATTAATAAAATGGTTTTCAGGAGACCTATTTTTGAATTACGAATGCGACTTCAACACTTTGAGGTCACGGATTCCTAAACATCCAATTTTTGAAAGTCGATCGCAGAGCTGCCAACATAGATAAAGTACACACATAAATATAAGAGTTCGGTTCCACGCAGAATATACCGCTGCCGGTTATTACCGGCTTAACCATTATGGTTCAACACATCAACTTCAGACTCTTGTCAATATGTTCTCTAAACAAAACACATAACATTTCCACAACTATGACTTGATTACGAGTGGGTGGGGGCAGTCGTAATGAAATCACATCCGTGACTGTCACATAAGTGATATTCAAAAATAAGAATTATTGAAAATCGGTGATTATTAGTCACATCGGTGATTTCGAAGTCGCATTCGTAATTCAAAAATAGGTCTCCAGAAACCGTTATGTTCACAAAATGGTAACTTCTATTTTTTAATTTTTTGTTGCAATTTTTTTAGTACTTATTCCTTTTAATGAGACCTGACGAAACATTACTATACTACGTTTATTTAAGCAAACGAATGAAAGTAAACAAACCAGTTTTAGGGTTATCACAACTCAATTCAAAAAAACGTCAATTATCTTGTCGTTATCTTGTATTTGTAAAATGTTTTTCATGACTGATCCATTACAATATTTTTTTTCTACCACATACTACTACAAAAACTTAAAAATCTTCCACATAAATGAATTTATAAAATTAAAACATAATTAATTTTACTTGATAACCCTATAATCATGATGACATGGGTGAAATTCAGATGTAATAAACATTTTCGGTTAGAGCCCCCGCACACTGGCCACTTAGTGGCGGCCACGCTTCAGCCACTAGTGGCCGCCACAACCTGCGGACGCGTTTCTTCATACATTTTATATAGAGTCGGCGCACACTGAGCGCTTGAGTGGCCGCGTCCGAGCCACAAACTGCGAGAGTCGAGCGCGCTCGCTACTTGTGGCTGCGTTTTGTCGTTCGACTCGTGCGCATACACGGCCACAGTTGCCGGCTTCTTCCCACCCCTGCGCGCCGCTCCCCAATCCCGTCTCCCGGGTCTAGTCTTGTTGTAAGCTGCGTACTGAATGCACGTGCATGATGTCCACGGATCCGATTCCTCATTTTGATGTAGACGCTTTTATTTCCGATGTCGAAGAGCGACCCGCTATTTGGGATTTAAAGTCAGATTTGTATAGCGACAGGGGTAAGAAAACTGAAGCTTGGGAGGAATTGTGCCTAAAATTTATTCCAAATTTTAGTGAAAAAAATGTAGCGGAAAAAAACAAAGCAGGTAAGTTTTTGGACAATTTTATTTTACATTATTATTATATATTTATTATATTTTATTATTTTGCCAAGGTACAGCTCCCTCGTTGCTAATAAAATAATCTTTCAATATATCTCTGGTGTTTAATGAACGACGAGATTGCACGTGGGCGTTATCGATATCGTGAAGTCCTGGTACAGTCAATGTATGATGGAAATTAAATCCATCTCTCTGACGAACAAAGTTGTGTAGTATACAACAGGCCTTCACGATGTCTTCGGCGAAATCTATTGACACATTCAATGGTCGATGTAGTATTCTCCACTTATTCACTAATATCCCAAAGGCACACTCGATATGACGCCTGGCTCGAGAAAGCCTATAGTTGAAAATTCTTTTTTCAATATTCAAGTGTTTTCCTGAATAAGGTCTCAACATGTGTTCTGCAAGACCAAAAGCTTCATCACCAACAAAACAGTAGTTTACAGGACCAGAACTACTAGAAATTGCTTTTGGTGCAGGTAAATTCAGGGATTGGTCTTCCAATTTTTTGAATAATTTCGATTCTTTGTAGATAGTCGAATCTGAAGCTTTCCCATAAGAGCCGACATCAATAAATGTGAACTTATAATTCACGTCACAGATAGCTAGAAGTACGATGGAAAAATAGTGTTTATAATTATAATATAAGGATCCGCTATCTTGAGGCTTAATAATCCTTATATGTTTTCCATCAATTGCACCACAGCAATTTGGAAAGTTAGCATATTCTTCAAACCCCTTAGCTATTTTACTCCACATCTCTTCAGTTGGTTGTGGTACGCAGATATCTTGAAGTGATGCATAGATCAATTTACATGTTTCTTTTACAATCAATCTCGCAGTTGACGCACCACATCGATATACTAATTCAAAATCACCAAATGAACAACCAGTAGCAAGGTACCTGCAACAAAAAGAACAGATTAGAAACCTTTGATTATGTTATTTTTATGTTTCAGCATCCCAGTTGCAGCGAAAATGGAAAAGCCTTCGTGACTGTTTCAAAAGAGAACACTCTAAACAAATGAGCGTTAAAAGTGGATCTGCATCATCGAGTCGCAAGCCGTATATATATTATCAACAACTATCTTTTTTAAAAAACTTGGCTGACACACGACGTGATCCCAGCCCATTACCGAACGAGGTACACGATGCGACTGAGAGAAAAAGGCCAAAAAAGAACAAGACAAATAATGAAGACATTCAAGCAGAAACTGATATACTTGTTAGTATTTCAGAACAATTACAATCTCGTCATTCTAACAAGCATGAAGAAGACGCTGACCATAACTTTGCTTTGTCCCAGGGTCTTTTCACTCCCTACAATATTATTTTACTATGACTACAGTTAGTTTGTCACTTTCCGTAAGATGGCGCTGTTGAAAGAAAATTGATTTTATTTTTTTTTCATAACAATTCGGCCTTACTCCTGTTCACGCAGAAAAAATATGGACAGAAGTATATTTATTATTTTCATAAAATTAGAATCATTGATTTACCGCTACAAAATTTTGTTGAGTTATTGGAAACAATTAGATGCTTGTGATTTATTAGTTATTTAGTATTTTTTATTCAATAAGACTATGAGAATCTATTCTATACAAAGTTGAATAATTTGTGGAAAGGAACAAGTCTGCTAAATGGATCTGTTTACAAATTGTTCATTATTCCGTTTCCTCGTGTTTCGTGAATGTGCTCTCTTCTTTGGATTTGTGAATTTTTCGACGACTTGGCTACTCCCCCGGAATCTGAAGATTTTGCTTTTGCGATTGATCTTGGCTTAGAACCCCTGGACTCCGATTTTTCTATTGATTTGGACATCGACGACATGGCTACATCTGAACGAAATTGTTGTATATGTGGACAAGGAAGAGGTAAGTAAAATATATTGCGTAGTATTTTATTCATAGATTTAAAATCTGTAATATTATAATTGTTGTATTTACGCAATTTTGTTGGTCTGAGGTTTTATTGTGCCATATTATAATTATCGCCATGGTACAGAGAGGTTACCACGGATGCAAAAATATATTATTTGTTACTTGATAAAATAAACAAGAAGGCCAATTTATGTATATCTTTTATTTTTGCTTAATATAACAATAATATAGTTACCGAACAGGTCATTAAAATAATATTCGGTAGCTATGAATTCCTATAAAATTGATTTATTAACCAAGTAACATACTAAATATGTCACTATATGGTCTTAATATATATATTTTTTTTTAACCTTAGGAGCTGATAATACCATTTTGCATACTTTCCCAAATCCTGAAAAGGAAAAGGAAAGATTTCTTGCTTGGATAGAAGCAGCTGGAAGTAGTCTTTCATCTCTAGATCCACAGTATGTGTACAAAAATCGCCGAGTCTGCCATGCTCATTTTGAGACAAAGTTTTTGACTTGGTCACGAAGATTGAGCTTTGGAGCTATTCCCACTCTTCATTTGACAGGTAAGTTTGTATTAATATTATTAAGCATGATGCATTAATTTTAGCCTATTGTAGGGCGACTAGACTTTAGTTAACCACATTGGCCCAGTGAGAATTGGTTGACTACATACACCTTTGAAACATTTAAATTCCTGTAGGTATGTGCAAGGTTGTTGGTTGTTTAACACTAGAAAGACCAAGGCAGTCAAATTGGCGGCAAAGCAATTTCATTGTTAAATATTTCATAAACTGTTTTTGTTTCTTTTCATATTTTATGACTTTTCCTAATTTGCTATTGTTAAGCTAAATCTATATGAAAAAAAAATAACAATATGTTGTATATGAGTTTCGATGACAAATACCTACTAAGACCGCGCACCGTCAATGTGACCGCATACATATAAAGGCGGCGATAAGAATAGTAAACAACGATTTCTTCAAACTAATGTGGGTACTTTTGTTTATATTTATGTCGAATTGAATTCTGAGTAAGTTGTTACTGCCTAGCTTGTTTACATTTTACAGTAGACATTGGTTTCGTTCGGTAAGCGGTCGTAATTTGTTATAAAAAAATGAGTCGCTCGCTCTCCAATTCGGAAATAGAACAAGAATTGTTGCGATATCGGGATATACAAGAAGATGTGTCAGGTGATGAAAGTAGTGATGATATCATAGACAGTGTTAGTGAAAACCGTGATGCAGAATTTCAGCCGGAACAGGTCACTTCTTCATCAGAAGACTCCGAAGTAGATTCATCTGCTACAAATTACAATATTATTGTAAATTCGCGCAGAGGACGCGGGGTATCTCGTAGATCCATTAGCGGTGGGCGTACAGCACGCGGTGGAGGTTCGGCTAGGACATCTTCAGTACCAGAAGTCGGTATGTTACAAGTAGCAAGTGACGGCACAGAATGGACTTGTATTTCTCTAGACGCTAGTGAAGTACGACGTCGTAGCGAGCAAAATATACTTCGAGAAATCTCAGGGCCTACTCCATACGCCAAACGATACATTGAAAATAACAAACCAATTTCTGCGTGGAGACTTTTTCTTCATGAGTACATTCTTCGACGTATAAAAGAATGTACTGAAAAGGAAGCACATAACAAGAGTCAAGATGACACTTGGAACTTGTCCCTAGACGAACTAGATGCATTTATTGCTTTGATTTATGCTCGTGGAGCCTATAGCATGAGCCACCTAGATTTAGACATTTTGTGGTCACAAGATTGGGGACCACCCGTTTTCAAAAATACTATGAGCAAAAATAGATTCAAGGAGATCATGAAATACTTACGTTTTGATTTGAGAAGCACGCGTTCTGCTCGCGTAACCAATGACAAATTTGCGATGATTTCGGATATATGGAACAAATTTATAGATAATTGTCAAATGTGTTACATCCCTGGAGAAAATTTGACAGTTGATGAGCAGTTATTTCCATCAAAAACTCGCTGTCCGTTTTTACAATATATTGCAAACAAACCCGATAAATTTGGTATAAAGTTTTGGCTGCTTGTGGATGTCGAGAGTAAGTACCTATGTGGAGGATTTCCGTATCTAGGTAAAGACAAGAACCGTTCAAACGATATTTCATTACCCGAATATGTGGTTTTGAAACTAGTACAACCCTATTTCAAAAAGGGTCGAAACGTAACCACTGACAACTTTTTCACGTCTCTAAATTTGGCTAAAAAACTAATAGTCGAAAAGACTAGTATTGTTGGAACAATGCGGCGTGCAAGACGAGAAGTACCACCGATTTGTAGAGGTATTCGTACTATAAGATATGAAACTTTCATAATGAAAACCGAGACCGATATAACCCTTACTACCTATCAAGGAAAACCAGGAAAAAATGTTATTATTTTGAGTACTCTACACCCCAACGTAAGCATAGGTACTGATAAAAAAAAGCTGCCTGAAACTGTTGAATTTTATAATGCAACAAAATTTGGTGTAGACATCATCGATCAAATGGCACGCAAATACACCGTAAGAGCTGGAAGTCGGAGATGGCCTGTTCACGTTTTTTACAATATACTTGATTTAGCAGCTATAAACTCGTGGATTCTATATCAAAAAGTCACAGGAATAAAAATTTCTCGTCATGATTTTATCCTTCAACTAGTGAGCGAACTACGTGAAGAGTATGGGAGAAAAAAATCCACTTCAACTGCGACTCAGAGACATGAAATTAATTCTGAAACAAGTGAACCATGTACTACAAACAATAAGAGGCGGCAATGTCAAATCAATAGTAATTGTAAAAAAAATAAAACATGTGAAAACTGTACTATCTGTAAAAAAGCTGTTTGTGGAAAATGTACAAAAGAGTCTAAAAAAACTATTACTTGTTACAAATGTTACTAACTTTAATGCTAAATTGTTTACTACTATTAAAAAAAATTTTGTATTATTTTTATTAATTTTTATATTTAAAATCTGTAATAATTTCATAAGTATTCTCATTTAATCTCTAGTACCGTCAAATTGACCGCTGTGGTCTTTGAAGGTATAGCATGAAGCCCGGCCCTTCTAGTGTTAATGTATTCCTTCACCGTAGGAGGGACAGATAAATGTACATATGAAAACGGAAACTGTAAAATACATTAGTAGACAGCAGAATCAACCACGACCATGAGCCCCCCGAACCTTCAGATTTGTAGGCCACTGCTTGAGACCACAGCACTATGCAAAATTGTTCAAAATATCTGAAATTGTTGTACAAAGTTCTTAATATAAATAGTGTTTTAATCTGTGATGATGATGTGACCAAAGCTATATTAGTCAAAATTTTGAGAGAATCTTTTAGAAATAATTATTAATAAAGTTGAAAAAATTTTGAACTATGTTAATGGTTTTCAGGCAATCCAAGCAAAAGAGTCCACATGATGGATATAACAAATAGAGCAGATATTACTCTTAACAGAGCAGATACAGCAAGTCCTTCCACATCTACAGGTGAACAATTTAATACTTTATTACATCATTACTTCATAACAAAGTGCTTTCAGGAAACTTGAAGGAAATTATAAAATCTGAGACCACTGCAGATTTATGAGTGCTCAGCCTACAAAATCAGCTCACATCATTTTTATTTTACTTATTATGTATTTTTTCAAAATCATTGCTGCAATAACAATTTTATCCTGTCCACATATGCCCAGACCGGACTTTCTGTACACTGTATACATGTTGTAAATTTGTTACAGATATAGCTTCGACCCCAATGACAGGCCAATCTGCTAAGTTATCAATGAATAGTAAAACTGCTTTACAAAAAGAGATAATGAAATTAAAAATCAAAAAGGATAGTTATGCAAAAAGACTTAAGAAAGCATTGAAGTTATCAGAAAATAAAACATTCCAAAAGGCGCTGAGTAAATTTACCCATTTGGCTGCACTTTTTACAGTAATGCAATTTCGCGAGATAAATAAGAATAAAATGGGACGCAGATTTAATGAATCTGAAAAAATTATGGCTCTAAGTCTCTACAAAAGGAGTCCAAAAGCTTATAGATGGCTTCAAAAAATATTTGTACTTCCCTCTCCTCTGACTTTAAGTAGATTAATAGGACAGACTAACTTGAAGCCAGGAATCAATGATAACATAATAAAATTGTTAAAAAAAAGAGCAGAGAATATGACTAGAGATGAGAAATTATGCTTGCTGCTTTTTGATGAAATGGCAATAGCTCCGCATTTTAATTATTGTCAACGTAAGGATGTCATCTCCGGGTTTGTTTCCAATGGCACAACAAGAAACAGTAATATTGCTGATCACGCATTAGTGTTTATGATAAGGGGAGTACAAAAAAACTATAAACAACCAATAGCTTATACATTTTGTTCCGGCAGTACGAAAAAGGAAGATTTAGCTGTTTTAATTAAAAACATAATTAGAAAGTTATATGAGACCGGTTTATGTGTTGTAGCAACTGTGTGTGATCAGGGAGCAACTAATGTAGCAGCAATCAATTATTTGATAACAGAAACAAAGTTGAAATATGTCCAAAAAAATGAAGAATTACGCAATAATGTATTTGAAATAGATGGTTATGAAGTAATACCCCTATATGACCCACCCCACCTAATCAAAGGGATAAGGAATAATTTAATAACAAAAAATTTAAAATGTAATATAGAAGGTCATACTAAAATTGCTAAATGGGAGCATATAACGAGACTCTATGAAGAAGATCCAGCATATAAAGGCATAAAATTAATAAAAAAACTTTCAGAACAACATATTCGGCCTGATAAATTTCAGAAAATGAAAGTCAAATTGGCAACTCAATTATTAAGTGAGAAAGTAGCAGTCACAATGGGATTTTTAGCTGGTAAGTCTTAACTGTAAAATCAATTGTACTCAAAATGTATACACTATTGTTTAATTTATATACCTTCAAATATATAATAGACTTGTAATAGACCTTCAAATATATAATTTTTTAATGATTTTTTTTTTTTTCAGAAAACAAGATATTACCTCAGGAATGCACACAAACAGCTGATATAATTTTATTTTTTGATCATTTATTTGATTCCTTAAATGGAAGTTTTGTCAATAGTAAAAAAAGAAGTGGCAAGATGTTATTATGTGCGGTAACTCCAAAATCTGACCACTTAACAATCTGGTCAAAGGCTAAAAAAGTACTTACAACAATGAGTTTTATTAGCAAGGATGAAAAATGTAAACAGGTGACAATTCCAACAATCAAAAATTGGTTACATACTGTGAATAATGTTGAGCATCTTATAAATAAGTTATTTTATAAATTCAACATTAAATCAGTGTGGATGCGACACTTCAATCAAGACCCACTTGAAAATTTTTTTGGTATGATTCGAAGCCATGGCTGTAGAAATACAAACCCAACGCCAACTGGCTTCGAATCATCCTTTGCCTCACTGTTAATAAGCAATGTGAGTGTTCAACATTCAAAGGGGTCTAATTGTGAGTCGGATAATTGTACAAATATGTTCACGTCTATAAAGACCTTATTTGAATGTACAATTGATCCCTCGTCCACTGCCAAAGTTTCTTTAAATTTGGGTAATGTGTGTTTTGAGGACTTTGAGGAAAAAAAGAATAATATTAGAATATTGGCTCAACTACAGTATGTAACTGGTTATTTGTTAAAAAAAGCTAAAGCAAAAATTTTTAAAAACTGTGTAAAATGTAAAGAATGTTTTTATGATAGCAACAATAGCAGCCAGTTTCTTCAAATAAGAGAATATCACAAAGGCAAACCTCATTTAAATTACCCTACCGAAGAAGTAGTGAAATACTTTTCTCATATTCAAGATATAGTGACGTCAGTATTAAAAAGTAACTCTATAACAATAAATATTAAGACATATTTAAAAACATTACTGTACACAGAATTAAATTTTAATATTTTTCAATGTGAGAAACATAAAATAGCAACAATTGATTATATGTTGGAGTTGTCATGTATGTTTTTTATATGTAACTGGTGCCGTGATGTCAATAAAATTATAAAGGGCACCAGTATACCAAATAATGAAGAGGACAAAGTCAAAATATTGGCAAATAAATTATTTATAAAGAAAAAACACAATAAAACATAATTACTTATATTGTTGATTTATTTCCCCTATAAAAATACAAAAAGAGGTCATTCAAAGTCAAATTGAAAAAAAAAACTTTCAATTTTGCTTTGGATTTTGCAAATTGTAAAACTAAAAATAAATAGGCCCTAAGCAGCTGGCAGGTTGATTTAGTTGTCATTTTCCGTTAGATGTCGCTAGTACCATATAATCGACTGACGCCTCTATCTCCATATGTATAAGTTACTCTATGCTTTGTCCTTGGTCCCGCACTTTAAACAAATACCCAATGAATTTAAATTGGATGCTCAAACCGATGTATTGATGGTACTAAAAAAATATAAACAGTATATGCGAACATCACAGAATCAGGAACCACGCTCATACCATACTATGCAACCATCTACTTCGGGTTATCAACCGACTCCGCGTCCATCTGCTTTGGGATATCAATCGGCTTCGCGTCCACCTTCTATGGGATATCAATCAAATTTTGAGCATGACTTTTCCGTTAGCTCGCCATCTGCATCTGATAATACTATGAATTCTGTTTTGTCAGATGATATAAATGAACATCTTTTTGACAACTGACTATGTAAAAGTAAATGTGTATTTGTTATAAAAACTGTATATCTGCGATATGTAACTTGATTTAGTTTGCGATTTTTCAATTCTCATTAATAAATAATTTCTATTTCAATTTGGCTTTTTTAATTGTTTGTTTTACGTTCTAGAATCCACGTGAGTCGCAAACTAATAGAAGCAAAATGATACGAATGAATGATACTTACCTTAAAGTTATAGCCAGCCTTTCTGTTGGAGAGATGCTTTTTCTCATGCGTGTATCTTGATGTTTGAGGTCATCGTGCAAAACGCTAAGTAATTCATTGAATGAGTTCACGCTCATTCTAAAATACTTGAAGAACTTATCTGGATAACATTTTAACTCTTCGAACAGCAATTTGTGCTGTCCATTTTTATTGCGTGATGTCAGAATTGGATGTACCCAGTGACGCCGATGAATTGGTCGTCGATGGTTCTGAATTCGGCGCCGTTTTCTACGTTTTAGAATAATAAGCAACAATAGCGAAATCAAGAGTGCGTCCATTCTTGGGCAACACACGTCTACCTCTGTCGAGATACTTGCAGCTAGTGTCTGACGCAAGTGGCAGCCACTGGTGGCTTGATGCGGCCACTAGTGGCTGCCACTGGTGGCGGCGTGTAGTGGTCTAGCCGAACTACTGGTGGTCGCGTTTAGTGGCGGCGACTGGTGGCCGTAATGTGCGGGGGCTCTTATAGTCGGCACTTTTATACTAATCTATCAACTGAAATAGGTCACATTTTCTTACGTAGTCTCTTCAACTTCGCTACCTTTTTAAATCGGTAGCATATATTTGCATTATAATCCGACCATGATCGAAAGTTCTATGTTCCGTTTGTTGCAAATCATACAATACAATTTTTTTTTTTTTACTTTTTTAGTAATGTTTCTTTGGCAACTATATAATTTATATTTATGTTATTAAGTAAAAATTACTAGTTTAAATTATTACTAAATTATTTAAATAAAATTATCATAATTATGTCTCACTTTATATAGGAATTAATTACTGAACGGAGTAACGGAACGTAGAAACACTATTTGGTCGTATTATGTTTGCAATATGGCCGTCATAATTAGTGGTCATAACCTACCTGCTTTCGAGTACTGTCGTGTGTTATTCCTTGTGTTTTCTCAGTTTTTGTTTTATTATTGTTACGTAATATTTAGGTATTTAGTTAGTATCTTATTCTGTTTTTGTTGAGAATGAGCGAATTTGTGTCAGATGAAGAACTTGATATTGATGAAGAGGTAATTACTTATATCTTTTATTAAATTTGTTTCATTTAAAATTTATTGTGTAGTGAGAAACAGTAATCTTATCTATTCTATCTTCACACAAACGGTCAAAACACGAATCATACCTACATAATGAATGCTTCGCCGCCGCACTGACCAGGATAGGTACCTACAGACTTGCGATTTGCGAAAGTTTGTTTGTAACAGGTGTATGAACTATTAAATGATAGGCCGACTTTTAATTCGATGCAGTAAACTGCCGTATGCTAATGTCAGTTCCAGAAATAATGATACCACTTTTAATTTAGTAGTGATGGAATCTCATTCGTTCGAAAAATTTAATGAACTTATTCAATAGTTTGATGTACATATTTTGCTGCATTTTTATTAGAACATGTATTTTATAGCAATGTAGCACTTACTGGGAGGCCATGCAATACTGTATCTTTACACAGTCCATGGCCGAATTGGCTCATGAAAGTGCCTCACCCCATAATAAATTAAAATTCTCAAAGAGCCTCTGCATATTGGATCCATGTCCCCATGTAAACTTTATCAATTTTATACCCAGGCGTATCATCTTTAACAAAAAGGATGGTACCCGCAATAAAAGAAACAAGAATAATAAACTTTTATTAAAAAAAATGCTTTCTATTAAATTGTGCTAGGTATCATTACAGATTCAAGGAAGCAATGTCATGGGATCTGGCATTAATTGGACTACGCAAATTACCACTCCACATATAGAAGAATTTGTCGACTTTCTTTGTGGAGTGTCGCCTGCTGTCAAATTAGATAGCACCTCGACGGAATTACAATTCTTCACACATTTTTGTAATAAGGAGTTGGTACAGAAAATTGTCAAATGTACGAATAGTTATCATCAATACTTCGTAAGACATGCGACTCTCAGCATTTATTCAAGACTGCAACGATGGCAAGATTTAACTATTGAAGATATTTACATCCTACTAGCACTAACAATGCTTTTCACCAGGAATAAAAGAATAACAATCGAAGAACACTGGTCTACAGACCCTTTACTACACAGTGAGGTGTTCCATAACACTATGTTCAGAAATAGATATTGCAGTATTTTAGCAATGTTATCGTTTTATGAAGCACCTGCACGGGCAAATGATGTACCTAGATTGTATAGAATACAAATGTTAATTGACCACGCACGTGAAACTTTTAAAGGCACATTTATCCCGTGTAAAAAACTATGCATAGATGAAAGTATTGTACCTTTTAAAGGTCGCCTAATGTTCAAACAATACGAGGGTGACCTGAAAAGTTTCCGGAATCGGCAAGAGATGGCGTGCGAAACATAAATTTGGCATATTGTCGGGCAACCCTAATCTATTTTATGACAGCTGTCAAATTTTCAGACAGCTACTGTCATTAGTTGTTGTTTACGAACGTGTTTTGTGTAGCAAATCGGGCGGTTTTATAAAAATGGATAAAATCGAATTTCGAGCGGTGATAAAACACTTTTGGATAGCTGGGAAAACGGCCACGGAAATTCGCAATATTTTGCAGGAGGTTCATGGTGCATCTACTCCATCATTTTCCACCATCAGTTTCTGGGTGAGCGAGTTCAAACGTGGTCGCACAAGCACAAGTGACGAACCCCGCAGTGGCCGCCCAAAAACCGCTACCAACGATGAAATGGTCGACAAAGTTCATGATGTCGTATTAGCCGATCGTCGATTAAAGTTGAAAGAGATAGCAGAGACTATAGGCATCTCAGAAGAACGCGTTGGCTACATCTTGCATGAAATTTTGGGTATGAAAAAGCTTTCGGCGCGATGGGTACCGCGTTTGCTCACACCGGAGCAAAAGCGAAATCGAGTGACCATTTCCGAGGAGTGTCTGGCCATGATTGAACGAAATCCAAAGAATTTCTTCATGCGTTTCGTAACTGTGGATGAGACATGGATCCACCACTACATTCCGGAGACCAAGGTACAGTCCAAACAGTGGACTTTTAAGGGCGAATCGGCTCCGAAGAAGGCAAAGACCGTCCCATCGGCCGGAAAGGTCATGGCGACCATTTTTTGGGATTCCCGTGGAGTGATTCTCATCGACTATCTGGAGAAGGGAAGAACGATCACAGGGCAATACTACAGCGATTTATTGACCCGATTCGATGCAGTATTGAAGGAGAAACGGCCTCGTTTGCAGCGGAAGAAAGTGCTCTTTCACCACGATAATGCACCGGCTCATTCATCCCGCATCGTCGCGTCCAAATTGACTGAATTGCGCTACGAATTACTGCCTCATGCCCCATATTCACCAGATCTAGCCCCCAGCGACTTTTTCCTATTCCCAAACCTAAAAAAATCGCTGGCAGGAAAAAGATTTGGCTCAAATGAGGAGGTCATCACCGCTACTGATGCTTATTTTGCAGCCCTTGAAACATCCTACTTTTCTGACGGCTTGAAGAGACTGGAGCACCGTTTGAAAAAGTGTATTGATCTTCGAGGAGACTATGTCGAAAAATAAAAATATAAAACCAGACAAATACCGTCTTCTTCTTGCCTATTCCGGAAACTTTTCAGGTTGCCCTCGTATTTACCTAAAAAACGCAATAGATTTGGAATAAAGTTATTCGTCATGTGTGATGTCGAAACTGGGTGTATAGTTGATTTCATTGTGTACTGTGGATCAGAGACAGAAATTGAAATCGTACCAAATTTAGGCTTAACAGGATCAGTAGTGAGAGAACTTTTAAAAGACTATTTTCATTTAAATCGTGAATTGTATGTCGACAATTGGTATACCAGTCCTCAACTTTTCATGTATTAAAGGGCCACTTTTCATGTATGCATGTGGCACCGTAAAACCAAATCGAAAAGAGATGCCGAAATTCCAAAAACTAAAACGCGGTGAAATAGCCGCTTACATGTCTCCTCCACTCTTAGCCTTAAAATGGCAAGATAAAAAACCGGTCATAATGTGTCTACGAAACACGATGATAAGATAGTACCATCAGACAATGTCGACTATTCAACTGGGCTACCCAAAATGAAGCCACAGTGTGTAGTAGATTACTCAAAAAATATGGGGTCCGTTGACACAGCAGATATGATGACTAGCAGGCTGCATAAGAAAATCCAAAAAATGGCATAAAAAGCTTGGATTTCATATTATTGACATGTTTTTACTAAATGCATTCTATTTATTTAGAAAGATAAAAAATTATCATGAATGTAGTTTCGCTGATTTTCAATTAAACGTAATCAGGCAATTAATAGAAAACTATAAACAATGTAATTTAACTCAACCATCAACCTCGCGTGGCATCCGTGACCCTAACCGTATTTTACATAATAATGTCTTACAGCATTTTCCTATTAAGAACCCAACAGGAAAAGTCAACGATGCAAAATGTGTGCAGCTAAAAATAAACGTTCGGATACTCGTTTATGTGTCCAAAATGCAATGTTTATCTGTGCGTAGATCCATGTGCTATCGAGTATCACAAATCGGCAAATCAATTAGTATCGTGATTCCATATCACTATTTTTACGTTTAGTTTATTAGATTTTTGTGATATGACAACACTCACCATACACTCATTCAATCATTCACTCAACTCAATTCTACATATATACCTATCTATTACTTATTCGACATCGACTGTAGGCAATAAACGTAGTGAATATATTCTCTTTGGTAGGCAACGAAAGTTTGTGATACGACGCAACGTTTATAAAATCGAGATTATTAATTTATTGTAACAAAATGGTATCTTCCCAGTGTTCCATTTTTGGATCGGTTACTTTTGATATTTTTATTTTTTTGAACGTGAACGAAGCCTATATTATTTATATACTGTGGCAATACTGAAGTTATTAGCTGTCAAATCCAGTCATTTCTTTTTACAGCTTCCCGCGAATTTTTTGTTTCGTTTCGAGTTGTTCATTGAGATTTACGGCGATAAAATGTCCACTCGTAAAATGTAAGTAATTTTTATATATTTTAATGATAATTTCTACTATTGTTCTTAAATACTATCAATTGTAAGGTGATTTATGAGATTGTCACAAAATTAGGCAAAAGATGAAGGTATTTATACAAAATAAATTATCATAATTGTACTGTTCCACTATTGGAACAGTAGGATAATATGCCTATGTGAAATGTTATTATATGTGGAACTATATTTACTCATTAATTTCGATTCTCTTGTTTTAGATTATCTGTTAATGATATTATTACGTTACTAGAAGAGGATGATGACGTATTGTCTGCGGATGTATACATAACAGCCCCAGAAAATTATGATAAAAGTGATGAAGACAGTGGTGATGAGGAGTCTGTCAATATAAATAATTTATCTAAACATCAGCTGTTAGCGGAAGCCGAAGTAAGAGCATCGGTTAATACCCAGGTAGGAATAACTGCAATAGAAGATGTCTCCAAGGAATTCCTTGTGAGAGAATCCGCTGAACCAATACCTAGCACATCAGCGGTGATACCTCCTCCATCAAAAAAAAGGTGCCTAGCTGCAAGACAATGGAGGTACAAAGACATCCCTGAAAAACCAGACAAAGTTTACGAGCCTCCTAATTTTCTAGAGGATCTTGACAACCCTGTACAGATTTTTGAACTTTTCTTTGATGAAGATATGTTTGAGCTTATTTGCTCTGAAACTCAAAAAAACGCGATTCAGAAGGGAAATCATAATTTTCGAGTTACCACCGAAGAAATAAAACGTTTTATTGGTATTCTTTTGTTATCAGGCTACTGTCCTGCTGCAAGATACCGGATGTACTGGGAGCAAAGTATAGATTCCAATTTTCCAGGTGTAGCTTCTGCCATGTCTCGAAATAGATTTGAAGAGTTGTTGCGGTATTTTCATGTTGCGGACAATAATAATCTGGATCCACGTGATAAGTTTGCTAAAGTTCGCCCGTTATGGAATTCGTGTAACCAGAAATGGCTAAAATACTATCCTGGTGATAAAAATTTGAGCATAGATGAGTCAATGATTCCATATTTCGGTAAACATGGAGCCAAACAACATATCCATGGTAAACCTATTAGATTTGGGTATAAAAACTGGTCCATTTGCACTCGTCTTGGTTATCTGATTTATGGAGAGCTATATCAAGGAGCTAGCACAGGAAATACCCACCCAGAACTAGGAGTTGGTGCTTCTGTGGTTCTAGATCTTATATCGAAACTGCCTCCTGGAACTTACAGTTTTTATATGGACAACTATTTTACTTCTTTGCCTCTGTTGGACGAAATAAAGAAATTAGGGCACGATGCGACGGGAACAATAAGAGCAAACAGGGTAGAAAAAGCGCCTCTGAAAGATTTGAAAGACATGAAGAAGATGACAAGGGGATCTTACAATCAGTGCACAGATACTTTGTCTGATATTACGCTCGTTCGTTACAATGATAATAATATTGTTACAGTTGCGTCAACACAATGCGGTGTAGAGCCTATCGGAAAAGTCAAACGTTATTGTGATAAGCAGAAAAAGGATGTTGATCAACCGCGATGTATCGTGAATTATAACAGATATATGGGAGGGGTCGATAGACTAGATCAAAATGTGGGATGTTATCGGATTTCTATACGTCTCAAGAGATGGTACTGGCAGTTACTGATGTTCCCAATTAACGTCTGTGTCAATAATGCGTTTCAATTATACAAATTATCTCCAGTGGCACAAAATGATTCATACGACTTTTTATCTTTTACGAGATACATTGTGAAAACTTACCTTATGACAAAAGCAGTACCTAGCACATTTGTCTCAACTGTCAACAATCCGATACCTAGATCTTCTCTTGCAGTTATCAAACGAGTTCCTGCTAGTATAAGACTTGATGGTAAGACCCATCATATAGTAAAAAATTATAAACAAAGCCGCTGTGGGATGTGCCATAAAAACACTACTATGAAGTGTGAAAAGTGTAACGTTGCTTTGCACCAAAAATGTTCACCTGCTTTTCATTATAAGTAAATTTTAAGTAAAATTTATATTCTAACTTTGCAAATAGCCTATAATGTTAACTGTTATACTTCATAATAAATAATACTCAACCAAATGACTTTATTTTCTACCATTTCTGTACGCAAAATCTATTTTTTTACCAGTGGCATATCTTCCTACTGTTCCACTCTTGGAACGGTACTGAAACTGAAAAATTAATAATTGAAATTTTTTTTTATATCATATTAATAATAAAAAGGGTAATATAGTGATGTGCTGTAAGTTTCATCCAAATCAAAGTATTTTAACTATGTCTGAGATGATATGGGTTAATGTAAGTCGTAATTCAATTATAAAAACTAATTTGATTTGATTTGTTTTATAGGAAAGTTTGAAGACAGCCAGTCAATTTTGGCTGGCTTTGACTATAGTCAAGACGAAATAGACGTAAACATAGAATGTAGCCAGGATGTTAACCACAGCGAGTATATGGTTTTTTTGAAAGAGGGCCTGTCGCAGATAAGGAGTTGTGACAGTACGCCTGATCTATATAGATCTACGGCGTCACAAACTTCGATTAAAACGAGAAATGCATCTACACAACACGAAGAAATTGAGGATCCAGTTAAAGTAACTGCCAAAACCTTAGCGGACACTTATTTTGTTGGCGACGACATTGGTAAACAAAAATTTATTGAATGCTACATAAATGTGGTCTCGTCCATTATTCGTTTTGCTAGTGTCGATCGTAAATAATTTTTCGATTAATTATACCTACTACCTTATTGAAAAATGTTATCTGCCTGTGATTGTAAGACTGATTACTTAGATTATCAAGAAATTGTAACTGTGCTTATTTGACTGATTTTACTTATATTAGTGTAATACAAAATATTATTGTGATTAAATATAGTTACCATTAAAAGTTAACTATATTACTATAGATATAAATTGTAACTGTGACTATTTGACTGATTTACTTATATTAGTGTAATAAAAAATATTGTGATTAAATATGGTTACCATTAAAAGTTAACTATATTACTATAGATATAATTACGTAATGGGTCTAGGAAGTTAAAAACCAATCAATAAGCATAATTATTACCGGAAAATCATTATTAAATCAAACTGTATTATTGTCAAACATATTTTGTGTTGTTATCTGTATTTCTCGTTTGATTATTTATACTTACTATACCTAATATTGAAAAATGTTACTTGTAATATTGAAAAATGTTACAGTAGTACCTAATCAGACTGATTAGGTACTACTGGAATATTAAAAGGCGAGGTTCATTCAGTAGGTACCTATAGTTATAGTTCAGTATAAGAATGCTTAAATAAATACCTATTAATAAATCGATCGCTGTTTTATTTGCTTACAAAAAATGTCGGATATTTCCATAGAGTAATCAGTAGTAGGTAAATATGTACATAGTTGATTAATCAAGCTCGTAAATACAAATATTATTATAGCTAAATCTCGACATCGAAAAATGTATTTACTTACATCCCTATATATCGTAGGTATTTAAATGTATCGGGCGCTGGGGGCACGCCAACTGATAAAAAGCTGGGCGGTTAAAAGGTTAAACTTTACATACCCCATAAAATACCTATATTTAGAAATATGTATATAAGTGTGAAGGGTAAGAGGCAATGAAATTACTGCGTACAGTCTTTCACTGTTTGTTATAAATAGACCAGTCTGGTCTGTGTGACAACTGTGTATCTGAATTTGTGGCTACAACCGGTGCAACCCGAGCAAAACATCAGGCAATAATATATGTGTGAAATTAACTCCACATTATTGTGTTAGTTCCAATTGATATATAAATTAATATCTGAGTACCATGAATTTATATCTTATCTTGTATGTTGGCAACATATATGGTGGTTTTTGTATAAGGTTGTAGATTTGCACAGGAACCACATGTACTTAACCACAGACCACATTAAAAAAGGTGTAACCACTTACCATCAGTTTGCTTGTTGGTCGATATGTTCAATAAAATATAAACACTTGAATTTTATCTAAGCTCTAATTAAAATATTAATTAAGTTACAATATTGACCATATTTTTTATGATCGTAGGAAATGAAGATGGATTCGTAGAGAATGGACATTTAATATTTGAGAGCAAGAGAGGAGATGGTGATTATCACCAATATAGATGAATTCTAAAATATTTGAAGAATGGTTGTCAAACATTTTAGAAAAATTGGAGCCCAATTCAGTAATAATAATGGACAATGCACCATATCACTCCCGTCGATTGGAACGGGTACCAACAATGAGCTGGGTCAAGAAAGATATTCAATGTTGGCTAAGAGACAAATGTATTCCATTCGAAGAGGACATGATTAAGAAGCAATTAATAGACATTGTCAAGCCAGAAAAACAAAAATATATGGCATATGTTTGTGATACCATGGCGAAACAAAAAAATATTGAAATATTAAGATTACCTCCATACCACTGTGAGTTAAATCCCATAGAGTTGGTATGGGCACAAGTGAAAGGCCATGTTGCAGCTCAAAACAAAACTTTTAAAATGGCAGAATTAAAAGTAATACTTGATGAGTCGCTCAAATTAATTACTGCTGCAGCTTGGCAAAAATGTGTAAACCATGTCATCAAAGAAGAAAAAAGAATCATGGAACTCGATGGTATTACAGATTCTGTCATTGATACTTTTATAATACAGGTGACCGAAGACACTATTAGCTCATCGAGTTTTGCCAGCAGTGATGATGATGATGATGTACCCGAAACCTAAACTATATATATATATTTGTTACACTTACACCAATTAGCCTAGCCCAAACTAAGCTCTGTAAGGCTTGTGCTATGGGATCTCGGGTAACGGATAGACATACATATATTATATATATTTTGAACATATTTTGTGTTCTGTTATATATTGTGTTGACGTATATTTATATTTTTACTGGTTGTAGCAGAATCATGCCACGAAAGTATAAAAGAAAGGAAGGAGTGCGAGCTCGAGTATGTTCTTGGACTTCAGAACATTTGCAGTCGGCTTTTGAGGAAATGGACAGAAATACCATGGGGATAAACGAAATATCCCGACAGTTTGGAATTACACCAAGAACATTGCGAAGACGTTATACTGCTAAAAATACAACGAAGCAAACACTAGGTATTGTATTAAGGGTCATGTTATACAAGATATTACATTTTTGGGTTCCGAACCTCGCTTTGATTTTTGAAATAATTGCTGTACTTTTCTAATAGATTTGAATGAACGTAGATATTATTTTTTGTAGGAAAACATCCTTGCTTGGATTTTGACAACGAAGAAAGCTATTAAAGCACATTCTAAAGCTTGGGGGGGTCGATTTCAAACTGAGCTAAAAATGTTGACATCTCTCATAACTTTGATTTTTTTCAGCGATTATTTCTTTTATTATTTTTATAATATAGTTTTCATTTACCTTTTGACGTCCCAAAACAAAACAATACCCAAAAGTGTGCCATTTGCAAGAAAACTGAAATTATAATATTTAGTCCCTTAAGAAGATAGTACTCATTTTCCGTTTACATTGAAATAAAGTCGAATAAAAACGAAGTTACTAGTAGATATTCTATATAATTAATATTTCAATCATAATGATAAGCAAGCATTCCAAAATAAAAAAAATATTCGTTTGAGAATAATAGAATACTTTTATCCTAGTGTTTTACAGATTGATCATGGTTTATCTATCATTAGTGTAGCGTAAGTTCATGCCATCATAATATTATATCCACGGAGCTCCCGGGCCCCGCTTCACTCCACCCGCCGACACATCGTCAGTGGCCTTGCAGCGTTTGTTGAGAGCGGCTGTGCATTTTGTGGTTTTTGCGAAATATTTCTACCGATTACGGTGCCGTGGACGAAACTCAACTCATTCATCTCTTAACCATAATTCTAAAAGGTATTGCAATCCTATTTTTATAACACATTGTTTTTTAAATCTAACAAGAACATAGATTTTTTAATTTCTCAAGTAACACTAATGATTTTGAATGTGACACTAATGAAATATTATAATAATGAATTATATATTAACAAAAAATTAAAGCTTTCTGCCTGATAACGTCAAAGGCAGTTGTTTTTTTTTATCTGCTTTTTTGTATATGATATGATAAAAATAAATAGTTATATTTACATGATGATCTACGTAATTTGCTATACATACTTAAATTCTTATTGGTGTTTATTTTTTGAGTTTGAATGTTGCATAGTGTTATTAATCTTGGGCTTAATGGCTGTTATTTAAGAAATTATTTTTTAGGACATTATGCCGAATAAGAAATAATAAGAGAGCAAAGATTACAAAGGAAAAAGTGGAGGGAAAATTCCAAACGTTATCAGGAGAAGAAATTAAAAGAGAAAAGAATACAAGAAGTGATGGTCCCACCAAGAACTGAAATAGATTCTACAGCTGATGATAAAACTAGCGACCCATTGGATGCACCTGATACAGAACAACAAAATAAGTTAAAACACAAAATCTTGTTCAACAAAATTAGAGCTCTAAAACGAAAGCACCGCTTTGAAAAGAAAGAAATGTCATGTTTAATAAAAAAATACCAATACAGATGCAGAGTTCTATTAAGAAAAATTAATATCATGAAAAACAATCAAGAAAAAGAAAATGTGGATATTGAAAAAACAGGCATAAATGAAGGTACAGAAGATAACACTAAGTCAAATACTGAATGTCCAAAACGAACTTCTAACCTCTATAGGAAGTGCTTACGCAGCCGTTTGCAAAAAAAGATTTTAGGAGGCAAAAGTATCCAAGAGTTAGTGAAACAATTTTACGAAGACGACATGAATAGCCGTAATACTGCCGGAAAAAAGCAATGTATAAAAAAGTTTCAAGTAACGAAACAAAAGCGATATTTACTGGACTCGGTAAAAAAATTGCACAAAAAGTTTATGGAAGAAAATCCAAACATACGAATAAGCTATGTTACATTCGCCCGACTACGTCCTTTTTGGGTTTACCTTCCTAGAGATGACGGAGATACTTGTGGTTGTACAGTTCACACAAATATGGATCTTATGATCTCAAGTTTGAAGAAAACTAGGATAGTTGATATAACTAACTTCCAAAAGATGTTAGATACCTTATGCTGTGACAAATATAATCTTAAATGTGTTTCTCGTGCATGTCAATTTTGTAAAAATAAAGTCATACCATACAACGAATTCAATAACGATCAAGAAATAGAATACTATGAGTGGGGTAGGGATAAGAAAAAAGTGGGTCAAAAAGAAATTAACATCACTAAGAAATTTAAACGAACAACTCAAATAAGAAATTTGATATTAAAACTAGAGAATGCTCTTCCTAAATTCTTCTCACATACTCTAAATATTCTAAACCAATATCAAATTATAAGAGAGCTGAAAAATTCCTTGAATGACTATGAAACATTAGTCCACATGGACATTTCGGAAAATTATAGTTTTAAATTCGCTGAAGAAGTGCAAAGCTTGCACTTTGGAGGTAGTCGTGGCCAGATTTCTTTGCACACAGTGGTTATTTATATTAAAAAGGGGAGGGAAATCGCTAGTTATTCTTTATGTACAGTAAGTGAATGCACTCGACACGATTCACCAGCAGTGTGGGCTCATTTGCAGAAAGCACTGGAGTTTGTATTTGAAAAATCTCCAAATATTACTACTCTGCATATACTAACAGATAGCCCTTCGAGTCAATATCGCAACAAGTATATATTTTACATTATGACACAGCTGGCAAAAATGGCTTCCCACTATTAAAGTCTGTAACTTGGAACTATCAGGAAACCGGCCACGGTAAAGGTGCTCCAGATGGTGTTGGCGCCGTAGTTAAAAGGACGGCTGACTGCCAAGTAAAATGTGGGCGTGATGTGGGGGACTTCTCAACGTTTGTTGATATTGTGCGAAAAAATATAAAAAATGTCGAGATAAGGGTTGTAGAAGAACATGAAATTAGAGATAAAGAGATTCATCTCCCCAAAAACATCGCTCCTTTTAAAGGAACTATGTTAGTCCACCAGGTCCTGTGGAACTCCCAATCGGAGTTCCTTGAGTTTCGAAAATTAAGTTGCTACGAGTGTGTGGACACTATTTGTAAGCACGACAAACACATGCAATTGCATAAAATTTATAAAACTGCTATAGACTCAGAAGTCGGTAACGTTAAAATAATATCTCCTAATAAAAAGATTAAAATATTGAGCGATATCACCATTAAACACGCTAATAAGCCCAATAAAGCTCCAACTTCTCGAATTCACAAAGAGCAGACTGTTAAGCCACTTGCTAAAGTGAAAGGTACTTGGGAAAATCAGTCATTCATGGTAAATGAAACCGAAGCAATGACGTCTGGATTTGGGCAACATCAACAAGAATTTCTTACTTTTTTAAATCAACAAGAGGCATCTAAAGATTAATTGATTGAAAATGTTATATAAATAATGATTAATATTAAAGTAAAACCAGACCGAAAATCATAAAATTATGGATAGATAAATACAAAAATATTGATTGTAATATGGAGGATTTTAAGTTTGATAGAAAACTACTTACTGTTTTAATTATATGAATAATTTTAGTTTATGTGTGTTTAGACTGGTTAGTTGGTATATTATATCTGTTTGATGATTGTGCTTAAAATAATACTTATATTAAATTATAATCCTAAAGTTCCTAAGAAAATTGAATGATTATATGCATCCAAATAATATTTTTAAGATTTTTAGGGGACATTAAACTGATTTAATTCATTTGGGTTAGTTTTATTTTAATTTTCTGATAGTGAGTACATTGTTAAATCATTAAAATGAGTGGTTCTAGTTGTTTTTTTTTAAATATCATTAGTAGGCATCTAATTTCATTAATGTTTTAGATAATTTCATTAGTGTAACAACATCACTCATTTGTGTCACTCTGATTTCAATTTTTCAGTAGTTCTCATTACTAAATCATTAATATTTTATTCAATTTATATTAATATAACCTCACATAGTGCGTTTATACCATTAATAACCCAAAAAACAAGCATTTAAGAAATCAAACAAAAAAGTATCATTTTAATTCAAAATTTGAAATCGACCCGGGGATGCAGGATTTCCTCCTAATAGACAATCCATCAGCATGTTAGCTTATCAATTTGCTGAAAAGCTACAGCTAAAACATAATTTTGACCACAAAAACGAAATGGCTGGAGCTGCATGGTTCAAAAGTTTTATTGAACGAAATCCAAAACTATCTGTTAGACAAGCTGAAGGCTTATCTGTGGCTAGAGCCAAGGGTTTGAGTAGAGAAGAAGTATATAACTTCTATGATCTTTTGATCAAAGTCTTAACCGAAAATGATTTGTTGGATAAACCGGAAAGATTATACAACATGGATGAATCCGGCATTCAATTGAATAATAAACCCGGAAAAGTTATAGCGAAAAAAGGTGCCAAAGTCGTCAATTCAGTCACATCTGCCGAGAAAGGTGAAACAATGACAATCGTTGGCTGTTGCAATGTAATTGGTAATTTTCTTCCACCAGTTCTTATAATAAAAGGTGTAAATAAGAAACCAGAATTTGAAGAGGGACTTCCAATGGGCTCAAAAGTATATATGAACAAAATATCTGCGTACATAAATGCTGTGCTTTTCTATAAATGGTTAACAGAACATTTCATACCTCTAAAGTCGCATGGTAAAGTTCTGCTTATTTTAGACGGCCACTCATCACACTCAACCGCACCAAATATGCTGCAGACTGCTGCAGATAATGACATAATTTTATTGTGTTTACCAAGTCACACAACTTCAGCTTTACAGCCATTAGATAGAGCATTATTTGGGCCACTTAAAACCTATTTTAATCAAGAAACTAATCAATTTATGCGCCTTCATCCAAATAAAAAGATCAGCCGTCACAACGCAGGAAAGCTTATACGCAATGCTTGGATTCGCGCTGCCACACCTGCAAATGCTCTGGCTGGCTTTAGAGGTAGCGGTATTTATCCAGTTAGTTAACCGAAATGCTTTGCCAGATACTACATTTCTCATATCAGACACTGCACTGAATAGCGAAAAACCTGGTACATCCCGTGCACCTCATCAAGTTGATCAAACGTCAACAACCCAGGCTCAAACGCCAGTGTCTCGGAAAGTATTGTATCCCGTGAACCTGTTAAACAAAGGCCAGAGACCTCTTTACCTCAGACTTCTGCTTCTTTAGTTTGTGGAATAGAGCTGGATAATCAGGAAAATATTTCCTTTCCACAAAATCTGACGCAGATTCAAATCGATAGAGAATCTACTAGCATCTTGATGGATTCGGAAATTTTAGAAGGTGTTAGTAATTTTGACATTGGTGATTCTACAGTTGCAGATATTTTAGGCAGTGATATAGAACCAGAAACACCATCGAAAATTTTAATAGAAGCATCACCTATACCAAAAATTCCCTTAACCATGTCTAAGAGGTGGAAACAGTCCGCAGATATTTTGAACTCAAAAGAAAATATTAAACAAAAGAAGGATGTGGCTGAAAGAAAAGAAAAACAAATAGAAACTAAGTTAGATAAGAAAAAAAAGGCTGAAACTACCAAAGAAAAATGAGTACTTAAGAAAAAAAAGAAACAAACCAGCAACAAAGAGCGACAACAAAAAAAACAACAGCATTATATTAGTCATAGCGATGATGATTACCTAGCTGATTTATGTGATAAAGAAAATGATTATTTAAAAGTTAACCAGGGACGTGAACAGCGAAAACGGCGAATTATTTACAATTCAAGCAGTGAAGATGAAGACTATTCACCTCAATATAAAATTAAGGGAAAGAAAACTAAAGGTTTGCCGGTAATGAGCACTAAGATAGATGGACAGGATAAGCCTAAGGATAACTGTACAGAATGTTTTGAAAACTATAAAAGAACGAAATCTAAATCAGACTGGATTCAATGTATAATGTGCCAGAATTGGCTACATGAAACCTGTACACTTTTCAGAAATTATTGCTCAAAATGTGGAAAACTGAAAGCACTATCCGGCTAAGAATCATTTAAGTAGGATTACAAAATCATAATCTTTATTGTGTTATCTTAGTTTTTAAAAAAGAATTACTTTTATGATTATACATGTTGGAAGATTATATTGATGTTTTTGTTTTTGTTAACTTAATAATTAATATTTTATATCATCTAAGTATTTAGAATTCCAATGTTGTTCAACAAATATTTATAGAATTTTATTGTTATTATTTTATTTGATCTCATTTGATATTTTTATTCTAACGATGACAATTAAAAGATTTAAGAATCTGCAAAATGCTTTTTATTATTATGACCGTGTTTCTAGGAGACAATTTCTATTTTAGGAGTAGCCTTCTACTGCTAAAACACCAATTGTCCTCTAAACATAATTAAATTTGGTTGATTTTTTTCGTTTATACAGTATGAAGGGCTTCTATCCCGCCCTATTATATATTTATAAAGTGAGGCATCTATACCGCCATTACCCTATAGATGTTGCTTTTCACCAAAAAAATAATTAAGATCTCAATTAGAGCAAATAATGTAATTTTTATGTTGATTTAGAGAGGATTATTTTTGTTGATTATTTATGAACACAAGAGGTTATGATAAGGTTTTTTAATTATAGTTAAGTAAAAAACTGTATTGAACTCATTTTAATATAAATAAAAAGATTTTCCCCTCTTCACCCATCACTATAATTGTTTCAGAACATATTTTATTGCTTTTTATTTTAGACACAATCTTTGTGCAAATAACTTGTTATATTTATTATTTATTAAATGTTTACATTTATTTTTTGGTTCATTTTAGGTCAATGAAGCTTTAATATAGTGTAGCATCATTGGGGCTTTTGATTTGCCACTTAGTCTTTTAATCCTAATATGTACCAATGTATTTCTTGTTATTCAAATTTTATAATATAATAGATATCCAATGATTCATCAGAAAAAAATTATTAATCAACTAGCTTACATCCAAGAAAGACATAGGTGTATTTGCAGCCAACCAACCCACATTGTCTTACCCAAACTCCAATAGATTTATAAAAGTTTTGATAATATACACCTAAATTTGTAGTGAGTGAGAACAAACAACTAAAAACAAGACAACATAACACAATCACTGCAGTAGTACAATTGCTTGCAACAAAATCAGTTTGATGAAAATATTAAGTTGGAACAATGTGAATAGAATCCAATGCAACAAACTTAACAGATTGCAGCTGACATAAACAAAAAATTCAATGACGTAGTTCAAATTCAAGTGTAAATCATGAATGACATCATGACTTACAATAATTTACACAACGACTTTAAACAGCACAAACCAAAATAAACCAAAAACGAAGTATAATACTGATATATTCAGTTGCACATTGTAGTAATCGTGACCACGGAAAACATCCTAGCCACAGATGACTTTACATGTCCGAGCGCAAACTGTTGGACAATGGACAAAAGTATGATAAAATAATATAACAAAGAACTATAACAAATTAAAAGTAATGTGTGATAGCATAAAAACCACAGAACAATATTATGAAAACCCAAACCAAACAATCACGCAACTTTCCGCACAGATTAGTATACTATTAACCAGTATATATAAGTTACTCTATGCTATTAACTTCATAGAATACATTTACTCTAGCGATTAACTTTCCGTATTAATCGTATTATACAAAGTACAAGTATTAAACGCTGTAAATGTAGAAATATCGCAACAGAAAACACAGAGCACCCGAATGTAGTAGACACTGACAATTGAATGACATTTCAACATGGCGGCCGTAGTTCCCGTTTTCTCCGTTTCACAGATAAGTTGGTGGGTCTGTACTCTGTGCACGCAACCAAAGACTTTTTTTTATTTTATGACCTGGTAACATAGACTTTTAAGTCATAACATATTTGGAAAATGTTCATTACTTTGGCATCACTACACTTCACTTTATTTAATTTCGTCATTTAAATTGTTTGAACTGTACTTTTTAAGTAATTATAAATAGGTTTATAGGATGTTGGATCTTTTAGTAAAACGTTGAGTGGCGGCGGGCGGGAGGAAGAAACACACTTATATGCATTGGTAACACTGAGTTCACTAGCCAGCACAAGTCTTTGAATGAGGAAACTTTGGCACATAATTAATATTTGGCATAAGGGAAAAAAAAACTTTGGCAATCGAAAATAATGTGGTGGAGTCTAATATGGGTAATAAAATTATTTTCATATGGTTTCCAGTACACAAACATATTGCAGGCAATGAATGTGCAGTTTCACTTTGGCTAGGGCTATAACCTCTTCCAGTGATCTTCCACAACAAATTAATTATATGTATAAAAATACCCCTATACGACATACTGATATTGTAGTAATTTTAAAAGAACAGATACAAAAAGAATGGGAGCTACATTGGCAATATATTCAAAATACTGAAGGAAAGGGATTATAGTATGCAAAATTTACTTACATGGGCCGCAAATTTTACACTATTATGAATCGTCTACGTATTGGACATTGCCGTATTAACTTTCATCTACACAGAAAAGCTATGACTAATTCAAAAGGAAATTCCTTCTAAACCTTGGTTTTTTAAATTTAAGCAGGCCTCTAAAATTTGCATATCTACTATATGTCGGTTACGTCTTGGGCATGCAAGTACACCGGTGCACTTGACAAAAATAAGGGTTAAAGACAGCTCCCTATGTGAGTGTGGTTTGGACGAAGGTTCGGCTGATCATATATTTTTCGATTGTACAAAATATTCATATTCTTTGTATGATGTCATTCCCCCTTATATCCCTAAGCCGTGTCAATTTAACTCTCTTCTTTCTTATGTTAATTCACCCTTCATCAATATTCTTTGTCATTATTTATTCTACAATCGTATTAAACTTTAATTGGTATCTTTTTATTCTCTGATTTGGTTTCCGCTCTTTAACTTTTTTATATATTTCTTTATAGACAGCGAACAGGGTATATTATTTTTTATTTGTCTTGCTTAATTTTAATTTTGCATTCACTTGTACTTTCACGGCCTGGATAATAACATGAGTCGCGCTTACTTTAATTAAAAAAAGTATTTTAAGCAAAAAAACTCGAGGTTGGCGAAATCCTATGGGCACCGCCATCAAACCCAAAAGAAGAAGAAGAAGTTTGAAACAATCCCAAGCCTGACCTAATATGTATACCGGGTTATCCCAAGCCTTGCTAGGTGGACGGCGCAATATTATGGCCAAATCTCAATCTGTTTATTGTTATAATGAAATCTCGACTTACATTAGATTTCAATTTGTCATACCATGGTTTCACAGGTAGGTTATCTTGGATACTTCCATACCACTTTCCCTTGTTTTCCTGATCTTTCTCCCACATTTCCGTCCACAGAGTGTAAATGTTTTCCTTAATATTTAAAAAATAATCAGTAAAAGGAACGTATACTGAGTTCGTAACTTTGTAACGTCAATACTGTTTATAGCTTCACATGCAGCTTTGTCAGCTTTTTCGTTGCCGGTTATGCCTTTATGTGAAGGCACCCACATAAAATATATATTTACATCCTTAAGATGATATTTATACAATAGGTCTTTTATAATATACACTATGTAGTTGGTTTTATAATTTACAGAAACATTACTTAGACTCTTTATCAGGCTTAAGGAATCCGTTATTATTAAAAAGTATTTAAAGTTATCAATTACACTAATTTGCAGTAAGGCCTCATAAACAGCATAAGCCTCTGCAGTAAAAATAGAACAAGAACTATTCAAAACAAAGCTTTGAGAAAACTTGGCCTTTCAATTATAAAAAGCTGCATGAACATTATTATTATTTTTGCTGCCATCAGTATATATAGTGTAATATTTTGTGATAAATTCTGCATCATGTCAGAATTATTATTAATTGTACTTTGTATAATATTTACTGGATGTGAAATGGAGTGATAGCTGTTAGAGTAACATGGCCAAAGGGACTGTTTACTGGTCTTTTTATACTTATTATTTATTTCCAGATATATTATGGACAAAGGTGGTGTATATTTGTTAAGAAGGGTTAGTCTAGTTAATAATGAAGAAGGAGTAATGTCTAGGTATGGTGAATTTTTTTTAGCTATTTGCATATTGCAGGTAACCATTACCGCGTTTCTGGTTATTCCTGTCTCCGTGACGATAGAAGTGATGGTCACGCGGGTGCCGCGTTATTTATTTCCAAAGATTATACTTTTAGTCAGATTCTGTTACCCCAGCACAGTGAATCTATTAACGCTGTCGCTGTAAAAATGTTGAATTTTTCTATTATCTCGGTGTACATCCCTCATCCAAACCCCTCATGTGTTTCAGAGCTATCCATCATTCTGTCATCTATTCCCCCTCCGCTTTTAGTTCTCGGTGACTTTAACATTCATCACACATCATGGGGCTCACACTATTGTGATCATCTGTCATCATCGTTCTTAGAGGTGTGTGACAACTTGAACCTCTGCGTCCTAAATGATGGATCTCCCACTCGTAGGGTCCTTCCTTCGCAAAACCCGAAAAGTGTAATAGACCTGTCACTGTGCTCCCCGTCTCTTTCCTTAACGTTATCGTGGGCTGTACTTTCAACTTCACATGGTAGTGATCATTTTCCGATTATTCTCTCTATGCCTTCTAATGGCAGATCGCGAGATCTTCCCTGTCCTCGTCTTAAGTATAGTCTGTGTAATGCTGACTGGGACTCATTTAGTGCTGCATTAGATCAAGAAATTCAAATTCTTCCTCAATCTAATTTAGAAAATGTGCATTCTGTGTATTTGAATTTTAGACAAGCTCTCTTGACAGCTGCTGATAAAACGCTCAAGATCAAAAATATATGTAGGAGAAAGGTTTCCTCTCCTCCCTGGTGGGACACCGAATGCTCCATTATATGTAAGGCACGAAAAGTCGCGGAATTGGAATATGCAAAATATATGACTGAATCAAACTTTATTAAACTTCGTGCTTCTGCTGCAAAAGCTACTAGAGTCTTATCTTTAAAAAAAACGAAGGTTGGCACAAGTTTTGTGAGGCCCTCTCTCCCAGATCGCATCCATCTTTAGTTTGGAGAAACATTAAAAGATATAGATGCTCACTTTCCTCTACAACTAATATTACATCTAATGATTCATCAGTTTGGTTTGATAAATTTTGCCAGAAGATTGCCCCTCCTTCAGTCCCCTCCCTTGGTGAGATTGAGACATATCGTAACGATTCTGCCCATATTTCTTTGGAGGAATTTGACTCTCCATTTTCTAGAGCTGAGCTCTATGCTGTATTGGAAAATCTTAAAGATTCGGCCCCTGGGGTTGATGGCATTCCTTACTCCTTTATTTCCAAAAGTAGCAATTTCACAAAGGATTTCTTTATCGATCTTGTTAATAACATTTTTATTACTGGTATTCCCCCTGATGACTGGAAAACCCAAATCATCATTCCTGTATTAAAGCCTGGTAAACTGGCATCTGATTACAATGGTTACCGTCCTATAGCTCTTTCTTGCACTATGGCGAAAATTGCTGAGCACCTAGTCAAGAACAGACTAGAATGGTTTGCGGAGAGAAAAGGGCTACTGGCAAAAAGCCAATTTGGGTTTCGCAAAGGAATGGGCACCATGGACAGTTTGAGCATCTTCTCGATAGATATGTGGATCAGTCTCTCCAGGCGAGAGAATGTTATAGGGGCATTTCTCAATGTTTCAGGTGCTTATGATAACGTGTTACTTCCTATTCTTAGAAACAAATTACTGAGTTTTAACATTCCTGTTCGATTGGTGAATTTTATTTTCAATCTTTTTTCTTGCCGTAATATACAAATTAGTTCTAATAATTTTATTTCTTCACCGAGAACGATATGGAAAGGTCTCCCTCAAGGATCTGTCTTAAGTCCGTTTCTTTATAGTCTGTACACATCCGATCTTGAGCTCTCTGTAAATTCATTCTGTAATGTACTACAATATGCTGATGATCTAGCCCTATATGTAGCTAACTCTAATGCTCAAATTGCTTCCTCTCGCCTTAATATGGCTCTTTCCTATCTTTCGGACTGGTTATCAAATCATGGTTTATCGCTTTCTGTTGAGAAAAGCTGTGTTGTAACTTTCTCGCGTCTAAGGAATATTCCTAATGTATCTATAGAACTTATTGGAAAACCCATTCGCAACTGTAATTCTGTGAGATTTTTGGGAGTATTTTTTGACTCAAGGATGTCAGGTGCCTTTCACATTGCTCATGTTCTCAAAAAATGCGAGAAAAATATTAATATTCTTCGCTCTTTATCTGGTGTATGGTGGGGATCTCATCCGTTCTGTCAGAAAATTCTGTACAATGCGATTATCCGCAGTCATATAGATTACGGATCGTTTTTATTGGATCCATGTCTTAAATCAGCTCTTGGCAGTTTAGATCGGATTCAATCCCGTTGTCTGCGCATAATTTTGGGTGCCATGAAATCGTCCCCCATTAATGCTCTTCAAGTAGAGTGTTGTGACCCCCCTTTAGCAATCAGAAGGCAATATTTGGCGGATAATTATTTTTTCAAAGCTATTCAGTATTCTAATCACCCTCTTATCGAAAAACTGCATCAACTCTCTGACTATATATCATTTGACAATTACTGGCATCATAAGGCGCCTCCGTGCCTTTTTAATAGTTTCATCAAATTTCTCCAGCTACCTAATCCAGTTTATCAATGTTCCTTGTTCCCATTATTTAATAAACCTTTCCAATCATTGTTTCATCAACCAGAGATAGAAATCGATTTTGGTCTCCATAAGGATACAGTCAATGCTCAAGCTGCTTTTCAATCTATTATTGATCGGAAGTTCAGTGATTGGCGTCTAATATTTACAGATGCTTCGAGATTGTCGCTAGAAAACTGCGTTGGTGCTGCGGTGTGGATCCCATGTCGTCAAATATTTTTAAAATTTAAATGTCCTCCCTCTTCTTCTGTCTTTTCAGGAGAAGCTATTGCAATCCTGGAGGCTCTTCGTTTTGTGGAATCCCACAATCTAAATTTTTCAGTCATATTATCAGACTCAAAAAGTTGTTTACAAGCAATTAAATCAAATCCATTTAAGAGTAAATCCAAATTCCCGTTGATTTTAGAGATTAGAGAAATTTTATATCGCTGTCATCTCCAACGAACAAAAGTCGTGCTTGCGTGGATCCCAAGTCATTTGGGCATTGAAGGCAATGACACAGTAGACAGAGTTGCTAAGGATGCCACTCATAGCGGCTGCCTTAGTCACTATGTAACATATTCTCATGACCTATTAGGTCTGGCAAGACAGCGAATGACCTCTTCATGGGATACTCGTATTAAATGGAGACAATCCAGCAGTGTTGTAGGAAGGCATTATGCTCAAATTCAAAAGGAAATTCCTTCTAAACCTTGGTTTTTTAAATTTAAGCAGGCCTCTTAAATTTGCATATCTACTATATGTCGGTTACGTCTTGGGCATGCAAGTACACCGACAGCTCCCTATGTGAGTGTGGTTTGGACGAAGGTTCGGCTGATCATATATTTTTCGATTGTACAAAATATTCATATTCATTGTATGATGTCATTCCCCCTTATATCCCTAAGCCGTGTCAATTTAACTCTCTTCTTTCTTATGTTAATTCACCCTTCATCAATATTCTTTGTCATTATTTATTCTACAATCGTATTAAACTTTAATTGGTATCTTTTTATTCTCTGATTTGGTTTCCGCTCTTTAACTTTTTTATATATTTCTTTATAGACAGCGAACAGGGTATATTGTTTTTTATTTGTCTTGTTTAATTTTAATTTTGCATCCACTTGTACTTTCACGGCCTGGATAATAACATGAGTCGCGCATACTTTAATTAAAAAAAGTATTCTAAGCAAAAAAACTCGAGGTTGGCGAAATTGCTAATGAAGAAAGTATACGTGGCTGTGGTATCTTTTATATTTATTAATCATTCGCTCAATTGCATCTCGATTTCAATCGGCACGCGGCGCTCGCACGATTGAGATAAGTCAATAGTTCAGTCAGAGTCGGAGCGCTTCGGATCACGTCGCTCAATTGCATCTCGGTTTCATTCGATACGCGACGCTTACACGATTGACTCAGAGTCACTGATACAAATGGAGCACTTTACTGATTCGAATCTTTGTACTAATCCGGATACAAATGATCCAATCTCAACAAAGATACGTTATTTTCCATCATTACAGTTCGGTTGTTTGATAATACGGCTGGTGTAAAAGGTTGTCACAATCAGTACATATATCATACAATACAGATAAATAAATTAATATGCATATTTATATAAACAGACATTTTTATTATTTCATTTTTGTAATGTCTTATAATTAATGGCCATAGGCAAATAAATTTACATTCAAATATATTAAACATATTTACAAACACTTCACTTATCTACAAAACAATTATAAAAAAAATCTTATCATGCATAGTTTTGTAACACGCCATATAAAATAAAATACGTATAATTCAGTAGAGATTACAAAACCTAAACGTTTCTACGTATTTCATTACAAAAATCTGAAAAGCACAATAGTAAACTGGTTTTACTTTTCGGGGTTTATATGTAACTAAAAAATTTTACAAACATTTTACTTAACAAAAAAATATAAAACATTAATATTTAACAGATTTATTGACATATTATTTTCCAAATAATTAATGTTTATGGTCTTTTCTATTGCTTTAAGTAGGGAGGATCTTTAAGAGGGAGGAGGGAGTAAGCGCCGCTTATCGACTTTGTATTCATATTCGCTCACTGTAAGATCTACACAAGAAAGTACTCAACTTAGACAACTTATGATCGCTTGTAACATAGCAACTGTAAGACAGATATCTGGTACATCGCGTATCATCTGCCCTGTTCTATGCATATTTTTATAACAAGTCATTGAATTGAAAAATGAACACCGTTATGTATATTACAGAAGCAGAGTCGAGCATTATGTAATAAAGATTGTTTACGAGCATCAACGGTTATAATCTCGGAGAATGAGCCATCAATGTCTTCTTATAGTCTGGACACAGCCGAAAAATTTCTTACAAATTAATATTTCTCCAACACTCAATTATTAGATAACGATGTTGTGGATGCTTCTGTCAAAGTTGTGGTTCTGACTGGCTGCAACTATGACATCAAATTCTATTTATTTTGTTTATCAACTAGAGCCGACCTCATTAGTTATTGAAAGAATTGTTGGGACAACTCTATTATTACAGAGCAATATTATCGAGTAAATATTGTATATAAACAGTGAATTTTACAACCAAACATACCTTCGAAACTCTGACTTTATCATCACAAAAAATAACAATTGAGCTACTTCAATGATAACTAGGATAAATCTTGGATACTTGTGCACTTTTATAAAATTAATATTTAGGATTATGATTGTGGCATTGAGGAAGGATCTGTTGAAGAGGTTGAAATTTTATCTTTGGTAGGTTGAGAAAAAGAAAATGTGTTTGGCATTAAGATTTTGATAGTTGTATTGGAAATTGTAGTGCGAGGGTTTTTGTAATGTTTTTAAGTTGAGTTTTTATCTTATATATGTCACCGGAAAATAACAAGACTCGTAAGTTGATCAATTTTCTAGGTAGTTAATCAACTCTCGGAAAATAATAAACGGCAGTTGAAATGTACTATTTAACGCATTGAATTTTAGCTAATTCATCAACTTACGGTACCTAGCCGTAATTTAGTAATTAACTATATTGCTACAAGTAAAATCATCCACAAATGGACCAATCGTTGCCCAGTGTACTATTTGACGGTACACTATTATCCGTCATTTAATACACTTTTCTATGATTGGTCGACAGCATTCATTATAAGCATTTAGCAAGTGTTTATTCATAGAGTTACAAACACTTAGATATGTTGTTTTAATATTTATATTTTCGATATAGGAATATTCAAGATCGTCTATGCTAGACGAACTTATCAACAATGTATTTCCAAAAAATATTTCTAACTATAAAAATAATGAAGGGTTGAGTGAGCAGGCAATTTTCGCGGCTGCAATGAAGCCACCTACTATCCAATTAAAGTTTCAAACTCTTTAGACGTACCTGACTTACCACTGCACAATTTACGCCTAAAGGTTAGTTCCGTAGTAATCAAGCTTCGAAACATAAACCAACCAAAACTGTGCAACGGTACGCGTTTGGTGGTTAGGAAATTAATGAACAATGTAATTTACGCTACGATAATAATAGAAAAATTCAAAGGTGAGGAAGTTCTCATTCCGAGGATATCGATGATCCCAACCGATATGCCGTTCGAATTGAAAGGACTGCAATTTCCGATACATTTACCTAAAGTTTTAGCAAGATTGTATTCTTCTATCATTTGAATAACATTTTGGATTTTTTCAATTGTCTACTGAGTTTTTTTATTTTCTGTACTTAGCCCACTGTAGTACTTTTGTAACTCTGCATCAAAGTGTTCACGATCAACAAAACTAGTATTGCTCACAAATTGTTCGTTTATTTCTACCACTACAGACTCCATTTCACTAACAACGCGTTATAATAAGAATTATTATCAAACAAAACAACAATTGTTAATTTTACTACTGTAAATAAAGAAAAACAAGTACGGACTAGATAGATTTGTTTACGTTGAAGCCGGTAATGGCGGCGGCCGGGTGGCGGGGAGCGGTATAAAAGCACGTGAGTCTTTTCACCAATCAACGTACACCTTGCCTTTGTCGGATGATTTAACGGCAAGACGCCGTAAGTTAATCTATTTACTAAAATTCAATGCGTTAAATAGTACATTTCAAATGCCGTTTATTATTTTCCGAGAGTTGATTAACTACCTAGAAAATTGATCAACTTACGAGTCTTGTTATTTTCCGGTGACATATATAAATACAGATATTATGAAGAATAAAAATGTGTATGTAAATTTCATCCCCTTCAATAGGATCTACTCGAACCCTGTTTTTATACTGTGTTCCTTCTTCTTTCGAAGTATTGCCTAGTTGATTGCTCGCCCTGTAAATCTCAAGTCTCGTCTAGCAATTTTAAGTTATGCCATTTTATAAATTATATATATATATACTTGCAACATCAAACTATAACCTTACTGTGCCTGCTTTAGGTACATGCTGCCGCCGGCATTGATTGCGGCAATGCTGGCGGACGAGGGAGGTTGGAGGGCTGTGGCCTCCTTCTGTGAAGCAGTGATGCTCCAGAAGAAGACCGCTGAGCGGTGTCGGGAGATGGCCGATCCCGCTCGAAGGAGGCGGCGCCGGGCTTGGTAGCAAAGCTGCGGTGCCGCTGCGGGTTGCCGGCGGGCGCGAGGAAATCGCGCCCGCGGATGCGGCAACCCGGGAGGGACCACGCCCTTCCGTGGCCGGGGGCCTTCGTCGGTGGTGGAGATCGGGGGACGTATTGTAGCCTCCCCCGAGGAGGGTTCCCCTGTATCGGCGGGGGAGCGGAGGCTGGGGGTTCCCGGAAGTAGCTTAGCGTTCCCGGGAACCTACATGTCTGAGGAAGGCCATCCTTGAGGTATTTAGTGGGTAGGCCTCCCCCTTCTGGGGAGGAGAGCTCCACATAACCGCCGGCTCGCCACAGCCGGGGTATGCAATTTAATGCATTTTTCCCAGGGGAACAAAAAGAAAAAGGTACAAAACAAGAAAATAGAGGCAGCATCCTCTATTTTCTTGTTTTGTCCTTTTTGCAGACATACCAAAAACAATTTCGTCTCTTTTTGACCATACTGATGAATCTCTAAAAACAATACATTATCCAAATCTGAAATAAGTGAAATGTGTTGGAAGTAATCCCCTTATAGTCTAAATATGACATATAAATCTATAAACAAATATTCTACTGTAACAAGAAAAAAAATCTGTGAAATTGTAGAGTCAACACTACAATGGCTTTTGGTAATGAAATGTAGCTGTTGGAAGTATTATGTTAAATTCTCGCATTTATTTTGTGATATTGAAGATCTATCACAGCTTTTATTTTAAGTCTCTGGAACAAGAATATATTTCAATAATTTCATAATCGCATTATGCTAGATGTCATCAGAGTACAATTTTACTGTTCAAAACAACTATGACCCACTTCTAGCAATAGTAAAATAATACGACAATGTAATTACGATTTCACAAATCTGTAAATTCATGTGTATAATTAGCTATTAGTGCAATTAGTCACCATCGATACTGGTAATATAGATGATTGAAACAAATTATTATTTTTGAATTTTCTATAAAATTAAAAAAAATCTATTATAATCACATAAGATGACTCAATAATTGCTAAAAACAACGCACTATTGTTTTTAAATAAGCGCATAATAGATACATGCCATAAAATCAGATTCTCAGATTCTAGAATCAGATAAAATCAGACTTGTACGGAAATTAAAATAACAATAGTTGTGTTTATGCCAATGCTTAGTAACGAATGGCATAATAGATAAAATTATGACGTGAAGTGGGATACAAAAGTTTTTCCATGGCAAGGATATAAGTAAAAAAATATTAAGTGTTATTGTTGAACTTAATAAGGAGCAGTACATATAAGAATCCTGTATTCCTACAGGTTGTAAGTAATGATTGTTTCCAAACAAGTCAATTGTACCTTCTGTTATCATTATAATAAATTGACTTGTATATAAAATATAATTACAGACTAGCCTGTAGTAATTAATAATATTATGTATCTTAAATACATTTCTCTTAGAGAACACAATGCTAGGAAATTGCCATTTCTTATTAATGTTTTTATGAAAGAAAATAGTAGTGTTTCAATTACTTAGGTATTTAAAATATGTCATAAAACTCTGTATATAAATTAATTATTGTGAATTCAATTAGGTACAATTTCATGTATACAGGATTTGCACTATATGTAGATTAGACTTTGTAAAATCCATTTACTAAAATTTCATAAAAACATGAAACGTGATTTCATTTCATTAACATAGTGCCTGAGATTATTCTTTCAGTGACAACGAGTAACATTCACTTACATAGTAAATGAGTTTCCAAACACTTTGTGTTTCAGATATAACATTAAAACTTATTTGCACACATTGTATAATCAGTTACCAACACTATTGGAAAGAAGACAGTCTTTCACAACAGATGCAAACATGACCTTACGGACTCAAATTACTTTTGGCAGCTTCATACTCCGTCAAAGTAATACCATGGTTTGATAACATGTGACTTTTCAAACTACATTTCTGGACGAACGCAGAGCCGCAGACACCACACTTAAACCTTCGATCGTTATTATGAATCCTCATGTGTTCCCTGAGAGTCTTTTTCCTTGCATAAGCTTTCTCACACACAGTACATTTGAAAACCCTTTCCCCATTATGCTTGATCATATGTTCATCTAAGGACTGCTTTATAAAAAATCCCTGACCACACACCGCACAAATATGATTGCGCTCCATTAAATGCACTTTCTTTATATGAGAAGTCAGCTTTGACTTTAAAATAAAAGATTTATCACATATATTACATCTGTATGTAGCTGCTGCTATGTTGTGGTCAGTGTGCATATGCCTATTTCGCCGGTAGTAGCTGGTGAATGTCTCCGCACAATGTGGACAATTTGTGGTATATCTAGCACTAGTGTTATGGGTGTATTTCTCATGGCACGTCTTCCTGACACGAGTCGAAAACACTTTGTCGCAGTATGAACACTTAAAATTGCCAACTTCGTGTGTTCGTTGGTGATTTTTCAGTCTATGTTTGTTTATAAAGCCCATATCGCAAACATCACATATACAGTTTCTGTAATGGCCATTCATATGTTGCAAAAGCATTTTAAAAGTTTCGAAAGTGGAGTGGCATAGAGCGCAGTTAAAGATAACGTCGTCTGACAGTTTAAATTCCAGGATGTAGTCAGGAATGTCCAAAAAGAATTTAATGTCGTGCTCTTTCGTCAAATGCTTCTTAAGATTTGATATAACGTCTATGCTTGCATCGCATATCTTGCATTTCAGATTACTTATATCGACTTTGAAGGATATATTATTTTTGTCTAGTCTCTTCTCGTCTTTCAACTTTTGAGAATTGTGCTGCTCCTCTATGTGGTTTCTTAAATTTGGAAGATCAGGTAAAGACTCCTTGCAAAATGCACAAACGATTCCAGCTATGGTCTTGTTGGAAAAAGGTGTGCAATTTGAATACTTTAGAACGTTATGAAAGTTAATATGATGTTTCTTGTGCTCGCTCACCATGCGCTTGGTCGATTTTATTTTTATTTTCATCGTTTCTATTTGTGATAATCCACGAATCTTCATCGCAGTTGCACCTAACAGCTTTTTCTTTGGTAGCTCTGTAACAATCCGAACAAATTCACATAAAGCGAGTAAAATACTTTAATCAAAGTGGTTTACTTTATTAAAATTGCATAATATTTAGATATTAGATAGCGTCTAGGTGCTTCTTCCTAGACCTAAAAACCCTCCTAGTAGTACACCCTGACATGACACGAAAAAATGTTTTGTCAAGTTACTGAAAGTCGACCAAGAGATTAGTGTGGAATGGCTGTAGAAAGGAGTACAAATAAAAACGTTTTTCGTGCGTGTCAGATATTCAGAAGGAATGTTAAGTGAATTCACAAAGAAATGATGAAGGATAAATTACAATAAGTGGGGTGTGAAAGAAAATGTAATGTATCCTTTGAATATTATTTGCCATTACTTTAATTACCTAAGCCTCCAGTAAGCCCTGTAATTTCCTGCCCGTCTAAACACATATTAATAGAAAGATGAACTTACCAGAACCACTCTTTGTGAGTAGAGGATTTTTATAATTTTTCTTCAAAATAGTTCTCTTGCTTCTTGTGGTATCTTTGATCTTAATATTTTTCTGTTTGTGATTTTCTTCTTCATTCTCTTCCATGTCTGAATATTCTGATTTCACATCTGTGGATATAATAATGCAGTATGTAAATAAAATGAGTAATAAAAACCATATAGGCAAAACGTGAGTTGTGGGATAAAAAAATGAGAGATTCAAAATATTTTGAATTATTAGTTAGTTTAGATAATTTAAATGTTTTTAGGACAATGTCTTCGATAATGTGATAAATATTACCACAGATACTGATTTAATAACTTTAGATTATTTAATAATAAAAAATTACTAATACCGCAAATAACCCCAAAACTTGCATTGCTTTTTAAATGTATTGATGAAGTTAACATGGTCCTTTCATCGTCGTTATAACGGATTCTACTGTATGTTCAATAAAAAGTCATACCCAAAAAGAAAATATCATCTTCAGGATCTGCTATCTCTTCTTTAATACAGGATACCAAGGATTCCACTAAAATAAAAATATAATTATGTATTATTGAGTTTTGATCTAATTTACTTAAGCATATTACATTATTCTGAAGTTGTAAATAAGATGATCAATAGAAGTTTAATACTAATTTCACTATTTATAGCTGGTATTAGAAATTTAATTAAGAAACGGACAAAAACCACTTCAATAAGCTGTTAAAATTTCAAGGTAATAGAAGAAGTTATTAGAAATTTTGTACACAGAGTAACATATCACACTTTACATATTGACCTTGAGAAAGTTCTTATTTCACTCATAATAATGGTGGTTTTCATAGTGCACATATGAAGTTTAACATATTGCTGATCATACAAAGTTTAGTAATGGGCAAAGAGTAAAGTAACTATACCAGAGGAATAATGGGCTTGTATCGATACTGTGGTGACTGACAAATGTTTTTGTTATTTTGGAGAATAATGTATTATTCAACTTATATGTCAAAACCAACTATTTTGTTTAAAATTTTGTTGCATTATATTTTAATACTTATATAGTATAATAAACATTATTATAATATTTCCAAATATGTGTGGATGTTGAATACACCTCTGCTGAATATACTCTTTCTGACACATGTATTATGAGAATAATTTTAGTTAGGATGAATACACCGGTAGTACACCGGTTTCAAGGTGTCGCCATCTCTGAGGTCCCGGGTTTGAATCCCGATTGGGGCAGATGTTTGTGTGATGAATGGGAGCATTTGTACCTTAGTCATGGTTGTTAATATATATTTCTATCAACAATATTTATATATGTACAATATATGTATGTCTATCCGTTACCCTAGATCCCATAGCACAAGCCTTACAGAGCTTAGTTTGGTCTAGGTTAATTGGTGTAAGTGTAACAAATATATAAAATATATATATTATCTGAGTCACCACAACAAGTCATAATGAATATTACCATTATTTTTAAACTTATTTATAAATATGTTAATTGCAGATCTGAACACTGATATCTGATTATATAGGGACTATACCTATATAAATATCTTAAAAAATAAATACAAGTATTAGTATTTTAATATGAAAACATGATTGATATTGCTCGAAAAAACCGATAATGAATGAATAAAATTTTGCATATTACATTTTTTTTTTTAAGTTATAAAGAATGCTTATGGTTTTCATCCAACCAATCCAACAGTTGCAATTGCTTGTGACTCTTGAAATTTAAATTCAATATTTCTTTTTTTTGTATATGATTTAGGCCATTTGAAAAGGTGGAAAGATGAAGCTCTCATACCAGAAAAATAAAGCTTGTCTAAAAATCATAGAAAAAAGGAAATTTAACCTTTAACATCACCAGATTCCATTTTAGCTTGCAAACTTCTTTGACATTCTTGCACTTGTGTTTTAAAGTCATAAGCATCTCGCAGACGTGTAATACACACTTCACATATCCCACTTTCATTGCCATAGATCTATAAAATACATTTTTTGAGATGTCAGATTATAGTGCAATTCTAAAACAAAACTTGAAAACAGAATAATTTATATGAAACACTAGTATAATAGAAAAAGGTGCGCAAAGAATATTTATAATATTAATGTGTACAAGAAGGAAATAGGATAAAAGATTCCCTGTTATAAAGATACTAACAAGGATAATACGATTTGTTTATAAAGATCACCACACATAATAGAGCATGTACAACTAAATATACAAATTTGTCCGTCTTCTATATCACTGAAAAGAAATTTTGCTCTATAATTGAAACTCTATAGTACTTACATCAATATCGAAACATTCCTTCAACATATCACCATAAATTTCTGTTTTATCTAATGTTTTATATGATGTTCTTATGTCTTTATCAGGTGATCGCAACAGACAACATTGACAAGGGGGTATCAGTGCCATTATAGATCCTTTTTTAGAAAGTATGTTTTAGAAGGAATTTGAAACTTTTTATTTTAAGCATAGGAACTACATTACTCTGAGGATTCAGTGACACCGAAAAGATTAATTCCTGTATATAGGAAATTATTGACGAAACAGAAACACAAACTAACTACAACACAGAAACCATGCATCAACTATGTAAACAAATCAAATAGACTTTTTTTCTAATGTAACTAAAATTTCAAAATATAATCAGCTACTACCTATCTCTATTCTATTTCAATTTTCTAGTTTTTATTATATATCACTTATATCAAGCAGGCAAAGAGCAGTGCCTATACAGCCTATTCAGTGGTATTCATAGTTGCTTTCATGTTTCCTTTTTTCCCTAATTGGCATTCCCTTTTCAATATTTTTCATATTTCTGAAACGGCGTGACTTAACTTATAAATTCAAAAACATGTTTCATAGTTTCTTAAAATTTCTTGAAGTGAACGCGCAATATTAATTGTGTTCTTTTACACAGCAACTTGACAAATTGATGAGCTCGGCATAGCTTGTCTCTTTAAATTATAATTTAATGTGTAAAATATGATACGTAAGCAGTTAATAATTGTAATTGTGTCTCTTCACTGATAACAGATTTGATTGAGAAATCACAGAATTTAGACAATCATCTTCATAAAGCAGCAATTTAACTACACTATCTGTTAGTTTTAATTAAAATTTGTAAACATGTGTACTGTAAAAGATAGCATTACTTATTACTTTCGCGTTTATAATAGTAGGGATCTCTCACTGTAACTGTATGTTCACTCACCGGCCGGCGCAGTTGTCGATCGATCATTTGTTGCGACCCGGGTCGATCGCGACCCATTCGCTTGGTGATTCGATCACAATGATTCGATCAAATGATCGATTGATTGAGGTAGCGGGTTGGGTGTTCAACAGGTCTCGGGTCTCCGATCGGGTGGCTATTGTACGTTTTGGGTCACGCTCGTTTGGTTGGGCTACGAGAAAATTTGGTACTCAAATATTTTAGATACGATTATTACATGATTATGTTATATATAAATAGATAACTTTTAACACACATTTTATATCTCATAGTGTTCATTGCTAGACGTAAATTTTATAAATGAAATAAAATACGCGTCTATCATACATAGTTGAATTCTGCGAAAAACTCACTGAATTGTTATTGTTTTTTTGTATCGCTTAAAGACTTTCGTAAATGGATATAAATCCATCACGATTGGTCATTTTGCAATTTAATGATTGATTTGCTATTAATTACCACTATTAACTTTTCATAATGTGGTAAGTAAACATTTACAAGGATAAAAACGAAAATGAATTGTAACAATTTGTTTTCAATACACAGGTACATAAATGATCGTGACTCAGGACCGAGTTACCGTGACCCAGTCGATCTCGGTGATCGAATCTTTTCGTGGGTCGTGACTCGATCATTCATAAATGCTACGCGATCGAATCACAGTGATTTGATCAATCGCGATCGACTCAGGTCTAGCGCAGTATACATGGTCGTTATAGAGCGAGTAAACACGGGTGAATTTTAAATAAATTTGCGTTTTCATCAATTTTGTCGCAGTTATCATTGCGAACATAATATACACAAAACTTCTATTTCATTGTTTAAGATTACCTTGACATATGTGGTAAAAAAACATTTATCGGGTTGATTGCTATTCGGAAATCAAATCATTTAGAACGCCCCCCATACCCCCTTTGCCTTACATCATCAAATATCAAAATGGCCGTTGGCGTACCTTGAGCAGCTAAGAATGTTATAATGTTAAACAAAATATATTTTTGATCTTATTTTCATTAGAATCAGTGCACTTACAATAATGGCGACAAATATTAACAATGGAATGTGCCGCTGTTGTGCTTCAGAAGGAACTTACAAACATCTTTCAAGCGAGTACCAATGGATGGGCGAAACCGAAGTGTACGCGGATATGTTACGCGATTGTTTCGATATCAATGTAAGTTTAGCTGCTATTGTAGTTTTCTGTGCAAGAAAAACAATCGTTTTCATTAGGTTTGTTCGGCGTAAGTCGAACACATTATGATTGTGCTTCATGTCCTCTATTTTATAAGTGCTGATATTTGCACGCGTCAATGGATGTTGAACATTTGTTTTTGTTCATTGTTAATCAAGTATCGTTTGTTGTCTGATGATGATGTTTAATGACAAACTAATGCCGGGAATATACCGAAAGGTTAAGTTGACGTTTATATATATTTTTGTGTAGTCGTAAGAACCATCAATCACCGACGACGAAGAAATGAAAGCAGTTGAATTCAATAACACTTTTGTATTGAAGAATTTCACTCGGTCACAAATTTAGATGGTTGCGGATATTTAAACTGTTTGAGAAGTAATAAAGCAAAAGAAACATTGATAGGTTCAAATGGGCAACACATAATTTGTATTTTGTAATTAAATATAAAACATTCAAAGTTCTTATAATATATGAACATATAATGTATCTTAGATATTTCTTTTTCGGCACATTTCAGTTTTAACTGGCAGAAATCATTGCATTAATTTTGTTCTTTCAGTAACAAAATAATCATATTTTAAGTGTGTTCATTTCTGTTGAATTGTCTAAAATTTCTAAGTGCTCCATGGTAATGAAATCTTTTAGAAAGCCTGCTCTAATTGATAAGAGATTATTAGCTGCTAAAATTTACATACATGTTGTGTGTGGTAGTATATAATCCTGTATATAATCATATGTAATGACATCCTAGTCCATTTCAGATTTCTGTATCTAATTGGTAACATAAAACAACTTAATAGTATTTAAGCGATTTCAACATCCATATGCAAGCTCAACATATAACTGCTTTTAGTAATGATGTCTCAATCATGCTGCTATTATTTTAGTTAGTTTTTGCCTCTGGCCTATTCAGCAAAGACAATACAGACTTAATTGAAATTGTTAGGTTAATAGAATGCTGTATAAAGCCAATCTAGTAATTCAGGCGTAGGAGGTAAAGGTGTATCTGAACACATTTCTGTAAAGATATTAATTCATTCAATAAATTATTTTTCAAATATGAAACCAAATTGCCAGTATTAGGGTTCTGTTTTGTAATCTGCTTCACATTAAGACTTAAGGCATATAGGCCAAACATGTTAAATAACATTTTTGGAAAAGTTGATTTCAACATTCTAACAGCTGATATCATGTATGCCATACTGTCTGTACATATTATTCAAACCTTTTCTACTTTGCCCTCAAATGCCCCATATATACCCTACATAATTTTAAAGAATTTTTAACAAATTATGATATAGTTCCATTGCCAGTGTGTAGGAATTTGCATATAGATAAGTAAGGCCGAATTCACTTACTAATGGTTTTACCAATAAATGTGGTTGAATTGAAGTAATCTGTAGTTTAATCTACTAAAAGTCATAACTGTTTATCTACAATTTAATTTATATCTCTTGTACTCCAATTAAAAAATCCCAGGATTTGAAGTATATCCCCACAAGTCATAGTCTCAGTCTCTATCAGTGGGACTTTAAGTAATAACTCCTGACAAGGCATATATCCAATATGCAGGTTCTTTCTCTCTCCCATATATATAATTTTCTTGTTTATCTATGGACTATATTATAATGGTATTGCCATTTCTTTGTCATTTGGTTGTACCAAGTCACTAGTATATTGAGAATTGGTAACACCAATCCTAACCAAGAATTTAACTTGTTTTCAAAAATGAAATTGTGTTTCTATCTACAGTGTCTCCTATATTTCAATCAAGATAATAAACTTTATAATAAGTTTCTTTTTATCTTGCAAAGATTGTACCCTCTTCCTAAATTATTTTGTTATTGGTTGAGGAAAAGTATTAGTCTTACTTTCTTATCTGTATGTTGAAACAAATGGACTCAGAAACCAATTTATTTTAACATTTTATGTAAGCAAGAAGGATCTCTCCTTAGACCATTGGGGACAGGTATATGAGGAAATTAGGTACTAGTGTTTGTGGAAGGTCTTGTTGATAGAGCATTCTTTCTGTATATTCATGTTCCTGAGTACTGAGTAAACTCCCATCCCATCCCATTTACCCACTTCTGTTAAACAAACATTTGGGATAACACTTCTATATGGACCTTATCAATTACTAGGTTACACTTATTGCTCTTAGGAGCTTTAGTATGTGAATTTTAATTTTGAAAGATTGAAGCATTTTTTTTGCATTGCTAACATATAATAATACTTTTGTTCTTGATGTTACGGTGCTAAAACCATATTCAGGAAGTAATTTATTGGGAGTGTCCTACCAAACTATGATTTGTGAATGTTGATCACAGTCACAGATTGGGACTCGTTGGAACGTTTCGTTGCATCATGCAATTATGTCATATTGGGCCTAAGATGTTGTTGTGGTTGTGGGGGAAATGGGATAATAGGAGGCTTTCTGGGTGTTTGTAGGGCGAGTTATTGCGAGTTCATCTATCAATTAAATTTAAATATGTTGCTACTAGACATAGGTATTGACAATTTTATAAAAGATTTTTTTCCACGTTTTTGTTTTCTGTCTATTTTTATTTTAATTAACGGTGTATAACACTGGAATGTAGACAAACTCTTCATTCATTAAAAGTTTCTTCAATTATTATTCTTCAATAATTAAAAGTGGTGATTGTAGTATGATTTATTTTCAACAATAACTTTGTTACAGATCTCGATGAATGAAGATGGTAATGATGGTGGCATCTGTGAAGTTTGCATCACCCAATTGCGCAATGCTGCCAATTTCAAGAAGCAAGTGTTGCACACAGAAGAGCGGTTCAAGAATAGGCTTGCCAGTGGTTTGCTTAAAAGTATGTTCACAGGATATCTTTCGTCAATTCAACTACTAGTGGCTTTACAGACAATGGGTTTAAAACAGAATCAAAAATTAAAAGTAAAAAAAAAATAATACAAGCTTTTATTAAATGCGCTAAAAAGAACAAAATAAACTTTTACATATAAAAGCTTGTCGCGAGATTTACTTACTTATAGAATACTTTTGACGACAAGCTTTTATATGTAAAAGTTTATTTTGTTCTTTTTAGCGCATTTAATAAAAGCTTGTATTAAAAAAAAATACTTTTATTTTCCGACTAAAAAAAACCAAGCTTAGCAAACCCTTTCATTTGATACCCATATTGTAGGGGTGCATTATAAATAATTGGTCCGCCATCTTGGGAAAGACCGCCATACTGGATTAAGAGGGACGTCACATTATTTATCGAGGTGTTCTTTGCAAGCCCTTTCATTTGATACCCATATTGTAGGGGTACATTAAAAATAATTGATCCACTATCTTGGTAATGCCGCCATGTTGGATTAAGAATGACGTCACACACATAACCATGCATTGTCATCCGACTTACACGTGCATGCAAAATTTCAGCTCAATCGGAGACCGCAAAGTGGGTCAAATTAAGATTCCAAGATTTTCTTACATAGTTACATGGCAAGCTAATATAACTGTTTTACTTTGAAAAGAACTTTAGCATAGAAAATTCAGCAAACACAATAGTTATGATGTGTATTGTGTTGGTTTAATTTTATTGACTCAATAGCTACGTTGCCAAAATGTTTTTATAAAAAAATGAACTTGTTTAAGCTTGTAAAGACCGTTGGGTTCAGACTTTTTATTTAATGCTAGTTTCTAATTTATTACTTTGTAAAACTACACGGAGATAATAAAATAGCCCTTGCTGTTTTTTTCCAGTAAAAGGTCTCCGGCCATAGTCTTGGGAACGGGATAAGCATGTCCTCTGACTCTTTTAGTATTACCTACTTTCTTTTCTTAGTATTCCACTATTATGAAACTATTGATGTTTAATTAAATGCAATTAAACTGACAATTGATAGTGAACTAAAGAATAACTAGCTGTTATTAACATTTTGTTGTCAGTTATGTAAATTAAAAAGTGTGGGAGTTTGAATTCTAACAGAGTCGAAAATTTTTACCTTGCCCAATAATATTAAACTGTCCTCGATACCACATTTGTGCTCTTCCAAACTATAGCTATCTATGCCTAATAAGTATTTTCGAATTTAATTATTGTTTTCTATTTCAGATAGCATCATCAAAGTGGAAGTCAATGCTCTTGAGTATGATAATAACTCTGAGGACAATAATCTCTCGGAAGATTTTTCCACATCTGGTTAGTATTTTTATACATACAATAAGGTAAACACGCTTTTTTTTCCCGAAAACATTAGGCAGAGAACGAGGCAATGAATCTAAGAAACACTTCGCCAATTTGTATAAAGTCCCAATGTAATAGTGGGGGAACCTATTGCTGTCGCAACTCAACTCGCAATGATATATGTAACATTTTTATGCTATGTATATTAAGAGAATTTTAGCGGCGAAATATTTTGCAACAACAGTGTGCCGGAGATTGTAATTCTTAAGATACAGTGAGATGTCTGTGATGTTGTCGTTTAAAAATACTCTAATACACTTAATATAATAATCTTACTATTAAATACTTAATCGCAAAATAGAAACACAGACCATACGTCATATTGACCCGTTCAATTGCGACTTCGCGGCGTATAACGAACAAACAAGACAACAAGTAGCTACTGAAAGGGAGGTAAAAAGTAGATGATACTGTTTATATGGTCAAGTGGTTTTCGGAACCCAGGTCTAAATTTTGGATATGTTGTTCTCCTGGTCGAGCTGAGTAAAAAATGTAATGGTCGCATAAAAGTCAACCACTCATTTTCCCGCTAGGGGGCTCTGAAGTCTGAATTAAGAATCGTTCGAATATTACTAGTTAACTTTTTCTAAACGTTGAATATTCTGAATCAGCTCGTCAAGGAGAACAATATATCCAAAAATCTGCTGATTCTGCCGAAAACCACGATTTTCTAATACAGACTTTAGCCCCCTAGCGGGAAAATACGTCGTTAACTTTTTTTGCGACCATTACATTAGTATACTGGCAATGTATTATTTGGTGCTTGCAGAATATTTGGTGCCTATTATTAAATCGGAATCTGGTGATGGAAATAGTAAAAAATATGAAACATAGAGAATACATAAGGTTTTGATCTAGGTTCATTTTCTACCCCCGTAGGTTTAGAATAATATGGTATAGGCAATGTATTTTGAATTGGTGCTTGCAGAATACATGGTGCCCATTAAGTCGGAATCTGATGAAGGGAAAAGCAAGAAGCGGACAAGAGCAACAACTTCTCGGGCCAAGAAGCCTAAAGTAGAGGAGGCGGAGAGTTCGACGAAAAGTAAGTGGTGCTTGCATTTGTAAATTGACAATTGGCTGCACTTAGACGTACAAGCTTATTTAATGGTAAATTTCGTATATATGTGGGTTATGTTAAGTTAGGAATGTATGATTTGATTGTAACACAGATGTAATAGAGCGATATTAGCTGTGACATTTAGGTTTAAAAGTTGGTATCTTATTTTTGTCTAATTATTAATGTGAAGCCAGTATGAAGATAATTATAACATCGTAAATACTTAGTGAGTGAGTGATGGTTTTGCGAGATATTGTAATTTCAAAAAAAAATATAGTCATTTTCAATACCTTTTTGTTATTCGAAACTGGCTTCTAAGTTCGGTTTTTGTCAATTAAATTATGAAGGAGTAATATTACAACTTTACCGCCAGCTCAGTGTTGGTAAGAGTATCACTACCGAGTTGGCGGTAAGCGCTCCCGCACACGGGCCACCGGGCCACAACCACAAAACGCCGCCACTGGCATATTTCCTGTAATGTTCATACATTTTATATGGACTCGCCGCACACGGTTGACGCCGGACGCGGCCACACGCCACAAATCGTCGCAGCTCGCTTCTTGTGGCCCGCACCGGCCACTAAACGCCCACAGAAAAAGCGGCCACACGCCACTCGCGCGATCTTTCCCTTTCACTAAACTATCCAATAACTACGGTTTCGTCTTCTACGACGACGTCTTTTTATCAAAAGTATCACAATTAAACCTTCTTTGTCCGAGTCCATTATGATGCTGCATGCCTGGGTTAAAAAAGTAGCAGCTACCGACCACAAGTGGCGACCACCGGCCACAAGTGGCTGTCGCGCGCTTCAGCTACTTTTGTAGCTGCGTCTAGCTTCTTGTGGTGGCGTTTGTGACTGTGGCCCGTGGCTCGTGTGCGGCGACAGTAAAGTTCTGACAACGCTCTAGCAAGTAAGGTTAGGTAATGATATTCTGCAGGTGTAAATTGGTTACAATATAAACGTAATTCAAACTGACGAATGTTTCATACGGCAAAAACACTAACTTTGTAACTTGAAATGAATGTGTATTTCTTTTTGTAACAAATACTTAAAAATTGACCAAATTGCGTATCTTATAGTATTTGTGAAAGTAAAAGTATTTGTGTCAAAAACAGAATTTCTAAAATTAGACATTTATTTCACAATTGAATAAGTCACAATTATGAGCTACGCAGTGTTGTAACTTCGTCGTATACTGTTTAATATTTCATGCATAAATTCACTTGTACCTTAACTGAATATTGTATACTAGAAATGTACGTCTAAATGCAGCCATTATTTAATCCAAATGAGAATAGGAAAGCCGACCAATAGTCATCTATCGATTTCTATTGATTATATCTATCGATGTAATAAAATATAATTAACTTTTGAAAGAGTAAACTCAATTGTTAATGCTTTTCGTTGAATTAATCAACATTAAGGTAACATTAATCAAATCTACAAAAGTTTTACTAACTTCAATTTAATCAAACTTTTAAATAACAAAAATCACGTAGATATTTATTTAAATTGTAATTAATTTTTCTTTATGTAGATACAGATGTCAGACTTTACATGTTGACCTTGAGTCAATGTATAATGTAATATATAGCCTTTTGCAAAGTAAAGTTTTGCCGATAGTACAATATGTTTTACATATTTACACTTTCATTAACTACTGGTAACTGGCCTGTTATAAAATTTTATTCCTATTCTCATTTGAAATTATATGATAGTATGTGCATGCTTCCGTCAAAAGATTTAAGTAGCTTGTAGGACCGGACCAACTTATTTATAGTGCTGATATTGCCAATCTTAAAATATACAATATTACAATGTACTTTTGTTTTGTCGCAGTGATTAAGGGTTTTGTCGTATTCCGCACCGCATCTTCTATAATAGGAACAATTTCTAACAAAATTGAATGCAGCAATAAATAATTGCGCACAGCCGCTTGGTAGCTTTTGTAACATTCTTGAAAGCCAATTTATAAACAATCTATTATTTAGAATGTATCAATCGTAGTGTCTTTGTCAATTAGCGACACATGACAATCTTTACTTAAATAAAAACATACCCTGAAGAGAATGTATATCATTATAATTAAATTGATAAGTCAAAATAATTGTCACAAAATGTTACTGTTGATATGCTTAACAGTTGTTGATCCAATTTTTAGTAACAAAACTGCGATCCACTCAAAATACAAACTAACGACCAAAAACTTTTCTTATGTACTCACAGTAATTCGTCTAGACTACATGCCGTCCTCGAGACAATTCTCATTTCGCCCGTAAAAACGATTCGCATAAGGCAAATGTGAAAACTGATGTGTTGCTGACGGTACAATGTTAGGCTTTCATTAAAATTTAATAAATTCTAATATTAAATCAAACTATATGTTTAGATATACATATATCTAACGAAGGACTACTGATAGAGACAGGAAAATTATTAATACAGTAACTATTTTGAAGGCAAACTTACAATTGCTTAGACAACTATTTATTTACTGATATAATGTCAATTAGGAGTGTCAATTGTACACAAATGTGGCGTAAGATGTATTATAGTTGGCTGGGATGTATGAAGATGCATTAAAGTTTAATCGTTGATTGAGTGTTTGTACTAATCTTGTCGATGATTAAAATTTGTACTACTCGATAAGTACATAATGTGGGTTATTCATTGCCAGTTTAGCAAGTATTCATATTTAATTGTTCAATATTGCGCTTAATTACACTGTAATAGTCCGTAGACTATATAAAGACATTGTTTAGTATATTATGGTTGGCTGGGATGTATGAAGATGCATATAACTTTAATTGATGATTGAGTGCTTGTACTAATCTTGTCAATGACTGAACTTTGTACTACTCAATAAGTACTCGTACATAATGTGGGTTATTCATTGCCAGTTTAGCAAGTATTCATATTTCATTGTTCAATATTGCGCTTAATTACACTGTAATAGTCCGTAGACTATATAAAGACATTGTTTAGTATATTATGGTTGGCTGGGATGTATGAAGATGCATATAACTTTAATTGATGATTGAGTGCTTGTACAAATTTTGTCAATGACAGAACTTTGTACTACTCAATAAGTACATAATGTGGGTTATTCATTGCCAGTTTAGCAAGTATTCATATTTCATTGTTCAATATTGCGCTTAATTCTCAGAGTAAATAGAACTGGAGTAGGCATCAGTCAAATTTCTCGAACAAATTTTTCTGCCATATCTTGCGGGGGGCGAGGTTACTACTACACTCTAAACCAGCACACATAAACAGAAAATTTTAACGTTTTTACAAATGCACACATGGACACATGACACACAATTTTGAAATTCACGCACACAAACCTTAAAAAAGTACGTTGACGTTCTATTCGAACACAAAAATGTATAAGTGTGGGAAGTAACGAGACATCACCCAAAAGAATGATATCGATAAATCGCTTTCGGTCAATGAATGAATGTTAACTTGGCGTTAATATTTCAACATAATTAAAATATCATGCTTCGACATTTAGTATGTAGTCAATATAAAATTGACAGATATCGAAGGTTAATAAAATGCAAACTTATACTCAGTAGTTTATTATAGTAAATTATAACATCTAATAATTTTACCTAATTTTTGTGTCTTTTTAACTGCATATTTGTTATTTGGTAGGATATTAAGGTAAAAATACGAATTTTGTTGCATGAGAAGCTACAGAAGTCCTATTAAACCGGAAAATAAAATAAGTTTTATTGACACCAAGTTGCGGATACAACAAAAATTGTATTTTTACATCAAAATTAGATACTGCAACACCGACATTGTTATAATAACATTAAAAATGCGTTTTCTAAAAGAAATATTTTATTGAAAAACACGTTTTGATACACACTATAAAAATAATTGAGTTTTTTGACACGGGATTGACAGTTAGTTCTATTATTCCCATGTATGTCATTATAATAATTAAATTAGTTTAATCGTATTAAATACAGCTAAATATCAGATAGGGATCTTAAAAATACTTTAACAATCAACAATATCTCTTAAACGAAATTTTTTGATTTTTATCCTTAATATGTTAGCAATAATTTTGAGTAATTTTTTTTGCAGATTTATATTGGGTTATAATATTTTGTGAACTCCCATGCTCCGGTCACTGATGTAATTAATATTACATCATTAGGTAATTTTTCGACTGCACCTTTTAGTGTATCATAATCCGAGACGTCATTATTAAACAATATTAAATAAAGCGTACTTATTTTCTGTTTACTTACTTTGTTTGTCAATTATATTTTATTATTCAATAAGATTTAAGCATAATATTTTTAATTAATGTCAATTATTCCATTCATTCATTCATTCCTATTTACTCGTAAAACCAAAATATCGATATAGTTGCATCCCTATTTCAAGTGTGAAAATCAATTAGGGCTGCTGATTAAAAAAGATAATATTTTTTAACTAAAATTTTTAAGATGATGTTGGCGCTAGTTTACAGATGCTTACCTTTTAAGCATGGCTCTTATATTTCCTTTAACAAAATTACACTCACAAAGTAAGTGTTACTATTTTATTACTGCTATTTTTATAAACAAAAATAACATACAATGAGATTAACAGTGACAGATTGAGTAATTCGCGATAGATAAAAAAAAAACTATTGCAAATGTCCTCCTCATACATCTTTTTGATTTCTATATATAGAAACCGCTAATAGAAACAAAACTTGTTACTTAACTGTTATTCTATCAAGGCACCTTCACCATTTGGTATTGTACAAAAAGTGTATGTCTCGATAGAATAATAGCAGTGTGCTACTTGATTTATCATCTATACTTGATTTGAAGGGAAGTTTGAGTTTAGTTCATTTTTACATTATTGATTGTTTTAAATAATGCACCTATATAAATACTTATAAAAATATTTAATTTAAATGGTATAATTGCTAGTACATCGTTATGTATAGAACTGTTAAAGTATCAAAAAATAGTAAAATTGTGTATTATTGTAACAAGGCATCGGCAATTTAAGACAGCAGAGTACCAAATGATGCTGTTACTGATTAAATTAATACCTACCAGAATAGAAAATTGTTATATGAACTATACAAATTCTATATGTCAAATGTCATAATTAATTGAAATATGATAATGTTCAACCCTAGCTCACGCACTCCCCACGAGACTATATGACGTCAGACCGCACTCCTCACGAGACTATATGACGTTAAATTTGAATTTGCAGAATTGTAAAACATGAAATTATGAATTAAATAATCAATAAATCTTAAAAATAATACTTGCAAATGAAAGGTGACACCATCTTTTTGCATACTTGACGTGTTAGACTTCTTTTTACACGAAAAAACAGCACAAATAGGCATTTTAGTGGGAGCTCTGTTCGCCGCGACATGCAGAATATTGTGTGACAGCCCATAAGGCAGCTCAACTAGTTTTATATAACGTACAAGATTCCGAGTCTTATGCTTTGGCAGAGGGGAATGTTAGACAATGGCATCTCCTGTCTTGGTTACTTTGAGGCTTAATTACACTTTAATAGTCCATAGACTATATAAAGACATTGTTTAGTATATTATGGTTGGCTGGGATGTATGAAGATGCATATAACTTTAATCGATGATTGAGTGCTTGTACTAATTTTGTCAATGACTGAACTTTGTACTACTCAATAAGTACATAATGTGGGTTATTCATTGCCAGTTTAGCAAGTATTCATATTTCATTGTTCAATATTGCGCTTAATTACACTGTAATAGTCCATAGACTATATAAAGACATTGTTTAGTATATTATGGTTGGCTGGGATGTATGAAGATGCATATAACTTTAATCGATGATTGAGTGCTTGTACTAATCTTGTCAATGACTGAACTTTGTACTACTCAATAAGTACATAATGTGGGTTATTCATTGCCAGTTTAGCAAGTATTCATATGCTTATGAATAGTTTTTATAAAATTTTATACACCGTTACAATATTTTTTTAATTGTTCAATATTGAGCTTGATTACACTATGATAGTCTATAGAATAAAAACATTATTTATGTTTAATACAATATTATTTAGTCACAAATCAACACCACACCTGTGCTTATAAACTATTATTTAATTCAGAATCACCTTATTGTACTGACTTTTCTGATATCGATTTTTATTGATGCCGCATTCAAAGATTGGGTTTAACTGTTGAATTGAAGATTTATTTCATATTGGTGTTAGAATTTTTGGACCGTTCCACGTACAAAACGGCACAGTTTCTATTATATAAAGTGTGCGATTTCTTCACCGATGCACACCCTTACAAAACTGCAGTGTCTGCAAAACACGTAACGCTACGAAATCACGTACGAGGGGTGATCCAAAAGTAATGAGAATAGGTATATTAAAATAACTATATACTTAAAAATTAAATTTATTTTTCTACATAATCTCCTAACAGTTCGATACACTTAGTCCATCTCTTTTCTAAACCAACTCTTTTTAAAAAAAAAATTCATTATCTTGACTCTCCCAAAATCCTCTACAGCAGCCATCACTGCGTCATTATCTTCAAATTTGCCCCGGAGGTGTTGCTTGAGCCGAGGAAACAAAAGTCGCTGGGGGCTAGATCTGGAGAATAGGGTGCTCCACCAGCTGGAAGCCGGCTTCTTGAATGGCTGCCATTGCAACTTCAGCTTTGTGTGCAGGTGCATTGTCTTGATGAAACAGCACTTTTGCGCGCAGTTTACCCCGTCTTTTTTCCTTGATGGCCTCTCGCAATCTTTTAATTTGTTCAGCATAGTAGGAGCCTGTTATTGTAGCTCCCTTATCAAGGTATTCAACCATAATTATTCCCTCAGCATCCCAGAAAACAGATGCCATAACCTTGCCAGCAGAGCTTGAAACTTTGAATGTCTTTGGTGTCGGTGAGGATGGCCTTTTCCATGTCATTGACTGTTGTTTTGTTTCGGGATCAAAATGATGAATCCACGTTTCATCCATAGTCACAAATCGAGCCAAAAAATTTTCTTGATCAGCCTGGAACATTTCAAGATTGGTCCTTGAAATGTCAAGTCGTTTTTTCTTTTGTTCGTCGGTTAACATTCTCGGGACCCAACGCGCGGAGACCTTTCTCATGTTCATCTCGGTAGTTAAGATCCTTTGAATGCTACCAAATGAGATGCCTGTATTCTCAGCTAAATGTCGAATGGTCACTCTTCGGTCTGCCAAAACCAGATTTTCAACTTTTTTGACGTTTTCCTCAGTGAGGGAACAGAATGGGCGGCCTTCGCGATGTTCGTCTTCCGTGGATGTTCTTCCCATCTTAAACTCCTTGCACCAGCGTGCAGTTGTAGAATATGGAGGCGCAGAGTTCCCTAATTCGACGACCTCCATAGTCGAGTGGATAGTACACCGGTTTCAAGGTGTCGCCATCTCTGAGGTCCCGGGTTCGAATCCCGGTGTGGGCAGATGTTTGTGTGATGAATGCCAGCATTTGTACCTTAGTCATGGTTGTTGATATATATTTCAATAAAAAATATTTATATATGTATAATACATGTATGTCTATCCGTTATCCTAGATCCCATAACACAAGCCTTACAGAGCTTAGATTGGGCTGGGCTAATTGGTGTAAGTGTAACAAATATTTATTTTATTTTATTTAAATTTGTATTTGTACATATTAGACATAAACTTTCACATTAAAACCACTTCACTAATTCTTAACATATCCCTTATGTGTCCAATAAAGGTAATATAGGGAAGAAAGGCAACTAGCAAAGTTATCAGAATCGGTGTTAGTGAAGTTCACCCATAAGTAATGCAATGCCACTTAACTCATTAGCAATATTTTAATCACCCTCAATAATAACACCGATGTGGACGTGGACAGAGCACAAACAAGGAAAGTGAACTTAACATAAGCATAAGAAGATATAGTGGTCCGAGATAATGAGATGTGCTCGTTTCTTGTTATAGGAACGGACGGCGCCACTACCAAGCGTAAGAAAAAGAAAAAGAAAAGCGACGATAGTGCCACCCCAGAGCGCGTTGAACACAGAGTCAACTTGACCGCCATACTACAGTTCTCCAACGCTAGCCCCTTCAGAGACAAAACCATGCGCGGTTTCTCGTGTCTTTACTGCGCTAAGTACTTCCCAAACATTGACGACCTCCGCGAACACACTGCACAACAAACTGAAAAGGACAAACTCAATTCAATGATTGATTATAAACTTAGCTACAACCCAATCAAAGTTGATATCACGGATTTGCATTGCACAGTCTGCAGTCTTCCAATGAAGGACCTCAACGATCTCAAAGACCATTTGATCTCCGTCCACAACAAAACTATACATAAAAATATTAAAGATATTATCTTGCCCTTTCGCTTGGAGAACGGCCAGAACTTCACCTGTGTTATATGTTCCGTTGTCCATATCTCGTTCAAGAATTTGTACCACCACATGAGTAGCCATTATAGAAATTATTGTTGCAAGAAATGTGGCGCTGGATACATCACTATAGCGGCGCTTAGGAAACACGGCAAAACGCATGCTCAGGGTATATTTCCGTGTGATTACTGCGATAAATCGTACACCTCTCTAACGAAAAAACGTAACCACGAAAAAGGCGTGCACACCGGTGGCTGGTTGAGGAACAAGTGTCCACACTGCCCTGAAATATTCGTAAGTTATTACGATCGCAGCGAACATCTCGTGAAAGTGCACAATGAGACGCCGGTGTTGTATCCGTGTAATGCGTGCAATAAGATATATAAAAAGAAATTTGAATTAAACAGACATATCAAACATCACCATTTGCAGCAGAAGAGCTTTCTCTGCGATCAGTGTAACGCGAAGTTCTATTCGAAACGAGGCCTGGTCGATCATTTGTCGCGCCACAACGGAGGTGAAATTTACGCGTGCGAGGTTTGCGGTAAAGCTTTCTCCAGGGCGAGAACCCTGAAGGAGCACATGAAGTTGCACGATGATGACAACAAGTTCCAATGTCAGCTATGCCTAAAAACGTTTACCCAAAAATGCAGCCTGAAAAATCACCTCAAACTCCACCAAGACGATCTGGAAATATTCAAAGAATTCGATGACGTCAAGCACTTGATAGACAACAGAGAGATGACACTTAATCAAATTGCGAACGAGAACAAAATGAAAGCACAGCAGGATAAAAAAAAGGACGCGTGTTCCGTTTCGTGCATATAATCATGACTATAATGAAAATAATATTAATAACATTATATATGGACATAAAATTGATATGAAGTCTATGAAATAGGTTTTCTATGGTTCTTAAGTGGGTGAGTTTTATCCGGATGGGACTGTCAGTAAATCGTTGGTGTAATTTTTGCAATCTCTCTCGTTGCTTCAGTGTTTCTCTGACAATATGAGTGAAGGTAAAGAGAGTATGTTTGTTTGGGTAGTCTCTTCTGCACTATGAGATATAATATTTGGCACTGTTGAATGGGAGAATTGGTAATCTTCGAATTTATTTAAACCGTTGATCTTCTGTCTGGCTTATGGAATTCTTCGACATTTTAATTTGGCTATATATATTTATGTAAATCTGAATACGAAACTTAATGTGTGTATTACATTATCGATCAGTATCAGTGACATACATTGTCTATCTAACGTTGAGATTTCTTACAATTGACTTAAAAATTTTGGTATGGCAAATCTAACCGGGAGAAGTAAGTGGTTTAAGTTAAGAAAATGTAAATATGACTGGTAGAATTTGTAGGTGATATTATTATATAGGTACTATAATTGTCTCACTAACGACACTCACGTCACTGTCCAGCCTCATAGCCTGGAGTAAGATACTAGCAGATTAACATAGAATAAAATTATGCCTATGCATCGTTTATTAAAAAAAAATACATATACTGACTGGTTTCAGAAATTATAATAATTATGTATTGACAATCCCAAGAGTGGCAAATAAGAAGTGGTAAAGGAGAAACATACAACTTTATTCCATTTTAGTCTATAGCCAATAATACCCTGGGAGTGGGTAACATGGAATAAACTCATTAGCATTGTTAATTGAAAAATTGTAAAGGGCACTAATCGTTTTCCTATCTGCTGATGCACAAGCCGTGCAAGCCAAAAATGAAGAAAAAAAAACTAGAACAAAAATACTCATCATTAAAGCGTTTACAATGAATTTTATTTTCCTGTAAAATTATAATATTTTGCTTTATTTTTTTTTTATAATTCAACATAAATTATTGAATGTTTTCTAACCTCATATCTAGTTTTCATTCAAAGAGCAGTTTAAATACAGTAAATTCCTTCCATATAGAAAGTATATACTCAAATTTTGTACTTGTAGTATAAATACTAATATAGTCGTGAATTGAGAATCCGGTAACTTGTTTCGGAGGGATGTCCGCTTAAGGGCCGGGAGCGAATAGGGCCAAAGTGTTACTATCAAGTGATAAAATATTAACTTCTGATTTACTTGTACAACCTCCATATACCGTGTCTGTTATAATCGTGTCAGTTTGGTGCCGATATTGTTACGTGTTTCTGCGTTATATAAGTTAAGTAGTAAATTATACAATGTTAATTAATATTCTTCAACTTATCAAGTGAGAATTGCATTACACAGTTGTACACCAAGATCAATAGTTCAAATAACAAATTGCGTTTCGCTGCTTGTTTGTGTTACTTTAAAAAACTATACGGTGGACCCCCGGTAGTCCGACAATCATTTTGCAGGGCAGTGTCGAACTATCAATTTTGTCGGATTATAGAGTACTGCCTAAGACCCCTTATAATCAGAATTTTTTCACAACAGAGTACCTTGTAATCCGACAAATTACAGATTTAACGATAAGATTCTTTATATAATATATATGTACATACGCTGAAGTACAAATCATACTTCATTATGTATCTCAAAGGACATTGTTCTGGCTCCATACATGTTCTGCCTAAGAACCGTTCGAATCGCAAGTGACTTACATAAACTCTTAAAATTATATGGAATCCTATGAAATAAGTTTTCACGAACGGACACTTCAGGAAACTAAAATAATTACGAAAAAAGTTATAAAAAAAAACAACCTTGCGTGAAATAGCAGAGAAGTAATATCAAAGTAATATTAACAATACTATGTACAGCTATATATGGTCTCCAGTTCTAGAACTAGGAAAGGACTACTCTACTAGATACTAGGAAAAGAGATAGTACCTAGTCAAGTTTAAGATAATTCTTTGACAATTATCATTTTACAAAATCCACTCCTTTACACACAGCCGAGTCTACCAAGTACGCAATGTAATCGGAGTCCGTAATCAAGCCAAAGTTGTTAGAATAAACCCATGAAACGCATAGAAAATCGCAAAAGAAACGATAGTCGCAAAGCAATCAAAAATTAAATGAAACGGACACAGATAAGGTATGAAGTAAACTAGTGTTGCCAATTACGAAAACTATAATACTCGAATGCCAAGATAGAAATTCGCGATTTCGCTTAAAAAATATAAAATACTAGTTCTTTTCTAGCTAGTCAATTTAGGAATTTAAATGAATAAAGTGCTATCAATTAATTTTAATAACCGACTTCAAAAAGGAGGAGGTTTTCGATCCGTATTTACCGAAATCGCGAAAACTTCCGAAACTGACAGCACTGGCTGACGGAAAAATTTTATACGGCATCAATAATTGTGACCCAACTTTTTATTTGGAATTTATTTATTTGAAGTGTCCGTGGAATACGAAAATATGTTTAAAAAAAATTGGTTGTCTGTAGAACTCCGTCTACTGCCGATATTTGAACGTGACAACGTCTATTACATGGTATTTTTTTCTGGGTGCAATGAAATTATTTAAAATAAAGTAATGTATAACATTTATATTTTTATTTAATAGTTTGTTTAAATTTTCTGCTTCTGAAGTTATACATAAATTAATTATTATGAGTAATGTGCGTGGCTCCGTGTGGCGTCAGATTCGGCCGTTACGGTGTTTTCGAGAATGACTCCACGCCATACCAATTTAATAGACGTTGTCACGTCAAAAATAATATCAAATAAACAAAATTAATTTGAATAATCCAAATGTCAATTCAAAATCTTAAGGACAAAATGAATTTGATAATTAATAGCATTATGTCAAATGACTTATTTAACAATTTTATCTATGAACACTAACAATATTTAATACACAAAATTAATTCGAATATTCCGAATATTAATTCAAAATGTTAACTTACAGGAAAAATTATTTAAAATAAAGTAATGTATATTTCATTTATATTTTTATTACGTTGCCGTGTGGCGTCAGATCGGCCGTTACGCCGTTCGTGGACTCCGTGTGGCGTCAGATTCGGCCGTTACGGTGTTTTCGAGAATGACTCCACGCCGTACCAATTTAATAGACGTTGTCACGTCAATAATATAAAAATAAATAAAAATTATAGTATAATTTATATTCACATCGGTTCTTAGGCCAAAATTGAACAATGTCCTTTAGTAAATTTAACAACACAATAGAGAGATTATGTTTTATTATAAAATTAAAGTCATTATTGCTATAGAACTTACAAAAAATATGTAATAACTTCACATTAGGAAATAATTGTGTACAAACAAAGGTAATCAGATTCAAACTAAGCAATCAGAATCTAAACAATACCGTCGCGTCAAGCGCAGTAGTGATTGAACAAGTTACAACGCACCATACAGTTGTAACTTTTTCAATCAGGCATTAGCGAATATGTATGTATTCAATAATAAATAATAGAACATGTCGGATTAAAGGGGGTGCCGGATTAGACAGGGGCCGGATTACCGGGGGTCCATTGTATATCTAAACATGTAACTAAAACGAAGTAGTAAATATAACGTATATACAAGTTTGTTTGCAGTCAGAATCATGTTGATAAATATTAGGTATGTATTTATTACATTTGACGTAACTACAACAGATTATATTAGTTAGAAGAAACAGTGATAAACTGTTAGGGAATTAGATAGCAAGTTACTTTAGAAGGTAGTGTATAGTATATATGTGTATTATAGCTTTGAAAATATATTATATTGTTTTTTTACATAATGACTACTTCCCAATGTAAAGTCAGAAAATGTCAGATCACTATTTACTTTCACGAAAAAAATTTCATTTATCTGTATAGATATATCTATATAAATGTAAACAGTTATTTAATATTTTTATGCAATTAAATGCCAATTTATTGTTTTCAGTATTTTAATATTACATTTTCATTACCTCAACCTGTATATCCTGATCATATATGTTCTAGACAAATTACTAAACGAGGAGAAAATTTAAAATTAGTTTTCGCTGTTATAAATAATATGATCCCTGTCAGATTATTTATTCTTTTTTTTTTAGTAAGTAAATAAACTGGGTAACATAACACTAACTCAGATAGTGTTTTGGAGCAAAAATAAATAAAAAATATATACATTAACTAATGTTAAGTAATTCGAGTGTCAAACAAAAACACAAATAATATAGCATTCTAAGCTTTATAGAATCCGTATTTATTTCGAAGATTTGTTCATTTTACAAGTATGACTATTCGAAATACAAAATTCTTTTGTAACAAATTTTAATGCTTTGTCAAGATAAGATCACGCAAACACTATTTGTCCTTTTCTTTCTAGGGTCTTCTCAAATTGCAGTTGAACGATCTTTTTCGTAGCGTTTCCAGTATTTTGATGTATCCCTATTTACGTAAGTAAATATTCTCATGATGCAACATGCCGATGTCGTTTGAATTTGTTTAGGATTCTTTATAGATTTTGTTATAGTTTGGTTATGTTATAATATGTTACGACTAATGAATTAGCATATATGAATTTTGAACTAAGCATTTTTGACCAAGATAGGATTGTCTGTCTAATGATTAATTATAGTTACGAATTACTTTCTTCGGCTAATATACATAATTTTACTTTAGATTTTTTATTTATTAGGTTGAACAAGTGCAATTTTTTAAAAGAATATTTTGTTAGTGTTATATATCTCTCATAAATGCAATAATTAGTTGATTACAAAAATCTATATTTAAATTGTTTTACTCTATTGTTTTAATAGTTTCCATCTATGCCACTGTTTTATCATTAACGGAAATTGCAGTATTGTTGACAAAAGAAGAACCACCTGTGAAAGACTTCTTTTTCTTTTATAGGTAAACGTGGCGCGAAAAAACAAAAGACAATAATGAAGGTGGCAGATGATAAATTGGTATTCTGTGAACCAAACCTTCCAGAAATGAAGAAACAGTGGCATAACCTCACCACACTCCTCAGGTACTCCAACGCAACACCGTTTAAAGACCGCAATGACGCCGGTTACGTTTGCGCGTACTGCTTTAAGACATTTCCTGATCCTCAGAATCTGAGAGATCATACGCAACACGATCACGAAAAGGAAAGGCCTTATTACAAAGCTGGTTCAGGGATGCCCAACTTCGTTGCCATGCTCGATATCGTTGACCTCAGATGTACTATTTGCAGCCAGCCGATGGACTCCTTGACTCGGCTAACTGATCATCTTGTTAAAGAACACGATAAGAAGTATTACTTAGGTATCGCAGACTATTTTCAGCCGTACAAGTTGACGGACAACCAAAGGATTGGTTGTTGTCTTTGCAACCAACTGTTTCATAATATGAAGCTACTCATGCAACACATGAACAACCATTACAGGAATTTCATCTGCTCCGTCTGTGGCGCTGGATTTGTCAATAGCTTCAGATTGAATAGGCACGAGATTACCCATGATAAGAAGAAGTCGGACTTTCCATGTCGACACTGTGGTCAAGTGTTTGCGGTCGAATCAAAGAGGAAGGCCCACGTCAACACTGTACACAAGGGCATAGCTGGTGACAGCGTATGTCAGATCTGTAAGGCGAGATTCAAGAACTACTACCAGAAAACTAGGCACATGACTCAAGTACACAACGTTGAAGGGATCAAGTGTGATATGTGTGAGCGGAAGTTCCATTTGAAGTCTAATTTGATGTTGCATGTGCGTCAAGTGCACCTAAAGGAGCGGTCTTACGAGTGTTCCGTTTGCAACATGAGCTTCTTCATCAAGCGACACATGGTTGGCCATTATTTCGCGACGCACACGAATGAGAGAAAATTCAAATGTGATATTTGCGGCAAAGCGTACGCGACGCAGAACAGCAAAGGGAAGCACATGAAGAAAAACCACGGCATATCAAAAAAACAAATCGTTGAAAATATGCCTAAATGAAGTGGATTATATCCTGGACTAACGTCTCTTCTTACTGATATTCAAATATTGTATCTGTAGGAGAAAACTTACGTGCATTACTTAGAAATATTTCATTGCGTTGGGATTACACAATGTCAAATGGCTGGTCTTCAAAATAGGAGGCAGTGGAAACTCGATGTTTAAATATTTATTGAGAGGCAATTTTGAACGCTGCTGTGAGTTACCCAAGCAACATATTTGGTTTCCCAGAAGCTATTCGTGTCAAGTCTCATGTATGGTAATGCGACTAGACTTACATTGTGATATTTGGAGTATTTGGAGATGATCATGATCTCGTAATAGTGTTTGTTAGTACATATTCAACGGTGACTAGCCGGTAGTGATAATATAAGAATACGAAAAACTGTACGGAGTAGAGTGGTAGTAGTGATTAGAATGAAATGATGTAAATATGTTCTCTGTTATATTCAGGTTTTTTATTATAATCAATTCTATACATGCAGTTCTTCATAGTTTATTTATTTAGCAGGCAATTTTATTTATTACTTTGACGATTTCAGTGTTATATCAATTTTTTTTGTCGCGTTTTTATTTGGTGGCATCTATTGTCGTAATCGATCAGATTACATGTGTACCACAACCTGAGTGTTCTTTTAAAATAGCTCACCAGTTCCGTTGCTTGATGTCAGGTGTGAGCGTGTACGTATGTATGAGTATTTTCCATTTAAAAAGTTACACATATTATAATAATACCTCTATTTATGTATAATGTATACATCTAGTCTTCGTTACATTTAATAATCGGCAAACTATATTCGAATAACACTGCCCAATGTACATTTTATTGAATAATTTATTTTACAAATGTGAAAAATCTGTTAAAAACCTAGATCACATAAGGCTGACGTTTAAAAAGAAAAGAAATCATTCCTCGGACGAGGTATATATGTTGCATAGTGCTTGTGTGGTACGTATTAGATTAACGTCAGTGTTAGATACTTGTTATTGACAGATATTTTTACTTAACATATAATGTAACAATATTTTAGCTATCTTCTTTGCAATTCGTTTGTAATTTCGATATTATTAAGTATTAAAAACATAATAAACTTGTTTACTTGAAACAATTATGTGATGACGAAAATACATAAAAATCTTGTATCCTAATATCTATAGTTGTTTGTTGTTCTTTGATTTTACATTGCATACAGAATCTTTCCAAAAGTCCCAAAATGTAATCATTATAAAGCTTTCTGTTTTATTCAAGAATGGTAAATGGGAATAACAATCTAAATCAGTTCATCAGCTCTCGTGGGGAATGGTAGCAGATAAGTTACTATCGTATTTAATGGGTTGGAGGATTCAAGATAAATAAACATCTATACCATGGAAGTTTCAAAAAGAGGAGACGTGGTTAACACTTACTTTTTTTTCTTTATAGGTATACGTATCGCCAAAGAAATGAGATCGCAGACAAAAACACAACTTTCTATGCGATTACTCCCATGCAATGGTGACAAGGAATACGAGCCATCCGAAATAGAGAAGCATCGTTCCAATATAAGATTGATTTTAGAAAGCTCTAATGCCACACCCATACGTTTGCACAACGGTTTAGGATATTCCTGCAACTTCTGTCCAAATCAATACGTGGAAGCGTGCGATCTCAAATCGCACATTTTGGAGACACACAACGTAAAGAAACGAAGGGTATGCATGGACCACATTGGCTTGTATTGTTTTTCAGTTAAGCTAGATATAACATGGCTGTTTTGTACGCTTTGCGATATGAGCATGGAGAATTTGGACGACTTAATTGGACACCTCGTGGACGTGCATAACAAAATATATTACAGCGATGTCAACTGTCGTATGATACCGTTTAAATTTGAAGACGACATTCTTCGGTGCGCTCTGTGCTTCAACGTCTTCAGTAGATTCAAAGCTCTCCTAGAGCACATGAACACCCATATGAGAAATTTTGTTTGCGATGAGTGCGATGCAGGTTACGTTACTAATAACATGCTGAGATTGCATAAGCAGATTCACAAAACTGGTCATTTCCAGTGCAGATACTGTGAAAGAGTCTACGACACGCAGAGAAAGACCTCGTCTCACGAAAAAGCGTATCATAGATACAGGTACAAGGTAAACAAATGCGGCATTTGCAAGGAGAGATTTAATGGTTTTTTTCTCAAAGAGAAACACATGTCTGAAGTTCATGGGGTTGTAGCGCCTAAACTTGTATGCTTGGCTTGCGATCAAGTTTTTGACAACAAACAGAAATTAACGACTCACACGAAGAGGGATCATTTGATGGAGAGACGCCATAAATGTGAACATTGCGACATGAGCTTCTATAACAGCAAAGGCCTCAAGGATCACGTCGTGAAGCATAGCCAAGTAAAGAAGTATCAGTGTGATATTTGCAAGAAGTCGTATGTGAGAAAGTGCACGCTGCGCGAACACTTGCGTATCCATACTGACGAAAGGCGATTTGGCTGTGAATACTGTGGGGAGAGATTTGTGCAGAAAGTAAGCTTCCAGAGACATTTGCTGTCGAAACACAACGCTGATAGGAGTGAATCGGAAGGGAACCATAGATACCTATGCCGATAATATGCATTTGCACAATCTATCGTAACATCACATTACGCCCGAACACTTTTAATATCCAAATGCTATATTTGGTTTTATGCGACAAAATGTTATTAAGGTACACGTCCCTTTGATTTCAAGTGATTATCGAAATCCATATTATAAATAAATGTAATATAATGTTATAAATAAGTTTTATTTATTCATTATTTTAATATAGTATAGTAATGAATAATAATTTAAAAAAAATAAAAACGATTGACTAATTCGCTTGAATATTTTTTATTAACTATCTAATATTGATTGCTTCAATATATTTCATTCCTAGGAAACTTTTTTGAATGCGATACTGTACGGTCTTAATCCGTACATTGCAAATAAATGCAACTAGGTAAACGTCGCATAAGCGGATTTGGTTGCTACGCCGCCGCAGCCGCCGCGCCGCCTCGTGCATGATTCATGTTGTATTGGCATACTTATTAATTAAGTCAGTATTTGGCCGATAGCCAAACCAATCGTGCATCATATACCATATTCCCGAAATCCTATCATTTCACCATTCTTTTACCAAATAGTTTAATATACATTTTATACAAGTTTGCATAGTTAATAGTGTGATAGAGTAATAGGGAATTAATCTCTTTTTGGAAAGAATCTTAATTTGATCCTTGCGTGTCAGTAAACCATATACTAAAAATATAAAAATTTTATACACTCGTTAAGTACTATAAAAATTGCATTAAAATGTAATATTTTCAAATTTCGTGCGTAATTAGACGAAGGCGCCGCACGAGTTGTTACTCTAGCGATGACGTCAATACGGCATGTAAATAATAAACAAAGCTCTATGTTTGATGCTATGTTTTATTATATTCATGATTTAAAAAGGAGTTATTATCTTTTATATATAAACAACTAATAAAGGAATAATAATAAAAGAGTAATACTGACATCGATGTTTTAATACTCCGTAACTCGGCAGCAAAGAATTTTCCGACCATTAATGCATTTATTTTTGGTAAATTCTCCTTTTACAAAACTCTTTTCCATAGTGTGATTCACGTGGGATTTCAATTTAACTTACGTATTTATAACGTTCTCTTACATTAAAAAAGCAACCTACAAACTTCTTTTTTTATTGTTTTGCGGCTTTATACGTACTATGATTCATAATGACATTGACACGCGTAAGTTTACAGTACCTTATGACGCCACGACATGGCGGCCTATGTTTCGCTCCTGTTTTACGTATAGATTAAAAAAGTGAATACTTTGAAACTAATTTTTATATTTTTTTTTGTTATTTTATCTACTTAAACATGATGGTTCCGACTTAAGCTATCATAGTTATATGCTTTTAGATCTTTTCTAATATAGAGGGAAATACCCTATTGTTTTATGCCAGTAAATTACCCTTTTTATACCCTTACACGTGACTTTTAATTTACTAGCATTTTTGCTATAAATGTACGGAACCCCGTACAGATACAATAAATTCAGCCATTGAATAGTTTTTAAACGCGCGGATCGCGCTCCAAGTTCAGCTTGCAGAAGTGATCTCATTTACGATAATCTTACATGTCGATAATTCCATAGTAATATTTTTCTTTCACAAGATTTTGACAATACGACAATATGTGAAATCACCAAAAACATCATTCTGAAGTACTTTTCTCCTCGAATGGTTTGAAACATAGTTTCAATGAATAGGCGTTTAGCTGCTTCCAAAATGAAGGTCAGTTATGTACCAACAGAGAGCTCGCATTTAATCTTATAATCGCTTCATTAAATAGTGTATCGAATTCCAACGTTGAACCAATTGGTGATCGGGCAAATGGAAATCACATGGAATTACTCGAACGCTTTCTACTTCTAAAGCTTTTTACTTTCTTCTTGGTAGGTTTCCTTTTTATAGTTTAATAATATTTAGCGCAGCCTTGCTAGCTTCACTTGCAGTTTCCTTGGAAATTCAATGTTTTCTTTAGGACAAGTACGTACGTACAAGTAGTAGTAATATTTTAAGAATAGGTAGTATACCTCATAGAAATACATTAACAACCAACATGACTTGTGTTTGACAGATCTATGTTGTAAATAAAATTGTTTTAAATAAAAGTTTAAAATAAAGTGTAAAAGAAAATTATATATTTTGACAGAAGAAAAAGAATTACAGGTGAAATACTATTTGAAAAATTGACAATGTTATATAGAGTTTAGATTACAAAATAAAAGGAGTAATAATATGATAACATAGCAAAGAGTATTACAACAATCTATAAGAAACGTGGTCAGGTTTTTTGAAAACCAAACTTCTGTAGATTATAACAGACGGATAGAGTTCAGTTGAATATTCTCATATACCAAGCAATAATGAAAATTCAAATTTACGAATAGCAAAATTAATATTCTGCATTAAATCTTTTTATATTCGAATAACCTAGAAATGAAATCCAAGCAAAATATGAATTTAAGATTTTTCTTAACTCAACATATAATGTATAATATTACATAATTGAGATCAGTAGAGTTCAGCGATATTAAGTGCTAATTCAAAATAGATAAGAGTTATCTTAAGAATTTAGTTAAACAAAGTATTTAAATAAACTTCGAATACATACCATCATAAATTGTGTAGTATCATCCCTTGTTTCTGTGATCTGTGATATCATTCATTAATCTGGACAAGGTTGATGGTTTAGTGTTCCTTTTTAATATGTCTACACACACTACACAGATTTTACAAGTAATTTGATCACGCCAAATTCCTTTAACAACTTGGTACGCATTATCAGTTTTAGGCAAACTGAAAAGAATAAACATTACTCTCCTACTTTCACAATTCAAAGAAATCGAAAACTTGTAAAGATATATACATAGGCTGAAAAATATATACTTGTGAACTTTATAGTAGTGGGCGAGTTTCATTGTCAGCAGACCTAACTTTTTTGGGACAGAAAAGTCCTCCCAGAAAAAGGAAACGTAGTGTTAGAAGTCGGACAATTTGGTGAAGATTCCAGAAAAGCCCTAGATGTTAGTAACGCAGGAGCAAGCGATGTGGACCGTTGGATGACGATGGAAGATGCCTATGTCCAACAGTGGGCGTCTCTCGCCTGAAAAAATGCTGGACGAAAAATTTTACTGGTTTCCGCATTCATAATTTTACAATTTGTATTGATTTTCAAGGTTTAGATCATTTGCCCTGAAACTCGCGGGAAGTACTTTACTTTGACTCAGTTACAATGCGGTTGTTACAGTTATAATAGTTACAGTTGGGTATGCTATTGGCACGTGTGGTACGCCTGTAATACGTTCATGCATTCCGTATTTGTAAATTGGATGTCTGTTTTTCTAAGAATTCGTTTAAAATAGTTTCTGTAATCGCATATGGCTCTAGTGATATTTCCTTGCACGGATGATGTAACTTGAAATGTTTTCTCTTTGTAGGTTTGCAAATCATCCAAAGAAAAAAGACATCTGAAGTGAAATCTGAAATTATAAACACACCAACATTAAGCTTGGATTACGAAGTTACAGAGCTTGAAAAACACCGTGCGAACATCAGAATGATCCTCCAGTGCTCCAATGCGACACCTATACGCTGTTATAGCGGAACTGGATACGCATGTAGCTTTTGTTCTAATCAGTACTCAGATCCTGCTCATCTCAAAAATCATACTTTGTCGATTCACGAAGAGAAAGAACGGCTCAAGTTCATGCAGGATAAACTCATGCATTCTTACATAGTGAAGTTAGACATTACATTGTTACAATGTTCCGTATGCAAATGTTTAATTAATACAGTAGAAGATTTAATACAGCACTTAATGTCGGTTCATAGCAAAAAACTGTATACAGATATCCAAAATCAAATAGTACCCTTCAAATTTGAAGACCAGACGCTGCGTTGTTTTATATGCTCGAACGTTTTTAACAGATTTAAAGTCCTTCTGCAGCATATGAATATCCATTACCGAAATCACATTTGCAGTGAGTGTGAAGCGGGATTTGTGTCGAAAGGTATGTTGAGTATGCACAAGAAAAGTCATAAAACCGGAGAGTTCTCATGCAGTCATTGCAAAAAAGTTTACGATACGGAACGTAAAATGAAACTTCATGAGAAAACTGTGCACTTACACGTTAACATGTTAAACAAATGTGGTTTTTGCAATGAAAAGTTCAAACGTTATTGGTTGAAAGAACAACATATAGCTAAAGTACACGGTGTTGCTCTGCAAGAACTGAAATGTGGGGCGTGTAGCAAAACCTTCTCGGATGCGAGAGCTCTGACGAAACACACGAAAAGAGATCATTTGATGGAGAGGCCTCATAGGTGCAGTTCTTGTGAGATGAGCTTCTTCGAGAAACGCGAGTTAAATGATCATGAGGTGAAACACACTAAGTTGAAAAAGTTTCAATGTCAAGTTTGTATGAAGTCGTATGGAAGAAGAAAGACATTGACGGCCCATATGAGGATTCACGCAAACGATAGGAGATTTAAGTGTGAGCATTGCGGCCAGACATTTGTCCAAAAATGTAGCTGGAAAGGTCATATGAGAGCAAAGCATGACACACTAGTTTAATTGCTATTTTCGAATCTTCAGTTCCAACCAAACTTTTGATGGTAATTACGCTTCATTATTTGTTATTTAAATCGTATGGCTATATGAGACTCTTAAATATCTCATAGATCATATGACTTGCTACGATCCATACTTTCCTAATTTCATTCACAATACCTACATTTTATAATAAACAATTCTATCAAATATTATATAACACTACTAGCTGAGCTGGCAAATGTTGTCTTGTCATATAAATAAATATTCCTTACACTTGTACCAATCAGCCTAGCCCGAAGTAAGCACTGTAAGGCTTGTGTTATGGGATCTAGGGTAGCGGATAGATTTAATATACAAGTATACATATTTTCATATAAATATATATCACCGACGCAAGGTAGCCTCTATGGCCATCTTTTATCGGATGCACTTCGGAGAGTGCGATGGAATTGCACAATTTGATTCCAGCATCCCCATTCTACCTCAGGGGAACTAGACGGCGGTTGGGCTTCCACCCTTATGTTGTTGATATACCACCTATACGCACTAAGCGTTTCGCTTCTACTTTCATAATGCGCACAGCAAAGGAGTGGAATTCCCTCCCGCCGGATATTTTCCCCGATAAATACAATCTGGGCCTTTTCAAGGCAGGAGTGAATAGGCACTATCTGGACAAGCATGGACCATCTTCGGCCTCATCGTCACTTACCATCAGGTGAGATCGAGGCCAAATGTCCATAATACATAAAAAAAAAATACAGCTATAACTAAGGCATAAATGCTCACATTTCACATAAACATCTGCCCCACCTGGGATTTGAATTCGGGACCTCAGCGAAAAGCTTTTAAAGTGTCTTTAACACCGGTGTGCTAAACACTCGACTACAGAGATCGTTTCTACGGAAATTACTAAAATAATAATTAAACAATAAAATGGTTGGCGACAATGTAGGGTCAAATGTATTTTTAATGCAAAATTATAAAAAATAATAAAAAAATACCAAAGTGTAGAATGTTAGGGGTGGACTCTTATCACTTAGGGTGTCAAAAAAGATAGTAGCCGATTCTCAGACCAATCGAATATGTATATAGAACTACATAAAATCGGTCAAGCTGTTTCGGAGGAGAATGTAACAATTGAAACCATTCGACAACATAAGATAAAATATTTATTGCCTTTGCCAAAATAAAACAGTACGTATAACTTACAATTGTTTATGTATACAAGCAAAAGTTACGATGTAACTTGAACATGTGTTGTAGGTCGCCAGAGCACAAATGCAATGAATCAATAATTTCAATGTTTAACATAGTTCACCAACGATATATTGATATATATTATAAAAACAATCGATTACTTATTTTCGAAATTTTCATTGGGTAAGGTGGAATTTAAACGTAGTCTTGAGTAGATTTAGCTTCGTTCTTTAATTCTCAATCTCATGAGTGCAAATAGTTATAAAGTGTGCGAGAATATAATACAGTATTAATAGGTATGTGTGTGGGTGTGTTTTTTCGTCGTTAGGTTACAAGTCTTGTTCTAATTTTCATGTTTTATTTTGAACTTCGGTGTAAATGATATTTCAGTTAGATATTATTGTCACACAAAATGTTATTTGGTAAAGAATGATAAATCAAATTCAAAAATTTATTCTTCAAATGGGATTTTTACAATCACTGTTGCACGTCAAAGACGCTACGCCATTGGTTCACAAGTCTACGGCGGGGGATTTTGTACTGGGAAGAACCAGAGAGGACTATTATTTTTCTTCCTGTATTTTTACTTCATCAATTAGAAGCTGGCCTCAGATAAAATATTCTGAACCCAACTTCCTTTACAATTTTAATAGAAAACAACATAATTATCCAGATATTAGTATTGTCGTATTTTTATAATTCGTTACTGTTTCCTTTAGTTTTCATGATAATTCGTCGCATAGATGTTGTATCGTTCATTATTGTTTTTTCTTTGTAGGTTTGAGGTACATCTATAAAGGGACATCTGAAGTAAAATCCAAAAGTGTCAAAACAGCAACATTGAATTGCGAAAGTACAGAGGTAGAGAAACACCGTGCAAACATCAGAACAATCCTACAATGCTCGAATGCGACACCAATAAGGTGCTATGGAGGGACTGGATATGCTTGCAGCTTTTGCTCGAGTGAGTTTCCGGATCCGTCTCATCTCAAAATACATACCTTAGAGTTTCACGAAGAAAAACAGCGTCTTAAGTTCATGCAGGATCAAGAAATGTATACCTACGTTGTCAAATTAGACATAACATCGTTACAATGCACCCTTTGCAATGAATATATTGACACTGTTGAAGATTTGATAGAGCATTTAATCACAATTCATAACATAATAATGAATACGGACATTAAAAATCAAATAGTACCGTTTAAGTTTGAAGATCAGACGCTTCGTTGTTTTATGTGCCTAAATGTTTTCAATAGATTTAAAAGCCTTCTGCAGCACATGAATACTCATTATAGAAATCACATTTGTGATGTGTGCGAAGCGGGATTTGTGTCCAAAGGTATGTTGAGCTCCCACAGAAGGGGTCATAAAAACGGCGATTTTCCATGCAAATATTGTAAAAATGTTTATGACACACAGCAGAAAAGAAAAGTACACGAGAAAATTGTGCATTTACAATACAACAAGTTGTATAAGTGTGGATTTTGCTACGAAAAATTCAAATGTTACTGGATAAAAGAGCAACATATAGCTAAAGTACACGGTGTCGCTCCACAAGAGCTGAAATGTGAGGCATGCAACAAAATATTTTCAGACGCAAGAGCATTGAAGACACACACAAGAAGAGACCATTTGTTAGAAAGACCTCACAAGTGTAAATACTGTGATATGAGCTTCTATAAAAAAAATGACCTGAGTAATCACGAAGTAAAGCATACTAAGGTTACACCGTTTCAGTGTGAAGTTTGTATGAAGTCTTATGGTAGAAAGAAGACGTTAACTGAGCACATGAAGATTCATAAAAACGATAGGCGATTAGATAGTATTGCAGCCGGAGTTTTGTGCAAAAATGTAGCTGGAGAATTCATATGAGAGCAAAGCATGGTGAACTGACATAAAATAAATACATTTGAAGACCTGAATTAAACGGATTGTAGACGTGTAGTTTTACCTCAGTGATATCAATACTGCCTATTCAATCTGATGAATCAATTTCGAAATTGACATATCAAATTGCTGTAACTTGTAAATAATAATGAACTCATTTGCACAAAAAACGGGTACCTAAGCAATGAACCATTTCAAATGTTAATATTGCTTTGTTTGATAATTATAGGTATTTTTATCCTCACAATTTGGTAAATTAATAAGAAAATAATCGTTTTCATCAGTATTTCATAAAATTTTGATACAATTTATGGGAAATAATGCAAAATCTCGTTAGTAGTGTATGTTAGCTAGTAGTGCATATGCTCATGAAGTGAAAATAACGAAGTTTGTTTGTCTTGTTTTTCTTTAATAAAGTAAAAGCAGATAAATGGTTAGTATCGAGTGTGACCCCCTCTAGCTAAAATCACAGCTTGAATTCATTTGGGCATGCTAGCGAGTATATCTTGGATACTTGCTTGCGGAATACGTTCCCACTCCGCAGTAATCACATTCTTCAGCTTTCTATGGTCAGCGGAGCCGGTTGTACTGATCTCACACGCCGTTTCAGAACGTCCCAGACATGCTCTATGGGATTGAGGTCGGGACTTTGAGCTGGCCAATCCAAACGACGAATGCCGACCTCTTGCACATACGCTTTAACATCGCGAGATCGGTGGGCGCAAGCATTGCTGTCCATAAAAATCGAGTCTTCACCTAGAGCGGCCAATGCGGGTTGTGCATGAGGAATTATAACTTCCGTTACGTATCGATGCCCAGTCAGTGAGCCGTTTAATGAAGACTGACTGTACGATTCATTGAATTTATTCCTGCCCAGAACATAACAGAGCCCCCACCATAAGGTGTGATTTCTTGGAAACATAACTCTGCAAAGCGTTTTCCTTGTCTTCTTAGCACTCGCCGACGTTTATCTTCACCGAACAGAGATATCCTGAATTCATCAGAGACCAAAACCCTATTTCAATCTTCTTGAGTCCATGATTCACAATTTCTAGCGAACCTAATAAGTCTGTAAACTCAGTGCTCACGGAGTAATTTGGGGCCGCGGGCCGGGCAGTGACCGCGTATATTGGCAGCGAGAAGCCTCCTCCTGACCGTCCATAGACTAATATACACATTTCTTACTTCTTGGAAGTTGTTCTTGAGATCCACATCGTCGGCTAAGAGTGTAAAACTGCTAACTCCACTTTTGGTACAAAATTAAATTTTTATACCATCTTGAAAAGAATGACTAGCCACATAAACTGTAAAACCAGCTAAACTCAAAGTAAGCATATAATTGCCAAAATAGTGTGATGCGAAAAACTGTCAAATCCATTTTAATCAAACTGCGCGGCTAACTCCACACTCGACGCCATTTTGTATCCAGTCTTCGGCGTTACAAGTTTCCGTGCAATAAAAATAAGTTATCAGTGGAATTACTCAATTGTTTCAAGATTTCATAGTTGACATATTGCAGAAGTAAGCCTTTATTATAATTTACTATTTGTTATTTTACGCATAGTATTCAATAAATAAGTTTTTGTTTTGTTAATAACTTGATAACCTCAAATAAAGTTTTAATATAGGAGTTAGCAGTGTTACTTACAGTCATTTTTTGGGAGATAGCAGTAATTTTTAATTGCATATAAATATAAAACTTAATGCTTATTGTTATCTATACTAATATTATAAAGCTGAAGAGTTTGTTTGTTTGTTTGTTTGAACGCGCTAATCTCTGGAACTCCTTGTTCGAAGTGAAAAATTATTCTTTTATTGAATAGCCCATTAATCGAGGAAGGCTTTAGGCTACATAACATCACGCTGCAACTAATAGGAGCGAAGAAATAATGGAAAATGTGGAAAAAATGGTGAAAATTATTCATCTTTGAGGGCTTCCTTTGCGTGCGCTGCGAAAACGGTTCTAGATACCAAAAAAATATATATGAAAGAATTATTCCTTTTAAAATGATCTAAAAAAATGTCTGCGACAGTATATGTCTATCTTTTAATGTTAACTCACTAGAATCGTTTTTATGGTGATCAAATTTAGATATGTCGCGTTGTCAAGATCGGGTAACAGCTGAGGTGGTTGTTTGCAAAAATAAATATGATGCTCAAAATAACTATTCCACGCGGACGAAGTCGCTGGCACAGCTAGTTAATTACTAAATGGTTACTTAAGAATACGCTTTGAATTTGAATTAGACGGGCGCTCTTGTCAACAGCTGTCAATCTAATTTTATTGCATGCTTTATGGTTGCTAAGACGACAGAAGCAATTTGAACTGCAGATTATAGAGATTATGTCTTTCTTTCTTGTTCACTGGTGTGGACATTACTAATAGTTTTAATAACAAAATGAATTATTACATATTATTATTAAGTTACATTAATATACCTGTGTTGCTTGTCTTTTTTTAGATGTCATCCAATCGATTTTGGCGCCGTAAAAAAATTCTTGAGTTAGTGTGTGATAATAATGGTACATACAACAGAGTCTGCCCTGAATCACAGACGCTTTTAAATGAAGAAAAATTTAATGAAAATGTGAATTTTGAATTTGGTAATAACCTAACATTCGAAAACGATAAAACGGAAAAAGTTAAAGATTCTACTTTGGTAATGTTGTATAATGACGACGGAGATATGTTAACAGATGAAACTAATGACATACATACATACAGTGCCATTCCTGAATCGCCGTCTCTTTTAAGTGAAGAAAATTTTATTAATAATGCTAATTTAGATTTTATTAATAACCTACCGATTGTCTTTGCTTCTCATGTTAGCCATTGCACACAAACTGCAGCAAATATAGATGTTCTTGGATATAATGATGGCACACATAGGGTGCTGATGAAGGAAGGAAATGACTATGATTCTACTTTAGAGGTGTTGTGTAATTATGAGGACGATTTGTTAACAAATTAAACTGTTGGATGTATCAATAAAACACCATGTCATTTATTGTTTTATTAATATTTTGTGCCTGTGGCATGTGCCGATGCCTTGTTCTTTTCCGCTCCTTCCGGTTACAAATGGATGACTGTTCTCTTGATTATTATGATTAATATCATGTTATGTGTGGATTGTGTGAAGTAATAAACCAGTTTCAACGAGTACGTCTTGTCTTTTGCTTCCATAACACAAAAGGTTATGGGCCCAGGTCAGCGGAGAAAATATTAAAGGGAGATTTTGGTATATCGTCGAGTAAGTCGCGTCAAGGACTCTTCACCGGGCCTTGTGAAAAACGTGGTTCGAGAAACAATAAAAGACAAGATGGAACACCGAGGAGTTATTATTTTAGATGGGAAGAACTGGACAGCATGGAAGTTTCAAATGCAAATTAACCTAAAAGCTAAAAAGTTGTTCGGAATTGTGAGTGGCATAACCCCAAAACCTGTGGAGACCGATACGAAGGCGGTAGAGCTCTGGGAAGAGAGAGGCTCTAAAGCTCAGGAATTAATCGTAAATAAAATTGATGAAAAGGTCATAACCTATTTAGCATCATTCACTAGCAACTGCGGAAATGTGGCAAAAATTATTGATTCTATACGAACCCTCCACCAAAGTAAGTGTCCACCTGATTCAACAAAAATTTTATAATATTAAATTTGAAGAACCGGTTGCCGTTTTTATAACAAAAATAGAAGAAATAGTTACACAATTGAATACAATGGGGGAAAAGATGTCAGAGAACATGATCATCACCAAAATATTAATGAGTTTACCAGACAAATATAAACATTTTATATCTGCTTGGGAGTCGGTGCCTGAAAAGGAACAAACCTTCAAAGAACTGATGGCCAGATTGCTGATCGAGGAAGAACGGAATGCTGAGCATTGCTCTGTTGGGATGGAGCAGTCAACATCTGCTCTGGTTGCGGGTACTAGTGCGACTCAAAGTGCAAAAATAGTGTCAAAAGATGTAGATAATAAAAAGTGCTATGTGTGTGGAAAAAGTGGACATTTTAAAAAGGACTGTAGGTTCAGGAAGTGTTTTAAATGCAACAAGATTGGTCACTTAAGTAAAGACTGTTACACAAAATATTCTAATTCTAACAATAAGAGGTATGTATCTAAAGCATATTTTTATATGGAACCAAGTAGTGATTGGATTTTAGATACTGGGGCTAGTGAACATATGTGTAAAGATAAATATATGTTTGACAGTTATTCTGAAATGTCAAGTGAAAAATATATAACAGTAGGAGATGGAACAAAATTGAAAATATATGGTATTGGTAATATTAAATTCAAAGCTTATGTGGGATCTAAATGTATATCATCTATTTTGTATAATGTGTTATATGTTCCTCAATTACAAGTAAATCTGTTCTCTGTAATTTGTGCAACTGATAAAGGCTATATCTTAAAAACAACAAATAAAATTTGTCAAATAATGTATAATAATGAAACTACAATGTTAGCTTATCGTTCAGGAAAATTATTTATAGTTCAAATGACAGTAGAAAAGTCTGTAGCACCTGTAGCAATGACTAGTATAACTGATTGGCATGCAAAGTTTGTTCATCAAAATTATCAACATGTAATAAATGTGTTAAATAATAATCGAGTGAAATATGAAGGGCAGATTAGTCAGTGTGAGTCGTGCTTAAAGGGTAAACAACATAGAGCTTGTTTTAGTAAAAGTAATAACATCGGTAGGTATCCTGGGGAGTTAGTACATATGGATCTTTGCGGACCTATGGAGGAAGAATCATTAGGGGCTTCAAAATATTTTTTGTTGATAAAAGATGACTATAGTAGCTTTAGATTTGTGTATTTTCTAAAATATAAATCTGATACTTATGGTTGTATTAAGAATTTTTTATTAACTTTAGAGAAAGATGGACATATAGTGAAAATTGTTAGGAGTGATAATGGAAAGGAGTTTATTAATAAAGATGTACAAGATCTATTTTATAAAAAAGCGATCATACACCAGACTACTGTAAGCTACACTCCCGAACAAAATGGCCGAGTTGAACGAGACATGCGAACCGTCGTTGAGTCTGCACGTACACTTTTACAAGCAAAGAATTTACAGAAAAATTTATAGGCAGAAGCAGTAAGTACTACCATATATACTTTGAATCGAACAGGTCCTACACGGTGCAAAGGAAAAACTCGATATGAACTAATATATAAAGAGTAGATAAATCTGAACTCATTGAAGATCTTCGGTACTGATGTCTATGTTCATATTCCAAAAGAACGAAGACTGAAGTGGGACACAAAGAGCAACAAGGGAATATTTGTGGGCTATGGTCTCAACACAAAAGGTTACCGTATTTGGTTCCCCGATTCAAATAGGATTGGCACTTATAGAGATGTTGTATTTATTGAGAAAAATAACAATGTTGGTTCAAACATGGTTACATATAAGAAGAATATTATACTAGAAGAAAACACTATGAAAATGATGGAGAACAGCAAGATAAAGAACATAGAAAAATAACACAGATTAGCGAGGAGAATATTATTGAAGAAGATTTAGTGAGATCTGAAGAAAATAGTTTAAACAAAGAAAATGAAACTGAGAAGAGTAATGAAGAAAGAATATTAAATGAGAGTGACTATGAAGAATGTGAGGATCTCGAAGATTATGAAGCTTTAGAAGAAGAATTTGAAAACAGTCATTATGAAAAGGATGATATAATAGAAGATAATAATTCGAAAATGTTGCATGAAGAAAGAAATCGCAGTACGAGAACAAGAAAAATAAAGAAACCGGAAAAATATAATGATTACTACAGTTATTTCATAGAGGGAGAGGAGGAACTTACCTACAACTCCGTGATAACAGGGAATGATTCTAAGAAATGGAAAGAAGCAATACAGAAAGAATTGAGTGCTCTGAAAAATAATAATACATGGATAGAAGTTGAAATGCCGAAGAATAAAAAGATTATTAATACTAAGTGGGTTTTTAAAGTGAAGAAAGCAGATAATAATAATGAGATATACAAAGCAAGACTTGTAGTAAGAGGTTTCCAGCAAGAGAACTATTTTGACCACTCTGAAATATATGCACCAGTAGCAAAATTACCTACTTTAAGAATTCTTCTTTCGATTGCAAATAAATATAACCTGAACATAAAACAGTTAGATGTAAAGAGTGCATTCCTGAATGGCAATATAGATGAAGAAGTGTATGTAAAGCCACCTGAAGGCTTAGAAATCAAAAAGGGAAACGTATTAAAATTGCAAAAATCATTATACAGCTTAAAGAAATCACCAAGGATGTGGAATAATAGGTTCAATAAATTTATGGAAAATGAAGGTTTTGTAAGAAGTCAAGCTGATTACTGTCTATATTACAAAAGGAGCAAGAAGTTCTATTTATTAGAGATTGATAAGTTAATAGAGTCTTTACAGAAAAATTTTGAAATGAAAGATATGGGTGAAGCCTCAAGATATCTACGAATAAATATAGAAAAGAAAGAAAATGTTATTATTCTGGATATTATCAAAGTACGGCATGGCAAATTGTAAACCGTCTTCAACGCCTATAGAAGTTGGATTAGTACTGTCAAAAGAAGCATCAAATGATAAGGAAATGCAAAGAAAATGTCGTCAGCTAATAGGACACTTAATGTATGCAATGTTAAGTACCAGGCCTGACATATGTTATACAATAAGTTTTGTTAGTAGATTTCAGTCTTTTGCTAATGAAGATCTATGGAAAGCTTTAAAACGTTTTCTACGTTATATAAACGGAACTCTGGAGCTGAAGTTAGTATATAAACAAGATGACAATAGACCGGTTTTAGGATATACAGATGCTGATTGGGGAGGAGATAGAGATGACCGTAAATCAACATTGGGCTATATTATTAAAGTGTTTGGTAATACTGTTTCATGGTGTTCGAATAAACAGACTTGTATAGCTTTATCCTCAACCGAGTCCGAATATATTGCACTGGGTAAGGGTATTAGTGATGCATGTTGGGTTAGGAATCTTTTAAATGAAATAGAAATTTGTTGTGCTCAAATTGAAATGTTTGAAGACAATCAATCTGCCATTCATATTTCCAAAAATCGAGAACATCATAAGCGCTTGAAACATGTAGATTTAAAATATCATTTTGTGAGAAATAAAGTTGCAGCAGGAATTGTTAAATTAAATAATATAACTTCTGAAAATCAATTAGCAGATATTTGTACTAAGGGCTTAAATAAAGTAGTGTTCAACAGATTGTGTATAGGAATAGGATTAGAATAAAAGATTGTATGTAATGAATATGTCATGCGTGTTATATTGAGGGAGAGTGTTGGATGTATCAATAAAACACCATGTCATTTATTGTTTTATTAATATTTTGTGGCCGTGGCATGTGCCGATGCCTTTTTCTCTTCCGCTCCTTCCGGTTACAAATGGATGGCTGTTCTCTTGATTATTATGATTAATATCATGTTATGTGTGGATTGTGTGAAGTAATAAACCAGTTTCAACGAGTACGTCTTGTCTTTTGCTTCCATAACACAAAAAAAACTAATGACATCAGCAAAAATTCTTTAAGACAAGTCCAAACAACAAATGCTCCAAATAATGCTAATACTAAAGCATGTTCAGTTTTAACTTCGAACGCTATTATCTCCAGTTCTGCTAATGATAGCTAACAATAACTGTACTATTCATACCGGCTCAAGTTCAGTACATGTATTGAGTCAAATTGAAGATTCCATATCTGATGAAAGTGATCAGGAAGTCTTAACACAATTAGTGCCGTGCAGTTCTTTAAAATGAGCATAAAAATAAAAATATTGCATCTTCCCTATCGTGGATGGTGTACGATTTCCGAATACTAAATGTGTATAATAAAACGACACTTATTACTAACACGACAAATACATTATAATATACCTAAATACTTTAAAATACTACGAACACATACATAAATAGACTGATATGCGTAATACATCCACACACACGCATATATACATATCCTTTGCTATATGAAATTTAGACAGATTTCAATAAATATGAGTCGATTAGTCGATACATTAACATATATTGATTTGTCGATAGATTTATCGATAGTGTTAATCGACAAGCCTAGCTCACCGATCGAGCACATAATGCATTTATGTACAAGACGTCCTTTGCCGCGAGTGCAGAGGTCGAAGCGAGTCGCATCCCTTTCTAACTACATTGAGTGCTCATTGTTCGCTTACGCAAATAATTAAGTATTTCCCTGTTCTTATATTGTTTAGATAGTAACTAATTATTTATTTTTCTGTCGCACGCTATTAAAACTGTGTTATTGTGTATTTTATTGCTATGTCTTTTATGTATAAGAGGTGAAGACTATACAGAAATTCGTGTCGTATAAATAGGACTTAATATTTATTAAAAAAATAAAGAAGTAAGCAAAATATTATACAACACTCGACAAAATAAAAATGATTTGAATGTAAAAACATATAAGATTATCTGTTTTTATGCACTTGTTGCATGGTCCAGTGAACTAACCAGTTTAAAAAACGCGCCTGGTGATACATCGCTTTTAGTGACAGCGCTCCAGGCAATTTTCATGACTGAACTCTGAACAGGAAAAATCAAGTAACTACTGCCTGTCATGTTCTCGCAACATAGGAATCGACAGTAACTGTATGATATACTAGTAAAATTTCATGTATACTTATATCTAATCCTATTTAATTGCTCAACTTTTTTTTACCCTGGGCCTTAGATTTTGGCGCCCGTATACATAGCACACATTGCAAATATAGCGGCCCCGCGGATTAATTAAAATGTACTTAAAGTGTTACGAGTAAATAGGATAAACCAAGTGCTAAATTTAAGTTATTTTCCAACTGAGTAGAGAAATAAAATAAAGAATTGAAGAGGAGGAGTGTCGGTGGGCATCGTCTTAAGTCAAGTGCGGTTCAAGGCATATAACACAGCGGGGCTGTGGCTTACAGCTAGTCGCCGCCTGGCCATAACTGGCAGTGGCAAAATTAGGTGGGACCCCTCGCAAGTGGCGTCTCGAGCTTAGGAACCGCATTCTTGCTCTGATCATTGTCACATACTAGTTCTTTTTATTTACTTATTGCATCTGGCTTGTTAGCATCACCTTTATTTGCAATCATGTTATACATGACATATCCATGGTAAAGTATTTAGATCAGAATTGTAGTACAGTATAGATATTGCCCTTTTGTCTCAACCATTTGTTCTCCTTTTCTTGGCTTTGCTTTTGGCACATGATCGTGTAAACCTTTTCTAATTTTTCGTAGCGTGACCCTCAAATCAGTTTTGCAATCTATACGTACTCGTCTAAAGGTAAACTAGTATAAGAATAGTCAGTAAGGATTAAAGGATGTTCTCCTGCGATAAATGCGGTTCTGCAGATCTGTTACGGATGCTTCATTGTATAACATACAGGAACTCTTGGATATCGTCTATTATGTAGTATCAGGTTTTGTCCTCTAAGTCTAGACTAGGCAGATGGGCTGCAACAGCAACTTTACGAAGACTAGTCAGAGGGCGTTAGTGTTTTTCGCAGGCGAAGAATTAGCAAAGAATTCTTGAACCATTTCTGCCACGCCCGCATGCCGGCTTTATAATACATTCAATGCGGCTAAATATTTAGCCCTTAAGTTTACATTCTTTAAACCTAATAGTTAATAATAATAAAAGTAAATGTGTTGCTGTGAATTGCAATTTGATTTAAAGTGAACAAACTATAAAAGTTGGTGAAAATTTATATTTTTATTGTCTCTTTTGTTGTCAATGACGGTTGATATTTTAGCTTAGTTGATGTTAAAATTAAAGAACTCCATCATTTATTCGTAGTTACATGTCTTATTAACGTCAATTTCTATATTGTCTTCTGACACGGAGTATGTAAAGTGAAATGTTTTTTCTTTGTAGGTTTGGAATCCATCCAAAGAAAACAGACACCTGAAGTAAAATCCAATTATATCAAAAAGCCAACATTAGATTTGGATTACGAAGTTACAGAGCTTGAAAAGCACCGTGGGAACATCAGAACGATCTTACTGTGCTCCAATGCGACACCTATACGTTGCTATGGCGGCACCGGCTATGCCTGCAGCTTTTGCTCGAACCAGTTTGCGGATCCGTCTGACCTCAAAAAACATACCTTGGAGATTCACGACAAAGAACGTCTGAAGTTTATGCACAACAAAGTCATGTATTCTTATGTAGTTAAATTAGATATTACCTCGTTACGGTGTACCGTATGTAAATTTAACGTAGATACGGTGGAAGATTTGTTAGATCATTTAATGACTGCTCATAACAAGAAAGTTTTCACTGACATTAAAAACCAAATTTTACCGTTTAAATTTAATGATAAGACGCTCGGATGCTTTATGTGCTCCAATGTTTTTAACAGATTCAAAGGTCTTTTGCAACATATGAATACACATTACAGAAATCATGTTTGCGATGAATGCGGAGCAGGGTTCGTCTCGAAGAGTATGCTGAGCACGCATCAGAAGGCTCATAAAAAGGGTGTATTTCCATGCAAATTCTGTAAAAAAGTTTACGACACGGAACGTAAAATGAAACTTCACGAGAAGAGCGTCCACTTACATTTCAATATGTTAAATAAGTGTGGTTTTTGTAATGAAAAATTTAAAGGTTATTGGTTGAAATTGCAACATATGTCTAAAGAACATGGTGTTGCTCCACAAGAATTAAAATGTAGGGCGTGTAACAAATCATTCTCGGGCACAAGAGCATTGACGATACATACAAAAAGAGATCATTTGATGGAGAGACCTCATAAGTGTAAATCTTGCGACATGAGCTTTTTTAAGAAAAATGAGCTTAGTGATCATGAAGTAAAGCATTCCAAGATAAAGTCCTTTCATTGTGAAGTTTGTATGAAGTCTTATGGAAGAAGGAAGACGTTGTCTGAGCATATGAGGATTCACAAAAACGATAGAAGGTTCAAGTGCGAACATTGCGGTCAGTCATTTGTGCAAAAATGTAGTTGGAAAAGTCATATGAGAGCGAAGCACGGTGAAATAATATAAATAAAGTTATATGAAAATTGATTGTGTATTATTAGAATTTTTACCTGTTTTTTAAAAAGCATCGTGATTTTGATTTCTCTTCGTTCCATATATCTTACGATCGTGGTTATGACTGAGTTTTTAAAAAAAGGGTCTATGCCTTAAAAAAAATAACATTTTTTGGATATTTTGTTCATTCATTTGAGCTTCAGCAAGAACCTGCTGAACTTTGGTAATTCTTATAGGCTAGGACCAGATATTTTAGTACCGTATGACATCACCGGTACGTTATTCTCTGTGGTAGTTCGATGGTGTTAGATTTGTACGAAAAAAAGACCTCTATTTCTTCTATTGTTAGACTATGAAGCGGTTGTATGTTTCTTTTTTGGTTAGGAGTTTCCTGTTTTTCATGTAACTGTTTAAATAGAACTTGTCCTCGTTGCTATGTTAATTGATCTCCGAAAGTTATGGACTCTAACATCCGAGATTCATGATTTAAATCTTTCAGTTCTTAGACAAACTTAATTATTAGTCTATGAACCAATGCTCAGTTATTAGTATGTGGAAATATGGTATCGCGTTAGATAAATTCTTTAGTTTCATAAAACTCATATCGGGATGTTCGGGTTTGGGTTCACAAACAAGTTTGATGCTCCTGACCTGCGTAAGAAATTGTTGCCAAATCAGATGTCTTAGTAACCTAGAGTATCCTCTGTAATTATCTATAATTGTAATGAAATGTAGTATTACGAGCAAGAATACAAAGAAATTTTTTGGTTAGTTAGGTAGCAATAGTAGAAACATATTATTTCATATTTTCATAGGTGATTGACAGTATTAATACATATCCAATACAGTGTTTAAGTTAAATAAATATCATACCTTTAACACGCAACTACATACGAATAAAAGAATGAATCTTCTCTTACCTTGAAAGGTGCGCGCGGCCTGCCATGTTGACATCAATCCGAGTACTCAAAATGGCAGACTCGACAATCGACACTGCTATCAAAGTGCGGAGCGCAGGGTTCGCTAGAGTAGCCAATACCTACTGTGGTATCCGCATTTATCCGCTGTTCGAAATTCTAACTACACTGACTCAATTTGAAGCTTTTCTTAATTTTCGACAAATCGTATTATATACAACATCATTTGTTTTATGAATATGGTAGCAAATACTCAACAGTGCATAGTTATTTCTAATGCAATTATTTATTTTAACGGTTTAATTTGAATACAATATTAAAAGTTACAAAAGGAAAAGGCTAGTATCGTATCGTACGTAAGTATATATTATTTATAAAGTACCCAGCATTAGACGTGAGTCGTAAGTGCTTTAGGTGGACAAAAATTTTAAAATGAAATTGATTCCACGATAAGCACCTGCTAAAAATATTGATAGGCACCTATCAATATTTTTAGCAGGTGCTTATCGTGGAATCGTGAAATAAGCTATAGGTGCTATTTGTGCAGGTGTTACATTACAACAGTAAAGATATAGTCTTCGTGAATAGTTTGAAAAAGTGAAATTATGTTTTCATTGTGATGTGTCGTAAATATAGTTATCACGTTCATTACTTTTCTATTATAATTGTAAATGAAAGTGATATTTTAATTTGAGCTTTAAAATGTAAAAATACACCTAACATTTTTTCTGTACACATTGATATAGCTTAAATTCGCGTTTTCTTTGCAGAGATACGCGGAGCGCATGGTACTGGGGACACTACGGACAAAATTGTACTTAATAAGAGATTAAACTTCTCCACATTCATAGTCATCAACCCAACAATTGTAGACGAAGAAACTGAGAAAACTCCAGAAACAATTAGTAATACAAACGCACCGAAGGAACCATCGCCTAAGGTACCAACACCAGCGTCTTCGCCGGAATTGCCGTCACCCAAACCTGTTAAGAAACCATCACTCAAACCAATAAAAAAAGCACCAGGCAGACCAATTAAGAAACAAGTAATTAAACCAGTCATAAGAAGATTTAACAGACCTAAACCACAGGCACAAAAAGCGTTGCAAAGACGATTGACGGAATTAGATTTGCATTACGATAACATAAAGACAGTATTGCGTTGTTCTAATGCAACGCCGATACGTTGCAAAACCGACAGTGGCTATTCTTGCAGCTATTGCTCAGAGGAATTTGTGGAGCCTAAAGTTCTAAAGTCCCATACTCTGTTAAAGCATACGGATTCTAACCATAAACCTGAGTGCTTAGCAGTTAGATCGCTGTCCAAGTACTGTGTCCATTTAGACATAACGGATCTGATGTGTAATATCTGTGAGACCTCATTTGAGAACTTGGAGGATCTTGTAGATCATTTGAAATATTACCATGATGAATTAATCCATTCCAATATCAGGAATTTAATGGTTCCATACAAATTTCCGACAGCGGACGTGTGTTGCGCAGTTTGTGCGAAGAAGTTCGACGACTATGTCGCCTTACAAGATCATATGAGCGAGCACTACAAGAATTATGTGTGCGAGTTTTGCGATAAGGCGTTTTTATTGAGGTGTACTATGATGGACCACAAGAAGGTCGTGCATCAGGTCTAAGCTTTCGCCATTTTATTCTACTTCTTAGTCTCAATTTCTGTGTTTTATGTGCTCATATGTTCCTGTTAGTACTTAATTGAAAATTTGTGTATTAGGGTCGCTCCCCTGTGTCGACGGGGGAGCGGAGGCTGGGGGTTCCCGGAAGGAGCTTGATGTTCCCGGGGGCTCCCTACATGCCTGAGGAAGGCCATCCCTGAGGGTCTGCGTACATAATTTTAAACAAAATGTAGTACATATTATATTATTAATCACCCAGTGTCTTATGTGGCACGGGTTTATGGATAGTTAAGGCGCACGGACTTAGTGTCCGTGCGCTGATGGTTTAACAATGATGAGTAAGATTTAGATGAGCAAAAAATATTTCTTGTGTTAAGTGAAACTTTGAAAATATTTGTAATAGTAGTATAATGAGTCAGGAAAAAAGCCAGATCATATCTTCCTTTGTTTATATTCAAGTTTTTTTTTATCATTTAATCTATCTGTATTTATTATATAATATAAAAGTGACGACTTATTCATATCTGAAACAAAAGAAGCAAAATATACAATATGTATAATTTCGATATAAATGTATTATTTAATAATTATATCGATATTTCTGGAACCTTGTGAAAATAATTCTTTATTTACAGTTAAAATTGTTGCATTAAGACTGATTATAAAGCCGTTATTTGAATGTTATTAATCAGAATTATTAACAAAGAGATAATATGTACGTTGTCCAGTTGATTGTTTGTGAAATATAAAATAAGAGATTTCGACATTTACCCTAAGTCAAGAAACATATTTCGTTGTTATTGTGTTACTAAACATTCTTCTGACAGACTAAGAAATAAAACTACAAATAATTGTTTCATTTATTATATTTCTGTAATAAAAAAAATGAGTGTTTAACTACTGCTTACAGCTAATATAGGTCGGAACCATATGGGGAACACATGTAAGGCAAGAAATTATAGCATTTTGTGCAAAGCAGTTTGCTTTTTATTAAAACATTACCCACAAATGTAACAAATTACCTTTTACATTAAATACATGGCAGGCGTGTGAGATGATTTTTGATTTTCGTAATAAAGGATGCTTCAACAAGAACTTTGTTTTTCAATAGGGGCAGTATCAACAACGTACCACTTTTGACATTTAGATTTCTGACGTATTCGTAGTAGATGATTGGCAATTGTTACAATGAATTCAATTTCGCTCGAAAATCGCATTAAAATCCACAACGAAAATGGTGGCTTTTGCTAATTTCACGAAATTCAGCTGTTTAGTGGCCAGCCAGATCGTATAATTAACCCCTTTAAATTATTTTACGTGGGGCTATGTTAAGCACAAAATGTATATGGAGCCAATCGAATCGATTACAGCCGTAAAACTCGAAATCCGAATCCGAAAAAGGTTTAAAAACTGATGAGAAAGTCAACATCTGTCAGCGTGGTCATAGTGGTCATTTGCCTATTACAATAAAAATTTGAATCACCTTTATCTAAATTCTTTGTTTTATTTTGTTTAAGAAAACAAAATTCTTGTTGAAAAACCCTTTATTCTCGAAAGCAGATTCCAGCTGTGACGAAGCAACTGTTCATCGGTTTTTGATAGTTTTTCTGCAATTTCATGATAGAAAAAGTGTGTTGGACACATAACACATAAGACAACGTAAACATTGCCTTAATTTTCTGGGCATGATGTCCTTACGTCACACGTTCCTCACACGATACCTAGCTTTTTGGTGCTACAGTGATTAAAATGTAATAGAAACCATAATATCTAACAATATTTCAAAATTAACATAAAAAATGGTTTGGTTACTATCCTGTCACGTCTTGATTTTAGTAACGCCTTTAACACCGTAGATTTTGATGTGCTCTTGGGCATTCTTAGCTCTATTAACATATCTCCAACGGCAATTGACTGGTTTCGTAATTACCTGTTTGGACGCCGGCAGAGAATTCGCGTTGATGATTCTACATCTTCATGGTGCTGCACATCTGCTGGTTTTCCGCAGGGTGGCGTTCTATCTCCTTTACTATTTGCAATCTTCATTAATTCTATTTCTATCCAGCTTACTTCATCCTACCACCTTTACGCTGATGATTTGCAAATTGACTGCCAAACTTCACCAGATCGACTGACCGGAAGCTATTTGTGAAGCTATTTTGTATTTAAAATTTGTGAATGGAGTAGCTGCTACGGTCTCAAAGTTAACCCAGCCAAAACACAAGTAATTGTTATTGGTAGCTCCCGGATGACGTCTAAAATTGACTGGTCTGTCGTACCAAAAGTTATATTTGATGGATCTCATATTCCATTCAGCAAAACAATTAATAACTTAGGTCTTCACTTTGACACTAATTTATCTTGGTCTTTTCATCTGCAGGAATTCAGTAGAAAGTTGTTTGCATCTGCTGGATCGCTCAGAACTTTCTACCTACTGCTACTAAGATTGCGCTTGCTCAGTCACTCCTCCCAATCCTTAATTATGCTGACACAAGTTTTGCAAATTTATCCGAGGAACAATTTGATAAACTTGAGCGACTCCAAAACTTTTGCATACGATTTATATTTGGTTTACGCAAATATAATCATGTTTCAGAATTTTGTGTTAAGCTCAAGTGGTTGCCCATTCGCCTTCGCCGGAATGCACGTATCCTATCCCTTCTCTATTCTATTTTGTTTCATCCTGACACTCCTTTTTACTTAAAAAATCGCTTTAAGTTTCTCCATGAAAGCTATTCCCGCGTCTTAAGGTCGGCAGAGAACTTAATGCTGAGCATACCATCTCACTTCACCAAATTTTATAATAAGGCCTACACGGTACAAACAGTTTTATTGTGGAATGCCTTACCTTTAAATATAAGACAGGCACAAAGCCTTCCCATTTTCAAAAGCCTTTAATAAACATTATTTGTCACTATGATTTTGTATTTTATTGGTATATGTATGTAAGTATGTTTGTATATATATGTATGTATGTGTGTAAGTGTATATATGTATTGTTATATTTATTGTAAGTATGTTATTAAGTTATACATCGCCATCTTCCCACGAAATAATTGATTTAAATTCCTGTCCATCCTAAGGTTACCTGGAAGAGATCACTCTTTGTGATAAGGTCGCCCTTTGTACAGTTAGTTTTAAGGAATCATTATCTGTAATTTTTTTTTCACTATGGTCGATGTACAATAAAGTTATAAAATAAATCAATACATAGTATAAAACAAAGTCGCTTTCGCTGTATGTCCGTATGTATGCTTAGATCTTTAAAACTACGCAACCGATTTTGACGCGGTTTTTTTTAATAGATAGAGTGATTCTTAAGGAAGGTTTGTATGTATAATAAATGCATAATATAGTAGAGAAACACTGATAAATTTAAAGGTTTCTAATGTGATGTCGTAAATAAGCACGTTTTTTTGCGCTTATATTGCAAACGCTGGCTGAACCCTACGAGATAGACCAAAATAATGTACTACAGTATTGTACAACTTACAAAAATCCACAAAAAAGTCCGCGATGGTATATGTCTATCTCTTAGGGATAACCCACCATAACCATTTTTTCACTGCACCCGTGCGAAGCCGGGGCGGGTCGCTAGTAATAAATAAAATAAACTATTTCATCTAAAATAAATTCACATTCAGTGTAGAATTCTCAGATTTTTTCCCCACTGGAGGAAGGCACTGGAAGCAGAGGCTAAGAACCTTCATGGATACCACCGCAATCGAGTGCCACGGTTATTATGTCGGACTCCTGACGAATCGAGGCTGCTCGATCTGAAAGACCTACCGACTAAACTCGGCCTAAGCTGTTAGTCCTAATGACCCTATGGCTTGACGTGACAAGGAAGACCGAACCTCAGGAGAGGCACAGTCAGCGTAGCCCTATAAAGAGAGCATGCTGGCTGAGAATCCTCATTGATTACCACAGCAACCAAGTGCCACGGTGATTACGTCGTACTCCTGACGAATCGAGGCGGCTCGACCCGAAAGCTATTGACTAAACTCAACCTGAGCCGTTGGTCCTAATGACCCTTTGCTTGTCGTAATAAAAAAGACCGTACCCCAGGGGAGGCGCAGTCAACGCTGCTCTATTAAAGAGAGCATACGAAGAGGCTTGGTACACCTAAATGGCTCCGGCCTATATTGATAGGTCAACTCACCTATCTAAAGGACATTGTTCAATTTTGGCCTAAGAACCGATGTGAATATAAATTATACTATAATTTTTATTTATTTTTATATTATTTGAAACATATTTTAGTATTCCACGGACACTTCAAATAAATAAATTCCAAATAAAAAGTTGGGTCACAATTGATGCCGTATAACATGTTTTCCGTCAGCCAGTGCTGCCAGTTTCGGAAGTTTTCGCGATTTCGGTAAATACGGATTGAATTGAAAAAATCCTTCTTTTTGAAGTCGGTTATTAAAATTAGTTGATAAGGCTTTATTCAAATAAATACCTAAATTAACTAGCTAGAAAAAAACTAGTATTATATATTTTTTAAGCGAAATCGCGAATTTCTAGCTTGGCATTCAAGTATTATAGTTTTCGTAATTGGCAGCACTGGTGTACTTCATATCTTATCTGTGTCCGTTTCATTAATTTTTGATTGCTTTGCGACAATAGATTCTTTCAAAGAATATAATTATGTACTCGGGGAGGATTCTTTTGTGATTTTCTATGCGTTTCATGGTTTTATTCTAACAACTTTGGCTTGATTACGGACTCCGATTACATTGCGTAGGTACTTGGTAGACTCGAATGTGTGTAAAGGACTGGATTTTGTAAAATGATAATTGTCAAAGAGTTATCTTAAACTTGACTAGGTACTATCTACTATCTTGACTAGGTAGTATTTTAAATATTTCTTCACACTCGCTCGACACTTTGTGTATTCTACCGTGCCAACGATAGTTATAGCCTCATGCGGTTATTATTATTATTTTTTAATATTATTATAATTTTATCTGCTCATTTTAAAACTCTACTCACTCAAAAAAGGTGATGGCTGAAAATCAGTTATTTGCCTAAATTAGGCAAATATTTAGCTGAGCCTTGACCTTTTGCTTTCTGCAGCATACATATATTTATAGTGTTTGATTGTACTTTTGTTTTTTTCTTGATTATTACCTTTTGTTTTATTAGATATATATGTGTATTTTGCAGAATTTAATAAACGTTTTTATCTATCTATCTATCTATCTCTAGTAAGAGTAATCCTTTCCTAGTTCTAGAAGAGAACATATATAGCTGTGCATAGTATTGTTAATATTACTTTGATATTACACTCTGATATTTCACGCAAGGTTGGTTATATTTTATTTATAACCTCAAAATAATAACTTTTTTCGTAATTATTTTAGTTTCCTGAAGTGTCCGTTCGTGAAAACTTATTTTTTCATAGGATTCCATATAATTTTAAGAGTTTATATAAGTCACTTTCGATTCGAACGGTTCTTAGGCAGAACATGTATGGAGCCGGAACAATGTCCTTTCCGGTTCTTTATAAAGTTTGCGAGGGGATAATCAATACGACGAATTTGAAGAAATTAACGAACAGTTTTTTGTTATAATTAAGTTTATTTATTTATTTGTTATTGCATGAAATATACATGAGCAAAAGGTACTGCATATTTCTTTTAGAAATTTCTTGCTGCAGACCCGAGTCAGTGAACTGAGCTATGCGGTTACACGTACTATTTTTGCTTATACCATTTGTTGACTCATAGAAAATAAAGTTTAAGTAAATAAATATTTGAGGTGATGGTGAAGTATCAACATTATAATGTATACATTTTATTCACAGGTTCCAACAAACGTCTCATCGTCCTCAAGAAGAAAAAGATCATCGAAATAGGTAATCTTAAAAAAATTACCCTTAAACCAAGAACAAGTATCAGTTTGAAGAAATGCAAGGAACTGCAAAAACAACAGGCCAATATAAATACTATACTGACTTATTCAAATGCAACTCCCATTAAAACGAAAGGCAGTATTGGTTATGCCTGCAGTTTCTGCTCAACCGAATTCCGGGAGTCGCATGACTTGAAATTGCATACTCTATCCACACATCAGGACGCCTGCAAATCGACGTTTATGAATGCAAAGTCAATGGTCAAATATATAGTCAAATTAGATATAACCTCACTTTCGTGTAAAATTTGCGAAGTTACTTTCGATTTGCTAGATGATTTAGTCAAACACCTATCCTCAAAACACGGCAAACACTTCTATACAGGTCTCAAAAATTACATTGTCCCTTTTAGATTCGATTCTGAAGAGCTCCGATGTGTCATATGTAAAAATACGTTCAATAATTTCAAAATTCTTCTGATGCATATGAACAGACACTTCCAAAACCACACCTGCGCAGATTGCGGTGAAGGATTCGTGAACAAAAGTATTCTACAAAGCCACAGCTACAGGCATAGGAAGGGAGTATTCAACTGTACTTATTGTGACAAAGTCTACGATACTAGAGTGAAACAGAAAGAACACGAGAGGGCGGTACACAAGTACATGAACAAAAGAAGTAAATGCGGTTATTGTGGGGAGAAGTTGTCGGATTACGCGAAAAAATATGAGCACGAAGCAAAGGTACATGGTGTGAAACCGGTAGCACTACAGTGTAATGCTTGTACGAGAACATTCGGTAACCAGAGGGCTTTAACGATTCATCAAAAGTCGTATCATCTGATGGCGTCGCAATTAAAGAAATAGTATCTTGACATGCATTTTCGATCCTTATCCTAATTTCAATAATATAAAATATTGCTTCTTTCAAGTTCTGACATATTGAGATTCGACATTACTATTCGTGTGCAGAAGATTTGCCGTCAGTCTTATGATGTCACATGTCAATGATTAGTAAAGTTGGCAAAATTAGTTACATAAATAAGTTGTTGCAATTCTTACTAATATTATAAGGGGGCGTTCAAGTATTACGTATCAAAAATCTTCAAAAATTGCGTTACGTAATACTTGAACGCTCCCTAAATACGAAAATTTGGAAGTGGATGAATTGCTCTTTCACGTAAAAACTACTGAATGGATTTTAATGAAACTGTACAGTAATATAGCTTATATATAACAGAATAACAGAATAACAGGCTACAATTTATAAAGATATACGTCGCACTAATATAAACTACTCAAAATACTAATCCTGACGCAGACGAAGTAATTATCTATACATTATTTACATATATTAAATACATACATACATACACTCACGCCCTTTTCCCACGGGGGTAGGCAGAGATATATATTAAAGTGGGTATAAAAATATGGCCATGGATATAAAAAGGGCGACTAAAACATTATGTCGATTATTTATTATTATGAATTAATATTAAGTGAATTGAATTAAAGTAATCCGTAAAATAATAATTTAATCATTAAAGTCGATTCAGAAATCGGGCATGTTTTCAATCAGATATTTGACAGGTTTCTTATCAAAATCAAAATAATATTTATTCAACATAGACCTTTATAGGCACTTATTGACGTCAACAAACAAAACAAAAAAAGAAAGCTTAAAAAAACAATAACCTTGTCCGTACGTACGAATAAGGAAAAAAAAAGAAAAAAATATATTGACTCGACACCTGTTCGGAAATTGGGAGAGCCTTCTCGAGAAGAACAGGCAAGAAACTCTGAAGGTCTATTTTTATCTCCTCTTTTCAATGTTAATAATTATAATAATATAATATAAAAATACAATATAGTATAAGATACAATCATACCTAATACGATTACAGTCGTATGTATGTTTACATACACATATAAAATAATACAATATTATAAATAATGTTGTTACCAAACATGGCTCTATGAATAGTGTCCCTATTCCCAAATAGTGTGATCATTTAGATAGTCACTTACTTTATAATAACCTTTACTCATGAGTGTCTTTTTTATGTCTATCAGAGCCTAGTTCGTTTTCCTCCAACTGGTGTAAATATTTTTCTCTTCAGGTTGCTGTGTGCTCTAGAAGATCATAGGATAGGAGCTATAATGACGATGATAATTATCATATTACAGCAGCGGAGCAGCGGGCACAGCTAGTGTACATATAAAATTCGAAGAATACATTGGTACATGGATCGACCTCGTGCCTCCCGAATCTTCGCAAGACGATTCGCGCCTCGCAAGAAACAGAGACCACAGTGGCACTGATGCTCCATCATAATAACGAAAACAATTGAACGTACCTTACGTTAAATATCAATTTTTGATCACATTTATTATTAGCTATCATTTTCATTCACTCTTTATTAATTCAACGTGCCGTGGAATTCTTGATTTGTACGTATTGATCACCTTACCGTTTTCCTTAACCAAGCAATAAAGTTTGGTTAAGTATCCGTTTTCTTTGGTGAAAAAACTCGCGGGCTAAAAAGAATTGCTGAATGCTCTACACTAGTATATGTGTTTATGAAGTTAGAAATAAAAGACTGCATTGCAACCTTTTCAGCTCTTCGAACGTTGACGACATTTTGAATAGCTGTTAGTTTGGACTATCGTTACGTTATATTCGTTAACCGTCGCGCGTTGTCACCCAGACCCAATCATACAAACCAAACTCAAAGAGTCCTTCGAACCGTTTCGACGTTATGGAAAAAATCTGGGTTTCGACGTCAAAAAATTGATAGCGATACATCGATAATACGTATTGTATAACTATATTATGTCCATACGGATTGTAATTGTGAACGCAGAAACCAAAAAAAAGGTAATTTAAAAGAAACTACATATATGCTTTGCCAAACACAATTTATTAATTTCCTACCTACGTACTCATTTTTAATACTACATACTGACTTCTTAAGATAAATGAAATCTTGGACTCGTTGCATACAGCGACGGGTTCAAGATTGAGAGCCAGATGACGTTGACAAGTGACAATGACATTAGTGCGGTCCAAAAGTCAAATCAGCTTGACGAATTCGGTACCTACTTATTTGTAAGTTGGATCAAAGGCCTGAAAAGAAACGTATTTTATCTACAACGGATCTTTTGTATATACAATCTTGCGAAATATCTGTTTAAAGTTGACAACGAAGATGACAATGTATGTTTATTTAACTTTTTTTGATTAGTAGAATTGCAATTGACAGAACAAAATACAGTGTTATTTGCTTAGAATACAAGTAAAGATTCCAAAACTCACATTTAAAGTGTATAATTTTAACTCATTAACAAACAATGAAATTCCATAAACGACTAATACTCATAAAGGGACTATTGATCACAATTTTTACATAAGAAGTATCTAATAATAATAATTACAGATTCTTTTTAAGAATATTTACGTGTTATTATTGTACAGTTAGCAGCACATCAAGTTATACAGTTAAATTACGAGAAAAACATTTCGCACCTTTAGAATTGAAGTGACCTAATCCAAAATTCTTGTTTTTTGGTAAACGCTAAAAATGTGATTAAAGTGTTGGTAATTTTTTTGTTATTTTCTACTATTATAATGCTTTAAGTTGTACGTTAATTGTTATATTTTTTATTGTTAATGGTAGTATATGAATTGTTTTCATGATTGTATACTAAACTAGTCTGTATAACTAATTATAACAAGAATTTTGGATTAGGTCACTTCAATTCTAAAGGTGCGACTTATTCTGTAGAGAATAGAGACGGTCTGAAAATAAGATGTACAGTCTGATTTGCAGTCATGTGTATATTTATAACTATTTTCAAAATCATTAACACAACATCTGTTTTGTGACAGTAATAATTATTGTGCGCTTAGATAATAATTCAATAACAAATGCTAATATAAAATTTATCTTATCCAGTTGCTATTTTGTTTCGAAAATATCGGAACCATTATTGAGTAGTTAATTTATAAACTAAAAATCTACATCTACATGGAAAAACACTTAAATTATTATTGCTTACAAAGTTCCTTAATATTTATATGTAATATAATTCAACAGATAACATAAAAAGACTACCCTACATGTCACTCGATAATAATACCAACATTCGCCACGCAGATCTTTATTTGATTTTATTATCATCGGGGAGCATTCGTGTTAGCCCTATTTTATACGACTGCTAAGTAAAATAAGCTTCATTTTCAACACACTTCCTCATAAAGTGCCTCTAATCCCATGGCAATTAGGCACATAATGACACCTATAATCAAACTGTGACTTTTTCATTACTATTATTCACGAGTGAGTAATAGTTTTTTTTAATATTATTGGTTGAGTTACGCTTACATTTGCGCTAAAAAGCTAAGGCTCGGGCCTCAATGCGCCTCAGCGGTAATCACCAACATTACACACTTGTACCATAATGTACTATTATCTCATTTCCTTACATACACTGTCCTATCATGCATTATGACCAGATATTGTCGATCTATGTTACCATGCTATAACAATACTGAGGAATGTCTGGGTTAACTGGAAACGGGACGGTGATACTGCGCTGCCGCAACACAGCTGTAACTAGTGTAGAGGGTAGTTGTCATTTTTGCTGTTATTTGTATTTATATAAATAGGGTAGACGACTCCAACTGATTATGGCCGTTTTATACTATAATTATCTGATTTGAGTAATTTATATCTAATGAAAGTATGTCAATATAGAAATTTCAGTTTAATTACTAATTTATATTATTTTGAGATTTCTAAAAAATGAGCAATTATTATTTACGTGATTCTAATGAAACGAACACATTTCTAGCATTCTCACATTAAATGTAACATTTTTTTATATAGAAAGTATATCTATAAACGTACAAATAACAAAGTTATTTTAAAATTTGTTTATACGCTCAATATTTATACAAATTAGGCGAGTTTACTTAGTTCTGACGTCACGATTGCAGTGTTTTTAGTATGGAGCGTTTTCGAGCGAGCCGCGACAGCGCCGCAAACATGGCGATGTATCTTCAAAAGTAATAGGTGCAGGTGTACTGTTGGTTCTACAATATTTCTCACTTAAAAGAGTACTCTTATTATATATAGAATTTAAAAAATTGTCGTCTACCAAATTCAATTTTATGTAACTACCTACTTGTAACGGCATACCATTGTGATACTAACTTTGCTTGGGACCTACTAAAAGTTACAAGCAAACTACTAAAAGTTTGCTTGGGACCACGGCAAGTGCAACCTGCGCCGAAACGTCAAGCCAATAAAGGTAAAATGCATGTTTCGCGTTAATTCCCGGAATAATATTATAATCATACCATTGTGATTCGCAAATAAAAATGATTTTATTGCTTTTTTTTCACAGAAACGGTTACAGCTAGGAAGTTTATACCAAACCGATGAGTTTTTGAAGTGAGAGTTCTTGTCATGTCAAGCCAATAGGGTCATTAGGACCAACGGCTCAGGCTGAGTTTAGTCGGTAGGTCTTTCGGGTCGAGCCGCCTCGATTCGTCAGGAGGCCGACATAATCACAGTGGCACTTAATTGCGGTGGTATCCATGAGGGTTCTTAGCCTCTCCAGAGGGAAATAGAAAAAAAAACTGCGGGTCGATGGCGAAATCCGGAACTATGAGAAATAGTTAAAAGTACTCGATGGAATCTCGGGCCCAATTTTGTTGAAATGTCATAACTTTCCTGATTTTATTCCTTACTAGCTTTCTGCCCGCGGCTTCGCCTGCGTGGATTTCGGGATTGGGTCTATAGGCCCACGGCTACATATGCGCGGAAGTCGGTTTATGGCGCGAAGGTTTTATCGCGCTTCCCGTGGGACTATCCGTTTTTTCCGAGATAAAAAATACCGCAGAACCTTGCTCAACAATCACTCTATCTATTGATGAAAACCGCATGAAAATCTGTGCAGTATTTTTTGAGCGAAGCCTTTATTGCGCATCCCGTGGGACCTGTCGATTTTTCCGGGATAAAAAGTAGCCTATGTTACTCGGGGATAATGTAGCTTTCCAAAGGTGAAAGAATTTTTGAAATCGGTCCAGTAGTTTCGGAGCCTATTCATTACAAACAAACAAACAAACAAATCTTTCCTCTTTATAATATTAGTATAGATATAGATTAGTGACACTACCACATAGTGTAATAATAAGGGCTATATTATGTTTAACAATTAACAGGTTCGATTATTGGGTAAGAATATTAATTTTCAAAAATGTCTAATGATGCAGTTTTAGTTTTCATTGAAATTGGATCCGAAACTTCTTTCGAGTATGTTCTCCTATTCCTCATAACTTCGGATCCCGCCATTAACACCCATTTAGCACCCTTAAAATATTCCCTTACGGACAGTGTACCAACAGTCATAAATGTAACATCAGCTTGTAAAATAAACACTTTAGCAGATCCTCTTTTAGAATGTAAAATAGAAGACACTGTTCCGGTGTATTCGTAATGAGTAAAACAATCTCTACTCCAAAAATATAATGATCCAAGCACCAGCCAGTATTGTAACTGACAGTGACAGATCAATTACATCGCTGCATTATTACGATTCGGTATGACAATAAAATTTTGATAGCAACAGAGTTATATAATCATCTAACTGGTATGAAAGAGATGGTTTAAACATATATCCTTTAAGTGGCATCCGGATGATGTTTGGTCATGTGATAATTCAAGCTCGCCTTCTGGACAAACCTCTCATCACAGATCCTGCACACCTTATTCTTCTCCCCTGTATGAATCTTCTCGTGGGCTTTCATCGCATTCCTCCGTGGAAATTTTTTATTGCAATACGAACACTCGAACTTCTTTACCGGGTCGTGTCTCACCTGGGGAACAAATACAGATATTAGCCTATCCTGTACCAGTATCAAATTCAAATTCAAAATCATTTATTCAGTCTAGGCTGTTACAAGCACTTGTGAAAGTCGAAAAGCTACGCCATCGGTTCGCAAATCTACGGCGGGAGACCTTGTACTGAGAAGAACCGGCATGAACTGTATTAAATATATACAAAGTCGTCAATTTGGAAAATGATTTCAATATGGATAATTCATGAAGTCACTTTCCATTACATAATATAGGAAATACAACAAATAAAAATATAATTTGAAAACATGCCTATATTAGGAATGCCGTGTCATACAGTTTTAAAAGAATATATTAAAGTTAAATTAAAATTATAATAAACACGAGTAGTACCCAATATAGCAAAGAGCAGACTCAGCTCCGCTGGCAGTACCCGTTCACGAGCATGACGCATGAACCAGCCATCGCTTCGCTCAACCATGTTTTAGGGAACGTAACGACCCGCCTCACACGATCCGTATCTGTAGGGATCTACCGGAAGCATATAGAAGCCCCAAGAAGCCTCTGGCATTCTGGGAAGATCTGGGATGGGTGTTTTCCCTCAGGAGAGGAGAGGCTGAGACGCTCATGGCTACCACCGCAACCAAGTGTCGCTGTGGTTATGTCGGAGTCCAGACCGATCGAGGCGGCTCGACCGAAGTGACCTACTAACCAAACTCAGCCAATGGTCCTAATGACCCTTTTTTTTTCGAGGTGAAATGCTCCTTATGCACCTTGTCACCGCGCTGGCTAGGCGCGGTCGTGTGTGGGGCTCTCCGGTCAGAGTGACCGGCCTACCCACTAAAACCCCCCGGTGTCCTCCAAGCCCATATCCGGGCGCATGGCGGGGTGCACTTTCGCGATTCTATCGCCACACGCCTACAAGCTCCTAATGATCCTGCGGCTTGAATTGAAAGTGACCGCACCACAGGAGAGAGCGCGGTGCATCTGGCATGGTTGGAGTAAGGAAGAAATCAACCAGCACAGGACGCACAATGACTCAATAGGGTATTACGCACTATGAAAAATAAAATCTAAATTTATGTTTATATAGTTCATTTATGAATAAACAAACGAAAAATATTAATTTCTATTCATAAAACTGCAAAATAAATTAAACATTTCAATTTGAAAATACAAGTTTTTTATCTGTGCTTCGAATGTCAAAAACGCTGTACGCCATGTTTGCATTCGCTGTGACGTCACTGGACTTGTAAATAAACAACCTCGGTTTTTGTTGTACATGTCTACTGTGTAATTTATTAGATTAACGAAGTTTCTCAGTTATTACTATCACGTTTCTTGATATTCTGCACCTATACTATATATATTGACCATGGAAGACGGCTTTGTAAAAGCAGAAACTACTAATCTTCCACGAATAAATACATTGATGGTGGCGAAATTCTTCGCTTGCAATCCCGACTTCTGTTCTGCGGAATTAAGAAATGTCAAAACATCTATGTAAGTATTAATATATACCTACTACAAACTTTCCTTTAATAACAACAAAACTTTACGATTATGCTTTATTTTGCGATCATAGGTATTATAACCTAAAATTTCCTTTCAGAAAAATATAACCTATAAAATATTAGTTTTCTAATGACAAGAATTTTATTTTCACATGTTTATATGAGCTATTAAACTGCATACTTACATCGAAATGATCCTCACAAAAATAGTATTTCGTTTTTGTGGACAATGACTTTGGATCTCTTCGTGCTAATTTCAACCACGTATTTCTCATTTTTAAATCTGTTGGCACTTGTATCCATAACTTTTCCGGTGTTTTAACACTTGTATTCTTACATTCAGACACAAGACACCAATGATAAGGACTATAGCCACTAGAACTCATTATTTATTTCGAAAATATGTTAATTTCTTTCAGCGAAGCGTAATGTTTACAATGCCCGTGACGTCACAGACATGGCGGCCTGAGAATTGGCGTTTTCGCGCCCAAATTTGAATTGTAAAATTAAAACACGTTTTTATGAAATAATTGGAATAAAAAAAATGTATTTATATTCTTTTGTGGTATTTTATCAATAACAGATTAAATTAAAACACTTTTTGAATTAGACTGTAATACCCTATTGTGAGGCCAAGTGCGGATGAAAGTCTAGCCAGCGGTTTCGGCACTGGCCTGGAAATTGGACGGTTCGCGAGGACCGAGGTCGATCCTGCCATGCACCAATTTTTTTTCGATTTTCATATGTACATTTCCGTGAAGGAAAATGACCCGTAGTCGAGTGGTTGGTATACCGGTTTCAAGGTGTCGCCATCTCTGAGGTCCCGGGTTCGAGTCACAGGCAGATGTGTGCGTGATGAATGCGAGCATTTGTACCTTAGTCATGGTTGTTATACTATATTTCTACAAAATTTATTTATATATGTATAACTAGCTGACCCGACAGACGTTGTCCTGTCAAATGTCTCAAATGTCATGTTGTTTCATGTTGTCTCGCTGTATGTGAAAAAAGATTTTCCCACTTTTCTGTTGAAATTTTTCCTGAATTTTCTTATTGCTATAAGCCTCACGGAGCCCGAGGCCTTTCCAACGAATGCAAAACCGTGAAAATCGGTTCGTGCGTTCTGGAGTTATAGAGTCAGGAAGGAAATCCCGACTTATTTTTATATCTTCTTATATATAAAAATGAATCGCAAAATGTGTTGGTAAGCTCATAACTCAACAACGCCTGGACCAATTTGGCCAATTCTTTTTTGTTAATGTTCGTTGAAGTTCAAGGAGGGTTTTTACAATGAGGAAATTTCGAATAATTATCGGAAATACCCTAAAAACAGCCCTTTTATTTTCCCATGCAAACGTTTTCTAACTAAAACGTACAGTGGAATTGAGCTTTATTGTTATTGTATAAAGTTCATATTGCAAGCACTCACTGTTGTCTAAGCAATGAAGGTGTGTTCCTAACATCAAAGAGTCAATTTGCGCTTTATTAACGCTACATATAGTTGAAATTCAATCATATCTATCAAAACAGTGTGCGTGCGTGCGTTGGAGCACAGAATACATCGTTGGAGGATTTAATGTCACGTTCCAAAATTGAATAGCCATAAAATGTAATAGGTCATTTAGACTTTTTTTGCGATTTGGTTGGCTATGCGACATTATCCATAAAATAATTAGGAACAAAAAACTGCCACTGTACAAATCTTTTTGACAGGACGAAATCTGTCGGGTCCGCTAGTAGTAGATATATGTATGTTTATCCGTTACCCTAGATCCTTACATTACACAAGCCTTACAGAGCTTACTTTGGGCTAGGCTAGTTGGTGTAAATGAAAGAAATATACATTAAAAAAAACATTCTGAGGCAATCTGTATATACTAGCGCAGCAGCATTCAACTATGTAGTCAATTAATCCACACTGGACTAGTGTGGTAGACTAAGGCCTAATCGCCCTAACATAGTTAGGCTCGTGTCGCTAAGTGGGTGTAAATGGAGAAACCCGAAACTATGAGGAATAACGAACGTACTTAAAGGAATCCTGCAAATATTTTCCTTCATCGTAGCAGCATGATATAAATGTATGAAATTTGAATAAAGCACGAAAGATTCACTACCGTTATCTATTAAACATTAGACACTATATTATAACTATAAAGCCTCTACCTGTTGTCGTTATTAGTAAGGAGAAATGAAACTGCAATAAAATCACAGTTGTTGTATAGACAAATGATTTTTTTTTTATTCTGTTATAGCGCAAACAAAAATACTCGTATATTATATGTGTGAACTACAATTGTCTATCTATCACGATTCATGTGATCCAGCCTGGTGACAGACGTCTTAGTAATAGGGTCCCGTTTTCAGCTTATGGTTTTTTTTTTGGACGGACCTATTATATGCTGAAGCCTAAGATCAGCTTTGCAATGAGTGTGTTTGTGGAAGGCGCACGAACAGAAGGTTCGATCGACGCTTTGCCTGCTAACGACACTGGCGACCGTTCGTCGGTGGAGGATATCAGGGGAGGTAGTGTTGCCTCCCCCGAGGAGGACTCCCCTGTATCCGCGGATAAGCGGAGGCTCCCTACATGGCTGAGGAAGGCCATCCCTAAGGTTTTTAGTGGGTAGGCCTCCCCCTTCTGGGGAAGAGTGCCTCACACAACATAACCGCCGGCTCGCATTTTCCTCAGGGGACAAAACAAAAGGGCAACTTGAGCGCGCCGTCTAGTGGCTCGGACGCTCAAGATCGCCGTGTAGTGGAGAATCTACCCGGAACGTGAAGGAAGCGGGTATATGTTTGACGAGAGATGTGTGGCCCGGGTCGTCGCGCTCGCCGACGAGCGCGGTGTGTGAGCGAGATACGTGGGTGTGTGGCGTGAGAGACGACGCGGTTGGTGGCCGGCGGAAGGGATTCGTAAGCGCGGGGGGTGATAGGGTCGGGCGAGGTTTCAGCTTTTGAGTACGGAACTTTTAAAACCTAAAACATATTGGTACATAGCAGAATTGACCCCAGACACCACGATTAAAAGAGACCACAGCGTCATTGGCGATCATGTCTATGGAATAGATTTTTATTACATACTAGCGGACCCGACAGACTTCGTCCTGTCAAAAAGATTTGTAAAGTGGCAGTTTTTTGTTCCTTCTTGAAATGACATATGATGACATTAAATTTGTTTGACAGAACTAACGTCACTTTTTTGTCTTGCCAAAGGTTCAAATTAGCTTTTAAGTATTAATACAAATTGTTTGTATAAAAATGTTGACTTTACACTTTTTCAAATTTTATTTTTTTATTTTCTCTACGTACCAACCTTGTCTGGACTTAACTCAACGAATCATTCAAGACCAAAATTAGCCAAATCGGTAAAGGCATTGTTGAGTTATGCGCTTACCAACACATTTTGCGATTCATTTTTATATATAAGAAGATTAATCACGCTTATTTTCCATGGGGGTAGGCAGAGACTTTCTACTTGCTACAATCCAAACATCCTTCCCTAGCTTCCTTGACTTTCATCAAAAAAGATTTTTTATTTATGAAGTGTTTGACTTTTTATAAGCTTTTATTTAAATTGTAATGTACTCGTTTGTTTGTTTGGGTCAAATCTTACAACTCTAAGGCACTCGCCCTCAACCCATTGCGCTGAAATTTTGTATACACGTTTAGTTTGGATGACAATGCATGATTAACTGTGTGACGTCATTGAAATGAAATATTAAATAACCTTTTATTTGATATCCAAATTATAGAAGTGCATTAAAAATAATAGGGTATTACGCACTATGAAAAATAAAATCTAAATTTATGTTTTTATAGTTCATTTATGAAAAAACAAACGAAAAATATTAATTTCTATTCATAAAACTGCAAAATAAATTAAATATTTCAATTTGAAAATACAAGTTTTTTTTATCTGTGCTTCGAATGTCAAAAACGCTGTACGCCATGTTTGCATTCGCTGTGACGTCACTGGACTTGTAAATAAACAACCTCGGTTTTTGTTGTACATGTCTACTGTGTAATTTATTAGATTAACGAAGTTTCTCAGTTATTACTATCACGTTTCTTGATATTCTGCACCTATTACTATATAATTGACCATGGAAGACGGCTTTGTAAAAGCAGAAAGTACTAATCTTCCACGAATAAATACATTGATGGTGGCGAAATTCTTCGCTTGCAATCCCGACTTCTGTTCTGCGGAATTAAGAAATGTCAAAACATCTATGTAAGTATTAATATACCTACTACAAACTTTCCTTTAATAACAACAAAACTTTACGATTATGCTTTATTTTGCGATCATAGGTATTATAACCTAAAATTTCCTTTCAGAAAAATATAACCTATATAAATATTAGTTTTGTAATGACAAGAATTTATTTTCACATGTTTATATGAGCTATTAAACTGCATACTTACATCGAAATAATCCTCACAAAAATAGTATTTCGTTTTTGTGGACAATGACTTTGGATCTCTTCGTGCTAATTTCAACCACGTATTTCTCATTTTTAAATCTGTTGGCACTTGTATCCATAACTTTTCCGGTGTTTTAACACTTGTATTCTTACATTCAGACACAAGACACCAATGATAAGGACTATAGCCACTAGAACTCATTATTTATTTCGAAAATATGTTTATTTCTTTCAGCGAAGCGTAATGTTTACAATGCCCGTGACGTCACAGACATGGCGGCCTGAGAATTGGCGTTTTCGCGCCTAAATTTGAATTGTAAAATTAAAACACGTTTTTATGAAATAATTGGAATAAAAAAAATGTATTTATATTTTTTTGTGGTATTTTATCAATAACAGATTAAATTAAAACACTTTTTGAATTAGACTGTAATACCCTATTGGTACCTTGTTTGACAAGAATAATTAGAAAAATAATATGACTTCATTCTAAATCTAATATGGCGGAACACCCAAAAAGGCGGATAATTTTCTTTTATTCGTTCCTATAATATGGGTATCAAATGAAAGGGCTTGCTAAGAATAACGAGAAAGCTTGTTTAAGCTCATTTTTAAATAATTTTTTATACCTTAATTTTTATCTTGTTAGTAATATATTTTTATTTATATAAATTGAAAGGTTTGACTCATATCTGTTCTCACCTCGTGTTTCTTCAGGCCTTCCTTATCGAAGAACTTCTCGCCGCAGTGGGTGCATTCTATGTTCTTCTCTTTAATGTGCACCTTCCTCTGGTGCCAGTCTATTCTATTCTGACTTCTATTTATGTAGCCGCAGACGCCGCAAGTTGGTATCGAGGCTCCGTGAACTTCATGTCTGCAATGGATTCTATTATAAAAATCCGAGCTATTTGTGAAAAGTTTACATATAAATATACATTTTACAATAAGCTAGGGAAGTATGTTTGGATCGTGGAAAACTGTGATAACGCAACGCAAACGCTGGTAACGCAATTGTTGAAGATGTTTGACCCCCCCCCCCCCTTGAAACGCACCGTAACGTTAAACAACTTGCGTGAAAAAATTAAAAATGACGACCATACTAATACAATCGAGGGATTCCCCGTAAAACGTAAACGAAAAGGTTTGCCAATTTGTTATGAAAAAATGGTTGCCTGTAAAGTCGGTTTTACGGGCGAAGATTTTACGTGACAACGTCTTTTTTCTCGGTAGAATATTTATTGATATGAATATAATTAAATTGCACAATAGGAACAAGGAATTGAATGAAAATAAGAATTGCACAAATTTTAACTATAGAAATATATTTGTTTACTAAAACATTGTACATGTAAACTTAAACTTAACTAATTGAGTGGGAGAGAGACGCAAGGCATTCGGCGGGCCTCTCTCTCGTTCGGTGACTCATCGTAACGTTACCGAGCGTTACACTTTTTCATAAGTGACTCCCAGCCGCAACCTAATTTAAGACGTTGTCACGTCAAAAGAAACAATGTTACATGCGGTGTTGAAAGAAAGACCCGCTCCTGTCCCTATAACGCATCGTAACATTTTACCGACACCGCCCCCCCCCCCCAAATTGCGTTACGTAATACTTGAACGTTCTGTGTGAATTATATTTATCAGATATAAATAAAATATCGAAAAAAAAAAATAAAATATCGAAACTATCATAATATAACCGACTATCCTACCTTAAGCCTAATGAGATGTGCATTTACAATGTTTGATTTTAGCTAATGGCTTGGTGAGGATGTCTGCTATCATGTCAGTGGTCGGTATGTACTGTAATGAAAGTCCTGTTGTGATAGTTCCTCTTGTGATGTTTGGATCGTGGAAAACTGTGATCTCTGCCTACGGAGCGTTCAAGTATTACGTAACGCAATTGTTGAAGATGTTTGACCCCCCCCCGCCCCCTTGTAACGCACCGTAACGTTAAACAACTTGCGTGAAAAAATTAAAAATGACGACCATACTAATACAATCGAGGGATTTCCCGTACGAAAACGTAAACGAAAAGGGGTTGCCAATTTGTTATAAAAAAAGAAACAATGTTACATACGGTGTTGTAAGAAAGACCCGCTCCTGTCCCTATAACGCATCGTAACATTTTACCGAGACCCCCCCCCCAAACTGCGTTACGTAATACTTGAACGCCCCCTACCCCCCTGGGAAAGAGGCGTGAGTATATATAACTTTCGGAAAGCATCCGTGAAAATAATTACTCAAGACTTTTACTGAATATGACTGACTGATTATTTTTATATTTTATCCCTACTAATATTTTAACGCGAAAGTTTGTAAATATAAATGTTTTTTTTTTTTATAGCATAGGGCAGCAAACGAGCAAACGGAACACCTGATGGTAAGCGATAACCGTTGCCCATGGACACCCGCAACACCAGAGGAGTCACAGATGCGTTGCCGGCCTTTTAAAAGGGAATAGGGGGAATAAGGGGAATAGAGGGGAATAAGGGGGGTTGGGCCTCCGGTACCCTCACTCACTCGGCGAAACACAGCGCAAGCGTTATTTTACGCCGGTTTTCTGTGAGGCCGTGGTATCACTCCGGTCGAGCCGGCCCAATTCGTGCCGAAGCATGGCTCTCCCACGATTAAAAATTTATATCATCATAAGGTATGTTTGTTATTCCTTCACGTAAAAACCACTGAATGAAATTTAATGAAACTTTACAATTTTATATAGTTTTAACATCATAATAATGCATAGGTGAACATTTAAAAAAGGTACTAGCTAGTAGCGATTTCGTTTGCGCAGGATTAGTATTTCGAGTAGCTTGGCGTAGAAAAGAACTAACATTATGACATTAAAATTATCACATACATACTAATCCTGCGCAGATGATGTCGCGGGCATCAGCTAGTTATTCATAAATAAGATCTGATTAATAATTATTGACCTTTTTTTTTCCCCTGAGGAAAATGCATTAAATTGCATACCCCGGCTGTGGCAAGCCGGCGGTTATGTGGGGTTCTCCTCCCCACTAAACCTCAGGGATGGCCTTCCTCAGGCATGTAGGGAGCCCCCGGGAACATCAAGCCACTTCCGGGAACCCCCAGCCCGCTCCCCCGCCGATACAGGGGAGCCTTCCTCGGGGGAGGCTCACTACCTCCCCCGGTCTCCTCCACCGACGACGCCCCCCGGCCACGGAAGGGGCGTGGTCCATCCCGGGTCGCCGTAGCAGTCGCGACTTCCTCGCGCCCGCCGGCAACCCAATAATTATTGACCTATATTCAGATAAAGTCCATAAGGCGCTCTGTACTTTTGTCTTGATAACTTATGATTTGAAAGGGATTTTGAACGTCAGATAATTTATATATTGTAATTATAGACCACCAGAAAATTTTACATTAATACATACCTACATCTAATAAAAATTCTTAACCTTACGTTTTTGGCAGCCAGCCACATCATTCATTACAAACTAAGGAAAATCACACAATAATTACAAAGTAAACGCTAGATTTATATATTTTTTTATAAAATGAATTAAATATAAAAATAATATTGATTGACTGTATTAAGAGTCGTTATAGCATTTACGGTGGCATTACAAGTTCGCACCCCAGACTTAAATTATTGCATTAACAATAAATATTCATGAATCTCTAAAAAAAATCTGGTAAATGATAGTGTGGAATGATTGCAATTTTTAGTACGGGCGTATGGATTCTAAAGCAAGGGAATGGTATATCGCAGTGCCATACGTGCAACTCTAATAAAAATAATAATAAGCTTGCTAAGCAATAGGGTAGACGACTACAATTGATTATAGCCGTTTTTATACTATAATTATCTGATTTCAGTAATTTATATCTCATGAAAGTATGTCAAAATAGAAATTTCAGTTTAATTATTAATTTATATTGTTTTTAGATTTCTAAAAAATGAGCAATTGTTATTTACGTAATTCTAATGTAAACGAACACATTTCTAGCATTCTCACATTAAAAGTAACATTTTTCTATATAGAAAGTATACCTATAAACGTACAAATAACAAAGTTATTTTAAAATTTGTTTATACGCTCATACAAATTAGGCGAGTTTACTGAGTTATGACGTCACAATTGCAGTGTTTTTAGAACATGTCGATGTATCTTTAAAAGTAATAGGCGCAGGTATACTGTTGGTTCTACAATATTTCTCACTTAAAAGAGTACTCTTATTATATATAGTATTTAAAAAATTGTCATCTACCCAATTGTGTAGCAGCAAAAGCAATCTAAGTGAACCCGGAATATTTGAAAGAGAGAAACATTTTATTTGACAGACACGAAAAAATGGAGTAAGAAAAAATAAAACAGAACAAACTGAATACAACATATTTAAATGTATCATGATACCGAATAAATGTCCAACATAAGAACAATTTGATGAGTAACTCGTATAATTTCAGGTTCATCTTTTCTTTCCGTTGCACAAATGATGACACTATCCTGTAATGTAGCCTTTAAATTAACGGGGTCAGCGTAGCCTCGTTGCTTTATTGACCTCGATACTACGAAATGTGACGGAGTCATGTCAGGAGATCAGGCTGGCCTTGCGACTGGTCCTTGCTGACTAATCCACAGCAATAGGCTATTTGACAATGCGAAAAATAAAGTGTCAATTACTGTTAACAGTATAAATTAAGAGTTAAAAAATAATTATTTATCAACGTAAGTTGAAAATAATGATTAATTTATTTTAAAATCCGTAAATAAAAATTGCATTTTTTAAACGTTTGTCACGTGACACAAAACGCTCCTGATTGGTCGAATTTATCATGACGTCACTTGCTTGTAAACTTCGTTTGCCTACTTGTGTTGCGCCTAGTTGTGGTAGATTATCTCCGTTATAAAATATTAAGATTTTCTTTATTATGCATTGTTTTTTTTTTGTTTATTTGCACTATTTTACAAGTACTTTCAACCATGGACAACGATTTTGTAAAAGCAGACAGCAGAAACCTGCCGCAAGTCGACGCAATCATGGTCGGATTATTTTTCAAAAATAATTCTGACTTTTATGCTTCGGAGTTAAAAAATGTAAAAACAGCAAAGTAAGTATAATTACACTTTACTGGTAACTTAAATTATATCATAAGAAAGTGAAATAATGATGAACTTCCACAAGAACTACTTATAGGTTATAAATAATTAAGTTTGTTTGGCACAATTTCGTGAACATAAACGATAATTTGTTCACGTTACGTCGGTTATTGAATGTCTTCACATTGTTTAACAAGTTCCATTCTTTGCCGTTTGATAAATGCAGATCGGACCAGCATCACACATTCTTTTAATGCGATCTGGCTGGCAATGAAATTTAAAAGGCAGAACTTTATCTTTTAAAATTATTTTCTGATTGAAACCCATTTTGTACTGATAGTAATTTGCCATGTCATTTTCCATCTGTAACGAACAAATAAGTTTTAGTCGGGATCTTTTAGTGTACTGCTTATTGAAATCATAGGACTCTGTAGCTACAAATTTTAACAAATATTATGGAAAACAGCGGAAATATTCGAAGTGAGTTGCAAGAGACATTCTGTTAAAAACATTAGAGGTATTATAACCTCAAATCAATAACGAAAATATTAACATTCTGAATGTAATTAATTATTACAAAATATAAATATTATGTTTACTTACATCGAAATGGTCTTCACAAAAGAAAATATTTGTACTATTCGCTGTCATTATGATCCCTCCGAGAAAGTAGCAACCACTTTCGGCGCACTTCGATATTCTTTGGAACACTTACAAATAGTTTTTCCGGAGTTTTTAACGACGTATTTGTACATTTTGGAACTGCACACCATTTGTAACTCATTTTGTTACATAAATCACAGATAAAAAGTAAATCCAATCGCACTTCCGTTTTTTGTTTACAACAAACAAATATATATGCCAGTTGTCACAGATCAGAATACAGGCAAGTGACGTCACCGACCTCATTGCAGCGCCATATTGTCAAAGTAGCGTTTTGGCACACTATTTAAATATTGAATTTTTAATTCAATGTTTTTCAGCTAATATATACCAGAATTAAAAATAACAACTTGTACTGGGTTCCTTAGACTCTACTGCATAATATAAAATGGATTTTAAAAATTGTCAAATAGCCTATTTTATTTATTCGATAAGCGCGTAATGCGCTGGACATTCGTTCATTTGTAATAGTAGTCTCCGACATTATTGGTAACTCATCCCTTAGGAGATACAGATTATTAGGATTAAAAAAAGAAGATTAATTACCTATGATAGGGCAGCTCCTTCAATCTGAAGTCAAGGGAACAATCTGGGCACTTCTGTGTCAAGTGCATGTGGCGAATGTGACATCTCAGTTGGCGAAGACAGCTGAACTCTTTCTTACAATTTGGACAGTGGAGCTTCTCTACGCTCTCCAGTATAGTCACTCCGTCCACTTTGTGCGCTGTCACTGAATGTCTGTATGCCATGTGACTTTTTAGACTCGCTGAAAATGAGTTATTATTATAGCATCAATTTAGAAGCTCCCTTTAGCTTCGCTATGATCTTGATTGATCAAGATCATAGCGAGGCTAAAGGATAAAGAGGCATTTTAACTAGATAATGTAACGAACCAAAATAACTCATAACTGCTATCGTCTGACACGTAACATAAACTTTAATGTGAAGTAGGTAATTAAGCATGTATTTAATTGTGCTGTGTGACAGTTACACACTACAAACTATAGAGTTATAGAATTACTAATACAGAAGACCCTCCTTAATCGCTCTCAGATAGGCCTTATGAGGGAATCATGTTGAGACATGATGTATAAATAAACAAATGCCGATCGGTCAAGAAGCAAAATAAAATTGGCCGTTTCTTTACTCCAATAAAAATAATCTACCAGAACTGTAGGTCTTGCTATGCTTATGTTTCTGTTTACAGAAGGCTACAATAGGCCTAAGACGATTATATATTTTAAAATGTATTTTTTTTAAACAGAAAATTAAACTCTTTTTGTCTGTAATTCAATACATATGTACTTTTTACTTAAAACTTGAAAATAAAACTCGACTACTTTTGTGTATTTTTATGTATGTACATATATGTACTATCTTTTTCAAGTAATCCGGCGTTTTCATTAATCCGGCTAGGCTTGTCCGGCTTTTAAGGCAAAATGTCCGGCCTTTGCATTTTACGGCCTGGCAACCCTAAATCCGGCACAACCCTAGTCTGATATCTGCCGGATTAACGAAAATCTACTTTAAGTCTAAATAACATTCGCCCGGTATTGACCTATCAACCAAATTCAGCCTGAACCTTGGTCAAAAAGGCCCTACGGCTGGGATGGGAAGGTGAGAGCATGACCCGGTGCTTGCGTAAGGTTCAAGAGAAAAATGTTTAAGTGGGGTAAAAGTTCGCCATAGTACAGTTAGGACCACATCGACATACCTAAACCTGTTAAAATATCCGAACTGATATTAAACTCTATATGTTCGACATTAGGTTAAGTGTAATTTGCAGAAATTTGACAGAAAAGTCAAAGTGATACTGACTCACGTACGACACGAAGAGCTCAAATAATTGGAAGATTTGTTTTCATTGATTCCAAAAATGATAACATTTTTAATACTAATAACACGGGTTAGACTACCCATCAGTTGCTAGAATAGGTCAAGCTCACTTCACATCCTTCATTGTAGATATTACTAAGAACATACCTGTCAAATGTAAAAGGGATATAATTATAAGTGGAATCTGGAATACGTTAAATTAGGAATGCATGATTATACGAGGGTCAAACTGAAAGTTCTTAGAACTGGCCACTTATAAACAATATAATAAAAGTAATTCTAAAATTTGAAAATAGAACTCTTTGCCAATATTACTGAGTATATATTTCATTCATTTGTCATTTGTTTTACGATTTGGCGGCAAATTGAAAATTGCCTGTGTCACGTCAACATGAATTTAACACGAGAAAATTTTCGTGCAATGATTTTTTTATGACTTTCGATGTCATTTAAGTCAACAAGAAAGTTATGATAGACTACGATTGGCCTTTCACGATGAAGCCCCATCTCGTGCGACTGTTTACAACTGGTTTAATGAGTTTAAACGTGGTCGCACTAATCTCACTGATGCTTTACGTGAGGGACGGCCTTCTACGGCGACGACTGAAGATAACATCTGTGTTGTGCGGCGTATGATAGAGACTGATAAAAGAGTGACCTATCAGCAGATTCGGACAAGCTTAGGCATCGGTATGAGTCAAGTGCAGAAAATCCTCCACGAACATTTAGCGGTCAGGAAGCTTTGCGCCCGGTGGATACCTCATAATTTGACTGAGGCTCAAAAACTCCATCGTGTGGATTGGTGCCGTAAAATGATTGAAAGATTTAACGGAGGTGACTCAAATGCTGTGTTCGACATACTAACAGGTGACGATTTACTGTTATGATCCTGAAACCAAAAGACAATCTGCTCAGTGGGTGTTTCCTTTCGAGGAGTTGCCAACTAAAGTGAAGAGAGATCGAAGTGCGGGAAAAAAAATGGTGGCCTCGTTCTTTGGAAGGATAGGTCATTTCGCAACAATTGTGTTAGAGGATCAAAAAACAGTTTCTGCAGAATGGTACACTACCAATTGTTTGCCACTTGTCTTGGAAAAAGTTCGTGAGAAACGACCTCGCAGTAGGATCCTCCTTCACCACGACAACGCCTCGTCACACACCGCCAAGCGAACGATCGACTATTTGGCGACATCAAACGTTGAATTACTGGGTCACCCGCCGTATAGCCCCGACCTCGCGCCTTGTGATTTTTATTTATTTCCAAAAATTAAAGAAAAACTTAAAGGAAAGCGGTTTATGAATGCTGAAGAAGCGGTGGCTGCGTATCGCGATGCCATTGAAGAGACCCCTAAGGACGAGTGGGCAAAATGCTTTTCCCAGTGGTTCCATCGCATGCAGCGTTGTATTGACGTGAATGGACAATATTTTGAAAAGATATAATAAAACTAATAACTGGCTAATGACTATCAGTTTTTGATTTTCTAAGAACTTTCAGTTTGACCCTCGTATTATATATACTGCCCACGCATGCATAGCATGTCCACTGAAACGCGATTTATCACTTAGATCTCTCAAAATGCAAAGAATAATGCGCATGCACGCGTTTATTGCACGATAAAGGCTTTATCATATCTTGCTTTTTTGCTCATGTTACGGGGGCTAGTTAATCTTTGTATTTTTTTTTGTAAGTAACTGTAAGTATTACTTAACTTAGAAAAAGGCCTTATATAGGTCAGAAGGCAATGATAGACTAATGCCCGGTAACTACGTATATTTGCGATTGACTAACATAATGCATCGCGTAACCACACCTGATCACGCAGCCTACAACTTTGTGTCTTTTTTCTTCTTTCTTTTTTCTGTTACTAATGTGGGATTTGTACTTAAATTTAGAACGAGACGACATTTTATAATCAAAATCGTTCATAATTAAAATCAGACTTAAAAAAATCTAATAAGGTACTGGATAATTGAACATAGATGTTTATTTTGACTCGTTACTTACAATTGCGTCCGAATTTCTCGTCGCACATGGGACATTGCGCACTGAAATACTTGAGGTGAATAGTGATGATGTGTTTCTTAATGCTGTCGAATGACGACAGCAGGATGCTACACCTGTTGCAGTAGTACTTCTTCTTGCCGTTTACCATTTTCTCTTCGTAATCAGCGTTAGTTATTTCGGGGCCTTCAATTGCTGTAATGAAGTAAGGAAGCTAGAATATAACACTAAGGTTACAGCTGAAAATCAGCAATTTGCTTGTTAACTGCAAGCAAATATTATGCTGAGCTGTCGCCTTATTTCGCCTGCTGTGGCGCACACACACCAGCGTTTGTGTTGCTATGCCGTTTTTTATGTTGTATTTTATATATTGTGTTTCCTGCTTTTGTTTAATGTCATGTCTTTGTTATTCCCGTTTGCTTTGTGTGTGTTCTATGGCAGTGAAATAATAGTACATTATAATACAAGTGAGTAATGATGAAAATTTCGTTCAAGGCTGACATTGAGCACGAGCGCAGCGAGTGCTTACCTAATATTCAGCCGAGAATGTAATTTTTAACTGCTCACGAGTGTTATACAACGTTTTTCAACACCATTGCGAGTAATTAATACAAACTTTATAGGTCAATAAAAATTTATTTTGAAAAACAATTTGAGAAAGTACAATTATAAAAATTATACGTTGGATTTTCACCTTCACCGCCAGTCATTTCTGAAATATTCGTTATTATTTCATTCGTACAATCAATTTCATCGCTTGATGACATTTTTGATATAAAAATCTTAACAAAAGAAACAATGCAAAATATCTACTTGCAAAATAGTAAGTACTGAAAATTGAAAAATGGTGCGTTTACTTTTTCATTGACGGCTTTGTGCGCGAAAGACTAAGGTACCGACGCTTATACAGCCAAAACAGCAAATTATATAATTTTTACAAAATGATATTTAATATTTATGTATCACTTCTATTTAATAGTTGTAATTTTAAGAAAGGTTTTTCAATAATATTTTTTTATAATTGTAGGTACATATATCTTCACACAGAGTGTTTCTAAACGGCAAACTTATTTAATTTACAAAAATGTTTCAGCATTTTGTATAGAAATTGTCTTTGGTTCCTATTTTTTTTTTCTTGTAAATAAAAGCGTGACTTTTCTTTACGAAACTATTAACTTTTGATTACCAAACTGTGCGGTATAATCGAATCGGAAATTCGAAAGATATTATAAGTTGGTAATATGATACATACATTGTGAAACTAAAATTGGTGTAGTTACATACCAATTACGAGCAATGGTGTTGAAAAGTTAATATTATTATTATTGTCGCTCGAGTTATAATACTGCGTATCATAGAAAAATAAACTTTTCAGGAGCCGAATAAAAAACTGTCTAATTCCTACTAATATTAAAAACGCGAAAGTTTGTAAGTACAGATGGACGTTTTTTTCATTTTTTTACGTAAAACTAAATGGATTTTAGTAAAATTTTTCAACATCAGAATAACACATTACATAAAGCTACAATTCATAAAGATATTATGTGAATTGTCATATATAGAGTGATAAGTGTAGGTATTGCGGAGACAATGGCGGTCGAATCGCGAGAGCGCACCCCGCCATGTGCCCCGTATGGGCCCAGAGAACTCGGGGGGGTTTTAGCGGGTAGGCCAGTCCTCTTGCCGGCGGGCGCGAGGAAGTCGCGCCCGCAGATACGGCGACCCGGGATGGACCACGCCCCTTCCGTGGGCGGGGGGGCGTCGTCGGTGGAGGAGATCGGGGGAGGTAGCGTAGCCTCCCCCGAGGAGGGCTCCCCTGTATCGACGGGGGAGAGGAGGCTGGGGGTTCCCGGAAGTCGCTTCGCGTTCCCGGGCTCCCTATATGCCTGAAGAAGGCCATCCCTGAGGTTTTTAGTGGGTAGACCTCCCCCTTCTGGGGAGGAGAGCCCCACATAACCGCCGGCTCGCCACAGCCGGGGTATGCAATTTAATGCATTTTCCTCAGGGGAACAAAAAAAAAAGGCCAGTCCTCTTAACCGGAGAGCCCCACACAAGGCCGCGCCTTGCCAGCGCGGTATCATGGTGCATAAGGTCGCAGTTCCCCCACTCAAAAAAAAAAAAAGAAAAGGTATTGCGCAGACAAAGTCACGGGCACCAACTAGTATCGTAATATGTTAGTAATTTGATTTTTTGACACATATTTCAATTTGTCCATTGTTCAGTACTTTAACAAAAACAAAATAACATTCTGAAAAAAATCTACTTACATTTTGTGTCACGTAGTGTTAGTATGTAAGTGAAGATACCCATACATAAAAAATAAGTCTGAGAATTAAGACATCAAATGCAATTATCATAGCAAAACAGTAACAAAGCCAAGGTGATAAAAGTGATAATCGACTCCAATAAAACATAAAAATGGAAATGTTTATAATGACATACGTAAATTGATATGCGAACTGTGAATATGACTATAATGAATTGACGAAGCACGAGTACAAATACGAGTATTTATCGAAAAGACTGTTTTGTGAGTATTTTTTTGAGAATGTGGTATTTTGCGATTATTATATTTTGATAATGATATTCAGAGGCATCGGTCCACTGATGTCATTGAATCCAATAATCACTCTTGAGAACTATTGAGACTGTCAATAGATACAATTTAGGTATTTTATTATTAAATTCTCATGTTAATTTTAACCAATATTATTGAAAACCAAAATTATTTAGAACAGATGACGAACGATCAGATTTGTTTTCTAAAATGTTTGATAAAATCTTAATCTAAATTAATGTATGAACGAATTATTTACTACATACATTATTATATATGTCAAGGATAATTGAAGACATGAGTTGATGAAGGTGATATGTCACTGATTCATAATTTATCAGGAACAAGTTTTAAAGTTCTCATTATTACTGTGTGGATATTTGATTATATGAGTACCTACTATTAGTAATACTGGACTATATATTAAATAATCTAGTGTATTTTTATGTAGTCGATAAAAAACTAATACAAAGTTAAAAATAATAACATTATTCGTTATATCTACGAGTCTATGGTTAATGCCCTTAACACCTTATACATTTTTGTTACTACCGACCACCTGCACATAACACTTTCATACACTGGTTATCTTCATTTTTAGACATATTCAACAATGTTTGAAAGAACAAAATGTGTGTACGGACATAACACTTTCATATACGCAATAAAGTGAAAAAATAATAAAATGTTACATATCACCTTCATCCACTCATGTCTTCAATTGACTCTTACTCACTTCGTGCAATAACACCTTTTTTTTTTTTTTTTGTTTCCCTGAGGAAAATGGATTAAATTGCATACCCCGGCTGTGGCGAGCCGGCGGTTATGTGGGGCTCTCCTCCCCAGAAGGGGGAGGCCTACCCACTAAAAACCTCAGGGATGGCCTTCCTTAGGCATGTAGGGAGCCCCCGGGAACACCAAGCCACCTCCGGGAACCCCCAGCCTCCGCTCCCCCGCCTAGAGGGGAGCCCTCCTCGGGGGAGGCTACCACCTCCCCCGGTATCCTCCACCGACGACGCCCCCCGGCCACGGAAGGGGCGTGGTCCATCCCGGGTCGCCGTAGCAGTCGCGACTTCCTCGCGCCCGCCGGCGACCCGTGCAATAACACCCTATACCAACCAATTGTTACAGTTATGCAATAAAATATTCTTATTCTTACTCAGTTTTTTTTTAAACTAACCTATTTAAAAGCACCGTACTGAAGGAAAGAAAGACGTACCATTCTGCGACTTCGACGGTATAGACAGCAATAGTGATTTCAAAATGCCATTATCTTCTCTCGCCGATTCCTTCGCCTCTAATTTTATTACTGCAAACAAAATACAACAGTTAGAAAATATGACTTCGGACTTCGTGTTCGTGGATTTAGTGTCTTAATGTCTTTTCCAAATGTCCTCAGACTCAGAACTGTCAAGATTTACGAACCATAGAAAACCAATATAAATAAACGGAAACATTGGGAAAGAGACATTACGAAACTGGAGTCCAACTTCGGCTCACCATCGCTAAGACCGTAGTCAGTTTGGTAGCAGCAGTTAGTGTACAACAAGCAATACGTCAAGTTTTACAATGCGCTACGAAATTCGCCGCTATTACAAGTGCGTAAGTAATAAAAGTCGTTCCTTATGCGTAAATCAAAGTGAAGCGGCACGTAAGTGGTTAGAAGACCAACAACGAAATATATTGTAATCTAGCAAATACTTAAATATGCACTTACCTTAATTGGAATCTTTTAGATAAATATTTTATTGGTCATATCATATTGACATAATATTACGAAGTAGCTACGGAACCGCCATCCGACACAACGTCTCACACTCACCACATCTCTTTCCAATGGAAGATAGAAATCAGTGTTCTACTTGCTACGATCCAAACATACCTCCTTAGCTTCCTCGACGTTCGTTTATACTTTCATGCACGCTCGTCGGTGATAGGTACTATTGACCAGTGCCGTAAATAGGGCGGTGCCAGCAGTGCCCAGGCACACGGCGCAGACCCTGGTGGGGCGCAGAAGTGACCAGACCGCCCTACTGTGCTATCTAAATCTGTATCGCATTTTAAGCGATTTCATTTACTAGGCTCAAATTAATAAAGACGTATCTGAGATCGACAATGGGCCACGAAAAATACTCTGGCCTAGCGATTTTGTCGATTGAACGCGACATAGCACGCTTCTGTCGTATGAAAATGTAATCAAGGACTTCGCAATGAGAAAAGCGCGGAAAGTAAAATCTTTAAGTAATCTTGAAGTAAGGATTGGGTCTTTACTATCGAGTATTACGAGGGGCGGTCAAAAAGTTCGCGGAATGGCGGGGTTGGCGGGGGTGAGGTCGGTCCTCCAGGTAGCCGCTACTTGAGTAACTCATAATTACTATATATGCCAATGTCTAGCCTAATTGGGTCATTAGCTTTCGAGTTACAAACGAGTAAACAAGTAAATCGGGAACAAACTAGCCACTATGGAGAAAATTGAACATCGCGCCGTCGTAAAGTTCCTCACCAAACAAGGAAAAACGCCTCAAACTATTTTGCAAGAGATGTTAGCTGTTTACGGAGACTCTGCTCCTGGTAAAACCATGATTTACAAATGGCACGGCCTTTTCAAGCAAGGAAGGGAGTCAATTGAAGATGATCCTCGACCTGGACGGCCCATTGAGGCCACTACGCCGGAAATCATTGAAAAAGTTGAAAAACTTGTATTGGAAGACGGAAGGTTGAAGAAGAAACAACTTGCAGCATCCGTTGGAGTATCAGAAACCACAATTTTAAATATTCTTCATCAACATCTTGGCATGAGTAAAGTGGTGTTCAAGGTGGGTCCCGAGAATGCTCACGCCGCTGCAAAACGTGAGCGCGTCAACTGTTCCCGCGAGTTTTTGGACCGCTGTGGAGAAGATAGGGAAGAAATTATGGCCCGAATTGTAACCGTGATGAAACTTGGGTTCACCACTATGAGCCTGAGTCAAAGCAGGAGTCGATGCAGTGGCACAAAAAAGGCACACCCCCTAAAAAATTTAAAGTGTCGCAATCGGCCGGAAAGATCATGGCGACTATTTTTGGGATACTGAAGGTATTCTTTTGATCGATTATAAAGAACGTGGTGTTTCTATAACGGGAGAGTACTACGCTTCCCTATTGGACCGATTAAAAGAAGCTATTAAAGAAAAAGAAGAGGAAACTGACAAAAGGTGTACTCCTTTTGCACGACAACGCGCCCGTTCACACGAGTCATGTTGCGACGGCTGCCATTCATCGATGCGGTTTTGAACAACTACGCCATCCACCCTACAGTCCAGACCTGGCCCCTAGCGATTTTTATTTATTCCCAAGATGAAGAAAGAGCTGCGTGGAAAAAAATTTAGAGACGATGATGAAGTCAAGTCGGCGATTTCGGCGTATTTTGACGCCCAAGACAAAACCTATTTTTTCGACGGTATTAATAAGTTATATGCCAGATCTGAAAAATGTATTCGTGTTAAGGGGGAATATATTGAAAAGGAAAAATAACATAATGTATCATTTCATCTTTTTTCCCAGTCATTCCGCGAACTTTTTGACCTCCCCTCGTATATGTCATTTCTGTATTTGAGCAAATATTTTTATACTAATTTGTAACAATTTTCTTTTTTTGTAAATTTTTAACAAATTATCTTAAAGAAATCTACTAAGGACCTATCTATAACTTGGTGAACAATAAATAGATATATTTTTATGCACATTTGTCCATTTTATTGGCAGAGCCTGGTTAGGACATGTTCAAGGACGCAGTTTTGAAAGCTCGCACCTGGCGCATAAAAGCCTAGTTACGGCCCTGCTATTGACCTGGTCATCTTCAATCTATCAAGATATTTGGTGCAAATACATACGTCTAGGTCACATCCTATTAACTGGTCCATTCATATTTTCCTTGTACATTTCTTTCGTCAGTCGTCTTTCGTTCATCCTTTCTACGTGGGCAAATCATCTAAGCATTCCCATAGATTATCTCTACATCTTTCACACCGTGAGTAAAGCTATTTGGCATCGCTTACTACCGGACTAGACAAAGTTACACCAATATTATATAATAGAAAATCTGACTTCGGACTTCGTGTTCGTGGATTTAGTGTCTTAATATCTTTTTTCCATAATGACAACAAGATTTTTGAACCATAAAAAACTTATATGAATAAACGGAATCATTGGGTGCCCGGAAATCGATTATCGTTCCCGGGGGCTCCATACATGCCCGAGGAAGGTCATCCAGGATGTTTTTAGCAATTAATGTACCTAATTCCTGAATATTTATTCAAAGCTATCCCTGCGAAAATATTCAATAATATAGCTTCGGGCAAGAATGTGATGATAGTACATGTGGCATACAAGACACATGAACGTAAGTAACACGTCCAGCTCAAAATGCAACGTTTGGGATATTGCCATGTGTACGAACTTAAAGCTATATTAACTGAGACATGCATTTCTTAAAATTGATAATCCTGGTTTATATTAGGGCTTTGATGTTTTGTATGGAGATTTCAAAGAATTTGGCTTATTTCATATTTTTCGTTTTCCTTTTTTATTTTATAATCAAGATTTACGAATTTACATTTACACATTCGTACACGAATTTACACATGTAAATAGAAATTAAAGTAAATACTAACATAGTTTTGAAGACAAGAAAATTAGTAAAACAGCAGGTACATTTTGAGATTTTTTTTTGTTTAAAATATCATAATTCGTACATTTAATTGTAACCAAATCCTGTACTTTAGTATTAATAATTGGGACCAGGGCAGGAGAAAGAAGAAACTCTTATGTATCTTGGAAAATATCATTTGATAAATTTTAATTGGCGATGATATTGCTGCTAGCACATTGTTTTTCTAATTCGTTACAGCATCCAAATTTACATTACTGATGACAATCGTGTGTTTATGTGTACGGTGACACATGCTTCAATGGCTGAGTATACTGTCTACGATATCATGGGGAATAATTTCTTGACATTCCATCGCATTGAAATGAATTTACGAAAAGAAACGGAACTTCTCTAGTTAAATTTTAAACGAACCTTTTTAAGTATGTAAGAAAATTGTTAGTTGTGAATGTTAGCGCGGTTTCATATCCTGAATAGTTCGTTTACAGCGGTAAACTCATTTGACGACAAAATGCATTAATTTTTCTCTCAGTTTAAATATGTTTTCGGAATATTTTTTTTTTAATTTATTTCCATAACAGATAAATAGACAATAAAAATTCGATTGCACAGCAAACGAAAACCAAAAGGTTTATCTGTCGCTATAAGACGCACGCTATAGGTAATTAACATTATTAGACTTACATTATATTGTATTATCTAAATTAATCATGCATCACATTCACTCAGCAAAAAAATATCATGCATGATTCGTTTACATTTATTAGGATCGTTACAGATCGAATCGTAATTGACCACTGACAGCTCGTTCAAGAACTTTGGTAACAAATATTCCCAAGTGCGCTTCCCGTTTATGTTATTACACTTTGGTAGTAGAAATCTAGGAACATTATCCAATGATCTCAATCTGTCATTTCTCTCGTACTTTGACAAACAATCTATTTTATTTATGTATTCATCTATAATACTCAATACTCAATAAATAATACTCAATGCATGCATATGTGTTATTAAGTTATGTTATATTCTCAAATAATATTTTATAAATAAATATTTTTGTATTCTTAAAGATATTATAAAATTAAGGTTACATGGAGGATTATGCGTTTAATTTTCACGAAAGACTCGTTATTTGTCTCGGTTCCGGGTGGTAACTTTTCATGTGAAAACGTAAACTAGCTCTCTGCACGAAGGCTACATCACATATGCGGCAGGAATACGGCCTCTCTCCTGTGTGTAGCCTGTAGTGGGATTTAAGGCATTCCTTCCTTGCAAAAGACTTTGAGCAGACGTCACAACTGAACAACTTCAATTGATTATGCGTTATCATATGGTCGTCTAAATTCGATTGGGCATAAAACTTCTTCTTGCACACCGAGCAGATTTTATTCTTCTCGCTTAGATGTACCTTCCTCTGATGACGTATCAGAGAACTTTCCGTTATAGATCTCAAACCGCAGACGCCGCATGTTGGCATCGCTACACCGTGCGCTTCGTTCAGGTGAAACAAATACTTTTTCCTAACAAACGTCTCTTCGCAACGCTCGCATTTCTTTTGTATATGAACATCCATCATGTGCTCGGCTAATGTATTCTTCCGCTTAAAAGTTCTGCCGCAATCAGAGCATGTAAAATTTATAGGTATTTGGCCTGAATGTTCTGCATCAGTGTGGGATTTTCTCTGGCTGTGATACATAAAGGTTTTGCTACAAAGATTACATTTAATGAACTCCTGTTTGAGGTGGCATCTGTTGACGTGGTAACGAAGGTCAGTTATTCGCCTGTACGCAGCCTCGCAAGCTTTGCATGTATATTTTTTTGGAGAGCATCCGGTTTCAGTTATATAATCGTCCACCTTGTGACCTACAAATAAAGATTTGTGTTAGTGTCAAATAGAACGAATTTAACTGCAAAGACATGTCGCTTCTTATATAAACTTTTACTATTTTAACAATTTAATCAGTTTCCAATTGATACGACATGACAGTTATAATGATCAGTTAAATTAGTTTTATTTAACTGTACGAATCTTACGATCAGATATATAATGAAGAAGATTCACAATTTTATATGACATTATACTATGGCTAAACCCTTGTGATTTTTTTTATTGCTCTCCGTTGCATTCAATCTTGATCATAGTGACTTCGCGCATTTGTGAAAACTTGACAATGATACTTAAACTTTGCGATTGTGTGTTGTTTTTATAAATGCAAATGAGTGGGCTTGATTATATTGCTCATTAATAAATCAGATTAATTTTCAGTATTGTTCATGAAACTCATAATATGTATATGACATATTAATTTCACCGTGTCGACATATTATATAGTCTCGCATACAGACGGCACATCGCAGAAGTCTTTTTTAATTTTTAGTACCCACAAATAACCTTTTTCGAATATTATCTTTAAATACAGGTACAAAGTATAATCTCATCAGATTTTATTCTGAAAATAAGGACTATGATAAAATGTCTATACAAAAAGGTTACACTTGTTTTTGATTAACTACAAAAAAAAAATTGGTAACTCCTAAACGAATCAATATGAAAAATATGTGGCGAAAAAATACTGATTCGTAATTTTCTGTCAACGGGGGGGTTCCCACCTCTTCAAACCTCAGGTGATTAAGGCGGCCCATATGTAGAAGTCAATTTTTCGCAAAAGATCAGAAGCTGCATTAATAACGAAACACAATTTTACTAGGTTGCTCCGCATACTACAAACACTACTGGAAGCATTTAGCATAAAGAGCGTGCAATCATGGATTATCTAAAAGCAAAGGAAATTTATATATGTCGCTTCTATTAAATATAAAAAAAGAAACAAAAATAAAAATAAGAATCGAAGAAAAGAATCTTTATTTATTAAATCAAGTAACATTTATGTCTTTATTCTAAACGTTGTGATGCAAACAACTTAACACAAATGTGTACACAGACGTACCAACAGTAGGCATACAAAACGTAAGATAAATATTGTTTGATTAACAGAAATAGCTCTTAAGTAATTTTTAAACGTTGAAAAATCTTAATTTTTTATCTAACAAAATACGTTCGGCTTTCAGCATATAACATTATCAAGAATTTTAGAAGTTTGTTTCAGATAATAATAGAACATTTTTATGATAACTATCTATTTCGTGTGAAAGTCGGGGCTGATATGCATCACTGCGACCTATTAAGATCTATTGTGACCAGCCTCCTATGTAGGTTCTATGTAGGCCCTACAGTAGCTCCCTTAACTGGGCACTGACCAAGAACGATAGGATGTTCCCAGTTCGGATTGTTTTTATTTCATCTGGGTCAAGGATGTGTTTCCCCAGGTGTCTGTTTCTTTTGTGAATCAGCGGTTCACAGTAGCACAAGAGGTGAATTGGTGTTTCACGCTCTTGTTCGCAGACTCTGCATGTGTCAGTGTCCTTTAGTTTCATGTTGTAAAGGTGTCTATTCAACTTGCAGTGACCGGTCAAAGCCCTAACCATCACGCTCAAGTTACTCCTGTTAAGCTTTAGTAGCTCGTCAGTGCGTTTGCGAGAGTATGGTTCGATTAGTGCTTTTGAGTGTGTCATCCCGGACGTACTGTGCCAGTCTGCTTTCGCCTCGTTAAGAAGGCGAGTTTTTAGGTATTGCATGGCCTGGTTCTTTGAGATACCACAGATAGGCTCTGGGCCGAACTGTATTCCTTGAGCCCCAGCCCTGGCTAGTTCATCGGCCTTCTCATTGCCGGTTATTCCAGAATGACCTGGCACCCATTTGAGAGTGATTTTGTTCTTTTCTCCCAGGTCATTGAGTTTTTTCACACAGTCTTTTACTAGCTTTGATTTAAGTGTGATATTGTTTATTGCTAGTAAAGCTGCTTGACTGTCTGAATTGATTACGATTTTTTGGTTTACGTAGTTTCGTTGGCGGTTAGCTTGTACACATTCAATTATGGCACAGACCTCCGCCTGGAATATAGTGGCATACTTTCCCAGGTTTATGCTTTTGCTAACCCTGGGTCTGCCCCCATATATGCCACATCCTACGTTGGCCCCCATTTTGGAGCCATCGGTGAACCACACCAGACACCCGTCATATGAGGGATCTCTATGTCGGCCTTGCGCCCAGTCTTCCCTCTTGGAGATTTCCACAGTGAAATTCTTGTGGAAGCTAACTTCTGGAGGCAAGACGTCTGTCGTCATTGCAAGAAGTGGACATTCAAACACTTTTGATATAGTGTCCTAATTGTCTGGGATTTCCAGTGTTCTATGCCAGCGTTAGTCCTATAGATGCCAGCCATCATCTCCTTCTCAATAAAGAGGTTTAGAGGTGGGAGGCTGAGGATTGCATTGAGGGCTATGGCTGGTGTTGATCTAACGGCTCCTGTAGCCATCAGGCATGCAGTACGCTGCAGGCCTGATAGCTTTTTTATAGCCGTAACTTGCTGTGCCTTCGAGCCCCATATCGTACAGGCGTAAGTTATTGACGGCCTGACGAATGGTGGTGTAAAGCCATAAGGTGATTTTTGGTTTAGTCCCCATCTCGTCCCTACAAGCCGTTGACATATACCTAAGGCAGTTTTAGCCTTTTGTATCGTGTTCTTAAGGTGTGACTCCCAGGTCAGTTTCTTGTCGATGATTACGCCCAAGTACTTGACCTCTGTTGAAAATGGTATTGTTGTTCCTTTTATAGTCAGTGGTGAGAGCTTATCCAGCTTTCTCTTCCTAGTAAAAGGGACTACAATAGTTTTCGTAGGATTTACAGTCAGTTGATTTTCTGAACACCAGTTAACAATTGTGTTTACGGTTTTCTGTAAAATTGAGGTTACAGTGCTTTGACAGGGGCCTATGACACAGGCCACTACGTCATCTGCATAGCTCTGTACGTTAAGATTCATTTCTGAAGTTTTTACTAAAAGTTCATCTATGACAAGGGACCATAGCAATGGCGATAAAACGCCTCCTTGCGGGCAACCTCTTGTCGCTCTGAAGCTTCTAGTTACCTTATGGAGGTCTATTTTTACTATTCTGTTTTTTAGCATTGCAACTATCCATCGGGTCGTTGTTTCATCGATCCCTTTGTTCTTCAGCCCTTTGGTTAGAGAGGTGGTGGTCACGTTGTCAAATGCTCCTTCTATATCTAGGAATGCACAGACGGCTATTTGCCTGTCCTCAAGAGCTCTGTGGATGTTGTCCGTAAGCTCTAGTAAGGCAGTCTCTGTGGATTTTCCTTTTTGATAGGCATGTTGTTTCGGGTGCAGAGGTAGTTCCTTTAGAGGCCCTCCCTGATGCAACCGTCAATTAATTTTTCCATTATCTTTAGAAGAAAGGAGGTTAGGCTTATTGGTCTAAAGGACTTTGGTTGGAGTAGTCCTTTTTTCCTGCTTTCGGTATAAAGCGGACTTTGACCAAGGACCATGTTCTTGGCATATATCCCCAAGCATAGCTTGCCCGGAAAATTTTTACCAGAGTGGAATGAGGATGTCTTTAGCTCGTTGTAGCAGAGCTGGGAATATGCCATCCTCACCTGCTGATTTGAAGGGCTTAAAAGTATCAATAGCCCAGCCTACTTTATATGGCCTGATATTCATTGCAGCTCGCCTCCAGTCTTCCCTTTTGGGTCTGGTAAGCGATTGGAATGTTCAGAGTCATAGTTTTCGAGCATATTTGTTGAACCAGGGAAGTGGGTTTTCGCTAGTAAATCCAACGTTTCTTCCTCTGTTTCAGTGTAAGAGCCATCTGGTTTCTTTAGTAGTCCCAGTTGGTTGGATGGTGATTTGGCTAAGACCTTGTGGATCCTTGCTCCCTGAGGAGTATTACTTATCTCCTCACAGAACCTCTCCAGGAACGTCTTTTTGCCTTTCTTATTTCTTTATTATATTCAGTTAAGGCCTTTTTGTAACGTTCCCAATCCTCGGGCGTTTTGGCCTTATTGAATAAAGTTCTTGTTTTACGCCTGAGTTCCTCAAGTTTAGGGTGCCACCAGGGTACTTTGTTGTCTTTTTTTACCTTCATAGGGCAGCTCTCCGTGAAGGAGGCTGTTATGGCATTGGTTAAGAGATGTACCGAATAGTCGACCATCTCTGGTGTTTTATGATTTTAGGAATCTTTGTCAGATGGTTATTAAGACACGTTTTATATTGGTTCCAGTTTATGATAACTAGGTCTTCAAATATAATTATATTTCGTCACTTCATTCTTCAGATATAGTATATTATTTACCAGGTAGTCCCTTTATCATACAGGCAACATCGCACGGTTTTTAGAGAATTAAAATCGATTAATCGAATATTTCATCGATTTTAAACCTCGAGTAAAGATTCCTTGGCCTTTGGTCGGCCATGTTCGATTCTCATTTCCTTTTTCGTGCGAGGCAACGAGCGCACGCGCCCGGTCGCGCCGCCGTCAACACTATGCCGAAACGAAGTGCACAGGAAAAACTAGAACGCTATGAGCGAAAAATTAGGAAAATTCAACAACAAGAGGAAAGCAAACGTCGGCGTTTACACCGCGTACTGTATTCGTCGGACGAAGAAAATCTTCGAGGTAAATGAAGTGAATAATATTAAAAATTAATACAACGCATTTTTTCATCGCAATAGACTGCGAGTCTATTGCGATCGCAGGTAACTGCGAGTTATCTGTAACTACATTAATGTGCAAATTGAGATCGAAATCGACCGCGAGTCGATTGCGATAATGTGGGTAACTGAGAGTTACCCGCGATTAATGTTTTTATGTTTTTCGAAGATGTTGCATTTATAAACCAGTAAGTTATGTCTGCGAGACATAATAACTGAAAATTGACTTACTATTTTACTAAATACCCTCAATATATATTTTTTTATCTAGCCAAAAAATTCTACAAATTGATATTAGAATTTTTTTTATATATAATAGAATTCTAAATACATTTACTATTTTTTGTAGATATCGTGGGTAGCGAAACAAGCGCGGTTCAAATAGATAGGCCGAGTAAACCAGAAACTCCTGTATTGGAAAATTATACAGACGAGCTGGAAGAGCCGTTGAAGTCGTTATCGACAGATCAAGCGCCTTCTGAACCGGCCTTAGACCCTGATCTATTATTAGCTCTGGGCGCATCTACCTCAGAATCACCAGATTTTGGAGATGCTGTTCATGAGAGTCTGGCAACTCTGTGGCACCCTATACTTCGAAAAGGGTTGCCTAAAGAAGAAAAAGAGAAGTTGACGAAGGAATACCTTATTCCGGTGAATTGCAAGCTTTTACAATCACCAACACTAAACCCTGAAATTGCAGCCGCTGTTTCAGAAATTGTCAGGGGCCGTGATAAAAAACTAGCAAGTTTTCAACAAACCCTTGGATTGGGTATTTCTGCAGTAAACCAAGCTATGGATACCTTACTAAAGTCCGATAATAAATCCAGAGCTTTAAAACAGCTGAGCAACAGTTGCCGACTCTTGACAGATCTTCATTTTTCATTCACTAAAGACAGGATAAAACTTGTCGTGCCAAGTTTAGAGAAGAACATTGTGCACGTCATTCATGATGCCGAGCGTGATGAAACATTATTTGGCAACTCGTTAGGAGAGAAAATTAAAGCCTGCAAGGCTATAGAAAAACAGGGGTCACAAATCCGTAAAACCAATATCCAAAACAGATCAAACGCTGCTTCGCAACCGTCGACTAGCCGTCCTGCCCAGCAGGGAAACTGGACAGGACCTCCTCGTTACCCGTCAATCATGAGGCCAACAGAGACCTGCCTCCAGGGTAAATCGCCGCAGTTACCCTTCGACATCGTCGCAAACAGCGCCGAAGAATTTCAGCCACCCCAAGACTCGTGCCAACGTACAACATTAGTGCAGGTACACGCAGGAAGACTTACTTATTTTTTTCAATTGTTGGTTAAACATAACCAACAATCCTGTTGTTTTATCATGGATAGAACAAGGTGTTACCATTCCTTTTGGGGAAAAGGTAACTCAGCCCACAATTCAACAGTTTAATTACGAAAGTAGCCATGAAATGTACAGTGCTATTCAGAACCTCAAACAACTGGGAGCGGTAACACCGTGTACTCCATGTAGTGGACAGCATATCTCTAAAATATTTTTGGCTCCTAAAGCCAATGGTGGCCATAGATTTATATTAAATTTAAAACCTCTGAATAAATTCATTCCAAATATTCATTTTAAAATGGAGGATTATAGAACTGTTTCCAAATTAGTTTCTCAGAATGGATACTTAGCCACCATTGATTTAAAAGAAGCCTATTTTTTAGTTCCAATTGCCGAAACTGATCGAAAATACTTAAGATTCCAATATCAAGTTTCTCATAATCTGGACCCTATTTTGTACGAATTTACAGCTGTCCCTTACGGTTTGTCTATTGCACCTTGGGTTTTCACCAAAATAATGCGAGAAGTTGTTAGTTTCTTAAGAAATCAAGGGTACAAATCTGTTATTTATTTGGATGACTTACTATGTATTGGTAGTGATTTTGAGGAATGCAGGAAAAATGTACAAGCAACTCTAAGGTTATTAAATTGTTTGGGTTTTGTCGTAAATCACGAAAAAAGTTCATTATACCCTCAAAAATCGAAAAAATTTTTAGGCTTTGTTTTCGATCTTGAAAAATTTACAATGTCGTTACCTTCAGAAAAACGTTATAATATTGTACAGTTAGTAACAAAATATTCAAAATTACCGCGATGCACTATACGCGATTTTGCCAAACTTATTGGAGTTCTTATTGCAGCATGCCCAGCAGTTAGATACGGTTACGTATATACTAAAATCCTTGAGCGACAAAAATTCATTGCATTGTTGGAGAATAATAATAATTACGATGCGAAAATTATTCTTAACAGCATAATTTTAAAAGACTTAAATGGGTGGAAAGATAATATATTGACAACGTTTTGCAGTTTACACAAAGTAAATTATAAATACGAAATATTTACAGATGCTTCTCTATCGGGCTGGGGTGCTACATGTAATGACAAAAAAGTAAATGGACTGTGGAAAATTACCGAAAAGCAATATCACATTAACAAACTTGAATTGCTGGCCGCGTTCTTAGGACTAAAAAGTTTCTTGAACAACGAAACCAATTGTACAATATTATTACGAATCGATAACACCACAGCAATAAGCTACATTAATAGGATGGGGGGCATTCAATTTCCCCATTTGAATGACCTTGCAAGGGACATCTGGCAGTGGTGCGAAAATCGTAATATTTGGCTATTTGCTTCCTACGTCAATACTAAAGAAAACTCTGCAGACGCTGAATCCAGAAAAATTAATCCAGATACAGAGTGGGAGTTGTCTGATAAAGCATTTCAAAAAATAAATAAATTATTTGGCCATCCAGATATAGATTTGTTTGCCTCTCGCCACAACGCAAAATGTGAAATTTTAACGAATAATAAACTGATTATGGAAGTATTTACGAGTATAATTTGAGAATACAAAATATATACAATAAACCAACAATAACATAGCAAAATTATATGACAGGAAAAATGTCAGATCTCAGATGTAGCCCCATGTCAAGCCAATTGTCCATAGAGAAGAATATTAACTCTAAGGCATATCCAAGATGATGTATAGTATACTTCTTGACATCCCGTCTCGTCTTTCAAGGCTTCTAGACCAAGCCTATAAGAGCACTGAGCTCTTTGATCCTTGGCTTGAATAGTGGCTTAGTAAGAAAGTCAGCCAACTGCTTTGCTGCTTCAACTTTCAGAACCTTGAGGCTCCCGACTGTCACACATTCTCGGACAAAGAAATGTCGTATGTGTATGTGTTTCGTCCTCTGGTGTCTTTCATATGGCGGGTCATGGGCCAAACATATTGCAGACTCACTGTCCAGGTAAAGTTCTGTGTCAACGTCTCCAGTAACCATAAACTGCAATATTCTCTGTAGCCATATGACTTCTCTGGCCGTTTCGCTGGCAGCCACTATCTCTGCCTCCGTGGAGGAAATCGCTACTGTCCTTTGTATTTTGCTTTGCCAGGCGATAGCTCCTTTTGAGTACATGCAGATCATTCCTGATGTAGATTTCCCTGAAGCAGGATCTCCCCCATGATCTGCATCACTGTAGCTCTGAATACATTTTGTCACAGTGGAAGATTGATATGTAATTCCATAGTTCAAGGTACCTTTGATATAGCGTAAGATCCTCTTGACTCTCGCCACATCCTCTGGCTTAGGATTTTCTAGGTGTCGTGAGACAACGCTGACAGCATATGCTATATCAGGTCTGGTTCCAACAGATAGGTAAGAAAGAGCACCAACCGCTTGACGGTAAGGGAATGGACCTGCCGACTTCTGAATCTCTTGTAGTGTAGCATCTTTCACTATCGGTGTCACAGCAGCTTTACTGTTCTGCATGTTGAACCTCTCTAAAAGTCGCTTAGCATAGCTTTTTTGATCTATCTTTATTGATCCATCTGCTTTCCTATCTATTTCTATTCCCAAGAAGTATGAGCCAGATTTCGTTGTGATCTTAAATCGCTCTCTCAACTCGCTTAAAAATTTTTCAGTTTCTTGGGGGTTTGCTGATGCGATGAGCCCGTCATCGACATACAAGACCAAAATCAACTTTTTATCTCTTTTATCTTTATTTCTGATGAAGAGACATGGATCACTCTCGCTTTGTTTGAATCCTATCTTTAAGATATATTCAGTAATGCAATGGTTCCAGCACCGGGGAGCTTGCTTCAAACCATATAAGCTTTTCTTTAGTTTACAAACGTTTCCTGAACTATTATTATAGCCTTCAGGCAGCTTCATGTAAATTTCTTCTTTCAAACTTCCATAGAGAAATGCTGTGGAAACATCAAATTGGGACAAAGTTAATTTCTCTTGTGCAGCGACACTTAAAACTGCTCTTATTGTGCTCGTCTTCGCTACTGGACTAAAGGTCTCATAATAATCCAATCCTTTCTTTTGTGAGTAACCTTTAATTACCAATCGAGCTTTGTATTTGTCAACCGTTCCGTCAGGATTTGTTTTGATTTTATAAATCCATTTACTTGGTATCGCTTTTCTACCCTTGGGTAAAGTTACAACATCCCATGTCTGGCTTTCTTCAAGAGAGTTAAGTTCGCTTTCCATAGCTTTACGCCATTTTTCAGCATCAGTACAATCAACAGCTTGTTGGTATGTGGTCGGTTCTAACATAGGTTCATCAGATTGTGATTGCGCATGACAGATGTTACAAACAAAGTCACGGTATCGATTTGGAGGTCGAAGACTATCACGATTGCGTAGAGTCATCCTGCTTTCGTTATCTATTTCAGCAGGTGAAATATGACCCACATCATCATTTGCAGAATCGGAAATATCATTCTCATATCCAGATTGAAACTCCTGTGCTATGTCATCATCATCATTAATGGCAATCCCATTATTTCTAATTTCTTCCTCATGTTCTACTTCAATGTTTTCGTTGTTGATAACTTCTGTTCCATCATCGCAAGCAGCATCGCTGACAACAACTTCTTCCACATCACGGTCATTACCAAATCCATACTGGAACCCTAAAAATTCAAGATTGAATTTATTTGGTTTTAACTGGCTACAATGTTGTTGAAAGTCTTCTGATATTCTTTTCTTGGATTTACATTCCGGCTCTGGTTTGGTTTCTTCCAAACTATCATCTGCTTCTCTGAGCAAGGGATATTCGTCAAATATAACATCACGAGACCTGATCAATTTGTGATGTTCCTCATCCCAAATGCGATAACCTTCATCGCTATCATATCCGACTAAAATTCCCTTCTGAGCCTTCTTGCTTAACTTCTTTCGCTTCTCCTTCGGAATGTGAGGGTAGCAAGTTGTCCCAATAACACGCAAGTGCTTGATTCTAGGCTTTTTGCCATGCCATAATTCATACGGTGTTTTTTCATTAGTTCCCGGTCCAGTTCTATTTAGAATATACACCGACGTCAGAATCAGTTCAGCCCATAAGCCCGCTGGCATCTCTCTGTGGGCATACATAATCGATCTAGCCATCTCCACAACAGTCCTATTTTCTCGTTCCGTAGGATTTTGTTGCGGGGTGTAAGGCATCGTCAATCTCTGCTTGATACCTTCTTTTTTGCAATATATGTCTAACTTTAGAATTATCAAATTCACCCCCGTTGTCGCTCAAAATCTCCATCACTTTCACACCAGCTGTCTTGACTTCAGCAAGCATTAGTGATAGCTTTTTGTGGACTTCCGACTTTTCCCGCATTGGATATACCCGGTACCGTCCCCGTATGGACATCTTTAAATAAAACAAAGTAGCGATTCTTTGCAAAAGAATATGGAAAAGGGCCGCAAACATCCGTACATATCAATTCGCCAGGACGGGTTGCCTTCTCTCTGGTTCCAAATTTCATTCGATGAGATTTACCATAGATGCAGCCTTCACAAAGCTCCTTGCTAACTTTTGTTTTGATGTTCAGTTCTTTCTCCATTAACCTCTGAACATGTAATTTATTCTGATGGCCAAAACGTTCGTGGTATAGTTGGATTAGATTCAGCGTTGATAACTGATTGACTTCTGCAGGCTTCAGACATCTCATTTGAAGTCGATAGAGATCACCATGCTTTTGTCTCTTTCCGATCAGTTGTATTTCGCCGTTAACAATCATAGTGCAAGTCGTTGGAGTTGATTCGAATTTACTGTTCTGACATACATCATGAGCTGCAAGGACGGAGAAAAGATTTCTAGTTATGGTTGGTACATACCATACATTCGTTAATGTAATTTGTCGTACGTGACCATCTACCTGTGCTTCTGCTCTAATGGTACCAATTCCTTCTGCTTGAATTTCTTTTCCATTAGCGCCTCGTACTGTGTGCTTACTCTTGAAATGGCTAAAATCAACAAAAAGATCGTCTCTATTTGTTACATGGTTGGTTGCTCCGTTATCCACATAAAAATTTACTAAATCTTTTTCTTTTTCTCCAGTGATTAACATAATAGTCATATTGACAGACTTTGTGCCCTTTTCTGACTTTTTTGGTTTTCCATCACTTTTCCATTTCTCACATTGTCTTACAAAGTGACCGAGTTTGCCACAATACTTGCACTTTTTCTTATCTTTTCGCGTCTCATTCTTGCTTTCTTCCTTTGCTGTAGCTTTAAATTCCCTGTTGCCTCTTTTTACCCATAATGCTTCGGCAGTGCTGCTGCCTTCATCGTTTTCCTCTTGTTTGGCAAGAGCCTTCTCATGAGAACACAACTGGACGGTAAGGTTATCGATTGTGCGATCATTCTTCGTCATTAGTAGCCAACTTGATTTGAACGTCAAATATTCCGGTGGTAAAGTGTCAAGAATCTTGTAAATTAACAGGATATCTGGAAGATCCTTCTCTAGTTCTAGAGCTCGGTGTAATTCATGCCATAAATTCTTGAGCGTTGAAATATGACTTGCCATATCATGCGTAGCATCTCTCTTGTATGAGAAGAAAGCTTGACACATCTCGTAGCTTTTGTCTATTGTACACCCTCCGAAAAGTCTGTGTAATTCATCCCACATTTCCTTTGAGTAGGTAAAACGCATCATTTTCTCGAGAATGTCATCTTGTAGATTCGACATCAACAGGACAGAAATAATGCTATCTAGTTTATCATATTCTTGTATTTCTTTCTCGTACCTGATATTTTCTTCTGGTGTGGCATTAGGTTGCAATGTCGGTCTGAGTTTCTTCCCTTCCAACACTTCTCTTGCCCCTGGAATACCCTTAAGCACCATAAATATTCTAAACTTCCATGTGTTGAATTTCTTAGCGTCTAAATCCCCGATTCGTACTTTGGAAACTTCTGCAATAGATTTTTCCATCTTGACTACGGCCCCAAATTTAACGAATTTTCTTTCGATTTATATTTGGTTTTGCCACCAAAATTCGCCGATCAACACTTACAGATTAATCCGTTGATTAATTCTCTGCTACCATTTTAACGAATAATAAACTGATTATGGAAGTATTTACGAGTATAATTTGAGAATACAAAATATATACAATAAACCAACAATAAACATAGCAAAATTATATGACAGGAAAAATGTCAGATCTCAGATGTAGCCCCATGTCAAGCCAACATTTGTTTAACTCAATCATATCCAGATGCCATGGCTATTGACGCTTTCACCATAAGCTGGAAACCTTATTATTTTTACGCCTTCCCCCCTTTTTGTCTGATTTTTAAATGCTTAAGAAAAATTATTGATGATAAAGCTACTGGCATCTTGTGTTCCCATACTGGCCTTCGCAACCATGGTTTCCATTTTTACAAAATCTATTGTCATCAAAAATACACTATTTTACTCCTAGTAAGGATTTGTTACAATCTTGTTACAGGGATTATCATCCCCTGCACAAAAGTCTTACCCTGGGTGCCGCGAAGCTTTGCGGACGGCATTTGCACGCCGAGACGTCCCGCCTACCGCTTTCGACTTGATGCTGGCGTCGCTGTCTGAAAATACTCTCAAACAGTACAGCGTGTCGCTTAAGCTGTGGTGGCAGTACTGTATGGTCAATGACAAAAATATTTTTGACAACTCAATCCCTAACGTAATATCTTTTTTAACAGAACGGTTTCATAGCGGATGCTCGTATGGATCGCTCAATAGCCATCGGTCCGCGTTATCGCTTTTTTTAGGGGAAAATATTGGCTGTGATGAGCGTATAAAACGTATCCTTAAAGGAGCGTATAAAATTAAACCAAACTTTCCGAAATACCGTTCTACTTGGGATCCACAGACCGTACTAAATTATATTTCTAATTGGTATCCAAATTTAAATCTATCTCTGGACCAGATTACAAAGAAATTGTGTATTCTTTTAGCCCTCTGTACCGCGCACAGAGTACAAACATTCTCTATGATAAAGTTAGAAAATATTAAAATTACAGATAGTAACATTACGATAGCCATTATAGACATAATTAAAACCTCAGCACCTGGTCGCGATCAACCTGTCTTGTCCTTGCCAATCTTTCACGAAAACTTAAGTATCTGTCCTGCTTCAGTCCTCAAGGACTATATTTTTGTTACAAAAAATTTGAGAACTTCGAATGCGGGTAATTTATTATTGACCATAAAGAAGCCACATAGAGCCGCCACCGCTCAATCCATAAGTCGATGGATTAAATCCATTTTGTCAAGAGTGGCATAGACACGAGCATTTTCAAGGCACACAGCACGCGGCACGCGGCAACATCAGCCGCGTGTGCCGCAGGATTTAGCGTAGATTTAATAAGAAAGACAGCCGGCTGGACCGCCAATTCTAAAACGTTTGCGCGGTTTTATAACCGGCCAGTGATTAGTACTAATGATAATTTTGCTAATTATGTTGTGAACTCTACTAATTAAATTGCGTATAAGAAATTGCTGTGAGAAAAGACTGTTTTGTTAAAAATACTGTTGATTTTTCTATTAAAAATAATATTTAACCATAGCATTGTTACTTATTTAAAAATATACATAATACAAAAGCAAAACAAAAATAGGTATCTCTAAACATCTACCTGGTAAATAATATACTATCTGAAGAATGAAGTGACGAAATATAATAGATGATTAAACGAACTTCCAAGTGAAGTTCTATCATTATTATATGAGTCACTTCATTCGAAGATATAGTTACCCTAATCCCACCTAACGAAAACTCTGAAGTTTTTTGAAACCCCAGCATATTTGTTTTGCTTACCTACTCTAAAAAAGAAGAGAATCGAACATGGCCGACCAAAGGCCAAGGAATCTTTACTCGAGGTTTAAAAATCGATGAAATATTCGATTAATCGATTTTAATTCTCTAAAACCGTGCGATGTTGCCTGTATGATAAAGGGACTACCTGGTAAATAATATACTATATTCTCGAATGAAGTGACTCATATAATAATGATAGAACTTCACTTGGAAGTTCGTTTAATCATCTATAATATAATATAAGGTAGACAGCGTTTTGAACGACACCTTAATGATTTAACTAAAACGAATCAATGTCGATAGTTCAGGGCGTATCGTTTACTCCTATGGTATCCTCTGATCTTATTCTAAGCCTTGTCCACTTCCTAATTTGTTTTCATCCTAACTTGACTTCGACTTCAGGATAAGTTCGATTACAAGGCACGGAAAGCGTATTTTCAAAAAAATCTCTGAATTATATTTTGCTTTCATTTAAATTTGCGTTTATTATGTTATGAGCAACCCCGTCTTTTAGTATTATGATATTTCCCTTCAGGTGACTTTAAATATTTCCACCCAGTATATAACATAATCACGCAAGTATGAATAATATCTTTTATCACCAGTCACAAGAGATAAGACAGTAGAAATGAACTTTGTTGAAGCATAGCAGTGACTGTGGCAAAACTTACAAATTATAATTATATCAACAAAATATAACTTATACACTGTTACATTTCGACCATGTCAATCCCGTGAAAGGGTTTCGTACTTGTTATTGCATGAAACACAATAGATTTGTAAAACTAAAATATACTTTCTTGTGAAGTTTGGTATAGCATTAAAGTCTTCACAAAGTCCATTTTGACAGCTGTCATTGTCATAGTTTATCTGCCAAAACCAGGAGGATGACATCTAGAATAATTCCCGATGACGTTGAATTATGAAAAATTGCATGAAGCAACGTAAGCATCAGTACCACAAGTAAAGGAAATAAAGGGAAAAAATGGTATATTTGTAGATGTATCTGAAAAAATCGCGATCTTATTATTTGCGGAACACCGGGTAAGCGTGTCTGGCTCGCACTTGTTTAATTTTATGCTTAAAAACTCCATTCGTATCGCGATTCCATGGAAATAAAACCGTTAAAATGAAACCGCTCCAATATGCAATAGAAGTTACGCCAAATCAGGGTGCCTCTTCATAATATGATATTTTAAACTGCTCTGCTGGACAAACGCTTCGTTGCATATAGAGCAGATTTGCCGTTTATCCTCCATGTGTATCATCACGTGTGTCTTCAAATTCTTCTTCCACTTGAAGGATTTGTCGCAGAACTCGCACTTATGAGGCCTATTTGACGAATGCTTGGCCTCGTGTCGCGCCAGACACGACGGCATCGTGAATTTTAGGTCGCACTTGGTGCAACTATATAGTTTCTCGTTCATGTGGTATCGTTTCTGGTGGAGTATAACCTAAAAATGGTAACGCATTTGGTCTATAATCGGTATCTATGGTCTACTGGGCGAATATTTTTTTTTGGGATTTGAGTAGTGTTGCCAGATTCGAAATGAAGCGAGTACAATACAAGTAGTCTTCGCAATTTGAAAATATTGTTTATTCTGATAAACCGTATACGCGCTGTTAGATTAAAAAATCATTAGGTTTTATGTTCATTAGATTACGAGCATATTGTATCAATCCTTAAAATCAATAATTAGTGATGAGTGGATCGAGAAAGTTATTTGCATTTTCTTAGTGCTATAATAATATAAAACTTTTTCTGTTTCAGACTTATATATCTGGCAACACATTTGATTGTGAATTCAGTGCGAGCATGTAGGTTTGTTACTGGCATCTTTGTTTCTGTGCTTTAATTTAAAAAAATACCAATAAATTGTTTGTTTTTGTACTTTTTTATTTATAGCAAAACAATTTAATGTTATAATTATATGATGTTTCATTTTATTTCTTATCAAAATAATTTTGAACAAATTATCGATGACCGCACTGAGGGAGTCGGTAAAGAGTTACAAGATAATACCTGGAATGGGTACGAGAACTTCTTTCCACACGCATTGCAAACTGGTCGTGGAATCCCATGCCGTTGTTCGAGATGAATCGCGCGCAAATGCGACGGCACCGGCTCATGGCATACAAAGCAGGAGTGACATTTCGGACGTAACTTCAGATGGACGTGTCTGTATAAATACGGGTACATCTGATCCTGGTAGCGGTTTATATTTTTGGGTTAGGTTTAGAGCTTTGATTGGTTGGCATCTACTTTTATCAATATATTATTAAAATCTGTCACATGATTATTAAGTTTCTGTTACCTCTTTCTCTCTTACCATCAGCTGAGGTGAAGACTCACCATGAAAAACATGTTAAAAGTTTTGTAGCTCTATAAAGGTATCTTCACTTTGAACAAAAATAAGCATGTCAAGTTTGCTAGCACACAGAACATAAATATTAGGATATTGATGAGAAATATTAAGAGAGCAAAGAAATAATATTTCATAAAGAACGATTCTTTCAGGCATTAACTACTAGACTCAGGCAAGACTACGGACATTGGTTGACAAAGAAAACGTAATTATAGAAGAATAGAGTTCAATATGGACAAGGTTATGAGAAAGACGTGATCTGTGAATTTCCTTTGTATATAAGAAAGAGAAAGACCAAAGAAATAAGAATATTTAATGACTAATAACAAGGATAGCCGTCTGTACCCAATTGAAAAATAATTAATTTATGAGGCAGTAGACGGCTCAAGAGATAGAAGGGTACAGAGTTTATACCCTTCTCATTAGAAGAGTACAAACGTAAGTAGTTACTACCTACTATTTAAGAGACATTTAACGCCACACATTGATAATCATGTACCTGTAGTGTTGAGTAAAAAGAGCTCGCTTGCTGTATACGCGATCACAAACATTGCATTGATATAATAACTTTTCACCCTCTTGTATCACGATTAAGTGCCTCCAGGTGCCAGTGTCTTCCCCTAGAAAAGAAATAAACCATTACTTTTCTAGAAAAAGGCATGAGGCACGAGGAGGAGAAAGAAATACGATAAATATTATTTATTATATCTCTCGTAAAAGTTCTCCACGTTTTTTTAAAATCAGTTAGATACCCCTTTCTTAAATATACAGGATGGAAATTAGTAATGCCACCTGGAGGGGAAGTACTCTTAATACTGTAGATAGAAAGTTTTACTTAAAGGAAACATTCCTTTATTTTTGAAAAGAAATAAAACTGCATTCAAAGATTTTTCAAAATTCATTTGCCCCACCCGGTAATCGAACCGACTAAAATCTGCAAAAGTTTCACCCTGTATTTTTATTGCACCGATCGGTAGGGTCAATTATAAGGATCAAATCTCTCTAACAAACTTCAAAGTCAAAGTCAAGTCAAAGTCAAAGTCAAAATATTTATTTCAAGTAGGCAATAGATATGCTCTTTTGAATAAGAGCATATCTTATCCTATCTTCATAAATTAAATGAAAGGAAAACAATGAAAACTTAATTCAAAGAATTAATATTTTAAGATTTCATTGATTTCATTTGTTTCATAGTAATTTGTACGTTCTTGTAATGCAGACTCCTTTCTTATGCGATCTTGTAATGCAGACTCCTTTCTTATGCGATATAACTGCGTGTGTGACGTAGTTTAAATATGGAATGTTATGTTACATTTGAAAATAGATTTTCATTTGTTATTCACATAATAATAAGATTGTTTTTACAAATCATTTAACATTTGTTTCACGGTAAAAATGGCTTATCAAGAACAATTTGATTTATTGGAAGCTTATTTTTTAAATAACAAAGATGAGAATCGTTCTCTGTGGTGGTATGGAGAGAGATATCCAGACCGACAGGCGCCAACTCGGTTTGTACTGAAAAGAATGGTAGAAAATTTAAAGAATACGGGTTCAGCAGAACAACTTCGATTTAGATCTAAATGTTTTAACATACTTCGAAGCATTTCCGAAGGCTTCAAGCAGAGATGCTGCCGAAGTAATTGGAACATCCCACACTCGCGTACTTCAAGTGATGAAAAAGTATAAGTATAAATGTTATCGTGATGGTCGGTTGGTACAAAAATTGCATCCTGGGGATTATGAGAGACGACTACAATTTTGTCAAAACATGCTGAGAGAAATTGACGGTGACCCTAATTTTTTTAGTAACATTGTATGGTCCGACGAAACCAACTTCAGTAATAACGGCATGTACAATCGCCGCAATAACCACTATTGGTCAAGTGAATCCTCTTCGTGTTCACGAAACTAACAGTCAAGTAAGATTTTCTTTCAACGTTTGGTGCGGAATTATGAGAAATATGGTTGTGTTAGTCCATGTGTACGAAGGTCACCTAAACACTGTAAAGTATTTAGAAATATTGGATTTATTAAGAAATGAGTTAAATGGTTTCCCCGATGAAGAGCGAAATCAAATAATTCTATAGCAAGATGGTGCTCCAGCCATAACAGCAGAATCACTACTGTCTGGATTAATAGCCATTTTAATACATGGATTGGTACAAACGGCACAATCAGATGGCCTGCAAGATCACCAGATCTCACCCTTTTAGATTTTTTTTGTGGGGCTATGTAAAAGATCAAATTTACATTAAATCGTATGCTAATGTCAACAAATTGAGAGTGGAAGTACAAAATACTATCAATAATATTCACCACAACACACTTTTAAAGGCTACCAGCAATGAAATCGTACGAAGAATAAATTTGTGTATTCAAGAAAATGGGGCACATTTCGAACTATTAATTAGTTAGTGTATCATTTTTTGTACATACTTAATTAATGTTTTCCTTTCATTTAATTTATGAAGTTTGTTAGAGAGATTTGATCCTTATAATTGACCCTACCGATCGGTGCAATAAAAATACAGGATGAAACTTTTGCAGATTTTAGTCGGTTCGATTACCGGGTGGGGCAAGTGAATTTTCAAAAATCTTTGAATGCAGTTTTATTTCTTTTCAAAAATAAAGGAATGTTTCCTTTAAGTAAAACTTTCTATCTACAGTATTAAGAGTAATTCCCCTCCAGGTGGCATTACAAATTTCCAACCTGTATATAGCTTTGGTATTTGTATGTCACCGTGATTAGCGTGTGCTTATAAAGATTTTGCAAATCTATTAGGTGATGGAATTTCAATAAATCACAATTAAATTGTCATTCACTGCAATATAATTATGTATAGCGAAATAATATTTATGAAACAGAAAATATGACAAATCTTGGTTCTTCGTGGCAGAATGCAATGCAAAAAGAATTAAAGTAGAAAATAAAATGTAATTCACTTGTGATGAAATCCTGAATTAATCATATATTACTGTTCTAAGCAAAATAATGAGAAATCAACGATGGTTCCTTTCAGCATGTCTCTTCAATGCAGACTTTTGTACATACGCCTTTCCACACACTTTACAAGTGTATCTTCTCTCATCGACGTGGATCATAATGTGATCTTTTAAATTGTTTTTCCATCGAAACCCCTGATTGCAGAAATCACATTTGTACCTCCTCTCGTTGGAGTGTGTTAACATATGAGATTTTAGGGTCAGATTATCGAAAAATTGCTTGTCGCAAATTTCACAAGAAACCATTTTTTCGCCCATGTGCACCTTTTTTTGGTGTTGCAACACCTGACAAGGATATCTGAACCGTTTCTGGCAAACTCCGCATGACGGCGCGGGTATTCCGTGAGCGTCCTCCAAATGGTAAGCTCTTAGATGTCCTGGAACTCTCTTTTCACAACGCGGACACTTACGGTCGCGAGGACGTTTCTTCAAATGTACGAAACGGTAATGTTGCGACACTAAAGGCTGGCAACTAAACGATCTCTCGCAAATGTTGCACACGTATCTTTCTTCCTGGATGTGGTAATATTCCGCTCCTTCCAACCCTAGAAAAGAAAACCGAGGTCACTCCTTTCTTTAGGGTCGCACTAAAACATACTTTGGTCATACATGGTTATATCAGTGTTCCAAAAATCAAGGGTTTCTTGATAAAATTGCCAATGACACTAAATCGGAGACATAGGAATGGAAAGAGGTTAAAGGTGATCTAATTGTACTGAACAAGAGTTTTAAACAGTTCGTAAAGCTCTCCATAAGCTACGTACTTTATTCAGAATATATCACATATTAAATAGATACCAAATACTTAATTTCTGCACATGTGTCGCAAGATCAAGACCGATCCACCAGGAAGTGTATGAACTACCTGCCGTACTAAAAATATTAATTATATTGTAATTAGTGTTTTCCATAACATAGTATAAGACAACACGACAACCACAATTGGTTCATTTAAATTATTATTGGTTCATATAAACGCATTTGAAGATCAATCTTAAGATATTTCTGCAAGAGCCTTGGTGGCTCTTAATTCAAGAATAACCTCCCAAGTAATTACAAAAAGTCTTCCTATTTTCTTAAATTAAGTACTAAACTAATGGTCACCTTAGTTAGTTTGCCTTTTAACCTGTTGGCTAAGCGTCGTCTAGCTGTAATGTTGAACGTTGCAATCAACAAGTCGGCTAAACGACGTATAGCTGTGTGATTGAATGACGTTGTTCAGTTAAAGGGCTAGCTGTTAGATTGAACGGCTATTTTAACCAATTGGCATCTTTATATATATAAATCTTCTGTCCGTGTGTTAGTCATTGAACTCCTCCTAAACGGCTGGACTGATTTTGATGAAATTTTTTGTGTGTATTTCAGGGGGTTTGAGGATGGTTTAGATTCACAATACGGTCATCTAGATATTGTTTTTTTAGCTAAAATATTTATTTAAAAACATTTGAGAAATGGAAAAATGATAGGATAATTTTAAGGTATTCAATAATAAATAAAATTTTATATTTTTGTTTCTTTTTTATAAAAAAAATTAAACTTTTTTATCGCCGTTGATAAATAACAAATAAAATAATTATATTTTAATTTAGTTAAAATTGAAAAAATATTTCATAATATAATTATTAATTAATCAGTGTTGCCATCTCTTACATTAATTACACATCGACAAAGATTATTCATAGTTAAAATTAAATTATCGAAATCTAGTTGCAGTATGACGTACCCATGTTTGTTGTAAATATTTAAAAAGTTCTTGTTACGTCCTGAAATTTGGCGGGAAGCCTCTTTATGCTTTCCATTGTAACATGTCCTAGGCATGCTTGATAGGATTTAAGACTGTGCAGGCCAATCACAAACTTGAATATCGACGTCTGGGAGAGCTTGTATTAACAGACGTACCGTAAGTCAAGGCTGTAAGTCAAAGCATTATCGTGCACGAGTACACATTTATGGTCCATTTAAATTCTGTGTGAAACAATAACAGGCGCTACTACTTTCTGGTGGTATTTTTGTGCAGTCATGCTGCCTTGGATTCAAACGAGCTGGATTCGTCCGCCAAGCCGAATTCCTACCCATACCATGTTTGTTCCGCCTTGGTATGGATGGACCTCCTGAGGCTAACTCTACCTGTGGTTCTCCAAACGTGTGTTCTTTTTGATTCCGCATGAAATTCAAACCGAGACTCATCTGTGAACAACACCAAAGATAATTGTTCTTCACCCCGTGGCTCCCGAGCCCACAAAAGCCGGCCGCGATTAGTACGTTGCAATGCTGGAACACGATCTTCGAGCATGAAGACCAATAGGGTACTTCCCTCTATATTAGAAAAGATCTAAAAGCATATAACTATGATAGCTTATGCATTAAATAGTCGGAACTATCATGTTTAAGTACATAAAATAACAAAAATAATATAAAAACTAGTTTCAAAGTATTCACTTTTTTAATCTATACGTAAAACAAGAGCGAAACATAGGCCGCCATGTCGTGACGTCATAAGGTACTGTAAACTTATGCGTGTCAATGTCATTATGAATCATAGTACGTATAACGCCGCAAAACAATAAAAAAAGAAGAAAAAAAGAAGTAGTTGTAGGTTGCTTTTTTAATGTAAGAGAACGTTATAAATACGTAAGTTAAATTGAAATCGCACGTGAATCACATTATTGAAAGCAGTTTTGTAAAAGGAGATAGGTACGAATTTACCAAAAATAAATGTATTAATGGTCGGAAAATTCTTTGCTGCAAATCCCGACTTTTGTTCTGCCGAGTTACGGAGTATTAAAACATTGATGTCAGTATTACTCTTTTATTATTATTCCTTTATTAGTTTTTTTATATAAAAGATAATAACTTATTTTTAAATTATGAATATAATAAAACATAGCATCAAACATAGAGCTTTGTTTATTATTTACATGCCGTATTGACGTCATCGCTACAGAGTAACAACTCGTGCGGCGCCTTCGTCTAATTACGCGCGAAATTTGAAAATATTAAATTTTAATGCAATTTTTATAGTACTTAATGGGTGTATAAAATCTTTATATTTTTTGTATATGGTTTACTGACACGCAAGGATCAAATTAAGATTCTTTTCAAAAAAGAGATTAATTCCCTATTTCATCTCCTTCGCATGGTTTGATCGCTTACCAGTAGCTGGTGGTCCTCCTGGAGCTTTTGAACCAGTTGCATTGCTATTATGTTGGGTTGTCTTCTGGCGGCATTTTGGAGAAATCAATCCTGTCTCTGAGTAGTTACAGGATCTACCCATGTGCCGTTCAGCCACATCCTCAGTACAACAATAACGTGACCATAACCTTGAAGTCACAGTTTGACTAGTGTGCAGGACTTCAGCAACGACGCGTACATAGCACCATTTTCTAACATGCCTACTGTTCGTAGTATTTCATTCGGACTAAAATGGCGACGCGGCGAAAGGATAAACGATTTAACCTCATTTTATTAATAAAAAAAGATATTTAATGTTATTTGTCGTAACATCAAATGTTGAATTACTAACAATTTTAATATGTGTGTATATCAAAATACAAAAACAGATTAATGAGTGCCAATAGCATAAGTTTCGACTACGTTGCACCAGCCGTGGTCGCAGGCGGACTGGAACTTCCTATCTACTACAATCGACGTTATCGAAACTTGTTTGTGCGTACGGAACAAAATATGTTAATTCCCTTTATAATTATAATACTGTGTATATAACTTGATATAGTCATTTAGCTGCATTTATCATGATGCAGATTGAGATTAAACCCAGTTGGTAAACTCCACGCACACTTTCATTAAATTTCGTTTAAATAGCCGTTGCGTGTTGGAGCTGTAGCCCCACACACGCCGTATAAAGGACCGTGTTTTATAAAACCAGGTGACATAAGCGACAATAATAATAGTTTTTTGTTCAAACTTATTTAATAGTCAGAGCAAAAAATTCTCCTGTACAGAACCGGTAGGGGTATGCAAGTCAATGCATTTTCCTCAGCGGAACAAAAAGGCGTTGTGAATAAAAAATAATTAATTGCAAAAAAGATCCAAATGAACGAATATAGACGATAAATCGTCTCCGCCACAGTGTTACACAGTCACCCCCGGACCTAGGCGAACTGTCACACATTTTCCCACAACGGCCTCCCACAAGCGGGGGCGCATCGGGTACTCAAATGCCATATTATATATGTTGTTCATGTTGAATATTATATATTGTCACTATTCAATTTTGGACTGTGACATTAAATCCTCCCAAAGATGTATTCTGTGAACCAACGCACACACGCACACTGATTTGCTAGATATGATTGAATCTCTAGTTTATATAGTGTTAATAAAGTGCAAATTGACTCTTTGATGTTAGGAACACACTTATATTGCTTAGACAATAGTGAGTGCTTGCAATATGAACTTTATACAATAACAATAAAGCTCAGATTGACTGTACGTTTTAGTTAGAAAACGGTTGTATGGGAAAAAAGGGCTGTTTTTAGGGTTTTTGCTATAATTAATCGATTTTTTCTCGTAAAAACCATTCTTAAACTTCAACGAAAATTTAAAAATAAGAATTGGTCAAATTGGTGCAGGCCTTGTTGAATTATGCGCTTACCAACACATTTTGCGATTCATTTATATATATTAGAAGAAGATATATAAATATTTTTGATAGAAATATATAATAACAACCATGATTAAGGTATAAATGTAATCATCATACGAACATCTGCCCCCACCCGGGACTGAACCCGGCATCTCAGAGATGGCGACACCTTGAAACCAGTGTACTAACCACTCTACTACGACGTCGTCGTAGATCAATGTTAGAAAAAACGTATCTTTGTTGAGATTGGATCATTTGTATTCGGATCAGTACAAAGATTCGAATCAGTAAAGTGCTTCATTTGTATCAGTGACTCTGAGTCACTGATACAAATGACGCAAATTGACATTGGCAATCGTGTAAGCGTCGCGTATCGAATGAAACCAAGATGCAATTCGTCGCCAACGCCGCAAACGGGCCAATCTCATTTAAGAAAATTGTTCAGGGGAGCAAAAAATCGTTTTTTTCCCCCGATGGCGTGCATATTTTAGCTGTGTTTCTTTTTAAAAAAAAAACTATTATAATGATAAAAATCAATTGTAATAGTATACTATGGAGACGTAGCTACTAAATTAATACAGCAGTAATATTTTACATTGCTGTATTTTAGACTGTTTTGTATGAAGTTCGCCCCTTTGCGGTGTCGGCGACGAATTGAGCGACGTGATCCGAAGCGCTCCATCTCTGAACTATTTATTTATCTCAATCGTGCGAGCGCCGCGTGCCGATTGAAACCGAGATGCAATTGAGCGAATGATTCATTTGAAGCGCTGTTAGAGATTTGAATCAGTGAATCACTTGGAAGAAACGACTAACTGAGTCGTTTCTGTAAAGATTGACACATCTCTAGTTTAGATGTTCACATGATATACCACGAGAAAGCCGCGAGTGGAAAGCAAGTATGAAATATACAAGAAAAATCACACAGTCTATTGCATTTCATTAACATAATTTATTTGATAAAATAGCTAAATCATATTTTACAATAAACATTAACATATTCTTAAAAGCCTATAAAAATAAAACCTATTTATTAAAAACAGTTAACAATTAAAAACTATGTTTTAAAATGTACACAGAATAAATATTACACTCAATTGGAAAAGAAGATATTCCGTGTGGTCCAAAATGAGCAAATACAACTCGCTTTACCATCCTGATAAGTTCAATATTTGTATGTTATTACGCGAGATTAATTCGGACCACAATCTTGCGTAATTCTATCTAGTTGGTGTGAAAAGTATATACGAATAAGTAAATATTGTATAGTAGAACCTACGTTTTTGTTCAGCAGGCAAATGCTAGGCGTCTTATTGGTTATACGCATAACGCATTTCAAACACATCTCTATCGCCACCCGCAATTGGGTGGTCAATCTGTAACAGATTTAAGCCTAGCATTAGCATTTGCCTGCTGAACAAAAACGTAGGTTCTACTATACAATGTTTACTTGCGTGTGACATCACCAGTTGTGTTCATTTATAGGCAATTCCCTTCACAGAAAATTAAAAAAATATGCGACAAATACAAAAAGGACATACATTACAATGAATATACAGTAAGTTGTAGTATATTTTCAATGTTGGTAAATAGCCTTTTGTGTTCATAAAAGAAGAAACCTCAAATAAATTAATATTTACTCCTTCGTTGAACGTTGTCATGATAAAAAGCTCGTTTTTATTAGTTTTTGGGAACTAAATTAATTAAAAAAAATGCAAAAAGACATGAAGTAGCTTCAAAATACAAGTCAATAGGAACATTGTGATACGGTGCGATTATCGTCTTTACCGTCAAAAGATTTAAGATCTAAATGGGTACCAAGTTCTGTAAGCATCATGTTTATATATAAGAATTATTTACACAATCAATTCATAATACAATGTTATTTATTCACCCTCAAGATTTGAGCCTGTAGCCTGTTTATGAAACTCTACTGCTAAAAAATTATATAGAAACTGAGATATTTATGGGTATATGAAGACAATCATTACATTGAATACTAATGAAGCATCAAAGTAAATATCAGTCAGCTGCAATCAAATTCCCAATATAGGAAAATAATTTCCCACCCAAAATCATAATATTGTTTTTTTTTACTTAGTTGGTCATTGTTTTCATATTGTTAGGTTTCATTCTTCCGAATGTTTAATTTAGCAGTTCTTAAATTAATTATAGCACTACAAATAATAAGCCACATAAATATTTAGAAATATTGCTAAATTTCATTTCTAATATACTCATAAAAATTGATCACAATCTGTCACAATAGCTAGTCTTTTTGACGTGTTTCTTCGACAGCTGTCAACTATCTGCTAAGTTTTAGTGATATTTTACAGACTATAGGAAATAAAAACAAACATATTTGTTTCGACGAGCCATAACAATTAGTTCTGATATCTATGTATCGAAATAGTTAAGTATCTTGTAGATGCAATTTTAAGATTTCTTCTAACATCACCGCTGTATAGGCTCATGATGATTAATAATAAAATATATGTCGATTGAATGTTTTTTTTGCTCATTATTATGCCTCCACTTCTGCCATTCTTTGGCTGTCAAATTATTACTTCTTTGCCAGTAAAATTAATAATTGACTTCCGGATGATATTTTGTCATGTGGTAGTTGAGACTGGCCTTTTGTACAAAAGCCTTACTACAAATAGAACAAACCTTTCTCCTGTCACCTGTATGAATCCGTTCGTGCAGATCCAGCGTTGTCTTTCTCAAGAACGCTTTTCTGCAGAATCTGCAGTGGTAGTCCTTCACAGTTTTATGCTTGAATTTGTGCTTATACATACCTTCGAAGCTAAACGATTCATATTCGCAAAAGTCACACTTGTATCTTTCTCCCATCATATGAAAATTGTTAATATGCTTTCTTAGTTGAACCTTCGTATTGAAGGTGCCTTTACAAGCATTGCACTTAAATCTATCGTCCACACCGTGCTCGTTCAACTTGTGAACAGTGAGAGGTGCCGGCGTCATAAAGACTTCTGCGCAATGTGGACAAGGGAACCTCGGTATCTTGTAGTGTTTCGTCTTTAAGTGGAATTTTAAGGAGAAAATTTTATCGTACTTCTTATCGCACTTGCGGCACTGGTACGTGTCACCGTCCTTGGTATAGTCGGCTTCGAGGAGGCGGAACTTTGGCCCGGCTGGCGCCTTGACGCCTAGAATAGAAAACAGACAGTTCAGTTCAGATCCTCTTCCATCTTGCAACTATCTGAATATATTACTTTACAAATCGTCCAAGGTTCCCTTTTTACTCCACAAATAGTGTTATGCCAATTTATAAGAGTTGTAACAAAGATTCCTTGTGTTTAAATTTTTCTCGAATGCGATGTGCTGTTGTGGATTTAGGTTCACATTTAACATAGGAATTGGAATTCTTCATGGGTATCACCGGACTTGCTTAAATTATGATTTTTACACATAATCTATTATCGAGAATTCATATCCGACTGCAATGATGGAAATATTTGAAAAAACTATAGGGTTCATATAGATTAAATATCATGTTATAATGTCGATTTATCTACCTACATCGATGTTCATTGATATGCCAGGATAAGACAAGTCAAAAACAGCAAGTTGTTTCATCGTGCCGCTGCAGGAGTAGATAGAATTTTGTAACGGATGAAAAAGACAATCAACGAAACGTATTCAAATGGATAACTACAAAGATAGCGCAATGATAAATGCAAACGGGCAGTCTTTAGTTGGTAGGAATGCAACATGTGCCTATGTGGATGGCCGTAAAGGTGTGAATGTTGCATTCGCTTCCTAGAATGTTTCCAGATATACTAAGCTTTTATCATTGGAAAATAATTAATGTCTTTTTAGTTTGCCTTAATTTCTTTACTGCTAATCTGTTAATTTTTGACATCCCAATAGGTACTGTTATGCTTGTTGCGGCAAACGCATCTGTGTTTTGCGTGTAAAGTTAAAATTTAAGACTATTATGTATCAGAAATAGTCCGATAAGATTGTCTTAGGAAAGTGGTAAATAAAATCTGTTGATAAAGTACTCGTTCGTATATACTACATACAAATTGAGTTTGACCAGATGCTTAGAGCAAGAAAAGCCCGTTGCTAAAATGTGTTAAAAGGACATAGTAAATTCTATTTGATTTGTTTTTAACTAATCTTATGCGTTGTAATTGTCGTATCGCGTATATCACAAAAATTGTAAATCGACAGATATTAGAATTTTCAATTGATTGTATTGTGACGCTTGACTTCACAAAAACATAAAAAGAATATACAATTATGAAACGATTTACATCACGATTGTTTTTCAGTTTGATGTTATGATTAGTTTTAGAAACAGACTTAAAAACACAATGATAACAGTCTTAATCCTTGAAGACGTAAGTATTCAGTATATGAGTGAAAAAGTGAAACTATATTTTCCTTTAAAAATTTTATATAAGAATTTTATAACATAATATATAATAATCGAAAAATCAGAAGAATGATAATTAGACATGGAGAGTCTGACGCGTTGCTATGTGTACAATAAACGCCGCGTCGAGCTTATACAGTTAAATCTTTAAACCGCTCTTACATTGCTATAAATTTTACGTGACGCGAATTATGCATAGAGACTGCAACTTCAACAGCTAATTAGTGAAGTATCTCGTACTGAAGTATCTGTAAAAGCGTTCAGTAAAGCATTCTCCTGGGTTACTAGCGTGAGTGAAGTTTTTATGATACTGGTTTGTGTTTTTTTCGCCATAGAAAATTTATCTTTTTACATTACTTTTTACGTATAAATTTTGGTTACAAGTAAATATCAGAATTACGATATTTTAAAGTAATAAAAAGTCGTGGCCGTCAGTTTTTAAAGAAAGGTGTCTTTAACTGTCTCCATTGGTCAGGAATGGTCGACACACAATTTGAAGTATTGTTTTTATTAGCTTTTCTGTTGTTGTTGATTATCTTCCAAAATATTTTAAAATTGGTTTCCAAATAAATTTGATATTAATGTAGAAAAATTCTTTTTTGTGTTACTTTTTTATATGTGCTAATCAAGTTAAAATATACATTGAACAAATTTGTATTTGTTAAATCACTCATAACTCATGATTGGTTTAGCAGATTAAATCGTTATCAATTTGTTGGATGCTTCCCCATCAAGAATAGCAAGTTAACTAAGAAACTATTTATAGTAAAATTTATTTCAAGAATTCACCCAACTTGCAGTTTCTCAATACGTCGGGGGCAGCTAGTTGTTGTAATAAAGAAATGTACAAAACGATCCAATTCCTTGAAACATGTCAAGCGATGCTCCGTTTAAAATCAACATATTCAATGCTCTAATGAGCTGAGCTATGACTATCAGTCAAGAAAGAATTCGAATCAATAAAAATTTATATACCTATATTATTGAAATTGCCAGATAGTGCAGTCATATTGCTGCTATGCATGATATCTTAATAAATACATAATGAACATCATTAATCAAGATTATCCGAGTGCTGGTCACAAGTCCAGTAAATGATCTTGTATTTATTAAACATCTGATGCACATCATTTTTATAGTTATTTTTTTTTAGTTCTATGCACACACCTATGAACAAAGTTGGTAGCATTGAAAAACATTCATATATTATCTACAATAACACAATTTATAAATAATTATTTCAAATCTCTTGTCTTACAGAGTTGATTTGTTAAGAAATATTCTTCTAAACTAAAGGTAACAGAAGCAAAGCTATGACAAAAAGTGAGTTTCTGACATTATTAATTTTCCATCTTACAAATTAGAATGGATCCCATTATCTTGGGTCGGCGGATACTTTTCTTCCATTCCTCTCTATCAGCCGTCATTTCCATGCTTACTCCTTTCATTCTTATATCATTCTTCACACAATCGATCCATCTTTTATTCGACCTTTCTCTGCCCGTGTATCCCTCCACCTTCATATTCAACACTCGTTTTGTGACATGACTTTCATCCCTCCGCATCACATGTCCAAACCATGCTAATCTACTTCCTCTCACTTTTTCTACCACTGGAGCTACTTTCAGGCTTCCTCTTATATACTAATTCCTTATCTTATCCATCTTTATCACACCACACATCTATTGTAACAATCTCATTTCATTTGTATGTAATCTATTTTCATCCTTCTTCTTGACGGCCCAGCGTTCACTTCCACACATGCATACAATTTATAAAATGCTATCAATTTAAAATTAATACGTTAGTACTTATTGATATTGGCACTGCTAATTATAACTCAGTATGTCTGATATGTGAAAAGCTAGTCAAAAATATTTTGTATTATTCAAATATTCCAGTGACATAGAAAAGTATAATACTCTACAATTGTTCTTTAAAATTGTATTGATTTTTAATGCCAGTAACCCATTTTTTATCTATTAACTGAAAAATAAACCTACCTTGCTTCGCCTTGTCCTGGACTGATTTTACTTTGCGTGTCTTGACTGCTTTAGCCTTAGGTTGTGTTTTCGTTTTAGCTCTCTTAGGCCTGGCCGTTTCTGGTGATTCTTCTTTCGGTTTCTGTTCAGTCTCGGATACATTTTGTCCTAATAATAAAAAGGAAATGAAAAACGAAATTAACCGAAAATTTCTGAAATTTTATTTACTTTGAAACTTTTAAGACCTTATGTAGCATAAATGTACATAAGTTGTACTATCTATCACAATTACATAAGTATCATAATTATGTTATGTAACATCAGTGATTGTTTGTTTTTTCTTACATTTACATATATCATTTAGCCTAGCCCAAAAGTAAGCTCTGTAAGGCTGGTGTTATGGGATCTACTGTAACAGATAGACAAATCTAAATATAAAAAAAATATTCACAATCACACAAACATTTGCCCCGACCGGGATTCGAACCCAGGACCACAGAGATAACGTTACCTTGAAATTAGTGTACTAACCACCTCACTACGGAAGTCATCATTTCTTAATTGAGATAAGACATTGAAAAGGTAAAATAAATTCTTTTACTTTTACTTACTAACCCTTAAGCGTTTAATACCAAAATCAAAGTATGTGAATAATTTAATTAGAATTATGCTAAAAGTATGTAATGAAAGGAACATGCTCAATAAAACCAGAAAAATAAAAAAAAAGTTTACAGCATCTTGACAGCAAATCTCCATCAACTTTATTACAAATTAATGATAAATTAGTTATGAACAGGAGTGTTCTAGTTAAAGTTATATAAAATAGATTGATGTTAGGTGTTTTTGGGAACTTTTTCAACATTAGTTACACAGCTAGTAAATGTGCAATCAAAGTTCGTATTTACAAAATAGCATTGCAGCTAAAAATTTGTAGAATCCTAGTGATGCAACAATAAGACTCTAAGTGATAATAGGCATCATCCCGACTACAATCACACAGGAATAGCCTATAAAAGCCTTGTGTGGTGAAATCAAAAAGTATTTGAATCCACAAGAAACCTTAGCCCTACTTATCAAAATCAGCGGCCTTATTATGACTGCTTATAGGAGGGTTAAAATAGTATTTGAACAGGGACACAGTTATTATAGCATATGGCACTCTTCTTCTTCTCTCTCTTCTCTTGCTTGCGGCGGCGACTGTGACGGTGGACTTATTCTTGCTTTAAGCGATAATGGTAGGCCTATGGTAAGTCAGGTAGTGACAAACAAAAGCATTTTAAATATCTAAGCCATCACTATCACATACATACTTTAAAAATTATATACCATCATCATCATAATCCGTATCGAAGGCATCATCTTGTTTCAAAGTGATGAACTCAGGCTCTGTACATGAGAAAAAATTATTAAACTCAATATGTATAATGTATTATTTTTATTAGTTACAATATAGTAGCAATTCTATTATGTTTCAGTTACATTGAGATTAGATAGCACTTGTTTTTTGATAAATAAAAGCAAGTTTAACAGAAAAATATTATTACCTTCATTAGGCACATCTTGTTCTAATTTGACTTCAATAAAAGAGGACACTGAAAAAAGATTGTTGTTTTTAAACACCATTTAAAAAAACAAAATAGAAACATTTCATGCCAAGTGACCAAATTATAGCTTATTACTTTAACTCTTGTTACTATTTTGTAGTTTGTATATCCAGGTATATCCATACTTGGTCTATAGTTATTGAGTAAAAATTTGATGAAAATTAATATATTTTCATCAACTATATTCAAATTATAAGGTCATATTGCCCTAGTTGGCTCAGTATCTCTCATTTAATCATTTCTGCAGTATATATTGGGTGCAAACCAGCATGAAGTTATGATCTAATAGTTTTTCAAGTAACTTGGTATAGTACTATTCCGACTTGGTAGCAGTATGGATCCTGGTGCAGTAGTGGTCTGAGTTTTTTGGTTATAATAATAATTATTATTTTTATTTAATATTATCTAACATATTGATTTCCTTCAAGGAAGGCTTACAGCGTGGATGGTAATAGTGTTAATGATAAATTACTTGTATTTATTTCATATTTATACTAAATATGCTACATGTATATATTTGACTTGCACATTCCACACACACAAACTTTCATTCTGTTCTCAATAGCACGGCTGCCGATGCCCGTGTTATCTCTGGGCGACGGCTGAAAATCGGTGTCTTTGTCTTAAAGCAATTTTACGCCGAGCCTTGATCCTTCTTGTTGCTGCACACTACTAAAATTGTATGTCTTTGTAATATATTCACCATATAATATGTATGAATGTGTGTGTTGTTGCAAAATAAACTTTATATCTATTTATCTATCTACTAGGTTTACTCTGTGTGACTACTACCAGCTTGGCCCATGATACATTTTTACATTGTTAATCAGTCCTGCCTGTCTGTTATTTGCATTTTCCAAATTCCATATGTACATTTATGTAACATCTCTATGGTGCAGGTAAACATTGTGATACAACCTTCATACAACTACAAGAAATTCAAAGGTATATGTGAAGTTGACCAATCTACACTAGGCTGTCTATGCTGTCGAAACTATGTATTTTTTATTACTTCACTAAAAAAAGGACTCACTGGTATATAGGTAAGCATATGTTGGCAAATAGGTGAGAGTTACATAGACATGTTTTGCAAACTCAATACTTACATTTTATTGCATCCTTATTATAAAGCTCCTTAAATTTTAATTCACACTTCTTAACCTGTTCTTTAAAATGGAATGCATCTCTCAACCTCAGTATACAGTTTGGACATATTGTGTATGTAGAAGCACATAACGGGCCAGGTATAGGTATTATCTAAAATAATAATAAATTAAATAAAACAATAATGCGATCACTGTGAATTATTAATTAAGAAGTTAGTAATAAGGTTCTGGCTGTTAGTTCAGTCTCGAAAGTTTGTTTAAAGAAGTTGTTCCAAGTTTAAAATCTTACACAGTAGTTATTTTTATAATAATCATTGACATTATGTTTTTGAAGTTAATTCTACTTGAAATAACCTACATTTAAATCTAAGCATTGTTGTAACATCTCGGAGTATATTTCCTCCTTTTCCAGTCTCATGCAAGGTTCCGCCAAGTTAACAAAAGTTCCTTCGCTGTGACAACATCGACACAAATCGTTTTCCATCTTCCAATCTTGTATGGACATTTTTTGAGTCTAACATCACAATTGCTTATTAATCACTTCTTTCCTACAGTTATTTATTCAATAATGTAAGGTGAAAATAATTTCTTAAATTATTTATTTAATAAAATAACTTCTTAATTTATTTATTGTGGGATTTCTTGTTTGCTTGACAGATGCAAGTTGACATGAATGTCAACCGCCATGTTTTACTTTTTTTTTTGTTTTCTAGCCTAGAAATAAAGCGCCGACTACACTACACTACATCTAGTGCACTAGTTGCTGATCTACAGAGGGCACTACATGTAGGGTGTTCTGTTTACACTGTATTATTATAGCATCCTAACTCAGTCAGTGACCAGAAATTGACCATGGCGCCCATGCTTTCGAAAATACAAAAAATCGACATTATCCTTGCCGCAACAGCGGGCATTACTAGTATAGGCGTAAAAAAAGAAAATGTTGGGTTAAGCAGTATCTGCTACTAAGAAACAAATTGAGTAACATGAGACAAACAAAGATTTTTTCTTATAATCTAAATGAATTGTCCCACAATTGTGGCATATCTTTATACAATTCTATAATATTTAATAACGTTTCTTTTTCTATTAATGTAATTTTTGTCGAATTATCCGTTACACGCAAACTCACTCGCATTGGATGCCGCGGCAAAACTGAGCGCCCTATGTAATAAGCGCCGATTATACTACACTACATCTAGTGCACTACATCATGTAGGGCACTAGATGTAGTGTGGTGTAAATGCATGTAGGGGTGTAGGATTCTAACTTAGGACGCCAGTGAGAGCCCGACTGCCCTACATGGCTTAGTGTGCTATATGTAGTGCAGTGTAATCACGGGTAGGGAAGTTTTCTGTCGTTTGTCTACTATACGACGAGATTTTACGATTCACTTAAAAAAATAATGTTATCAACTAAAGATGACGTTATTAGAAAGAAAATTTCAAAAAGTCTGTGTTTTGTTTTTAAGGACAGATATTCAGATAGAAAAGCTATTTTTTCGTGAGCGACTCTTCTATTTTGTAATAAGGAAGAACTTTGCCTTATTTAATAGCAGCAGTTACGAAAATAGAATCTCACATCAAACACAAACGCCCAAATCAGAACAAATTTCTGCAAGTCATATAAAATATTCACACACAAACGCCCAAATCAGAACAAAGAACAATGCTCAGTTCCCATACATTCAAAAACCTATTTTTTTGTATCTTGATGTATAAAGATGATAGTGGTCTAAAACTATTAATTATGTGATGAGAAATGCGTGACTAAAATATATTTTAATTTGTATGTAACGAAATCGAGATATATTAAAAAATACAATTTGAAGTTATCTGTCATTTTTTGACACATCAAGCATGTTAATCAAGTGGAACCAATGATGTTGGTTATTATAAATAAGACGAGAACAATTACTCTACGCGATATTATTATGTAGTTTGTTGGCCAAGTACAATAAAAAGCAATGCTTTTTATGGTTTAAATATATATATAGCAATGCTTTCTTTTATTGTATTTCAGGTTTTCTAAGATACAATACCTGATGCCCAGGCACGATATAAATACACGCCTAAGAAAATCAAACATTTTGCATGTCAGCAAAGAATATGTTTCGGTACACACAAAGTCAAAGTATTAACTACTAGCTTTTGCCCGCGACTTCGTCCGCGTGGAATAGTGACTTCCGGCAGATTTTTGGTTAACCAACAACATATTTATATTTATATTTGAATAAAGTTTTATATATAATTAAATAAGATATTATTATGTTGATACAACTTAAACAAATTATTTCGACCAAATTTGGTACCATAAAAACGGTCATTGTGACTAAACCTTAAAAGATAGACATATGCCGTCGCGGACTTTTTTTTTAGATCATGTATAGAGGAATAATTCTTTCATACATATTTTTTGTGTATATTGAACCGTTTTTCGCAGCGCACGCAAAGAAAGCCTTCAAAAATGAATAATTTTCCCCGTTTTTTACACATTTACCGCTCTGTCTTTGCTCCTATTGGTCATAGCGTAATGTTATTTAGCCTATAGCCTTCCTCGATAAATGGACTATCCAACAAAAAAAGAATTATTCAAATCGCACCAGTAGTTTCGGAGATTAGCGCGTTCAAACAAACAAACAAACAAACTCTTCAGCTTTATATATAGTATAGATTATATATTAGTATAGATTTCTTTTTACAATTTCATCAAAGTCTTAAGCATTTCGAGTAGTTATAACACTATTTATACTAACTCCAGCTTTAGGTAAGCTTTTCTTTCACAAAATATTAATAACATTTAATAAAAAATAAGTGTAAAAATATATTTCTGTTCTTTTACTGCTTGTAACGGAACGTCGACGACATAAATGGCTGCGTTCCAGTTTTGATTATGGGCCGTAATCATATTTATGCACAATATTGAAACTATTGAAAGTGCAATATCTTTTTATCCTCGCTTACGATTTATTTTTTATTAGGACATTTTGTATAACTTTTAATGCAGAATTATTTGAGTCATAAATGATTCCAATACATTTTACGACCTGTCAAAATGTTTGACAGGTCTCAAACGGGCATTCTTCTTTCTGCAGGTCATATAAAATATTTGTGCCGCATCTGAATCTAACCCATGACTCTTTGCACGACAGCCGACCACGACACAACCACGACACGATCACGACATGACCACGACATGATCATGATTGAGATTTGGTGAGAATTTACCATGAATTGAATAAAAGTGTCATGAAGTCTGTGGTGTTAAGTAATTTCTGGTAAAGTAATAATATTTACGAGATTAATGACTATAAAAGTGACTGGCTCCTAACAAAAATAGACCTTCGGCAAGATGAAAACTAAAAGTAATTGTAGAAATTAAGAAACTACATATTGCTGCAAACGGAAAAGGTAAATATTCTTGCAGTCGCCACTCTTAGGAATATTTAAAAAAATATATATTCATTTCCAAAATGTATTAAATAATTTCAGGCCCATTAAGAGAATCTCAAGGAAGTGATTTCAGATACATATTTAGAATTTCAGGTGAGATAAACAACAAATGATCAACTGGCGAAGAATCGTACAACAAAATGGACAAGGTCAAGCTAAAGATATGTGGAAGATCTTTATTGTTATGCAAATTATGAAAAATCGTGGAGTTGTTATTGCGTACAGAGAATCATAGGCTATCTGACGGTGTAATCAGGTCTTTCCGATTTTTAATAGATGGTTTAAAAAGAGTGTTTTTCATTTTAACATAGAAGTTTTTAATGTTCCGTATAAGCCGTAGGGTCCTTAAGGGCGGGGTTCTGTAAAGGCTGTCAAGGCTGAGTGTCGTTGGTAGATCGTATTAGTCGGACCGCTCCGGCCGGTATGAAGTCCGACATAATCACCGTAGCACTTGCTGTTGCGGTGGCAGTCTGGGCACGTTTCATGCTCCTTGTGAGGATTCTTAATAACTATGAACAGTTTGACGTCAATAAGTGCCTGTAAAGGCCTATGTTGAATTTAATTATTATTTAAATATAATTATTATTTTGATTGATTATATGAATTAGTTTTTAATTTAGTTATTATATATTAGTATAGATTTATACAATCAATACATAGTATAAAACAAAGTCGCTTTCGCTGTATGTCCGTATGTATGCTTAGATCTTTAAAACTACGCAACGGATTTTGACGCGGTTTTTTTAATAGATAGAGTGATTCTTAAGGAAGGTTTGTATGTATAATAAATGTATAATATAGTAGAGAAACACTGATAAATTTAAAGGTTTCTAATGTGATGTCGTAAATAAGCACGTTTTTTTGCGCTTATATTGCAAACGCTGGCTGAACCCTACGAGATAGACCAAAATAATGTACTACAGTATTGTACAACTTACAAAAATCCACAAAAAAGTCCGCGATGGTATATGTCTATCTCTTAGGGATAACCCACCATAACCATTTTTTCCCTGCACCCGTGCGAAGCCGGGGCGGGTCGCTAGTAATTTATAAATAAAAAAAAAACATGTTTATCCAGTGATCATACCAGGAAAGTATTGTGATGTTAGTCATAGCCATTCTTTGACAAGTTGTGTCAATTAGAGTTTAGCTTAAAATGTAGTATTTATCTTAATTGCTTATTGTTAGTGAATAATTACTATTTTACCTCAGATTGTCACCTAATATTTCGATTCTGTTTGTCTATTCAGAATTGGGGTTTCCCGACTATTATAAAGTCTAAAAGCAACAGGAAGAGCATCCTACAAGTGGATAATGGACAGAGTCAAAGAAGCCAGACCGATGAACGGTAGTTTAAAGGGTTAGGCAATTACTGGAGCGAAGGTTACTATAATGAGAGTTCCCAAAAAAGTGAAACCCAGATTTCCAGTATTCTATATGGTTTTATACTAGATATATAGATTAACACTCCGATGCTCATGAATAGGCAGCCATTTGAGTTGATTATATAAAGTAATATATTAAATTTCAGCTGCGGATAAATCAATATTAATCCATGTACTGTGGTAAAGTGATTGCTGTTTTGTTGTCAGAAATCAATGCTATGCAAATTTTGTCTATTGTTTTGTGTACGTAGATAGTATTTAATTGTAATTAGATAGTTGTAGATAGTAAACATTATATATAGAAGACACAAATTTAATTGAAAACTGTAGTCACCGCGATACGATGGATCGCTTACAAATCACACAATCCAATACAGCGACATGTTTCCAATCTTTTCGTGTCATATTACAAAAAGCACATGCGTGTTTGGTGAATCCAACTATGTATTTGAACAATCATGTCTCATGTTCATATCTATTGATTTGGAGCTGGTGATGAAAACCAACTAATGGCTGTCTTAAAGAAAAAGTCTGGTCAAAAATATTGTTACAATTAAAAATAAACAAAGTATTACATTTAAATTTGGAATCTGTCATTCTTGTACGAGTGATAATTTAACCGACGAGCATGCATGAAAACGCTCATAAAAGTGGAGGAAGCAAGAGAAGTGTGCCAGGATCGTAGCAAGTGGAGAGAGGTGGCCTCTACTGCGGCACTTGGTTTGTAACAACAACCAGCCGTGGGGGAGTACCCCCAGTGTATCCTACATACAAGTTGAGTGTAGCGAGCACTTTCCTAGGGCAATCCATGCCGACTCTCTAAAGGTGTTCAATATTCCCATACTTGAACTCTATACATGCATGACACGATTTATTATAGAAATTCAGATGCGTAGATTGCGTGAGCGTAGATTGCATGAGCGTAGCTTGAAAACTAGCAGATGGGCAGATTTGCATTAAAAGATAACAATTTACTTATAATAGGGAATTAATCTCTTTTTTGAAAAGAATCTTAATTTTATCCTTGCGTGTCAGTAAACTATATACTAAAAATATAAAAATTTTATACACTCGTTAAGTACTATAAAAATTGCATTAAAATTTAATATTTTCAAATTTCGCGCGTAATTAGACGAAGGTGCCGCACGAGTTGTTACTCTGTAGCGATGACGTCAATACGGCATGTAAATAATTAACAAAGCTCTCTGTTTGATGCTATGTATTATTATATTCATAATTTAAAAATGAGTTATTATCTTTTATATATAAACAACTAATAAAGGAATAATAGTAAAAGAGTAATACTGACATCGATGTTTTAATACTCCGTAACTCGGCAGAACAAAAGTCGGGATTTGCAGTAAAGAATTTTCCGACCATTAATGCATTTATTTTTGGTAAATTCGTACTATCTCCTTTTGCAAAACTGCTTTCCATAGTGTGATTCACGTGCGATTTCAATTTAACTTACGTATTTATAACGTTCTCTTACATTAAAAAAGCAACCTACAAACTTTTTTTTTATTGTTTTGCGTTTTACGTACTATGATTCATAATGACATTGACAAGCATAAGTTTACAGTACCTTATGACGTCACGACATGGCGGCCTTTGTTTCGCTCTTGTTTTACGTATAGATTAAAAAAGTGAATACTTTGAAACTAATTTTTATATTATTTTTGTTATTTTATGTACTTAAACATGATGGTTCCGACTATTTAATGCATAAGCTATCATAGTTATATGCTTTTAGATCTTTTCTAATATAGAGGGAAGTACCCTATTGCGAGACCTGAGAAAATTCTAGAACATTCTAATAGTATAGACGTTAGAAGATTAAAACTTTACATATAATTGCAAGTTCTGGGAAAATTGCAGAATATTCAAACAGTATAGACGTTACAATGGGATCTAGGGTAACGGATAGACATCATATTATACATATATAAATATTTTTTATTGAAATATATATCAACAACCACGACTAAGGTACAAATGCTGGCATTAATCACACAAACATCTACCCCCACCGGGATTCGAAGCCGGGACCTCAGAGATGGCGACACCTTGAAACCGGTGTACTATCCACTCGACTATGGAGGTCTTCAAATATAAAGAGAAACAAATCGCTATAATTATATTATACAAAGTACGTATATGTTTGAGAGTGCGGCAAAGCAGTGGTGAGCGGGGCGAGCGGAGTTGAGCACAACCAACAGCAAAATACAATAATATAGTTTGTGAGACCATTTATTAATCATAATAAATATCCACAAGCGGTAATTAAAATTATTAATATTACACAAATAATATATCGTCCGGCCATGATCGAATGTTCCAGGAAGAAGGGAGGAAGGAAACGTCATTACGTCAGAGCTTAACTAAGATGACAGCCATTGGTGTTGTCATTAGTAAATAAATATTTAAGGAATGTCATACACGAATAAAGAAGTCTACACATTATACAATTTAACAGTATAAAGCTAAATACAATTTTTGAAGCTCTATGAGCTTAGGATTAGTCCAATGTTTGTGTATCGGACTATTGGTAGGTACAATGAAACCTCCTAGAAGAAAACCTGGCCGTCCACGCGTGTGTTCGTACGACAAAAGAGAATTCTTCGTCCTGTATCCCTTCCTACTTTGTTCTTAAGCAGGAAGGAAAAAAGGACGAAGAATTCCTGCCAGAAAGCAAAAGAAATATCATCCGGTGAATAGATTAATGTACTTATAACCATGTCGCGTATTTTAAATAATGACTTTGGACTTACAGCCTACGAAAGACCACTGGTCATTTTTATCGGTAAAAAATATGATTAAATCAAAACAACTACTTACATACGCGATACGCTAAAGGAGGCTATACATAAAATTTTTTACAAATTTTTACATGTTAATAAATATTATGAGTAGAATAACCGTCTTTATGCTCAAAGCTCAAAAGTGGATACTATCCGATTTCTGTGATATTTTGATGGGGTATTAGCCATGAAGAAAACCAATAATATAAATAAAAGAGTAACTGAACATTTAGTGAAAATGGTATCAAAACATCGGAACAAGTGTAACAAGACACCATTACTGGGAAGGTTGTTAAGCTCTTTAACATTATGATTCATAAACCAAGAATGGTTCTTTTAGCAAGACTCAGCGCCGGGTCATAAAGTATCATCCACCCAAACGTTCCTAAATCATCAGAACTGAAGACTGCTGTCATCTAGTTCCCACGTTCCGCTAGAATAGGATTTATGGATACTTTTAGAGAGTATGACTTGTTCTAAACACCATGTTAATTTATATAGAGGCTCTTAAAGCAATCTATAAGATTAGCAATTAAGAGATTTCTCGTGAAAAGGGTGTGCTTCTGTTGGTAACTAGCCTCATTGCTTAAAAGATTGTATTGTAGCCAATGATATCGTCATTTCGAATAAGCTTCATATATTTTAATGTTTTATATAAATGATTAACAAACCACAATAAGTGCAATAGCAAAGGAAAATGTTTCCTTGTAACAATATTTACGACAAGATTAATTATTTATCATTGTTAAACTCGTTTGACTTCATTAAAATTACTGGTCAAGTTTTTAATAATTATTACTCTTTAGGTCAACATAATTTGGTTTCAATTTGTTTAAATGTATAGAAAGATTCTTTGTATATAGCTAGGCCTCATCTATACCAGTAATCCGTGAGAAAAAATGGGAGTCCAAGTTTAAACAACTTCACATTAATATATGTCACCGGAAAATAACAAGACTCGTAAGTTGATCAATTTTCTAGGTAGTTTAACTACCTAGAAAATTAATCCTAGAAACTGATTAACTACCGTAGTTAATCACACTCTCGGAAAATAATAAACGGCAGTTGAAATGTACTATTTAACGCATTGAATTTTAGCTAATTCATCAACTTACGGTACCTAGCCGTAATTTAGTAATTAACTATATTGCTACAAGTAAAATCATCCACAAATGGACCAATCGTTGCCCAGTGTAGTATTTGACGGTACACTATATTATCCGTCATTTAATACACTTTTCTATGATTGGTCGACAGCATTCATTATAAGCTTTTAGCAAGTGTTTATTCATAGAGTTACAAACACTTAGATATGTGTGTTTTAATATTTATATTTTCGATATAGGAATATTAAAGATCGTCTATGCTAGACGAACTTATCAACAATGTATTTCCAAAAAATATTTCTAACTATAAAAATAATAAAGGGTTGAGTGAGCGGGAAATTTTAGCGGCTGCAATGAAGCCACCAACTATCCAATTGAAGTTTCAAACTCTTTAGACGTGCCTGACTTACCACTGCACAATTTACGCCTAAAGGTTGGTTCCGTAGTAATCATGCTTCGAAACATAAACCAACCAAAACTGTGCAACGGTACGCGTTTGGTGGTTAGGAAATTAATGAACAATGTAATTTACGCTACGATAATAATAGAAAAATTCAAAGGTGAGGAAGTTCTCATTCCGAGGATACCGATGATCCCAACCGATATGCCGTTTGAATTGAAAGGACTGCAATTTCCGATACGTTATTTTTTTTTTTTTTTTTATGTGATAGGGGGGCAAACGAGCAGACGGATCACCCGATGGTAAGCAATTACCGCCGCCCATGAACGCCCGCAACACCAGAGGAGTCACAAGCGCGTTGCCGGCCTTTTAAATGGGAGTACGCTCTTTCCTTTACGTTTTACGTTTACCTAAAGTTTTAGCAAGATTGTATTCTTCTATCATTTGAATAACATTTTGGATTTTTTCACTTGTCCACTGAGTTTTTTTTATTTTCTGTACTTAGCCCACTGTAGTACTTTTGTAACTCTGCATCAAAGTGTTCACGATCAACAAAACTAGTATTGCTCACAAATTGTTCGTTTATTTCTACCACTACAGACTCCATTTCACTAACAACGCGTTATAATAAAATTATTATCAAACAAAACAACAATTGTTAATTTTACTACTGTAAATAAAGAATGTATGGCAGGAGTAAAACTGAGTGACAGATTGTATAATGAAGTGATTAGAAAGAAATGTGGTTTGAAAGAGGATATCGTGACAAGAATAGAGAAAGGGATGCTTGGGTGGTTTGGGCATGTGGAACGGATGGATGAAAGTAGACTGACCAAAATGATTTATGAAGCTGGAGTGAGTGGAGACACGGGACGAGGAAGACCTAGGCGAACATATTTCGAACAAATCGAAAGTGTCCTCAAAAAAGGCCAGGTCAGAAGTACCCGCAATCGTCGAGCATGTATGAGGAATGTTATGAAAGTAGATGAAGCGAAAGAGATATGTAAGGACCGTAGCAAGTGGAAGGACGTAATCTCTGCCTACCCCCGTGGGAAAAAGGCGTGAGTGTATGTATGTATGTATGTAAATAAAGAAAAACAAGCACGGACTAGATAGATTTGTTTACGTTGAAGCAAGACATTACTACAGACAAGACAGTAATACAGAATATCGTCGACCCAGGCACGTCATTTCTGACCCTCCCGACTCATTGACGCTGGCTCTTCAAGCCTTGCGAGAGGCGGCATCTGCGCCGCCATCCCTTAGTTAGTCCATACTTCGCAGCTTGCTGCACATGTACGAGTAGGCCCCATCACTTCAAGGCCGGACCCACTTTGGCGTACCGAGCCTTCCTTCGCGCATATGTCCTCTTCGGAGGGCAGCGCCGACGTGCCCTCTCCTGAGGGTACGCCAACCATTCCGTACAAGCCATAAGGCCACTAGGACCAAGGCTAGGCTGAGTTTAGTCGGTAGGTCTGTTGGATCGAGCCGCCTCGATTCACCAGGAGTCGACATAATCAACGCATCCCTGCTTGCCTGTTGCGTTGGTATCCATGAGGATTCTCAGCCTCCTCTCCTGAGGAAAAAAAAAAAAAAAAAAAAATTCACCAATCAACGTACACCTTGCCTTTGTCGGATGATTTAACGGCAAGACGCCGTAAGTTAATCTATTTACTAAAATTCAATGCGTTAAATAGTACATTTCAAATGCCATTTATTATTTTCCGAGAGTTGATTAACTACCTAGAACATTGATCAACTTACGAGTCTTGTTATTTTCCGATGACATATATATTATAAAACTATAGTTTCCTTATGTTACTTTAATCAAAATATTTGGCAATGTAACTAGTGGGTCATTAGAATTAACACAACTATTGGTTCATTTTCATTATAGTATATCTTAAAAATATAATAACCTTTTTCATAAGAGTATTTTTGACAAATGATTTAAATCTGTAAAAAATAGGTAAAAAAACTTTTTAATTTAAACGGTTTTATGTTAAACATACATTGCAATGTTTAAGATAAATGTACTAAAAATGTACTAAAAACCAAAAAATAATAAAATAGATACAGTCGTGGGAATTATAAACATATGCATAGACTAGACTAAAATAAAACCGTGGGGCACATTGAAACAACACAACGATTGTAGACAATTATATATATATATATATATATATATATATATCTCCCTTTTAATGACAACAAGAAGCAAAGAATTTCTATTCTCATATAAAAATGATAATTGTATTTTAGTTATGGACATGTATTTACGTGCACAGAGAATTTTATTATTATTTACGATGATAAGAAACACACTGAATGTTTATTAATAGGCTTAAATTGGTTTTAATATCATTAAAATGCGAAACATAGCCGCAACTTTTCTTATTAACATTTTTATTGGGAAAGTTTTGATCGAACTACCTACGATGGTGGCTTGTTTACGATGCAAATGGTTAACTGTGCAGGACTATTGAAACCCAGATGCTTGATAATTTCGGTCAAGTTCATTTTATTGAAATTAACTAAATAAGAAAGTTGTTATTTTATACAGGAGATTATCAAAATTAATTAATAAGCAAAGCCTCTACTGATATGCACATTTTTACACATTTGTTATCGTAATAGTTTTCATTATAGGTGATCAAGAAGTAACGAAAATATTAAACTATTGGTTCATCATTATCATCATCATTTTAACCAATGTCGCCCACTGCTGGACATAGGCCTCCACGATCTCAAGGATCTCCACATCGATTGCTCTTGCGCTGCTTCAATCATCCAACGTCTGCCTGCGAACTTCAACAAGACGATTTAACGAACGTATACCGTATCAAAGATGCACTTGTCAACTTAACTGATATTTCAAAAAGAATAGAGTGGATAAATCAAACCAATGGATAAATCAAACCAAACACGTTACAGAAAAAAATTGTTTACGGATAAGAAATTTTTAACAATTGAGCAACATTTTCTCAAGCAGAATGACCGTGTTTATACTGAAAATTCTATAGAATGTTCCTAATTAGTTAAGAACGTATAACGTAGATATTATCCAATTTCATTGATGATTTGGTGGGGTGTTAGCTGTGACATAGTAACGGAGGATATTTGCGTCAACATAAGTGATTCAAATTCATTACTTTTCATCTCGTTTCATTACTAAGAATAATGCTTTCAGCAAGACTTAGCGCCACTTGGTTGGATACGAACATTCCCAACTTTATCTTGACCTTTATTCGCTTCATTATGATTTATGAATACTTTCATAGAGTATGAACCTTGAAGACCTTAAAGCAATCCTTAAAATTGGCAGTGAAGAATTTTCCCATGAAAAGTGTGCGTGCTTCTATTAATAACTGGTGTCATCGTTTCAACCACTGTATTACAGCTAATGGAGATAATTTTGAATAAGTTTTATATATTTAAATGTATTTATATTAATGATTAATTAACTACTATATAAAAATAAGTCGGGTTTTCCTTCCTGACGCTATAACTCCAGAACGCACTAACCGATTTCCACGGTTTTGCATTCGTTGTAAAGGTCTCGGACTCCGTGAGGTTTATAGCAAAGAAAATTCAGGAAAAATTTCAACAAAAAAGCGGGAATAGTAGATTGTTAACCGAGGGTGAAAAGAATCAATCCCCGAGGTATTTAGACGCCCGAGCGCAGCGAGGGCGGCTATAGTCCGAGAAGGAATTGATTCTTTTACCCGTGTTAAACACTCTACTTTTCACTTCGAATATATGAGGAAAATAAAACATTGGTTGTTTATTTAATCTATTTATTGATAATATATGATAATATCAGTAGACCAGCAGTAGGCAGAACACAATTTGCCTCGTCTTTAATTGAATCTGGTGTCAATATTTCGGAATCGCTTGAACTCATTTTTTAAAATTAAAATCTTAACTAGTATAAGAGATTATTTGAATTTTTTTCAAATTCCGTCACAGATATAATAAATTTACATCCCGCCGATTTATGTCGACTGTTTAAATTTTAAATATGGAACTCACCGCGTGTTTGTTGCGGCTTATTCCGCTGGAAGTAGTTTGCGCTAAGTTCACACTGGCTGTTTAGAAACTCACATGGCCGCAGCATTTTTTTTTATAGTTCACAGCTGACAATTCGTAGCTGACATTCATAGTTCTATTTTTAAAGTTCATTCCGGCCCTTGGGTGGGAAGTAAATTGTATGAGTTTTTTCCCTCCCTATGTCGGGAAGCAGCATTTTCCACCCAATAATCAGATCAAAACAACATAACTTTCCGAGTATGAGAAATGAAAAATCTTTTTTTACATACAGCGAGACAACATGAGACATGACATTTGAGACATTTGACAGGACAACGTCTGTCGGGTCAGCTAGTTAAATTTATAAATGTATTTGCGATAAAAAAAATCTTGTAACAATATTTATGGCATTAATTAATTAAACTACTGTTGATACTCAATCATGTGTTGAAAATATATACGTAATTTTACAAATACAACGGAAAAGAGATGGCTTTCTAGGTTCATTCTTAGGGATACTTAAAAACAAATAGGCATGATCTGTCATACCTATTTCAACCGAACCGAACTGTCATACCTATTTCAGAAAAAAAAAACAGTTGAAATATGCGGCTTGGGCGGGACCCGAACCCTTTTCTTCAACAAACCGTATTGAAGCCACAACACCTTAACCATTCAGCCACCGAGCACTGTTCGTCCTACTGAAAATTTCAACTGAATTCTTTATCTTGTACTTTAATAAGCCAAAGTAAACTTTATTACTATTTAACATAAAAATTTATATATATTTCTTGAAATTGGCTAATTTTCATATAACGTTACAAATATGAATTTGTGATTACATTTGCAGAGAAAAGTTGCACCCTTGCGTTCCCTTTAATAGGACAGTGAAATTACTATGTTCTTGTGAAGGTTACTGGTTTGTTCCGAATTTAATGTAAGGGGGACTGCCTATTTATCAGATGGAAAATGTGTTTTTTTTTTTTTTTTTATATATATATATAAGAAGGCAGTGAATAATTCAATAAAAAAGAAAGATGGGATTAAAAAAAATCTCAATTACATAGAAATTGGTTTGCACTTGGCCTAGAAATAGTCCAGTAAAGTTTATTTATAAATAACGATGACAATTAGTTTGAGGAATCTCTTGTCTTCTTTATGTATAAGTAAGCTTTAATGGATCAGTAGCTGTAAATAAATTGAATGTCGAATTAATTATTTCGTGACCCAAATCGACTTCGTGACACTTTCAACAAAATTTGAAAAGCTTAAACCACTTTGTTTGGTCACTCTCAAAAAATAACATTCAACGCGGTGAAGGTGGAGGATGTATTACGAAAAATAACAAATTAAATATTGTGGCCGCGTACGCTCCGCCCTCGAATAAGTAAATACTAGGAAAGGCTTATAAAAGGGTACAGAAAGCGATGAGCCCCACTCGTTCGTCGGGCGCCAAAGCAAATTCGAGCGGGAAAACTGACAGTTTACTTTTTAAAATGTTGAAGATAATGGCTATAGTGTCACTCATGCTTATAGGTAAGTTCATACAGCCAAAATAATAACTATTACCTTTATTTAACGACTTTAAATTGAAGCGTTAAATCGTAATTAAAAAATCATAAATTTTGACTTATTAAAATGTATAATGAAATTCTAACCATATGGTAACTGATACCATTATAACAAGGCTGAAGATATGGCAACTGGCTATTCTATTTATTATAATATATAAACACTTTATTGCACATAACAAACACAAGTATTAAAATACATAGGACAGAAAAAAAATAACTTAGTTCAAAGGCGGGCTTATCTTGTAGAAAGATTTCAATCAGCCAAGCCTAAGCGTTCTTGTTGTCATCATAACGTTATCAATTTTTGCAACTTATGTAGGTAAGATGGTAAGGTCATAACTACTTAGTTTTTTTTTGTTGTGTTGTTTTTTGGTTGATGTTTTTGAGGTGTTCTATTGGAATCATGTAATATAAGTATAAATTACATCTAAACTGCTTTTTGAGTAGCCCATTGATAGTCGAGGTTTTGAAATTGATAAAAGTATTTCCTGTCAGCGACATGGTCGCACGCAGTCTCTAGGAGACACAAAAAGGACTCCGCGTCCACTGAAGACTTTGAACCAGGTAACTCGATGTTATTGGAAAGCTAGCATGTTTTGGACGTGTAGAATGTACCCGGAATGACCATTTCTCCATTGTCACACATCACAGACTGATTGACACTAGTCAATATGCCCCAAATCTGATCAAATGTGATCCATTTTTTGGAAAACTTTTCTGTCATTCTGAAAGGTTGTAAGTGATGTATAGCTTATATCGAAGACGATATAATTATATTATTTACAGTTTAAGGAAAAATATAAATCATATAAATGAATCATTTTTCTAATGTTTATCTTCTCGGGAAGGCTTTCCCAGTTGCCAAAACTAATCCTTATCTATGCCCAATATGACATTACTGATGATAAAATATAAAATTTGGATCAGTATTTACAATACAATCAAATATGAAAGTACACAATTATTTTTGTTTATGATTTTGTAAAATCCTATTAATTATACTACACTCCTATTAATTATAATTATATTTACACAAATGAATTTTACTTATAACAAAAAACAATATTCTATTGTAAACCTAATTGATATTTATACTCTCGAGCTATATTTAAAAATATATCCACAAAATCAAATATTTTCAGTTATTGTCTCCTTGTCCGGATTTAGTTGTTTATTCGTTACAAATATATTATAATCTTACTTGGCTTCATTTGTCATTTTCGTACAATAGTAAAATAACTGCTCTGGCTGGTCTTTCTAATGTAGGATATTCTTCAAATAACTAACTAAAGAATTCACCCAATAATTTTTGGAAATATTTACGATAATAACTGGGAAAGTTTTTGTTGTTAGGCGAAAGATTAAAATTTGAAATTAAGAATAATTAGGAGCAACGAATCAAGAATTTTATTATCGGTTTTATAATGAAATTACCACGAGAGTAGGCTGTGTACACCAAAACAAATGGATAGATCCAAAGTACGTACTATATTCACAACTAATCAAAAATAAAATATAAAATCACAATAATGACAAGATATAACGTAAACAATCAATATGATTCCAAACAACTCAATTTAAAAACACATCATAAATGCTTTCTTCGCCTGTCACATCGGTCAGTGAATCGTGTCGATTGCAAACCTCTTTCTTAAACGGTTCTCATGTTTTTTGCCTAACCTTGATATTGTATAGGAAAAATATTTGAAGAACTGAGTACACACGTTAATGCGCTAACTTTATACTTCCTTCCTTACCTTTATTCCCAATCATTGAAAGAATGCAATGGTGGAATGGATATTTCGAAAGGTAATTAAGTAGATCCGAAATAAAATGATTGTCCTCTGCATGGCATTAGTATATAATTATAGAACATTCTATACATCTATTGCAGTCTTCTCTATCGCTGTTTATTTGAAACTTTTGCGTCTGTCTAGGGTAGTAAAACCATTCATTTGTTTTGTCATGTGAAGGTTCTGTCTCGGGTTCTGGATAACAGCTACGAACCCAAGTAAACTTGATGTTGTACTGGGTTAGCGAGGCGGGAATCGACGAAAAACTATTTACGTCGGGAGGATTTTCAGCAGTATCCATGTTATTACGAAAACTTTTTAAACTATTTACAACACATATATGTATGTTAATGCAATAGTCACACTGCTACATTATAATTTGACCTATACTATAAACACGACATACAATATAATACACTATAATTCACTAAACTAATTAGAAGCAATAATTTCCTATTTTTCTTACTAAATGTTCGAAACAGGAAGCACGTTGTGGGCTGCCAGTCTCTCGTGTGACTCCTGCGGCAGCGAATGCGCGTCAGCGTGTGGCACGAGGCACTTCCGGTCCTGTTGTTTCAACTACCTGCGGAAAAAACGTGGCCCGGAGGCTGTGAAGGTAAAACTACTATTTTTATGCGATGTGGCTAACAGTTATTGATGCCTATATACTTACATGCTCCCGACCATACTTACACGGGAGATGTCAACTCAAATGTAGGTGATTCTGATAGCACCCGCCCTTCAGACTTTAGACTGACTTAATAACATAGCCACTAACCATTCTCAACGAATTTCAATGAAATTGTAATAGTGAAAACTTTTGACTTATGAATAATCAATTTCCAGTTGCTAACTGAGTTCAATTGTAGATTGACACATCGATTGAAATCCATACTAATATTATAAATGCGAAAGTAACTCTGTCTGTCTGTCTGTCTGTTCCGCTTTCACGCCAAAACTACTGAACCGATTTAAATGAAACCGATTTAATTGGTACACAGATAGTCTAGAGCCTGAGAAAGGACATAGGCTAATTTTTCATGCAAAAAAGGTTGTAAAGGGTTGTAAAAGGTTGAAAGGAGGGATAATAGGTTGTATGGAAATATTGTTAAAACTACTGAACCAACACAAGGACACAAGCTACTTTTTTATATAAAAATGGTTGTAAGGGGTTGTAAAAGGTTGAAAGGAGGGATAATAGGTTGTATGAAAATATTGTTAAAACCACTGAACCGATTTAATTGAAATTTGGTACACAGATAGTCTAGAGGCTAAGAAAGGACAGAGGCTACCTTTTAAAGCAGAAAAGGGTTGTAAAAGGTTGAAAGGAGGGGGTGAAAGGTTGTATGGCAGTATTGTTAAAACATATCCTTCCTGTGGGAAATTCGAATATAACGCGGGCGAAGCCGCGGGCGGAAAGCTAGTTATTCATATAAAGCACTGATTAAGAATGTTTGTTACAACCAAAGCGACCGTTTACACCAGCAACAATTCTCAATGCAATAGCAACTAGTCAGACAAATTAAACGGTTTGTTGTAATTTTTATTTTGTTATTTCCTATACAGTGTGATATAAACCTTAAAATAGAATTATTAAGATTGACTACAGTTAAAATGTTATAATGTTATAAAGTATTATAAAACTTAATAACATCGTTATAGAACAATTTGGACCGCAAGGATGAGTTACTATTTAAAAACATCTAACAACTTCTTCAAACACTAGTATATTCAAACTTCATATACAGACGACTGTTTCATTAATAACCAAACATACTTAGTACGTATATATATTTATTTATTTATAATTATATGATCAGTCAACAAATGATGATGATGAGAATACAGATGACCAACAAAACCGAACTATAAATTAAAAGGAAGTAAGTGTTTTTATTTAATTTTCTTCAATATTTATTTTAGTTTTGGACACCGAATCTTCAAGATCTGAAGGAAAGTCAGCAAGAAAGGCTTCCAATGTACGTTGTGAAGAATATTCCTGAACCTTGGTTCTCCAGCATCGCGTCGAACGACTATCGACCCTATCCATATGAAGATACGTTTGACAATCATAATATGCAAGTTTACGACGCATAAATGTTATCATGTTTCTACAAGGCTGCAGTAGTATTTAGCTGTTACGGAATATTTATGGGAAACTTTTAATAATTTATAAATGATTTCTATGATTTTATTTCTTTTATTAATAGGTTTGGAGATCAGCGAAAATTCCCAATATCTATGGTAATTTACACAAGTTGTTGCCAGTGCCAAGTCTTGCGAATTATAAGTCAGTGTTGCCAAGAACTAGATCACACGCATCTTATTATGTTTGTGAAAGCTTAATAGGTACTTATTTCGTCAAATCACAAGTCAGAAATTAGTGTCAACAAGCTTACATAGCTTAAAGAGGAAAATATACTCATAGAGTATAGACACATAGTATACACTCTTTTTGTTACAAGTATATTTTCTAACTTACGTGCTTTGGCATCACTGCTAGTGAAATTTTATATGGTTGATTCTTTTTTTGTCTATGTTCTTGTTATTATATTATGTTTATTAAGAGTTATATTATATTATGTTTTATGAGTGTGAGGGTAAAAGGCTATCCCCTATTCGTTGTTGGCTTAAATATCTAACACAACACTATGTTTTAGCTTACCTTAATATAACCTAACAACTATGTTACTACGTACTATTAAATAAACTGGTTCTACGGTTTTTAAGAACATGTCTCTGGTTATGTATTCAGGCATTTCAGGTTGACCAGATAAATAATATAATTGCAAGAAATATAATCTTTATTTACTACTTAACAATGTTACATGAGAAGTTGACGTAATTTATTTTTATATTTTAATTTCGGAACTTTTATGTCTGTAATAAAATGGCTGGTATAGACGTAAAAGTTTGAGATTTATTGATAAGTGTAATATGTCTAAGAGATTGTAAAATAAAATAATGTGAAACGTGAAAATAAAATCTTTGGTATCATAGCCTTTTATTTTACTAGCTGGAACCCGCGGATCTGTCTATGTATATCCATGAAATAGTCAAACAAAAAAACATATAGAGTCAGCTATAGTATTTTATCTATGCATATGACAGAATAGATTTTCTGCTTATTGGTAAAATATTATGTTTCTACCACCGTTCTTCAGCAAGTGGTTTAATATGTGTGAAAATGTCAAAAATGACTAAAGTAGTTTCTTCCCTTTTCACTTATTTTCTGCCCGCGCAGTTTCTCTCTCCGTGCAGCAACACCACATACTATATTTCACAGATGTCGGTAGTGATGGACACATCATTCCGACCGATTCGACAGAGTCGGTTAATTTTGATATTAATTAAATAAAGAATCGAATCAGAACTCGAATCGGAAGACTTATATAGGTATTCGAGTACCGGTACGAGTTTTCCAATACACCTTCAAGTAGTCGCATCGGATACTTTTTTCGTCGATAGAGTATGTAGAGTGGCGTAGGTTGTCTGCTTTCTTTTTCTATGGCCAAATTGTGGCATACATGATATGCATATATGGTACGATACGAGATATCACGATAATATATAGAAAATGATTCTGATAGGATTTAATACAACACAACATTTTCCTCAAGCTATCACAATGTAACACGCTTTTATTTATAAATGGGGACTATGATAAAGAGGGGGGACGAGATTGAATAATTATGTATGGTGAAAAGTTTTAGTGTTAATAATTTATTTTTAACTTTTTAGTTCATTTTATAAACAAATAATAAAAGCTTGTTTTTAAAATGGATTTTTTTCTTTAATTTTATTTTTAACTTTTTAGTACCTCTACAGGCTTGCTGAGAACAAGCCCTTTCATTTGATACTCATATTATAGGAACGAATAAAAGAAAATTATCCGCCATTTTTGGTGTTCCGCCGTATTGGATTAAGAGTGACGTAACATTATTTTTTTCTAGTTATTCTTGGCAAGCCCTTTTATTTGATAACCCATATTGTAGGAGTGCATTAAAAATAATTGGTCCGCCATATTGGATACGCCGCCATGTTGGATTTAGAATGACGTCACATTAATTTTTCTAGTTATTTTTGGCAATCCCTTTTATTTGATACCCATATTGTAGGAGTGCATTAAAAATAATTGGTCCGCCATATTGGATACGCCGCCATGTTGCATTTAGAATGACGTCACACAGTTAATCATGCATTGTCATCCGAACTAAACGTGTATACCAAATTTCAGCTCAATCGAAACCGGGAAGTGGATCAAATTTAAGTTGCAAGATTTGATTACAGACAGACAACGGGACAGGTGAAAGTAAATAAAAACGTTTGAAAAAACTTTTGTTTGTTATAAAGACTAAAAAACATTTGATCTAAAAAGTAGTAAATAAAAAAAAAATAAAAAAAACTTTTTAAAAAAACACGCTTTTATTAAAAAGATTAAAAAACCGATCTAAAAACTTGAAAATAAAAATAAAGTCACGCTTTTAGAAAATTTGGGTACATATCAAGAAAAATTTCTGATGACAAAAAGAAATGTAACTCAAAAATTTGTCTATAAAATTTAGCAAATTAGTCCAAGAACTCAATGACTATAAAAGCGTGGGGTGTTCAAAATTAAACATTACTCATTTAATGGTCTTAACATTTACACCCCACGCTTTTATAGTCATTGAGTTCTTGGACTAATTTGCTAAATTTTATAGACAAATTTTTGAGTTACATTTCTTTTTGTCATCAGAAATTTTTCTTGATATGTACCCAAATTTTCTAAAAGCGTGACTTTATTTTTATTTCAAGTTTTTAGATCGGTTTTTAGTCTTTTTAATAAAAGCGTGTTTTTTAAAAAGTTTTTTTATTTTTTTTTTATTTACTACTTTTTAGATCAAATGTTTTTTAGTCTTTATAACAAACAAAAGTTTTTCAAACGTTTTTTTAGTCTTTGCGTAAAAAGCGTGTTTTTTAAAAAGTTTTTTTTTAATTTTTTTTTATTTACTACTTTTTAGTCTCGTGATTATTATAACAAACATAAAGAAATGTACATAATTGTTCAGAAAAATGTAGTATTAGAATTAAACATATGCATTATATCAAATTCTATCTGTTGAATCTTCTGTCGCACAGCACGTAGTGCGCCTCCTCCGATTGGTCGAAGGAGTCTGGATCTGTCCGATATGGACAGATTAAAACCGCGGGTGATGTTGTTCACAACTTTATTTTGCTTACACAAACACACACACCCTATTCCTTGAAGATCCGTTCTTCACCACGGATCCACGATCAGTGTAAAACAAATACAGTGATATGGACAATTTCAAGCTTGCAATGTTCATCTCGTCACACTTCAGTGTGACGGGGAAACTGATCTGGGCATTTTGCCCACCGCAGTGATGTCACGCGCCGTCCGTTACTACGGACGCGTCCTTGGGGCGGCTACACGTATGTTAAGCCTGCGGTGTCAATAGTGGCAATATAAAGATATTGCTCAGCTGGGTGAAGCATCTCAGCAAGGCGAATATCGGACTGATATCCGTTCTGAGATGCTGTACTGTGGCCTGCAGTATGCTCGCGCACTCGCGATGGCAGTCGCTGGGCCAGTCGCTCTCGCTTCTAGCAGAGGCGGCGGTTTCATTTCTATTTGTATGGCAGCGTTCGTGTTCAGGGTCAAGGCCTTCCCTTTCACTTTCGTTTCCGGTGGCGCTTTCCCTTTCACTGACGTTCTGGTGTCTCTTTGTTGTTTCACTATCGCGTAGTGTTATGGCGGCATTTTTGTTGTCACACAATTCTTGTGTGTTCTGTGACCTCTGCAGCTGCGCGGTGGCTGAAGCTGAGTGTGTGGCGTCTTTTTGTGGCACTGGTTGTCTTGAGGCTTTGTGCTTTCTTCTTTTTTGCCTTTTTGTGGTGTCGTTTTCACTGTGCCTCCGCACACGTGGGCTGGGCACGGGCCTTCTTATGGTCTGGTTGTTAGCAGCGGCCATCAGTGAGTTCTGTGCCGTTGGCTCGCTGTCGTCGACCATTTGTGTGGCGGCTGGTGTGGGCGTGGTCCTCTGCGCGGTGTGGGCAGTGGTGGTCGCACCCATTTGTATGGTGGCAGGTGCGGGCGTGGTCCTCTGCACGGTGTGGGCAGTGGTGGTCGCACGCCGGTTTCGTGCCTCCCTGTGGTAGACCGGACACCTAGCCAGGTTATTGGCAGTGTGTGGCCCACCACAGTTGGCACACGTCGGGGGGTCGGAGAGCGGTCTTCTGCAGTCCCTGGCAGCATGGGGTCCGCCGCAGCGGACGCAGGCGAAGGGCCGGTGGCAGTTAACCGAGGTATGACGGAAGCCCTGGCAGCGGTGGCACTGGGCGGGGCCTTTCTTGCCCCTCCATGCTTCCACTGTGACTCCCGTCATCCCCAGTACCTCTTCTAGGTAGTAGATCTTGAATATACCGGGTTTCCTGGCCAGCCGGACAAAGAAAATCTTCTTCTGTCGGCCGTGCGTCGTCTCTATACTTTTGACCCACTCGGGGAGAAGCCCTTGTGCGTCAAATCTTCGGAGAGGTGTTCTGGCGTGGTGGTGTCGGGAGGCCTTTGAAGGCTAGCTTTAGGCTTCGCTCGTGGTTAGGGGAGTACGTAAACCAGGACAGTGGTTGTTGTAGCTCCGCCTCCAGTAGGTAGTCCTGGATGGTTTCGTGTTCCCTCCCGGATTTGGGAAGGAACCTAATCCCCTTCTTGTAGGCCTGGGCGCTGACTGGATGGCCTAGTCGCGCCTGCAGCTCCTTGAAATGTAGCGGCCAATCAGGGAGTCTCTCGACGACGATTGGCGGGAACTTCGTCCTTTCTTTAGTTTTCCTTTCTGCCTTTTGTTCGGCGGGAGTCGGTATTGTTGTCGGCTTCGGGGAGGGAGCCGGTGTTCTTGACGGCGAGACATCGTGGGGCGTCATCGCCGGTTGACTGGGCATCTTGGTTTGTGTCGCGGCGAAGCTTTGGTGTCGGCGTTGGTTCGGGCGTCCTTGGGGTGTCCAGGAACGCGCGGGTGAGGCGTCTGGTGTCTGTCTCGGCGAGCCGCTGCGAGGCGTGTTCGCCGACAGGCTTGGGGTTGGTGAGCGGGCCGGCGAGCAGCTGCGGGGCGTGTTCGCCGACATGCATGGGGTCGGTGTTCGCTGCGGCGTGACGTCGCGAGACGTCGTCGCCGACTGTATAGGCGTCGGAGTCGATGAGGCGTAGGGCGCCGACGTCGACTGTGTTTGCTGCGGTCTTCTTTGCAGGGCCATATGATGGTTTTCTTGTCTTATTATTTCGGCGTTATGCTCGATGAGGTGGTCCCATATGAGATAATATTCGGCCTCAGATGCGGGGTTGAAGTGAACTCGCGTTCCTCCTCTGGTGACGTGGGCTGGGATCGCTTTGCCCATTTTCTGTTCCAGCGATCTGCAGAGCGCCACCTCGCCAGGCCCCGGGATCATGGTGATCGTTGGCATCGGGTAGTCTTCTGGGTTATTGTTGTACCAGGGCAATATTTGTTGTTCTCTCAATGAGGGTATTCTTGTTTTTGGCTTGTCGGCCAAAGTCTTCGCCTTGTCGGCGAATGGTGTCGGCAATCTTGATAATGATGAAAATGTGGGTAGTTCGCCCACATTTTTTCTCGGTGAGGGTAGCGGTGGATTTTGCTGGTCTTCCGTTATTTGGTGGTATCTTGACGTCGAAGGGGATGGCGATGGCGTTGACGCCGCGCTTCTCTCTTCGTCCGTCGGGATGTCATGGCTGCGTCTTGTCGCCGTGCGTCGGCGAGTGGGCATCTTCGGAGCAGGCGTAGCGGGCATGGCCGCCTGCTGCTTCGGCTTGCGTTGGCGCTTCTTGGGAGGCATTGGATGCCTACGACCAAGAAGCGGGTGGCGAATAAGGCGATTCGCGGTCTCGGTTGCCTCGGAAATCGACGGCCACTCCCCGCAGATACACTCCCGAATGGCTTGCGCCACTCAAGGGAATGCACCACAGGTCGCAGGCGTCGAACGTCGAGAGCAAACACGAGACGGGGCGGCTGTCGGAGGTACTCTTAGGGCTGCAGCGTAGGTGAGTACGACCTCCGTTGGCGACAGTCGCGACACTCCGACAATTTCAAACTATTTCAAAGCCCTATTTATATAGAGACAACAATTACGATGCCACCGAGATGCAGAACACAATCACCGCCATCTATTGACGCGTGCCCAAACCATTACAACACACAACCGTGCTTTTACTAACCTAATATAATTGTAACCGTGCTTTCATTAACACTATCTGTTTGCTTCATTGAACCAATTCTCATATTAAAAAGTTTTTAATTTATTACAACATAATTATGTATTTTTATGATTCGAAAATGATTGAATATTGTATTGTCATCTAGAATACACATGTAAAAAAATTGAGCTCGATTGGAGCAGTAGAAGTGGTCGAAAAATCGATTACAAGATTTGATCATGACAAACAAACAAACAAACGGACAGAGTAAGTCAATAAAAAGCGTGTAAAAAAAAGCTTGTAAAAAGTAACATACCAGAAATTCGGTTCTGGTTAAATAAAACGATAGACAATTGTGGAATCTTATATTTTCCTTTTGAACCGTCATAGTAACATTACAATTATTAAAATTATCAACAGATATTTCATGATATACATACATTTAACTTATATTAATTAATGCTTGATGAATTTAATGAGCATTGTTACATCTATTTGCAAGCATAATCAAGAAACATCTTTAATATATATTTGTCTAATGTCGTCTACGGTAAATATCTATTAAATTGAGTTTTATTTTCGATTAGTAACAGAATAAATTCATACTTGTTCTTATATTTGACAACACCGAATTTCGAAATGAAACCAAAAAAATGTAGGCCTTCAGACAATTCATTAAAGTAATATTCTTCTTCTAAACTGGGAGTCAGCTGCTTTAGGTAATCTGTCACGAGAGCGGTGTAGGGAAAAATTCCAATCTGAACAACACGCTCTCATCGTATTTTTATAGACGTAGGAACATCGCAAATAAGATCGAAAGTATTGGAGCTAGGAAGTAGGTTTATCTTCATCGTCATTTACTATAACAATACAAATACTCGTCCAATTCATCAAACATTAATATTATCTTATATTCTGTACTAACTTAACACATCACTGAATTATAACTAAATCTAACTTTACAAACTACGTCACCTCCTAGACCTAAAAAGTAACGAATTCGTCGTTGTGAAAATAAATATTAAATTTATACAGTTATTATGAAAAAGAAAATTTACTTGAAATCAAAAATTTGAATGCCAGCCATTTTGTTCTTTAGGTTTACAATTTCTGTTTTGATCTGACATCAAGGTCAGCGTCCGTTTAGACTTACTGAACGTATAACAAAGAATCTCTGGATCTTTATCGCATCTGATGACATCTTATTGAAAAAAAGGAACGAAATTGATTTAAAGTTACCATTTTGAATGCCAGCAGTATTACTCGTATTAACAGATGGTTGTAGTACGTATATAAAAATATCTATGACTGATCTGAATTATCTAGATATCGATAAGTTTAATACTGTACCACAGGGAAATTCTCATCCTTAGCGTGATGACAACTGGCGATAAGATTGTCGCTAGTAGCAAACTTTGCATGAACTGAAGAGATAGAACATAGCTATTAAAATGGCCAATATTATGACAAACTTAGGTAAAACGGTATTCAGTCAAGCGGGATTTGAATCATTGCGGAAAAAATCTCATGGGAAATAAACCCCAGATCTCTCGTTCAATATCAGTCTGTCAGTACATCATAGAGGCGGAAATAAAACTCGCCTTACATCCAAAATTATATTTTTTTGTAATTTTTGGACTGTTAAATAAATTTAATCCATACTACCTAAGTGTGTATAACTTTTTTCATACGAGTTTTACACCTGAGGCGATAAAGATTTATTTGAAATATTAAAAATCACCATCGTTAAAAATCAGAAATTGAATTTTGAATGTAGAGTATGACTAATTAATAATGAAATGTCAATTCATCAAAGTTGACAGACAGTTCGATCACTTGGTAAACTAAAAATTAGTGAGAAACAACCTACAGAGAAATTGGAACAATTGGATATACTCGCCTAATTTCTTTGAATCTATGATAAACTGACTTTATTTTTTTAATTTTATGAACTGGTAACATAGACCTTTAAGTCAGCTGACTTTATTCAACACAATATAACCACAGATAATACAACCGCGCAGCCTTTTAAATAATTTTATAAAACAATTGAGCTCGGATCGCTACGGCCGGTGTACCATAGAGCCAAATCCATTGCTTAGGTCCTTGTCTAATATGTTTGTTATTTACTGATTGAATGCGGCCTCCTTCTGTTTTCTTCTGGATATTTCTGCACTCGCCTCCTGGATGGCTTCCCAGAGTTTAGCCTCAGAAAGGATTTGGCGGGAAAGTTCCTCAATTGCGTTCTCCGAATCTAAGATGGAACCGAGAGTGTCGTCATCAACGAACTGTAAGTGAAATGGGATATTGGTAAATCAGTTTGTTATAACCATTAATGAAATAGGATACACAGCACCGGGCCCTGCGTGATACCTTCGAATTATAAACAATGCCTGCTAAATGACATCTCGAGTTTTTGTAGAATTAGTATTATGAGAAACTAGTAATTACATGTGAATTACAGTGAGTTGTGTAAAAAACATAGCTTGATTTCGCTATGCGATAGACGTCGCATACAAGACATGACGGTGCTTCACGATATAGGCTCTGGAAAAATGGATTGCGTTGAACTATTCAATAGGATCATAATCTTGAACGTGCCTCAAAGAAGAACAAAGCACACTCAGCTTTTATATGTACCAATAGTGCGCACGAACTATGAAGCCAATGACATGACCGTAAGGCTTCCAAAAACGTTTAACAAATTCTTTTCTGATACTGAGCTTTTTGCCTCTTCAAAGAAAGCATTCAAGTCGTCAATTTATAAAATTATTAGATCCTGACATTTTAATTTTAATTTTTTTATTTTTATTTTTTTATTTTTACTGACATTAATTAAAATGTTATTTTTTATATAATTTTTGATCAATCTTTATTTCAATTCAACATTTATCAATTTATTAATTAAAATTAAAATTTAATTCCATCGATTTTTATTATTCAAATTATATATTTTTGTTTTTAACTATGTTGTGAATTCGCATTATTACCGGGTGCACGATATTGTCTCTTTAATAAAGATGCCATGTAAGCCTGCGCTAAAACTCGCGTTATCGTAGTCAGATTGAACGGATCGATCGTCGTAGTGAATTATAAAGACACACACATATTCTTATACTCGCCCATACGCACACACACACACGTACATACACATGAACACACACATATAAGTTTATAAAATAAGGCAAATATTACTTTTAATTTATTTTCTTTTGTATTGTACTAAATGTCACACACTTACCCTAAATTTTTATATATAGTACCTACTCAAGATAGCAAAGTAAGTTTCTGTAATTGGCTTATGTACAGACATATTTTTTTTGGATAATTGAAAGACGAATTTAAGCTGTAGAAACTGTGTTCATGATAAATAAATAAATAAATAAATGTGTGCTATACTCGGCCAGCACCATTACCAGTCAATAGTAACAGCTTTTGAATCCCGGCTTCTTTCGCGATATACATCATTTCCCGTGGGATACTATCCTGTGATAAGAAGTATTCAAAGTCCTTCCCCGGATGTTAAACTACTCTCATACTAATTTTGAATTAATTTAAGCCGCTTTGATTGAAAAGCGTAACAAATATAGTTATTAAATTTCTATATTTGCTGTATTAGCACGGAGAAATGTAAAGGAATAACCACTGGGTGGTCAAAAAGGTTAGTTTGAGTAGCAATAATATTTTTTCTAGAGAATCTTTACTTCGATATACCATTAAATATTATATAAGTATTTCGACTTTCTCTAACAACCGATTATAGTGTTATATTTTTTTTACATCACGATGTTGGCAGACAGTCCTAGGGCGCCTTATGATTAGCGGTTGCCGTAGCCTATAGACACTTGCAATAACATGAGAAATGTCATAGTGCAGCTCTCCGGGAATACCTCGGCAGGGAGCTACCACAAACGAAATGTACGCGGGAGGAAATTCCTCCGAAATTGGGACCATTTAAATTCCAGTGTGTGAGCATGAACTCCCTGTCGATGGAGAGCGGTGCGATGATAGAAAGTGGTCGTGAGCATCATATCGAACAACTTCTCGGAACATAACCCAAGTCACACGATAACTACATGAGTCATTATATTTATCGATGATGAAGAAGAAAGGGGAAGAAATTACATCTTCGCTAAGCATTATTAGTCACTTAACCGTTCTTGTGTACGTAATGGACGTGCTTTAGTTGTTTTCATAGCGAATGGTGAACAAAAAGTGAGACGTTCTCAAGATTACGTTTTATTTTTATTGGGAATTAAACAGAAACATTTTGAATCATTTACGGCGGACTACAAATGACAAAGAGTTTGCCCTGATTGGGTCAACTCGAAACGGAAAAGAATTGATGGCAACACAGTTGTTCTTAGTTCTGAGCACCCATTTAATGATTCCAATGTTAATAAAAAATGCACTAGGTATAAAGATTAATTTAGATTCATTACTAAAGATTTCTAGAGTCTGAAGAAAATGCTCTAGTGTAAACATTTATGATTACAAACAGATACTTAAGAGCTGAGTCTGTTATTAAACGTCACACTGTCGTGTTGCAATTTGCTGCAAAGTTTAAAAAAACCCTTCTGTTTGTTACGCCAACTACATACTTTTCTTATTTACTTTCCGTTCCGAGACTGGTAGAGAATGCCTTGTTGCTTTAAGTCTATTATCTTATATATATAAAAATGAATCGCAAAATGTGTTGGTAAGTGCATAATTCAACAACGCCTGGACCAATTTGGCCAATTCTTTTTTGTTAATGTTCGTTGAAGTTCACGGAGGGTTTTTACAATGAGGAAAATTCGAATAATTATCGGAAATACCCTAAAAACAGCCCTTTTATTTTCCCATGCAAACGTTTTAACTAAAACGTACAGTCGAATTGAGCTTTATTGTTATTGTATAAAGTTCATATTGCAAGCAATCACTGTTGTCTAAGCAATGAAGGTGTGTTCCTAACATCAAAGAGTCAATTTGCGCTTTATTAACGCTACATATAGTTGAAATTCAATCATATCTATCAAAACAGTGCGCATGCGTGCGTATGAGCACAGAATACATCGTTGGAGGATTTAATGTCACGTTCCAAAATTGAATAGCCACAAAATGTAAAAGGTCATTTAGACTTTTTTTGAAATTTGATTGGCTATGTGACATTATCTATAAAATAATTAGGAACAAAAAACTGCCACTGTACAAATCTTTTTGACAGGACGAAGTCTGTCGGGTCTGCTAGTTGCAAATATTTATATTCTAGATTATATATATAATCTTATTGTATTCATTTGTGTGTGTGTTTATTAGATAGTAAGTTTATTATCATTTTAATTTAATATTCTTTGTCACTCGTTTGACTAGTAGAGAATGTTTCGTTATATTAAGTGTGATTTTTGAATTTGACTTATATTTTACAATAAACATTGATGAAGTAAACTAAAGACAGTCGCCTATAGTTGTTTCGTGTGAGTTTTGCAACAAATCTGCAACCTTCACAGGAACCAGAAAACACATATAACTCGTGTATAAAATATAATGTTAAAGTACCCCATAATTTCACTGCCTTATCTTACTTTTCAAAGCAGAACGCAGCGAAGCATACAGATTACAAACATATGCATTGTAGAGGAGTCTCCTAATACAGTCAGACTGTGGTATTGCAATTTGCTGCTTCTTAAAAAAAAACACCTGATGTACTGTAACCACTTAACATAAGATGGGTAGTCCGCTTGTTTATCTATACTAATATTATAAAGAAGTAAAGTTTGTGTGTTTGTATATTTGTTAAATTGTAAGGGGTAATCACAGGATCTACTGAACCGATTTTAAAAATTCTTTCAGCAATAGAAGGCCACGTTATTGCTGAGTGTCATAGGTTATATAAAAAATGAAAAATAAAAAGGTTTTTACGTGGTGGTCCGTTTTGCAAAGTGAATCGGAGAAAAAAACAGGCAGCGGACGGCGCGCGATGGCTTCGGGTTTAATTCGGATCGCGTTCGTGCTCGCTTCGGGGATTATTAATATTATGCCCAACGAAAGTGGGCACGGGTCAGCTAGTTATGTATAATTCAGGAAAAACGATAAATATCAAAGCTATATTAATTTCCCCATACAAAGGCTTCTAGATTTTTGTAGCCTGTATTGTCGCATAGGCAAGATTAGTTTTATTTCTCGCATTTAATTTATGAATTTGTAAATGTTTTCTAGTATAATACAAATGTGTCTGTGACATAAAACCTTTTTTGTACTATCTACATCTTTTTAATGTTGACAGTTCTATTTTTTGACATTTGTCTTTGATTTATAATTTTTCCGTTGATACATAATATGTCAACACAATTACATTATACAATTTTATTACATCTTTCATTTTAAATACATAAGTACAGTCTTTTACAAATGCTTACCTGTCTTTGCCTCATGATTTCCTGCACGGGCATGCCGGGTGCCCCTGACGACCTCTTACGCCCACACCCTGCAATAAATTACAATTAAATTATTAACATTGCGATTATTTTCATGTTGAATTTAAGTGAGTCGGGATGACTACGGGACATAGTTCTCCCCCAAGTGTCTTCATACCAATCGGTACTGCACTGCTAACTTCCAGAACCATTTAGAACCTTCCAGAACCTCCCTGCGATCTCAATAACGATCTCCGTAGTCGAATTAATACAATAGGTACCAGTTTCAAGGGGTCGCCATCTCAGAGCTCGGGTTCGAGTATCGGCCGAGGCAGATTGTTAGCGCCACTTATTGGCAATATACATAAAATACCTACCCCTTCCCTTGACCTATCCCCGGACCTGAGACGCGACGACAGCGCCGCGATATAAAGGTAATATCAAGATGGCGATAACTCCGGCGCCGCGCTACCGTTGTCTTCAATTTATCAACTCGATAATTTCGCATACATTCGCTAACCGCTTAATTCATCCGCCCCGGGGCAAACCCGTCTCACAGTTGGCGTGTGCAAAGTTTGAACCCGGTGATACCGCAAGAAGAGGTGGTTAACGTCGCTGATGGTGTGACTAGACATCGGAGGAGCCCCGCAACCTCTGAACCAGCAACCAATACATACAGGATATATATATATATATATATAATATATATATATATATATATATATATATTATATATATATATATATCTAATATATATAAATCTCATGTCACAATGTTTGTGCTCAATGAACTCCTAAACTACTTAACCGATTATAATAAAATTCGCACACCATGTGCAGTTCGATCCAACTTGAGAGATAGGATAGTTTAAATCTCAAATTATCGTTGCAATTTTAATTTATTGCTAATTATTTTGCTGTTATTATTTGACAGTCACAATTATCTGTTAACTCCAAATGATTCTAACAGATGTCGATACCTTTCGACTGGGTTGAGTAAGTAATCAATAGATGGCGCTGCTATGATAAATCTTAATATTATAAAACGTTTACAGGTTTTTTGCAGTGTATTTAGTATCTGCATTGTACCCGTGCGAAGTCGGGGCGGGTCGCTAGTATATATATATATAGATGTATGTAAAATATTTATATTTATCTATACGTATAATAAAATCTGTGAAGAGGTCAATTCTGTACATGAAATATGTTTCCAAAATAACTACCAGATACTGATGCCAAAAATTCTAACAGTAAAATTTTTGTCTGTCTGTCTATCTGTATAACCGTTATAGAAACAAAAACTACTTCACAGATTTTAACGAAACTTGGTAAAATTATTTTTTAAACTCCTGAGCTAGTTATAGCATACTTTTCATCACGCTACAATCAATAGGAGCAGAGCAGTGAAGGGAAATGTTGGGAAAACGGGAGAAGTTACTCCATTTTTAACTGTTAGAGTGCTAAGCAGTGATTTTGCGCTGCGGCGATTTGTATCGAAAAGTGCGACGCACTTTTTTCTGTATAACCCAAAAAGATTTATTAAAATTGATTAATATTTGTCTAAATGAGAGTGTTTTATTTGACACCATAATTTTTTCCTTTAGAGTAGTCAAAATATGCATATAGCATTTTCAATAGATTTTTACATAAATTGCTTAGCACTCAAACGGTTAAGCTACCGTCGCGTGTACAACCTTAATGTTATTGTTTAATCTACACAGAAATGATGTATGACGGAAATGTTCTTCTTAAAATTATATAAAAAATTTCCCACGACAGCATTTGTCTATCTTTTACTGTTAACTCAGAATAACACGTGTAACTTCCGATAGCTTAGCAGTTGGAAGCTTTCTGATTATATTGGTCTACTCTTACGTTTATAACGATATAGAAACACCAAAGTTATACATGAATACGATGAATACGCTAATACAAATAATAATATGAAATAAGGAAAATGCTACTTAAAATTACGATTTCGTCTCAACTGTAGGTCTAGAGAGGGGAAGTGCCACTGGCCTAAGATTTTTGCGTTTTATGCTGGGTTGCTGTTATTCGGGAAGGAGGAGATCACCTACCGATTGACTCAGATACTCACCGGGCACGGCTGCTTCGGTGAGTATCTGTGTCGAATAGGACGGGAGGGATCGACACATTGTCACCACTGCGCATCCGACCTCGACTCGGCCCAGCACACGCTAGCGGAGTGCCCCGCGTGGGCCTCCGAGCGCCGAGTCTTGGTCGCAGAGATCGGGCGAGATCTGTCTCCGCCGGCATTGATTGCGGCAATGCTGGCGGACGAGGGAGGTTGGAGGGCTGTGGCCTCCTTCTGTGAAGCAGTAATGCTCCAGAAGGAGGCCGCCGAGCGGGGTCGGGAGATGGCCGATCCCGCTCGAAGGAGGCGGCGCCGGGCTCGGTAGCACAGCTGCGGCGCCGCCGCGGGTCGCCGGCGGGCGCGAGGAAGTCGCGACCGCTACGGCGACCCGGGATGGACCACGCCCCTTCCGTGGCCGGGGGGCGTCGTCGGTGGAGGGGACCGGGGGAGGTGGTAGCTTCCCCCGAGGAGGGCTCCCCTCTAGAGAGGGGAGCGGAGGCTGGGGGTTCCCGGAAGTGGCCTTTGTGTTCCGGGGGCTCCCTACATGCCTGAGGAAGGCCATCCCTGAGGTTTTTAGTGGGTAGGCCTCCCCCCTTCTGGGGAGGAGAGCCCCACATAACCCTGGCTCGCCACAGCCGGGGTATGCAATCTAATGCATTTTCCTCAGGGGAACAAAAAAAAAAAGGTTGCTGTTATTCAATGGTTGTTCTTTATTTCAACCATTTTGATCAATTTTCTGATATAAAATTTTTGCCAATTGCTTGGTAGAAATTTACTAAGTGAATTCCCTAGCTAAATTTAAATGAGCAAGGTTTAGTTAATTGATAACAATCTGTTATCACCGTTGTTAAATTAATAACAATCTGCTATCATCTGGAGAAACTCTTCTTCTTCTTCTTTCTTTCGTTCTTTTATTCTACCTGAAATACTGTTTTCAGGTTCGTGTACTCGATGACGTCACAATCCACATATTTCGCTGCTCACCAGGTAGTGTTCAGAGTCAACATCTACGCCATGATATGCCCAAGAATCATATAATGAACCTTTCAATCTATCATCTACAAGCACAAAGTCAATATTCAGACCTACTTCTCTAGTATACATGTGAACCTCTGTTTTATAAAACATAGTGTTTATTATCATAAGATTCCATTCTAAGCAAATCTCTAGAAGGCTTGTCACATTACCATTCACCTTAACTACTTCGTACCTTCCTAACATTCTTTTATAACCATCTCCTTTAACACCTACCCGTTACAATCTCGTAACACAACAATTATTTCGTTTTGTTTGCTTTCATTCAAAACATCCTTAACAGACTCTTAAAATAAAGTCAAATCTAGAAAAGTAAATCCCATAAATCAGTAACACATTCTTTCATTCTTTGGGTAAGTACGAACTCAAATCCTTGGTGGGTATCAAGGAGTTGAATTACAAAATATCAATTCTTCTAACTTTCATCATCTCACATACCTCATTAACAATTTTCTCTCGTAGCATTCCCATGATTAGCAAGAGAAATATCTGTCCACTTAGAGAGAGCCCCGAATGCCTAGGTAAGGATAGCCATTTTCTGTAGGCATTCTGCTTCAAGGCTAAGTGGACGCAAACAATTAGACACGTCTCTAGCTCGCATGTCAACCGTAGTGCGGCAGAAGGGTACGAGGAAAAAGGAGAGGTTCAGAATGAGAGTAAGCTATAGGATTTGTTGACGTTGATTTTGGAGAGGATAATGTAATATGTTGTATCTTATCCTACTGACTTGGAATAGGAAGAAAGTGGGTCAGCAGAAGCTCGGGGAGTCCAGGATCGTATACCCGATCTACTGCATCACATTTATCGGACAGGTGTAGAATACCAGGAGAATTTGTAAAATATCTATTATATCTGCATATTATACTATATAGTCAAACTATCCTCTTCTAGACAATTTGCAACTAAAGTATTTCGAAGTGCGTTATTTAAAATCTATACAAGAAGCTACTATGCTACTCTAGAGTTAATATTAATTTAGCAACGGCATTTTAGTAAACAGCTTAATATTATATCCCTATGTTGTGACGTGTTATTACTTATTTATATACTTAAATAATACTTCTTCTAATTCACCTGTGAAAGCGTTGCAGAATGGCCGTTTTTTGGGCGTGAGCATCATCTCTTCGTTCAGTCGAGGGTCGAAGTTTCTCGGGATCTATAATTACGCAACAAATATAAAATTAATCTTACAAATTCATTTAAAAATTTCATATTTTAACATATTTAAGTTTAATGGCGCAAAAAAAAATTATGGACGTGAATATGTAAGAAAAAATAAATAAGGTCATATTATTAGCTAAATGTGAATGATCTTTCAAGTTCCATGACATTTCATTGAACATCACGGAAATCGTAGCAAAAATTTTGAAAATGAATACTTTATTCTGTAAATATATAGAATAAAGTATTCATTTTCAAAATTTTAGAATAAAGTATTCATTTTCAAGATTAATAAATCTATTAGACTTTCAAAATTTACTCCATAATGAAATAAATAAATATTATAACATGTTTCTAGCACTGTTTCTTAATTCTATGGAGTATTTCAATTAGGGAATTCGAACAATTAGCCGTGTAGCGTGGTCACAAAGTCTACAATCTTCAATGAACTATTGAAAATCACTCAAATAAAGGTAAAATGTTTGAAAATATAACTTTTTTCATATATAAAAATCATTAAGACTTACAGTGGCTGAATAGCAGCAGTCCATTAACAACATGGCCGCCACGATGAACACGACAATACGGGTGACGATCGCCATTTTGTTTCCGGGTTGCTGGTGCATATATCAACCTAAAACAAGATTTTAGAAATATTAATATACACTTCTCATCAAAAAAATCGAAACACCTTGCAAGTTTACGTTTTGTCAGGACAGGATCAGAAAAATGTGTACATCCCAACTAATATTATAAATGCGAAAGTGTGTTTGTTTGTTTGTTTGTTTATTTGTTTGTTTGTTTGTTTGTTTGTTACCTCTTCACGCTTAAACTACTGGACCGATTTCAAAAATTCTTTCACCTTTGGAAAGCTACATTCTCCCCGAGTAACATAGGCTACTTTTTTATCCCGGAAAAATCGACAGATCCCACGGGATGCGCAATAAAGGCTTCGCTCAAAAACTACTGCACAGATTTTTATGCGGTTTTCATCAATAGATAGAGTGATTCTTGAGGAGTTTTGCGGCATTTTTTATCTCGGAAAAACGGATAGTCCCACGGGAAGCGCGATAAAATCTTCGCACCATAAACCGACTTCCGCGTATATGTAGCCGTGGGCAAAAGCTATGACCCTTAACCCTCTATACACCCAATCCCGAAATCCACGCGGGCGAAGCCGCGGGCAGAAAGCTAGTTTAGGAATAAATGTTAAATATCGTTTAATAGTGAGTAATATGAGCTTATCAAATCTTAATGTTAATGTTCTAAATTTAAATGAATTTTTCATAGGTTTCGTATTTTGTTAAATGAGTCATTTTTATTCCGTATGGAGTATAAAGGAAATGGATAAAACAACACACGTAAATGAAAAAAAAAGCTAAAAAACGTTTATTTAATAACTTGTATTCCCTCCCCGAGCTCTAATTACTGCTTCCATACGGTTCTTCATCGATCGGATGAGAGTCACGATCACATGCTGTGGTATATTGTCCCATTCCTCTTGGATTGCATCTTGCAGCTGGCTAAGTGTTTCTGGGGCAGGATCTCTTGCTCGAATTCATCTCTTTAATTCATCCCACAGATGTTCAATGGGATTCATGTCCGGGCTTCTTGCTGGCCATTCCATAATAGAGATATCGACTTCGTTAAGATAATCTCGTACGACGCCCGCGGTGTGAGCCCTAGCATTGTCGTGCATGAATATGAAGCCGTTGCCAATAAAATGTGCATAGGGCATCACATGAGGCTCGAGACACTCTTCGACGTACCGATGACAGTTTAGTGCAGGCAGACGTGGCCCAGACACAAAAGCAAGCTCTGTCTTACCGTCGGCGCTGATTCCTCCCCAAACCGTCCACGAACCGCCACCATAGCTGACCTTTTCTTCAATGCAGCATTCTGCATAGCGTTCTCCGTCTCTTCTGTAGACCTTGTTCCTTCCGTCGTTACCATACAGCATAATTTTACACTCATCAGAAAAGAGAACTTTACTCCACTGTAGGTATGACCAATTTAGGTGCTCACGTGCAAAGTTAAGGCGCGCTCTTCGATGGTCTGCAGTTAATTTCGGCCCATTTGCTGGCTTTGCGGTACCAGTCCACGATCCTTCAACCTTCTTCTAATTGTAGAGTCACTTACAGCCACCCTTCGTACAACACGAAGCCGCTGCTGCAGTTGAAAAGCGTTAAGGCGTCGATTTCTTAAAGAAGTTGTTACAATAAATCGATCATCTCGCTCAGAAGTGACCCGATTCCTGCCAGATCCTGAACGGCGCGTGAACAAACCAGTCTCCCGATAACGTTTATAGACTCTATGAACAGATGACAGGCTTAGATGCAGTCTTGCAGCCACAACACGCTGACTAAGGCCAGAATCCAGCAATGCCACAACTTGGGCGGCTTCTGTGGGCGAAGTATCCATACGTTTTAGAAAAATAACCTTTTTTCAGACGTCCCAAAGTCACAGTATTGAAATAAAAAACAAAAAGTTTAAGGATAGGCGCCAATTTTTAGTTTTTAAACGCTAAATGTACTCCAACCCTAAACACACATTTGTCTCAAAACAGTGATTCATTTCGTTTATAAGATAAACAAATGAAATTCTAATTTTGAATTTAGAATTTTCGCTTATTACTGTAATGGCCAAATTGCCAGCTATACATTTATGTTTTTTTTTTCATAGTATGAATTCTTTTTTGTGTTAAATTCGGACAGAAACAATGAAAACGGAAGTGTTTCGATTTTTTTGATGAGAAGTGTATTATTCCAATATTTACTTATTGGAATGTGACGTTGAACGTTTTTATACATTCATGCCCGCTGGAAAACAATAATTAGGCTCTAGATGGTTTACGTTTACCTAGATGATATGTAAAATGAAACATATTCAGATAATGTGTTGTTTGGTTTGTTTACATTGCGTAGGACATATAGAAAAATCTTTGCGATGCGTGGTAGTTATACGACCAGTATAATTATATGCCATCACATCAACAAAATATCTGGCAGCTATCTACAAAAGTGTGGTTTGATTAAAATTCTCATCAGATATTCTCAACGCTTGAGCCTCAGCACCTTGATCTGTGGCATGTTGATCTTATGTTAGCGACTGAAGAATCCAATACTTCGCTTGACCGCTTCGTGAGCCGCGCATTCTATCTCTGATCTCTGAGTGGTAGCAAGGCTGCGAAAGAGACCCACCAAACTTCGGTGGGCATATATGATGATTCGGTGAACAGATCTAACGATGACGGATGCGTTGGCAAAGTTTAAGATTGGTGACAGAGACTATATCTTCCTACAAGGACTCCTGGGTATGTTGCCATCTTGTGACATAAGATGGAGATTATTTCAAAGTCATGGACCATTTAAACCAGAATACAAGTATGTAACAAACAATTCTAGTACAGTTTCTGGCATAATAGGCCGCTATGTTTTCTCCCATAACTTTATTTACATTTTACACTAAGGCGCTTAACTGCTTAACTGCACAAAACATAAAGGTGATGGCCAACATTTGTATGGAAGGTGGGCCTGAGTAATGTGCAGCGACGAAACTTTACCAGAGAAGAGTATAAATTATTGTAGATCATCTGGAGAAAGATTAGATTTTAAATATCTCACGTTTTTTTTGTAATTAATAATTTAAATTATTTGGCAAGTTGATGGAATGTTTTTTATAAGTTTTTTTTTCTTTTTTTAATTTGCGCAAGACATGCTGTCAAAGTCGCATTGACAGCGGACGAATGTCATCATTGGCTACAGACTATGTACATTCAGGGTGGTCAGTAACACAACATGTCTAGAACTTCATGAATGTATAATTACTAAATTACATTTCTTTTGTTAACTATATAACCAATTTTCAATAACATTTAAATAAATTATTAAAATAAATTAATTAAAACATTTTAACCACGTTTTGGGATGCGTTTGAATATCTAGGTACTTTCAAACATCATTTTGCCCATGTCCTTTCAGTTGCCCGCACTGCGATTAAATAATCGATGGAAATGCATATATAGTAAAATTTTAAGTTTCGTCTTATAATTAGTCGGTTAACTTTGTTGATTTGATTTATTCTGTTTCCATGAAATCCATTTCTTATATCCATTATTAATCGTAATCGATTTGAAATCATTAAGCAGTTACACAAATCCTAAACACCAGATTTCAGTTTAATTTGGAAGTTAGTGTATTTATAAATCTGTATCACACAATTTATCGTATCGTGTATAAAGAATACTACAAAAATATAGAGAGAACGACTCTAAATAAGTCGTAGCCCGTATTTATCTTAACTTTAGCCACAGTAACTTTATATCTTATGTCACATGTTGACAATGTACGCTGTGGTTTTTATGCGAGTTGCACTTGTGCTGCGGGTCTCACAGGATTTACATGTATTATAGGCGACTGCAACTACTTTACATGAGGTGGGCAGTTTCCTTGTTTGTCAACATATAACATAAAATTTAAGTATCGTGCTGATTTTGAGTGATTGACTTCTACGTAACGGGCCGCGAATTCGATTCCCAGATGGAACAGATATTATATGTAACACTTTATTGCACAATTAGACATTATGTAAAATATACAAGAAAGATTTTGTATAATGGTGGACTTATCTCTAATAGAGACCTCTTCCAGCCAACCAAAACGGACGTCTTAAAAAAAATGTGTGGGAAAGCTTTATGTGCAACTTTTGTTATAATTTAATAATATTTTACTTATAAAACAATAAATACATAATAACAGTGCTATACATGTTATATTTTGTATTCTACGAAAAAAAATCCGGTCTGGGTGTATGCATGTGATATTCTATGTTTGTGACTGCACCCACAACACAGGATAAAAATTCTAGTGTGAAAGAAAGAAGGAAATAAAATCTAGTTTACTAATTCCAAGATACAGGTTAGTTGCTAGTTTATTGTTTGTAGTTGGTTAGATCATTATGGAATTAGAATATTTTTGTATTCATTTTATTTACCTATTTTAAGAAATGAATCAAAAAAGTTATTTATTTTTATTATCACCCAATTATTATCCCTAACGAAATCGCCAGCGACTTCGTCCGCGTGGAATAGTTATTTTGAGCATCATATTTATTTTTGCAAACAACCACCTCAGCTGTTACCCGATCTTGACAACGCGACATATCCACATTTGATCACCATAAAAACAATTCTAGTGAGTTAACATTTAAAGATAGACATATACTGTCGCGGACATTTTTTTAGATCATTTTAAGAGGAATAATTCTTTCATACATATTTTTTTGGTATCTAGTACCGTTTTCGCAGCGCACGCAACGATAAATAATTTTCCCTCAAAGATAAATAATTTTCACCGATTTTTCCACATTTTCCATTATTTCTTCGATCCTATTAGTCGCAGCATGATGTTATTAGCCTAAAGCCTTCCTCGATTAATGGGCTATCCAATAAAAAAATAATTTTTCAATACGAACCAGGAGTACCAGAGATTAGCGCGTTCAAACAAACAAGCAATCAAACTCTTCAGCTTTATAATATTAGTATAGATTATTGTGAGTCACCCATAAAAGATAGACATATGCTGTTGCGGGATGTTTTTAGACAATTGAATATAGAATATTTCCGTCATACATGATTTTTATGTGACTATAACCATTAAGACTACACACGCGACGGAAGCTAAAAAAATGGAGTTACTTCTCCCGTTTTCTCAAAATTTCCCTTCACTACTCTGCTCCTATTGATTGTAGCGTAATGGAAAGTATAATAAAGTATTCTATAACCTGCCCAGGAGTATGAAGAATAATTATACCAAGTTTCGTTAAAATCCGTCCAGTAGTTTTTGTTTCTATAAGGAACATACAGACAGACAGACAAAAATTTTACTGATTGCATTTTCGGCATCAGTATCGATCCCTAATCACCCCCTGATAGTTATTTTGAAAATATATTTCATGTACAGAATTGACCCCTCTACAGATTTAGGAACATGAATTTTCAACTATACTTGGAAAGCAGAATCCTAAGACGCTTTGCAATCAAATATATTAATAGGTTACGATTTCATATCCGGGCGCAACCGGCGCTCCGGTACGCCCCGCCGTGCGCAGTAGGAGGTGACCGGATACGGCACGGATATATGAAATCACAGGGTAAATAATTAAGTTCAACCAAGTCAAAGCTTTAATAATGCATATCTATTTCATTTGTCTCATCGTCGCATAGTTTAAATTTGTTGTGAAATTGAGGTCCAGGAGACCTATTTTTGAATTACGAAAGCGATTTCGAAATCACCGCTGACTAAAATAATAGTCAGCGGTGACTTTGAGATCACGGATTCCTAAACATCGAATTTTTGAAAGTCGATCGCAGAGCTGCCAACATAGATAAAGTACACACATAAATGTAAGTTCGGTTCCACGCAGAATGTAGCCGCTGCCGGTTAATGCCAGCTTAACTATTATGGTTATTATATATATATATATATATATATATATATATATATATATATATATATATATATATATATATATATATATGCTACATTCATATATATATATATATATATATATAAATAGACTGAAAATCAACACATCAACTTCAGACTTGTCAATATGTTCTCCGAACAAAACAGATAACATTTCCATAAGTATGACTTGATTACGAGTGGGTGAGGGCACTCGTAATGAAATCACACCTGTGACTAAGGTAGTCACGTCAGTGATATTCAAAAATAAGAATTATTGAAAATCGGCGATTATTAGTCACATGGTGATTTCGAAGTCGCATTCGTAATTCAAAAATAGGTCTCCTGAGGTGTATCTGTATCTCTAACATAGGTCCCTCATATGTTTCTTACTGCGGTTCTCATGCGATTTGAATGTTCATTCCCTACCTTTAAATTGAACAAGACAAATGTCTTTCAAATCGAATCCATTCATTTAATTGTAAACATAGGTGGTGCAAACAATTTTATAGTATCACTAGCGACCCGCCCCGGCTTCGCACGGGTGCAGGAAAAAATGGTTATGGTGGGTTATCCCTAAGAGATAGACATATACCATCGCGGACTTTTTTGTGGATTTTTGTAAGTTGTACAATACTGTAGTACATTATTTTGGTCTATCTCGTAGGGTTCAGCCAGCGTTTGCAATATAAGCGCAAAAAAACGTGCTTATTTACGACATCACATTAGAAACCTTTAAATTTATCAGTGTTTCTCTACTATATTATGCATTTATTATACATACAAACCTTCCTTAAGAATCACTCTATCTATTAAAAAAAAACCGCGTCAAAATCGTTGCGTAGTTTTAAAGATCTAAGCATACATACGGACATACAGCGAAAGCGACTGTTTTATGCTATGTATTGATTATGCTCGTCATTAAAGCGTGAAAATATTTATCATTAGTCACAAAAAGGCACGAAATTTAATAAGTTATAAAAAATATATTCATTTATTTATTGTATAAAATTAAATAGTGTATATGTAATTTTTTTTTTGCGTAGATATCAAATCAATATTAATGAATCATGAGTACTTTATACTATTAACAATGCTAATGTTATGTAAGTAATAACATAAAATTATGTCAATTTTATCGTTTAACTTTCGTATATCACACTATTTTACGCTATTTATTAGTTAAAAATGATTGCAAGAATATTTTGATAGTAAGCAGCTTCGAGGAAGAAACGCTTACAGCGTAAAAATACCCAAAATTGTTTGCCCAATAATAAAAATATATCGTTGATTCCTCACTTGGAAATTGTAAAAAACATAGACTCTGGTGAAAGATATTTTCATTTTACTAATATATACAAAACATATCGTATTAATATGAATCATAAAAAAGGTCAAATTATGATGAATCCATATTATGTACAAGATTTTTAAAAACGAACAAATCAAAAAAGATTTTGTGCCTGTTTTGTTACATTTCGATTTGTTAAACTTGTCTGGTAACATTAGCATAAACTCATGTATTTCAAAACATTTGCGATTATGAGACTTATGTTAGTTGTTATACGCTGGTTAATATCGATGTACCTAATATTAGGTTCTTACATATGATATTAGTGTTTTGTGGTACTGACCACTTTGATCTGAAAAATCTTCTCTTTGGTCAAGAATTCCAAATTCAAGTTTATAAATTCATTTAGCTGGTACATTTAAACTTTGAAATTAGTATTATATCATATTTTTTTTATTTAACATCGCTTCTTATCGCACAATGGAAAACATGAAATATCGGTATATTTATGAGTATGAGTTCTACTAAGTGCTGCAGAAACAGGTCGAAGGATTAATGATGTGTCGCAAAAGAATGCACGGTCCAATTCGACCTTCGGAACCAACCCCGTGGACGGCTGGAGACTAAAAGGAAAATGAAGAATTAAAGGCTATTGTGGAAGCAGATTCATCATAAAGCACTTCACAGATAGCCATAGGCTTCGTGGTAAGTGATAAAACTGTATTAATCCGCTTGAAGAAAATGTAAAAACTTGAACGATTTGTTCTTCATAATTTCAGTGAATCGAACTTGCAAACACCGGTCGACTGCTGTTACTTTGCTCAACCGACACAATGATGTAGGGAATTTAAATCAAATAATTATTTATAATGAAAAGAGAATACTGTACGATAATCGGAAATGCGCCTACCCTAAATGAAAATTGACTCAGAAAAGTTACTTGTGAATGTTAGGTGGACTAGCGCCGACATTCTTCACTACAGCTTTCTAAAATCTGGCCAAACGATTACGGCAGATATCTATTGTCAGCAACTGCAAACTATGAAGGAAGAAGTAGCTGTTAAACAACCGAGATTGGTCAATCGCTTTAGGCCACTGCTGCTTCACGACAACGGAGAAATAGGCTATCTTGAGTGTATCCTTATCGGAAAAAAAGACTTAATATTCCTCCCGTACAAAACGCCAATTTTATATGTGTGAACTTAATATACTAAGCTCTTTTCATATTGGCCAGATATTCATTTGGTTCGTTCACGAAACTTGTCTATGGAAATCCAATTCCAAAATGTAATAGTCTTACGAAAAATTTATTTAATGTTCGTTTGTTGATGAAAGTTCGTTTTGGGGAAATAAAACAAAGCACCTTATTGTGTATAAGTAAGTCTATATTTAATGCATATTTATAAAGACTGACCACAACAAAATTTGTTATTGACAAAGGAGATATCGTATAAAATATGAAACACCCAATGACATACGTATGTATATGAAGAGAATAGAAACATAACAATGGATATTACATAAACTAGTTACCGTACCTATGTCTCCTGTATTTAATAAGAGTACTAATAGTACAAAGAACAGGTTGCTTTAAACTTCAAACATAACCGGTCTTTTCTGTTCTCTTTCGGTTCTTTCTGTTCTGTTCGGTTCTAAGAATTTTTTTCTGAATTTTCTTTGCTATAGAGCTTACGGAGCCCGGGACCTTTCCAACGAATGCAAAACCGTGGAAATCAGTTCGTGCGTTCTGGAGTTATAGCGTCAGGATGGAAAACCCCACTTATTTTTATATGTATAGTAGAAGATTTCTAAACTCGTTTGTCAGATTGATATTATTAAATAATATTTCTTATAGTGTATTTATTTCGTGATATTTAGATTTTAAAACATGGAGATAATTTGTTGACAATGTTATTTATTGTTACATTACATTTGTTCTATATTGCACTTAAAACTTGACTGGTAGAAAAAGCGTTCCATATTAAGTCTACCTTTGTACGTAAACAATAAATTTATACATAAATATATATTTTATTAATTATACGAAGCACAGTTAAGCAAAGTCATCAATATGTATAATGACATCTATTCGTCAGAGATATTTTTGAACAGTCTTTAAAATTTTAGTTTGATATTGCCAAATGTGGCTTATTACTTTAGTTGGAAATATGTGTACCGCTCTAGTTATTTGCCGTTCATGTTGTACGAGTACATCCTAGGTATAGGAATATAATTTGGTCTGCTATATTGTATGAGAAAAATTATAAATACTAAATTATATAAATATTTTATGTGTCAAATAAATAAACAAAGTCCTTCAGTAAAGTTAATGTAGAATTAAGTAGTTACCGAAACAATTATATCAAAAGAAAACGTACACTAAACAGTTAAAAACTTAAGTTAACTTTTCCAAGTACCTGAATAATTTACAGCATTTACAGGTAGGCAACGATGTAACTAATCAACAAAGTTGTTTAATGTCATTAGCAATTGAGTACCGGTCAATTTGTTACTAACTTAATTAGCTAGTTGATTGGTATGTATTTTAGTTTAGCACTAACTTGTTGTCGAGAACTTTCGAGGATTATTGCATTATGTAGTTGATTCTTTAAATGTTTTTTGTCTTCACCTATAGAACTTCTACAACCTATAGAACGATCTTTCGTAACTTTCACCGTAATGTCTTCTTATTTCGCTAATTACCGATGTTAACTTTCTAACTTTCTAGTTTTTAGATATAAAAAAGAACCAGGACTATTCTATTTGATTAGATGAGCACGTAAAATGGAGCAATTAAGAATAAGTCGTGAATACGCACTCTATTCGCGTACCAGTGTAGTGACCACGAGTTGTAGGCAGACAATAGCGGAACCTAGAATTATTGTGATGTACTGTCACAAAAGACTGATTAATGTAATAATGTTATATGATTTCATTTTACTATAATTTTTAACGGGAATTAAATACGAAAGATTAAAATACGATATGTCTTTTATTACTATTATTTACAAACATATATTATTTTCATAAATAGGAAAATGTTTTTACAATATTCAAGAGTTTCTAGATTAGTCGTAGGCGATTAGTAATTATATAAATTATTATTAGGAGAGTATACGCCTGAAAAGGTAGGATAAGTGATTCTGTATTATTCAACGCTAAGCAAAAATGCTATATTGTACCTTATATCTTGTATCCAATAAAGAACTTGAACTAATATTTAAATGTATTTAGAGAGGATTAGCTCATTTTTTGTGGCATGTATCAATCAATCTTCTTATATATAAAAATGAATCGCATAATGTGTTGGTAAGCGCATAATTCAACAACGCCTGGACCAATTTGGCCAATTCTTTTTTTAAATGTTCGTTGATGTTCAAGGATGGTTTTTAAGGGAAAAATTCGAATAATTATCGGAAAAACTCTAAAAACAGCCCTTTTATTTTCCCATGCAAACGTTTTCTACTGCCACTGTACAAATCTTTTTGACAGGACGAAGTCTGTCGGGTCCGCTAGTATTGAAATAAAATTATCAGAAATGACATCAAATTATGTCGCAGTCTGAAGTTAACATTAAATGATGTCATCTTTCTTTCTTACAATGTTTTATAATATAATTAATAAATCAATTATTTTAGAAAAGTAATAAGAATCAGAATTAATTACCGATAACCGACATGTTTAATAAATGTGAGCCATGTCAATTAATTGGAAAAAGGAAATGAATTCGAATTCGTGGATAAATGCAAATTATCGATTTCACCATTTGCATGTTTGAATCAAACAGAACTAATAAAATATTATACCCATTTTGAATAAATGTATTAAAATTGATTGTAACGATTGTCATTAATATTTATATTAGCAAAAAAATTCAATGCTGTGTGTATAGCCACAAAGTTCCATCCATATCGATCAAAATATTGCTATGTTTTTATGCAAGGAACTTGAAACGCAACGTAGGAATGATATGAACTTTCGATTTATTATTGAAGCATATAAGACAAGATACTTATAAGACAACATTTTTTAACCATTGCTTTATTTTTCTTATTATCCTTACTATATTCTTACTAATATTATAAATCGGAAAGTGAGTTTGTTTGTTTGTTTGTTCCGCTTTCACGCCGTAACTAATGAACCGATTGCTTTGAACCTTACGTAAAGATAAAAGTCCGGATTAAATAATAGGGTACTTTTTATCCCGGAAAAATCGTCAGATCCCACGGGATGCGCAATTAAGGCTTCACTCAAAAAATACTGCACAAATTTTCATGCGAGATAGTGATTCTTGAGCAAGCTTTTGCGGTATTTTTTATCTCGAAAAAACGTATAGTCCGACGAGAAGCGCGATAAAACCTTCGCGTCATAATCCAACTTCCGCGCATATGTAGCCGTGGGCAAAAGCTATTATCTAATAAATGAATGTGATCGCGGCACTGGTTTACGTATCAAATAATATACGGGGCCTGGGGTTGATCCTGCAATGCGCTCATTGTGTTATTTGTTTTTCGAATTTCATACGTACATTTATCTGACGCTCTAAAGAAAACACCTATTTGAATTTTGTCAATTATAATATCATATGGCGTCTAACTGGTGGCGCTATAAGCACATCAAGAATTTTCAGATAATTTCTTCGCACACTCTTGATCGAGATAGAGTATTGACCAATAAAGTAAGCTAAGAAGCTTACTTTATTGGTCAATACTCTATCTGCAACTCTCAACCAAATGTGGTATTTGTGCAAAATATGCTGCATACAAGTAACGCTAATGTTTGCTGGTGGCGTAACATAGAATCTCACTAACGCATATCGATTCACAATGAACTCATCCCTTTGTAATTGAAAGCAACGTAACAAATAATAAAATACATTTTCTACGCGATCCATTAATAATACATTTCTGATATTATTACGACATATCAATTCTGAATTGATAGATTGGTTTGCTTATCTTGCCCCACCCTGCCAAATAACTAGACTACATGTGTACTGTAGGAAGTAATACTGCGAAGCAATTTGGCTAGGCGTGGTGGATGGTATTAATCAAGGTGATTGCACGTAGGAGGTACCAATTTTAGATTTCCGCCTTGAAGTCGCGCTGAGAAATAGCGCTCCAATATTATTCCATGAAGATTGTTAAGAGAATGTTGAAAATTGTCCTTAAGAAGGCAAAATAGTGACCCAAAATGACTCTGTCGTATATACTAAAAAGTAATATATTGGCAAATTAACTTATTTTGAAATATTAATTAAACATCTAATGTTCTGATATATTTGCGGCTGACTGTACCCCGCGTAAAGTGATGTCACTTTGAGATTTAATTAAGCTCGACGTTATATCTCATCAAATGCATTTTGCTATGAGCTGCTGAGAATAAAAATCGTGATATCAACGCTACGAGGATAGCTACGTGCTACGACGTTACATTGCTTGCTACGTGTTACAGCGCTACAGAAAGCGTAGATGTGTAGACTACGCTGTCTTCTTCACATAGTATTAAACAAAAACGTTGCCGCTCTATGTTCTCTTAAATATTTTAAAGTACTCAACGGATTTTAATGTAATAGATAGAGTGATTTAACAGAACCTTTAACATGTATAATACATGCATGTTATAATAGAAATAAGCATATTTGCAGTTTGATGGTCCAGTTTTGCTAACTGCAAATAGCAGTAAAAGCATTCATTCAATATACAATGGATGTTTTGAATTATCGCATAATAATGCTATAGCCACTGGCATTTAGTTTGGTAAGAATAGTATATTATATTTGAAGAATTCATCTACATTAATTTTCACCTATCTTAACATTTAAACTAATGTTGTCAATGTCAAAACTTTGGCAACATTCCTTGATTTGTTTTTTTTTTGTTTCAGTAAAAAATTGACATTTTTACTAAATTTGTTGTAACTTTATGGGAGTTACTTATGGGACTAGTCGTTTATTGAATTTTCGTTCATGTCATGCATTCAGTGACACTCGCAAGACTACCCACGCGATTTTCTCTAGGGTCACATACATATATAGGCTGATAAACACTACTTTTATTTAGCACAGCTGAGTATAAATAACATAATTATACATAAAATAGTAGTGTGATTTAATTAGAAATGTTGACTAAGGACCCTCTATTTATATCAATATCCGATATAAAATTATTTCAATATCTAATAGTGAAATATCAATCAATCAATAACATCATTATCAATATTATTGACATGCTATTCATTTATCTATTCAAGTCACCAGAATTCCTTCCTTAAAATCGTAAACTTAGAGCGGAGTGCTTTGGCAACGCGTAAGTGACTGATGTGTATATAGATTTTAGTAACATAGCATTTAAGAACTAATATTTATCAGTTTTAATTAATATCACTATTAAAGAGTACATAATAGAAGATCCAGCTGTCAAAACAAACTTTCACTTGAATCGGAAAGTCTTCAATAAATAGTTCCGATGAAATTGAATAAAAACATTGTAGTCGCTCCCACAGTATGAATGTCAGTATTAATTTCTATTCAAATGCCTGTATCAATTTCCAAGCACCGCTGTTGAAGAGCGAGTTAGATTTACAGTTAAACATTCTACTTGCGACAAATAATTTCTTGTTTTTGCAAATAGACAGTGACTACTTTTTAATTTCGTTGTTAAAGCTAAATTGACTTGAGCTGTTCGTCAGTTTTTATTCTAGAAAAAGGCAATTTACTGATTTATAGTCTAATGGCTTTATGTTTAATTTAAATGATCTAATCTACTTCCCCTATAAATTAGATTAGCGCATTTAGTATAGAGAATAAGTAAAGTGCCATTAGCTTATTTATACTCGACAAAACATCTCTGCCAACTTATCTGAATCTATTTTAATTTACTCTAGTTAATTAGACGCATGGGTGCAAGTTATATTTATTTATTTACACTGTAAACTGCAAGAATTTTCATTTGCACAATGATAAATTAAACTCCAGCGACAGCATCAACGCGACTTAAGGCAGTTATTTTGTATTGCATATCACTTTACGATATTGCACAAGTTTTGATAACAAAAGGGCAGGGGAAGGGCTTTATTTCTAATATCTTCCGGTGAAATATGTAGGTCTTACACGTAAGAACTATTAAAAAGGTTTGTTGAAAAAGTTCAAATCTCAACCAATTTTAAAATTCATTTAATTCTTTCATAAATATTCAAAATTTGGCTTTATATTATATCCTTTAATTAAGAACCTTTTTATGTCGTTTCTTTTCATATTGTTTTATAAATATAATATTTTGAAATCAGTTCATTTTGCACCTCGCCAAAGATTTGCAAAGAGAAAATTAATAGCTGTTATTTTTTTATTATTGTATTTTTTGTAATAAGTTGACTGCCCATCTTATTGGTCAAAGTTAGCTACGTGTGTTTCCTGTGAGATTTGCAGCATTAGCTTTGAAAATGACGTATAGCGGCAAAATTACTGGGTACCAGAAGTTTACATCTTTATTACAAGCTCCGACTAACAATCTAACGACTAACATCGTTCTTGCGAGGATAGTCGGTTTGCTGCCAGTTTTATAGGAACAGCATTGTACACTTATACAAATAATGGTAGTAAATTATAACTCACATTTACTGCAACCGTATAAATTACACTGACACTTTTAACTTGTATAAAATATGAAACTAACTATGATAAAATCTGGTAAAATAATGAGATTATAATAAAATGCTTTTATTATGTACGAATGGTTTGGTGAATGATCAAGTACTAATTTAACCAATAAACGTAATGTAACGTAAACATATGATACACGATTTAATGTGTGTATGCCTATTGAATGCACTGCGTAACCCATCCAGCCAGCCACTGAGTAATTTAATGACAGAACATAGTAATGTGAACACAACTATTTTGGTAAAGAAATAGGTAAGGCTGAGATACCCAAGCAGACGACCTCAGTTCCAGTTAATAATTACTAATACTTTCAGAGTAAAATCTTGGGTATATTTGTCGATACACCATAAACCTAACATCACTTCAAGAGCTTTATCTAGAAAATAGTCACTATCTGAAAATGTTCGTTTATATTTAAACTTGAATATTACGCAAATAACAAGGTAATCAATAATTTTATGAATGTATATTTTACAAGAGAATTATTGAAATATAGTTTTATAAGCAGTAGTCATATTTATATTTATTGGTATAAATCTGGCCACAACTTGACTGTGTAGCATAGTTTGGTTATTTGTTATGCTATCTGTCTGTAACTTGATGTGTTGATTATTGTCAAGGTACCGAAGTTTTATTTAGTTTGTTAGTTATGATATTTACCTCGTTTTACTTACATATAAAGCGTAAAAAATGGATAGTCAATTTACGTTAAAATTAAATATTTAGTTGCAATACACGTTGAAATGAAAAAAAAAACATTAATTCATCTCAAGGTAAATTAAAAATAAACTTTGATAAAAAATGTCGCAACAAAATTGATGTTCGCAAAAATATGTTTGTTCCAAATGGAAATTTTGTATATCATAGTCACGTGTGAATAATACGAGTTGCTCAAAATATACAGTTAAGAAGCTTAAATTACAGTTAAGTTACTATTAAGCAAACATCGACTTACCTGTGCCTCTTCAGTAGTGAATGCAGTTGCGGCAGAAGTTGCGTTATATAGGCAACGCCGAGAGAGGAACTGCGACTGCGTAGAGACGACTATGAATATTTCATAATTATTTAATGGACATTAAAAACACAAAATTTTAAATGTCCAGCAACCAATTTTTATTAAAAAAATAAAGTTTCATAGTTTGTAATTATAGACTAACTTACTATTTGATAAGTTTAAGATATGCGGATCGAAAGTTTGCTTTCTTTTTTTTCTTTTTTTCCTTATAGTAAAAATATATTTTCCCGCAGTAAATATTATATTATGACCGTCACACTATCATTATACAAAATTACATCAAAATCGATTTAGCCGTTTTAATGTAATAACGTAACAGACAGACAGAAAGAGTTATATTTTCAATATTAGTAACCATTCACATATTAAAAAACAAGCTTAAAAAGTAATAAAGACTTTCTATTTTGAAATAAGAAAACTATAGTAAACCAAATACCATAGAAAACCAAAGTCTTTATATTCATCTTATTCTTGTTCACGTTAAAATAAATTTTATTGATGTTGATTTGTTTGATCTTGGAATACTTAATGGCACAATTTATCACAAAACAATCAATCAACAAATATCAATCAAAAAATACAATAGACGCCGCTCCATTCCTTCCTGTCCAAGGACCGCCCACTGAGCGCGCTCCAGGAGTCCACACCAGAAAAACGTCTCCGCGCCATCGCTCTCCTCACAATGTTAATTAAGAGCTGAATCGGCGCTGAAACGACTCCGAACACTTAACCGTCACTTATGATGGTTGGTCGGCTCACAGTCCATTTGAAGATCGTGCAAGTCAAGCGACCCTGATGGCGGTTGTGCTCGAGATGGGTGACCAGGTGGTTTATAAACGTGTTTGGATAATTTTATATTTTTCATTGTTTTATATCAATCTTCTAATTTCGAATTTACCAAAATTAGTACATATCTATTATATTTACTGTTTTCAACAGAGTAGCATTAATATTAAAGATATTTAGTAATAATTAGTTAATTAGTTATTTGTTGTAAATTTAGAATTTATGATTGATACATGTACATCTGTTGGCATCCCAAAAACAAAATTAACATATTCATAATAAACATGAGTTTTGGTAGATCAGAATATAACTTCTATATGTACACATAGATTTGTAGATGGAAATGGTCTGTGAAATTTCATTACTATACATTGCCATTTTGTTTTTGTTTCAATCTGTGATAACTCTGTTACTGTAATTGCTAAGCGGCGAACTTCTTAGTGCTTCGGTGCATGGCTCCGGCGAAAAACAAAGTCGTAAAGAGTTTTTAACCGACTCAGCTCAGCATGTCGTGAGATAACATGATTAGGAGCTCTTAAATGTTCGGTCACATGAATGGCTAGAGGTAAAATTAGCTCTGATAAAGTAAATGACTGACTCTACAATTGTAGAGTAAATTTTTCTTTCTAACTTTGCTTTAACTCAAGTTATCGGAGAGAATAGCTTAAGTACTAATTCCGTTATCTACTTATAAATAATTGGGCAAAAATTATTTTTGAATTTTTAATAAGTAATATATGTAGTAAAGTATATCAAAACTTTCACATAAAGCTTTCCTGCACATTTCTTTTAAAACGTTTGTTGTGGTTGGCTGGAAGAGATCTCTATTAGAGATAAGTCCACCGTTATACATAACCTTTCTTGTGTATACATGTATATAATGTTTAATTGTGCAATAAAGTGTTACAAAAATATGTTTTATTTTTAAGAATTTGCATATATTTTCTTAATTTTCCCCATGATGTGTTATCGATGTGACTCCGCAAGCAAGATAAATGAGTCACTTCCATCAGTTTCGCGCCGTTAGGAGCATAATTTTGTATATGTTCTTATTGATGCACTATTTATCAATATATAACTTTTTTGTGTCATTAAACTATGTAATAATACGACTTTTCGCACACAAGTATTTACTGTAGTAAAGTTGGAAGGACATATTCTATTACGACTTATGGCTTGTTGCTTTTGGTTTTTAAATCATAAATCATTTTATTAGTGTGATTTTTGGTACATTATGGTCTTATATAAAAAATGGTCGCAAAAATCTACTACACGGGTATACACAGTAAAATTAAAAAAATATATATATATATATTATATATATATATATATATATATATATATTATATATATATATATATAATAAATAAAACAAATACGTAATAGCAAACTTAATATAACAAACAAAAGCAACCTATATTTTGTCTTCGAGAAAAAGGTTCACATAATATGCCTTCTCTATTAAAAAACATTTTTTTTTTTAATGTGCAAATTATTTCATTATATACGTGGTGCCATGCAAAACACACTGTTACTGAATTGAGCAGTGTGGTTTGTTGGAAAACATATTTTTTTATTATGCCGCTTACTTATGAGAAACTGAAATAGACATAGATTTGCCGCAACAAACACAGACACTTCATAAATATAAAAGCTAGGCAGTCAAAAGTTTTAAGCTTCTGAAAAAAGGTTTACAACTGTCAGTAACTTTTAATTTACATATTGCTCTCACACATCTCTTCTGTGCCCTAAACAAGATTTCTTTGTCAACAGAGTTTCCCCAGAAAATTACTCCGTATCTTAGAATAGATTCTACACTGCCGTAATATGCACTAATAACTGTAAATTGGTTCACAACTTTACTAAGTAAATGTACTGCATACGAGGATTGAGTTATTTTGCCGCATAGTTTAACGACGTGGGATTTCCAATTTAAATTACAGTTTAAAAGAAACCCCAAGATACAATAGTTTGTCCATTGAAATAAATATTGAGGTCAAATAAATTTATTTTCCTATTTATAAATGTCATAATATTTGTTTGTCCAAATTAATTAATAGTTTATTACGTTTCAACCATTTAGTATAATTAAAATAGACCTTCAGAGTTTCTTGCCTGTTCTTCTCGAGAAGGCTCTCCCAATTTCCGAACAGGTGTAGAGTCAATATTTTTTTTTCCTTATTCGTATGTACGGACAAGGTTTTTGTTGTTTTTTTAAGCTTTTTTTTGTTTTGTTTGTTTTGACGTCAATAAGTGCCTGTAAATGTCTATGTTGAATAAAGATTATTTTGATTTTAATATTTTTGTCATATTTAATTCTATAAATTGATGTTATTGTGTTAAATGCATACCGTGGAGAGCCATGCTTCGGCACGAATTGGGCCGGCTCGACCGGAGTGATACCACGGCCTCACAGAAAACCGACGTGAAATAGCGCTTGCGCTGTGTTTCGCCGAGTGAGTGAGGGTACCGGAGGCCCAACCCCCCTTATTCCCCTCTATTCCCCTTATTCCCCCTATTCCTTTTAAAAGGTCGGCAACGCATCTGTGACTCCTCTGGTGTTGTGGGTGTCCATGGGCAACGGTTATCGCTTACCATCAGGTGATCCGTTTGCTCGTTTGCTGCCCTATGCTATAAAAAAAAAAAAAAAAAAAAAAAATATTTTTATTAGCTCTTCTGTCAGTAATGAGTGGAAAACATTATCATGAATTAAGTATATATCTCATTTAATATCTTTCTTTTATATTATTACTTGCTTTCTGTTTGTAGCTTCGCCAACATAATATCGGAATTCCCCATAAGAAAGACAAATTTACCCGTAGTCAAAATTATTTTATATAATCGCCAGTCTCCAAGCATCCTGCAATGTACAGCAGAACACGCTCAGCTGTTTTAATTGGATTTTACTGTGGAATAACACAATTTCTCGTGGTTAAAATTACTCTGTGTCCTTCTCCATACCAAACTATTTTTATAGCAACATTCATAAAAATCGATTAAGTAGATTCGAAACCTTTTCGATACAAACAAACAATTATTTCCCTTTTTAATATTAGTACAGATTCCAACATTTTGCAGTTACGAAATGGCCAAGGGAGAATAGGTCGGTATCGATAAGTGTACTTTAGCTAAGATAACAAAATTTCAAAACGTTTCTCGGTTTTGTAGTGTGGTGTCTTGTTCTGTTTCTGAGGCAAAAAATATCCTAACAACTTGGCTCCTATCACTGGACTATACCTCCACGGAAGAAATCCTATGTTGATGTTTTGTGTCTGATATCCCAAGCCATCCCATGTTTATTGTTTTTGTCTGTCATTTTATATAAAACAATGCAGTAAATTAAATAATGCATGGTCCACCAAGATACAGGCCTAGCCTAGTTGGGGACCTCTGTCTAATTATAGTATGACTGTATTTTGTAACTGCACTGTAATTTAGATTTGTGTATAATGACCGTTTATGTTAAAATTTTACTTGTATGTGCTAAATAAACTAAAACTAAACTAAACTAAAACTAAAAAAGAAATATTCCAAGAAATATAGTTTCTCGATTACTACGCAAGGGGTTGCGGCTGTGATTCCCGCACGGGAATTATATTTTGTAAGACCTACAAAAATTTTGTTCCGATCGTGTATGTGCATGTGACATTCTATGTTTGCAACTGCACCCATAACACAGAATAAAAATACTAGTAGGTGGCAAGTTAAAAAAAAAATGTTTTTAACTATGGGTTATATAAATTATATGGTTAAATAAAAGAATGAGCTTTTGTCCATGCTCTTTTTATTGTGATCATATAAAGTAGCTTCTAAAAGTATTTTATTATATACTTTATTTAATCTTTATATATATTACATATGTAATATTGTACATGTAATGTAATATTTGTATGATTCTGAATATATAGACTGTTTGGTTATAAGCAAACCTTTTTTACTTCTACAATGTTTTATATCATTCCTATGCTGTCACAGGTTGGCTGAAAGAAATCTTTATTACAGATAAGTCAACCTTTATCAAATTACTTTCTGTTATATTTTGTATAAAGTAATGTAATACTTTTCTAAGAATGGAATTTTTTATAATTTTTTTCCCAATCGCACGGTACATAGGTATGTGTTTTAGTTTAGTTATAAAAATATTTCCAAAAAAATTCTAGTCTAATCTTTGCGGGCGCCTAGAGTAATGCACAGCTGAAATTTTTACTCTATAAATTAATTATGAAATAAAATAAATACAAGGAAACAATTAAACGCTGTTTTGAATAATGTTCTAACATCTAAACTTCTTGTCCGCCAGTCACCAATCTACTTAGCCATTTAGCATAACTCGTTCACGCCTAAAACAATACGTCTTTTATCCAAACCTTTGATAAATTTGTCAGTAATGTTACGGCTTCAGGCTATTGTCCCAGCCACTGTTATGACAGGATCCGCCTATTTCGTATAGTATTCAATTATTTTAGTATCCTTGTACGCTTCATTTAATGTTTTAAAAACCAGAGATGTATGGATTTATCGCTTTGATAAACAATCCAACTCAAAATCGTGCATTATTTTAAAAAGTCTTCTTGTGAATGTGCGTTGTTGTTCAGAAAAGAATCTGTAGACATTCTTTCAAAATCAAAATTATAAAATATATATAATTATTCACTTACTGACGTCAAACAAACAAAATTAAAAGGACACAAAAACTTTAAGAGACTCAACCTTATGATAAAAGAAAATACACTAAACCGGATCGGAAATTATTTAAATATCAAATCAATTATAACATTTTAAAACTTTTTTGTAAATATCAGATTACAATAAACATGTGATATACGCCGGTAAAGGAACAATAAAATTATGTAATACACAATCAGATTACAATAAATATATCTGACATTCACATGACCGGTACAAAAACAATATTTATTAACTTATTGTATGTCATAAAAATAAATTTTGACATTGAAGTTTACAGTGTAATACTCTTTTTTGATTACAGTATTTTTATATGTGCTTTTAATTTTTAAAAAGACAAAGCTGTGACATCGTGTGGAAGTCAGTTGTAAATAGTTACACAACTCCTCATGAACGAACTTCTAGTTTCTATTTATTTCCTCAAAGAAATCTCTGAGGGATTCAGGGATCAGACTGTGTTTAGTCATTAGATTATTCAGGTCGAGCCGCCTCGATCCATTTGGAGTACTTCATAATCACCCTGACACTTGTTGCGGTGGTATCCAACAGAATTCTTAGCCTTTCTTCTCCAGAGCGTAGAAAAAATTAAATGTAAGAAACACATTTGAAATTCACCTCGATACATGAATAATATGCCTCCCGATTGGATAACCATTAATTTATTGTAAATGTTGTTATTACTTTTGATAAAACTGATAAGTTTCTTGCGCCCATTCTTCTTATCAGCTAAAAATACGTCCAGAATGGGCGGTAGGAAAAAAAATTGGACGATTCGAAAGAGTTTTCTATAAAGTCATATTTGAATAAAGTGAATTTTGATTACCGATACAAAAACACCATTCACGTAGGTGAGTACCTACTATGATATATGTATGATTATAGTTCTTGCAACGTTGTAAGTTATTTTTTTAAAGAAAATTATCTCAACTTCTTTCATTTGAGCTTATTTACGATTATATTTAATTAGTGATAGTTATTTTGCAAAATGTATTTGGATTTGTACGAGAAAAAAAGCAAAAAGGACATTGTATTGTTGATGGAATTTGTGTCAAACTGGAATGTAAGTAGTTGATAGGAGAAAACGGCTACATATTTGAAAATCCCACCTGCTAAAAATTTTACCTGAACTATATTTGAACACAGTTCGTCTGCTCTATAAGAAAAATTAACAAAATGTACAAATTTCAAAGATAATGTTGCCAAGGAGTTAGATGGAAATTTTAAGGTGCTCCAATATTTTTATCATTATTAGATTATTCCCCCAGATAGTAATATAGAGACGGTAATCGGATATTAGTTGCGCAATTATTTTTATCTTGTTTTTGGGAAACTTTTAGAAACCTTTATAGGTTTCACATTGATTTCATAATGCTCAGTACTCCAGTACTGAGAATTAAGAAACCTTTGAAACAGAAGTAAAATTTTGGAGTCAGGTTTCCGAAATAAATTCTTTCACTATTATTATCATGGATTTAGGAGATTGTCGGAGATTTCGTGTGAGATATATTTTGAATTATGGAAATTCGTAAATATCGAAGAATTTCTGATTATGTTAAGGATATTAACGTCAGTCGATTCTTCTTTAAAATGTACTCATTCTTCGTGTCAGTAAGTCGCAATACAAAAAAAGCAACATCTGTATCCAATGAATCATTAGATTTCAGTGAAATTCAAATATTCTTATAATTTCAAAAATTCGTATTTTGTATGTTCACCTAAATTAATGTTACATATTTGACACTTAAATTAGCATTTAATACTAGATTAATTTATTTGTAATGCAAAAGATTAATATCTGGACATGTCCTAATTATCATTTTTCAAGAAATATAGTATTTAATTTCCGTGTGTTTCTTGTTATTTTCTTCTTCATTTTCATGTTAATAAAGTTCCGCGCAGGGTGCTTATAGGGTGCGGTTTCTTGCATTGACTATGCTATTATAGGCTTTGACATTCTAATAGACTGCCAACGCGTAAAATGTTAGGAGAAATATTTATTTAGTATGCCTTAACACCACTATAGTTCTTTGTAACAAAGTTATTTTTATTACACACTACATAACAAAATAAAATGTGTTTATTTTAGTCACAAACAGTGCAGATGGATATACTATATATGTATGCTTATGAACATAAACAGTTTAAACAGATTCCGAAATACTGAACTTCAAGGAATAAAATTGAAATAAAAGAAACAAGTAGGTATATTCTTTAAATCGTCTACAGTCGTTCTTCGGTAAAATACATAATTGAGACATGGGAAGAATTGTATAGTACTACTAGCGGACCCGACAGACTTCGTCCTGTCAAAAAGATTTGTACAGTGCCAGTTTTTTGTTCCTAATTATTTTATAGATAATGTCGCATAGCCAACCAAATCGCAAAAAAAAGTCTTAATGACCTATTACATTTTGTGGCTATTCAATTTTGGAACGTGACATTAAATCCTCCAACGATGTATTCTGTGCTCCAACGCACGCACGCACACTGTTTTGATAGATATGATTGAATTTCAACTATATAAAGCGTTAATAAAGCGCAAATTGACTCTTTGATGTTAGGAACACACCTTCATTGCTTAGACAACAGTGAGTGCTTGCAATATGAACTTTATACAATAACAATAAAGCTCAATTCGACTGTACGTTTTAGTTAGAAAACGTTTGCATGGGAATATAAAAGGGCTGTTTTTAGGGTATTTCCGATAATTATTCGAATTTTCCTCATTGTAAAAACCCTCCTTGAACTTCAACGAACATTAACAAAAAAGAATTGGCCAAATTGGTCCAGGCGTTGTTGAGTTATGAGCTTACCAACACATTTTGCGATTCATTTTTATATATAAGATAAGTCAGCGGCATATTATATGAACTTATTGATGGACTATCTTCTTTTTGAGGCTTCAAATTGTATTATAGCAAGTGTGACATTAAATCAATTATGTTTTTTTCCGAGTTACTCACTTTTAACACATTGATTTCACATAAAAAGATTCAAATTGTTTTTAATTCCTAACACAAAAACGACGGCGTGTTATATTGAACGTGCTTTTCTGTGTGTGCGAGTCTGCTAATGACAATAGTTTCTGTGCATCTAATTGTATAGTCTTTAGTTGCATTTCTCATTGTGTAGATAGAGATTAAACCACACACTGCACGCATACTTTCATTAAATTTTGCTTAAATGGCCTCTACGCGTTGGATCTGTATCCCCGCGCACGCCTTATAAATAGAGATCGGATAATCGGATGCATATTTACCTAAAGTTAATTTTTGGCTCACAAATTATGGAAGCGGCTTTTTAAAATACATTTTGTTAAATAAAAATCCCGGGAAAATACGGGACTGCAAATTTAACGTAGTGATATTGTTTGAAAATTACTAAATTAGCACGTGGTATTTATTTTCAAAAGACCGAGACTCCGGGTTCATTTGTACAACTATGCATACGTATTTACATGAAGTTTAGTTTCACTTCCCCGTGCGATTTATGAATGTACGATTTATTACATGAAGAGTGTTATACGAAAGTAGTGAGCTAGTTTGACTAAAACAATAATCAATTAAATAATTGAATAAAAAAACAGAAATGGTGAAAAATGTTATTTAACAAAACAATAAAAAGTTTCCATACTTTGTCTTAAACTAACTTTAGGTAAATATGCATCCGATCATCCGATCTCTACTTATAAAGGACCGTGTCTTATAAAGACACGTGATATAAGCGACAATAATAATAATAATAGTTTAAAAAAGTAAATGTGTCAAATATTTAATAAAAGTGAACAATATTGTAAAAATTAATTATGAGATTGTAGAAATGATTGATAGGAAAATTTTGTACGAGGCCAACGCTACATGTCCCATGTTTCTTAGTTCATCACGGTCACTCAACCTTTCGGGCCCACAAGCACTGTGAAAATTGTGCCCTGCTTAATCCCATTGAAGGTTCAAAATCGTTTACCCAATGTAGATGTTGGTTTTTCAGCGGAATTATTATCGAATGTGAAATAATAATTATAATAAAAATAAAACAATACTAGTGTTCTTAGTGTGTTACTTATAGCGTTCAAAATGGCGTAATAGCCCAACTCTTATGGTGTGATAGGCAAACGGCCGCCATTTTACTGTAACGATAATGCACAAACTGTGTTTACTTACATACTTCAAAATAAATATATTGATTCTATCGTAAAAGAAAGTTGACTTATATTTTATTTATTATATAACGATCGTATTCTTTGATACATTTTATTTGATAGTAAGTGATGTTAAAACCGAAATAGTATAGTTACGTTTTCTTTAATATAGGGTGATTTTTTTGAGGTTAGGATTTTCATGCATTAGTATTTGCTCAGATTTTTTGAGGTTATGATTTTCATGCATTATTATTTGCTCAGTATGCTTTGACATTTCATCATGAATAGACTTACTAACGAGCAACGCTTGCAAATCATTGAATTTTATTACCAAAATCAGTGTTCGGTTCGAAATGTGTTTCGCGCTTTACGCCCGATTTATGGTCTACATAATCGACCAAGTGAGCAAACAATTAATGCGATTGTGACCAAGTTTCGCACTCAGTTTACTTTATTGGACATTAAACCAACCACACGAATGCGTACAGTGCGTACAGAAGAGAATATTGCGTCTGTTTCTGAGAGTGTTGCTGAAGACCGTGAAATGTCTATTCGTCGCCGTTCGCAGCAATTGGGTTTGTGTTATTCGACCACATGGAAGATTTTACGCAAAGATCTTGGTGTAAAACCGTATAAAATACAGCTCCTGCAAGAACTGAAGCCGAACGATCTGCCACAACGTCGAATTTTCAGTGAATGGGCCCTAGAAAAGTTGGCAGAAAATCCGCTTTTTTATCGACAAATTTTGTTCAGCGATGAGGCTCATTTCTGGTTGAATGGCTACGTAAATAAACAAAATTGCCGCATTTGGAGTGAAGAGCAACCAGAAGCCGTTCAAGAACTGCCCATGCATCCCGAAAAATGCACTGTTTGGTGTGGTTTGTACGCTGGTGGAATCATTGGACCGTATTTTTTCAAAGATGCTGTTGGACGCAACGTTACAGTGAATGGCGATCGCTATCGTTCGATGCTAACAAACTTTTTGTTGCCAAAAATGGAAGAACTGAACTTGGTTGACATGTGGTTTCAACAAGATGGCGCTACATGCCACACAGCTCGCGATTCTATGGCCATTTTGAGGGAAAACTTCGGAGAACAATTCATCTCAAGAAATGGACCGGTAAGTTGGCCACCAAGATCATGCGATTTGACGCCTTTAGACTATTTTTTGTGGGGCTACGTCAAGTCTTAAGTCTACAGAAATAAGCCAGTAACTATTCCAGCTTTGGAAGACAACATTTCCGAAGAAATTCGGGCTATTCCGGCCGAAATGCTCGAAAAAGTTGCCCAAAATTGGACTTTCCGAATGGACCACCTAAGACGCAGCCGCGGTCAACATTTAAATGAAATTATCTTCAAAAAGTAAATGTCATGTACCAATCTAACGTTTAAAATAAAGAACCGATGAGATTTTGCAAATTTTATGCGTTTTATTGTTTAAAAAAGTTCTCAAGCTCTTAAAAAATCACCCGTTATAAGTAATTTTGGTATTAGGTAGTGATTTCAATTAAAATAAACTTAACGAGTGTTAAGTTTATTTTTAAAAGTTGGCATAAATACCTATTCGGATTTTACAATTTAATGTGTCTGTATTCAAGATTTTCTTTTACCGGACATACGTACCTATATCGTATATGATTATTATGTTGGTATGTAAATAGATGTAATTGCATTATTTTATGATATTCAAAACAGGTATTAAAAAATCAAACCTTCTTGCCTATTCTGCTCTGCAAAGGCGAATCCCGAAGGCAATTTCCGAAGAGGTATAGAGTAATTTTTTTTTTACTTTTCTCTTGTACGTATCTGCGTACAAGGTTATGTAGGTTTTAAACTCTTTGTATTTAAGTTTTATATTCGTTTATTTAATAAATACCTGTATAGGCCTAAATTGAATAAAAATTATTTTGATGTTAGATTTTTTTATGCCTGCTATTTCCAGAACAATTCCATATTCCAATGTTATGGAATTGTTCTGGAAATAGCAGGCATTTATACTAAAATATTTCGACCTATCTTGGATCAATTACTAGAGCATCGTACTGAATTAAATTCTCCGTAGTAATGTAGCAGTCTTAAGTTCTCAGTCCTTAAATCATTTCTAACGGTTCGATAGTGCTGTAACGATTTCATGTCGATTTTTTGATTGGACAACCACTTGCATCCTTTTCGTTTCTACAAATCATGAATTACAATTCACTTATACCCATTCATATTTGCCTCATTTCATTTATCAGTCGTCTCTCAATCTCTAATCTTTCTACGTGTCCAAACCATCTAATCATTCCCTTCTCGATTTTTGTCGCAACAACTTTCACACCACTTTCCCTTACACGTGTAACGGTGAGTTTTTTTTTCTCACGGGGGATGCTAGTAAATCCTCAGAAGGGGAGCGCTACTATGGTAGTCGTTTTAATACCCCTTGGAGCTCGGATGACCTTACACCGGATACCACCCGCGCCCGGTCTACGGCGGGTTATGTTGGACTCTAGCAGAAGGCTACACCAATTAAACACTACCTAGCCTTTGGTTGAGCAGAAGGCCTGGGACCTTATCGGCTTTGAACTAAAGCGCCCGCCCTCCAGAGCGGGGGACGGTGCATAGCGCAGCCTCAGGACATACGCTCTGAAATGAGATCGGTTAGCAGAGTGGTCCGATTAGCTTAGTAAATGCACTTCATCATCACAGCTCATATACGTCCCCACCGAGGGGCTCGAGCCTACCCTAACTACGTTAGGGCGTTTAGGCCTTAGTCAACCACGCTGGCCCAGTGCGGGTTGGTTGACTACGTACACCTTTGAATCGCTTCGCAGATGTACGCAGGTTTCCTCACGATGATTTCCTTCACCGTAGGAGCGTCGGATAAATGTACATATGAAATTCGGAATGAAAAACACATTAATACACGGTGGGGATTAGATCGCGGGCCTCCCGATTCTATGCGGCGCACACACCAGTGCTGAGACCACAGCGCCAGCGACGCACTTGCGCTAAATGCACTTAATAAAAAGTTAAAGTAGCTACTGAGCACTGGTTAGCATGTAACAATAAATATGTATAAAAAACAATATCTAGGATACAAAATATTCCTATACTATATTCCTATATATACCCAGGCACGTCCTTTCTGACCCTCCCGACTCATTGACGCTGGCTCTTCAAGCCTTGCGAGAGGCGGCATCTACGCCGCCATCCCTTAGTTAGTCCATACTTTGCAGCTTGCTGCACATGTACGAGTAGGCCCCATGATTTCAAGGCCGGACCCACTTTGGCGTACCGAGCCTTCTTTCGCGCATATGTCCTCTTCGGAGGGCAGCGCTCGTGCCCTCTCCTGAGGATGCGCCAAACATTCCATTCAAGCCGTAGGGCCATTAGGGCCAAGGCTAGGCTGAGTTTAGTCGGTAGGTCTGTTGGGTCGAGCCGCCTCGATTCACCAGGAGTCCGACATAATCAACGCATCCCTGCTTGCCTGTTGCGTTGGTATCCATGAGGATTCTCAGCCTCCTCTCCTGAGGGAAAAAAAAAACAATATTTCGCAATTTATCCTTCATCGTCACTCCAGTCATGTTCCTGAAAGCTCTTATTTCCACTGCATTAATCTTGCTTTTATCCTTCGTTTGCCATACGCAGTATTCACTCTCATATATAAGAGTAGGGACCAGCATACTATGAAACCTACTAGTCAATTCTCAGCAGCCTCTTTTGTGGGCGTATGAATGACATTGAAATGTCTATGATTACTTTTGTAACTTTGATGTTTCTTGTTGTCATAGTAATAACAAAAAATATATTGTAATTATTTATTGAATTCACGAGTTTATAATTTCTAAATCCTCACACATACCTCTATGGACAGCCAAACGTGCTTGTTTCAAGGTGTGTCTGACAATGAGGCCATTTATTTCCTATTCACTTCTATTTCTTGCCATTACTCTTCTTTCAATGTCAACCTCATACTTACCAATAAAATATTTAAAAATACTTTTATGTTTATAATTCGCCCAAATGACAACGGTTAGTAAGTTACATTAGTCAATAGAAAGGTAGATAACATTCAAAGAGACGAATATTGACATCACTAGTATTGTATGTACAGCAACGATGTGTAAGCGTAGCGGCTTAATCTTAAAGATTGTTGCTATAGATAACATTAAAAAAACAATAAATCATACGACGTGGAAACGAAGTCAACGTTACCTCGTGTGAATTAGCTAAATATAGACGAAAACATTTTTTATTTTTAATGCATTAACAAATCAATAGTCTTATGCACCTGTAAAGATCAGAATCATAAAAATGATTTAAATTGGGTTAATAATAATAAAAACAGCAAAATTATTGTTTTCCATATATTAAAAGCACAATACAGAATATCAATTATCACGTGAAACATATTGCTTAAAAATATCACGGAAACATTTCTATCAGCGTTGAGAAATTACAAAAATTGGCATCGATTAACATTTTCTCTGCCGTAAACTATTTCTCTGTGAGTTTTTAGTTAGCAATGAAAAATATCTTATTGTTCGCACATTTCCTTTAATTTACTAGTAGCAAAATAATCGATTCAACAGAAGTGTTAATTCATATCCAAGGTTCCCATCCGTCTCTGGTGTGAGCGAGGACGGCCGGCTCCGTGGATTGGCGTAGAAGCCAATTGATCTGAAACATGGGAATTCGGGATGTAAAAACCTGTATCTACATATATATATATATATCACTGTATCTCTATAATTTAATAATAATTTTGTAATACACTGGATCAACGATACGTCCCAACACTAACTATCCTGACGACTAAAGAAGTCCATGACTAAAAATGGAACAATGATCACGATCACGAACGAGTCATTTTAAATTCGTTTATTATGTATAATAACATTCATTAAATACCTTCCGCTTCAGTCACTCTATCTATTAAAAAACCGCATCAAAATTCGTTGCGCAGTTTTAAAGATTTTATCTACTACTAGCGGACCCGACAGACTTCGTCCTGTCAAAAAGATTTGTAAAGTGGCAGTTTTTTGTTCCTACTTGAAATGACATATGATGACATTAAATTTGTTTGACAGAACTAACGTCACTTTTTTGTCTTGCCAAAGGTTCAAATTGGCTTTTAAGTATTAATACAAATTGTTTGTATAAAAATGTTGACTTTACACTTTTTCAAATTTTATTTTTTTTATTTTCTCTACGTACAAACCTTCTCTGGACTTCTACGAATAATTCAAGACCAAAATTAGCCAAATCGGTAAAGGCATTGTTGAGTTATGCGCTTACCAAGACATTTTGCGATTCATTTTTATATATAAGAAGATCATGCTACTAATCCTCAATAAAAGAACCTATAACAATTAGCTTATTGCCAACATTAAAACACTCAATGATATTATGATCATTATATCATCCAAACGCGTGATATTATGAATTTCAAAAAAAGAACATTCTCATGCAATGACATACTCACAACCAGATCGCAAAAATTTTGAAAAAAGAACAATAAATTGTAGACTAATTCGTAAATTCGGATTCTCGTCTTATCGTGTTATGTTCAAGTGCATTTCAATAATTGTACGATTCAAAATGTAAAAAATTATGACAATAAATAATTCTTTTACTTATTAAGGTTTGATTATTTTACGTTCTTCGTAATTAGACTTTTCTTGAATTTACATAGTTCTTACAACACTACAACCTATGGTATGAGAATATTTTATAGAGGATTCACATCATGATTGTAGATAAAGTCTTGTATGCAACTGTTATAATTAGTGTTATGTTACCTAATTATAACAGTACCCCTGATTGTACAACAGTTGCATAAGTAACTATAAGCATAGATAGGGGATATAGGGACAGAAAAAGCGACTTTGTTTTATACTATGTAGTAACAACGTTTCCGTTTTTCTGAGGTGTATTTCAGGTGCAATGCTGTAATCAGCATTGCACTAGTGCGAAGCCGGGGCGGGTCGCTAGTAGTCAATATAATAAATATATGACGTCTTTATGAATACTGCCATCATGCTAGAGAACGAAAACTCCGCATTAGGGAACCCAAATAATGCCCCTGTGACATATAGAAAAAACAAAATTTTCATCTACCCAGTTGATACCACTGGTCTAAACGCCGTTAACAAACGAGTTGAAAAATATTTGTTTAAGTAACTTGTCTGACTGACATAACTAGTGTTGTACGTAACCAAGTATAATTTTATCGGCAGTGAAGTAGGATTTGTAACATAATGTTTTATTACGAAATCAAACTTAAATTGCTTATATTAAGTAAATATATTCAGTAAAAGGTCCACAACCCAAATCATCGTCATAATCGGAATCAGATTCCGATTGTAATAAGGAGTAACTTAAGACTACTAAAAAAAAAGATAAACTATTTTTTTTTATTACATTCCACGCGGACGAAGTCGCGGGCACAGCTAATCTAAAATATACGTTGGAGTATTTGGTTTGTGCAGTCCAACGAGTCTTTAACAATTCGTTTTTGAGCTTTTTCTTGCAGCCATGCAATAATTTCTGTCTGTTTGCTGAAGTTGGTGACTTTGGATCGAGTGATATGGACTTTGGATCGAGTGTCATCCATAATAATATAACGTGGCCCCTTTGAATTACCTAACAAATTTAAAAGCCACTCCTCAAACTTATGATTAAATTTATTATTTGTATTTTAATAATTCAATTTTATTTTCCATCGAGTATAGTACAAACGTAAATAAAGGTTTTATGATAAACAATAAAATTAAATAATAAATTTATTTTAAAATAACTGTGTCGAACTGGCGGCATATTGTTTTGATAAATACTTGTGCTCTTAACTTTTATTGTCTTTGTTTTGTATATAATGTCTTTGGTTGTCGAATACACGTCATACATTTATTTATTTAAAAGAACAGAAAACACAGAAAAATACAAGATTTATAGTACGAAAATAATAATATTGTAAACCCGACCGTTAACAAAAAGGTTTTATTTACAAATTCGACATTAAATATTTTGCGTTCACGATGACTCATCGCATCACTAATTAGGTTGACATGCCCATAAAGAATGACATTGACAAGTTCTGTGTGTGCTAGTACGAAATTCAGTAGTTCATGGGCGTTTCCCTTAGCGGATGGAGTCATAAACTCCTTACCGTAGGTAGATTGGCAGGGGAGGCGAGCAAGCGCTCGTCTAATGATCCTGCCGTGAAGGCAGCGTGCGCGGCTGGCTACCGCGCACGCCGTTGAATTGCTTCTCTACCGGGGGATTGTCCTAGTGTTCTCAGACAATCCCCTCCTTGGCGATAACTCGTCTAACAAGAACGAGTTAGCCCGTAGGCGGGTGGCGATAGAATCGCTAAAGCGCAACCCGCCACGTGCCCCGGTATGGGCTCAGAGGGCACCGGGGGGTTTTAGTGGGTAGGCCGGTCTCTCAGACCGGAGAACCCCACACACGGCCGCGTCTTGCCAGCGCGGTGTCACGGTGCATAAGGAGCATTTCCCCCCGATAAAAAAAAAAGTACTTCATGGGCGTGATTTTAGTGACAACTGTCACAGGTATCAAGCTATATTTTACAGACTGTAGTAATGTAAATATTACTTCGTGATGTTTTATAACTCCTGGTATAAGTAAACTCACCTGTTCCACCACGGTGTAGGAGTCCCGCTTGGGTTCATCGAACAGTTGCTCCAATACTCTTAACACGTCCTTGTACTTAGCAGTCCCTGCGCAGCTCAAACTAGCAGAGGTGATGTGATACGTGGTGCAATCACCGCGAAGAAACTTCGTGATGTAGACCAACTGGGAAAATATTGAAATTTAATTGACATGTTTACATTTGCGTCCACGATAGCAATACAATTTCAAAGCCATCGGTTCAGTAGTTACGGCTTGAAAGCGGAACAAACAAACAAACAAACTCAGTAATTTCAATGATTATCCATAATTTATCATTCGCACGGATTGAGCAGCAAAATTCCGCCATTTTCTCTGTACGAAATACCCTCGACATAATCATCGATATATAAAATGCGACATGAAATCAATAACTTTGAGGCACACAATCAAAGCGCTGGTTACCTTGTCGCGGAATTCCTCACTCATCCAGTCGAAGGAGACTTTTACTGAGGCAAGGAACAAATGACGCGACTCTCTCAGGCGCAACAGCTGTCTCTGGAGGCGACACTCCAACGCTAGAAGAGCACAACAGAAAGCTACATACGTTACATTGCAATAAATTTTAAATACGCCATGACTTTTTTTGTTGTTTAAAATTCAAATTCAAATTCAAAATCATTTATTCAGTCTGGGCTGTTACAAGCACTTGTGAATGTCGAAAAGCTACGCCATCGGTTCGCAAATCTACGGCGGGAGACCTTGTACTGAGAAGAACCGGCAAGAAACTCAGCAAGGGCTGTTTTTTTTCCCTGTATTAAATAGATACAGAGTCGTCAATTTGGAAAATGACTTCAATATTGATAATTCATGAAGTCACTTTCCATTACATAGTATAATTAATAAAAAAATATTTAGAAAACATGCCTATATTAGGAATGCCGTGTCATACAGTTTTAAAAGAATATATTAAAGTTAAATTAAAATTATAATAAATACGAGTAGTACCCAGTATAGCAAAGAGCAGACTCATCTCCGCTGGCAGCACCCGTTCACGAGCATGACGCATGAACCAGCCATCGCTTCGCTCAACCATGTTTTAGGGAACGTAACGACCCGCCTCACACGACACTGCCGAAGAGATTTTAATGAGAGTATGACTACCCTTAAGCCACAGAAGGATACAAATTACCAAAAACAGGTACCCGTGTAAATTAGCACAACTAAAAAAAAAAATCAACCGCAGGACACGCGCATACAATCATTTAAAAACTAGCAATAATGTATTATACAAGTAACAAAAGGTTATTATAATAGGTACAGTTAAATATACATGTTATTATGTTACACAGTTACCTAAGAATTTATTAACAATTTGTTTATTTCAACGAGCGAGGGTTTTTTAGTCCCAGACACTTCGATCATCCAAGTAATCCTGGACTCGATAATATCCTTTGCTCATCAAAGTTTTTTTTACTCGAGTTTTAAGTTTATTAAAAGGTAGATTAACAATACTGTGTGGTAACTTGTTATAAAAAGTTATACATTTCCCCAAGAATGAGTTTTGTGTTTTACGTAATCTAAAATTTGGAACAGCAAGCTTATTTTTATTTCTTGTATTTAATTTATGAACATCGCTATTCTTAATGAAATTATTGTAATATTTGTGTACATAGATTATATTTTCATAGATGTACTGCCCCGCCAATGTTAAAATGTTAATTTCTTTAAACTTATCCCTAAGGGAATCCCTTGGTCTTAAATTATATATAGCTCTAATTGCTCTTTTCTGTAGTATAAAAATACTTTCAATGGTGGCAGCTGATCCCCATAACAAAATGCCATAAGACATTACACTATGAAAATAACTAAAGTAAACTAACCTTGCTGTTTCAACATCAGCTAGAAGCCTTATTTTTTTAACAGCATACGCAGCTGAGCTAAGTCTGCTTGACAGAGCATCAATATGGGTATACCATTGTAATCTGGAATCTAAGTGTATGCCTAAAAACTTAGTACTCTCAACAAGAGATACCACTTCACCATTAATATTTAAGGGTGTATTAACCTGCCTTACATTTGGTATAGAAAACTTAACAAATTTGGTTTTTCTCGAATTTAATGAAAGATTATTTAATGTAAACCATTGTAGAACTTTTGATAGAGCACTATTTACCTCGTCCGAACAATTGCTGCCTCTGTCAACTTTAAAAACAAGAGAAGTATCATCGGCAAATAGCACTGTTTCACATAAAGTGCTTGTATAGTAAGGAAGGTCGTTAATATATATTAAAAATAGTAAAGGACCTAATATTGATCCCTGAGGCACGCCCATAACTAGTGAAGTTCCAGCAGATTCAGTTTTATTAATAACAACTTTTTGTATTCGATCCGACAAGTATGACTTAATAAGGCCGAGTGATTTGATAGAGACACCATAATGCCCTAATTTCCTCATTAATGTGTCGTGACTTACGCAATCAAATGCTTTAGAAAGGTCACAGAAAATACCTATTGCGTCTTGTCTGCCCTCCCAAGCATCAAAAATGTGTTTTAAAAGTGAAATTCCAGCGTCTGTAGTGGATTTACCCTTGGTAAAACCATATTGGTTGCAATGAAATAACTTGTTAAGGGTAAAATAAGATGATAGCTGATTATAAATAATCTTTTCAAAGATTTTGCTCAAGGCTGGTAATATAGAAATGGGTCTAAAATTAGTAGGGTCACTCTTATCGCCAGACTTGTAAAGTGGAATTAATTTACTATTTTTCATAAGATTTGGAAAGACCCCCTCATCAATGCATTTATTGAAAATTAGGGCTAGGTGAGGCGCAATTTCAGAGATAATTGGTTTAATAATATTAGTTGAGATACCCCACAGATCCTCTGTTTTCTTATTATTAAGTGATTTAAAAGTTTTGAGGATAAATTCAGCATCAATATGTCTAAAATGAAAAGATTCCTTAATCTTGTTTACATTTGATTCAAGGAGGGCGACCGCACCGTTTGAACATGATCCGAGGCTACAAGTAGTATCTATAGGTATTTGGTGGAAAAACCTTTCAAATTCGGAGGCTACTTCGTTATCAGATTGAATTAACTTATCCTTAACCTTTAGCGAATAAGTATGTTCGTTTTGTTTTATTTTCCCTGTTTCATGGTTTATTACTTTCCAAACAGTTTTTACTTTATCTTTTGAAACATTAATTTTATTGGCAATAAAAAGTTTTTTAGCTGTAACACAGACTTTTTTAAATATTTTAGAGTAATTTCTTACATACTCAATAAATTCAGGGTCCCTAGAATTAGATTTTAGGGCATATAGCTCATATAATTTTCTCCTACTTTTGTAAATACCTGGTGTAGCCCAGTCACTGAATTTCTTTTTACTCGTGTAAATCTTAATGGACTTTTGTTTAAATATTTTACTAGATTCACTTTTGATAACATTAAAGACGCTGTTATATAAACTATTTGGGTTACTATCATCTAATGGTAAAGAATAAATTCTATCATTAACATTATTTTTAAATTTTTCAACACCGTGTTTTGTAATAGGCCTACAAGTAACCTCAAGGACCAATGGTGCATGATGGTGCTCAATAGTCACAAATTGTCCACTATGGTCAGAATTAATGAAATTAACTATGGATTTTTTAGTAACATCACTGTTGCAAAAAATATTATCTATACAAGTGGCTGATGTAGGTGTTACTCTAGTAGGTTCATCAAAGACATTAACTAAATTGAATGATTTAAATAGATTTAAATATCTGCTAGACAGCTGTGACATGTCTAATATATTTATATTAAAGTCTCCACAAACAATTACTTTTTTATTTTTCTTACAAATTAATCTCAGTACTTCCTCCATAACAGACTCAAACTCTTGGTAGTTCCCTGAGGGGGGCCGGTAAACACAGATAATAATTATTTTTTCAAGTTCCACACATGATAATTCTATTGTTCGTTCAATGGAATAAGATACCAAGTCTTTACGTTCCTTACATTTTAGGGAATTATGTAAAATTATCAAAGATCCACCTCTAATAGCTGTATTTCTGGTAAATGAACTCACAACTCTGTAATTATCAAAATTTATCATAGGTAACTGAGAGCTATTTAACCAATGCTCTGTAACACATAATATGTCAATGCTTTCATAATTAAGAAATAAACTAATTTCTAAATCTTTGCCAGACAAGCCCTGTATATTCTGATGAACAAAATTTAAGCAATTGGACCTATCTTTTGTCTTTGGATAGCAAGATGTTTTATCTTTTGTCTCATTTGTTAATTTAAACAATTGATATTATTAGTTATATTTGGAACAAATTCCAAAGACGTTCTTAATCTAATTTTATTGTCCTGCTCAATAGAAGCAGATGTACTAGCCAAAGTTTTGGCTATATGTGTAAAATAATATAATAGCGATAAAGCTATTTGTCTCTTATAATAAGAAGTAAGATAATATTTATCTTTTGTCATATACAATTTAGATATTAATTTATTAATATCAATTAAATGTATTTTTTTATAGTTGTACTGAGACATCGTACTCAATGTTGAATTCAACTTATATCTAATATTATTCTCTTCATAAGACAGGCTTTTACTATAAGGTAATGTAAACATTACTATTTTATTTACATTAAGAGAACATAATGTGTCATAGTAAGAAACCAAGTCCTTTTTATTTAAATTTCCTCTATTACCAACTAGAATTATTAAATTTGTGTTTATATCAATCTGAAGAGTATCTAACTTTGTCATTAATTGGTGCATTGTAACACCTGGCATGCAATAGTTAATTGTATCCCTACCAAATTCACTCTGCAGCAACCAACCCAAATCTTTGCCAATTTCATCACATATAATTACATATTTTAGATGGTTTGGCTGCTCAGATGATTTACTATTGATTGTCCTGTCTAAGGAAACAGACTGATAAGTCTGATATTCTCCTACTGAGCGATTTTCATTAAAACTACAGTTTGGTGACAAAGATTTAGCTGGTGTGTCTACGAGAGTGGAGGTGTCAGACATACATTTTAAGGCCAGAATGTATTCAGCTATCTGGTTTTTTGAATTATTGTAGTTTTCTGTCATTTTTGTTATGACTGTTGAAGATTTTTTAACCTACTATTTAATGAATTTATATTTTGTTCATATGTAAATCTATTTTCTTTAATTATCGAATTTAAAATATCTAATTTTTCAATAACTGGGTGCGTTCTTTAATGAAGTTGACATTTTTGTAATAAGTTTTTTCTTTATTTATCAGTTTCCTAGTTTTTAAAATATTTTCTGACCTTAACATATTTTTTTAATTTATTTTTACTAAACTTTAAATTTCCTGTTTCAACAGAACACTGAACTGAATTATCAAAATTCAAACCGATACCCGATATTACCCGACGAAATATAGCACTATAGACCCACCATTAGTATCAGCCATTGCGAGAATATTCCTTGTCAACCTAGCAGGGGCGGGCTCCCCCCTGCCGTACTGCAACGCTGCGCCCCAATCCACCCCCACCGCTGAACCGTCGCGCAAACGATACACCAAGTTTTCCAGATGACGATCGCCCACACCTGGATACATTCAAAATCTATCTTTTTATACATAACATGCATAAACACATATTGATATTATAAATGTTTTCAATGGTGGTTATTATATTCGACTAATTTATAATTAGTCAAATAAATGAACCAATGGTACGAAGATGAGATTTTTGATGATAATAGGGAAGCAAACGAGCAAACGGATCACCTGATGTTAAGCGATAACCCGCAACACTAGACGAGTCACAGATGCGTAGCCGGCTTTTTAAATGGGAATATGCACTTTTTTTGAAGGTTTCGATATCACATCGGTTCGGAAATACTGCAGGCGACAATTCATTCCACAGTTTAGTAGTGCGTGGCAGAAAATTTCTGAAAAAACGCACTGTGGTGGACTGCCAAGCGTCGAAAACGCGAAATCGCGCCCGCGGATACGGCGACCCGGGAGGGACCACGCCCCTTCCGTGGCCGGGGGGCGTTATCGGTGGCGGAGATCGGGGGAGGTATTGTAGCCTCCCCCGAGGAGGGCTCCCCTGTATCGGCAGGGGTGCGGAGGCTGGGGGTTCCCGGAAGTCGCTTGATGTTCCCGGGGGCTCTACATACCTGAGGAAGGCCATCCCTGAGGTTTTTAGTGGGTTTCCCCCTTCTGGGGAGGAGAGCCCCACATACCCGCCGGCTCGCCACAGCCGGGGTATACAATTTAATGCATTTTCCTCAGGAAAAGTAGTGATGAGGATGAATGTTGTGTCGCGTAGAACGGTGACGAAAACTAGTAGCAGGAATTAATCTGAACAATTCCTCGGAGCACTCCCAGTAATATTATCAAGACTAGCGTAGATTAATGCAAAGCTACGAGACGCGGGACGTGCGACTTGTATTCGGTGACGGTTGTCTACGTACGGAGTGTATTTCCCGGAGGGCTACAGTATGGGGTTCTTCAAAAGGGGAGTAAATAGGTTTTTGAAGGGTCGGCAATGCGCGAGTGACACCCCTGGTGGTTTTCCAGAGGAATTTCCTCTGTCGAGGTTTTTCCGGAGAGCTACAGTATGGGGTTCTTCAAAAACCCCTGGTGTTGCAAGTGTCCATAGGCTACGGTAACCGCTTACCATCAGGCGGGTCGTAAGCCTGTTTGACACCATCGTGGTATAAAAAAAATATACGCTATATGGAAAATAAAACACGCGAGTATTTTTTGGAGCAGAAAAGAGCTTGGGAAGAAAGAGCGAAGCGCTAAATTCTTGAGTAAAATCCTAAGCATAGTGTAGAATTCAAAGTAAATCAGTCGAGCTAAAAATGTGTTACTCTCAAGGTGGACAGTACTTTTGATCACTCTCTAAGAGCGAATTACGAAACATCTTTGGAATAAGAAAATTACTATTATCCTTTTTTTTATTTTGGTTCATGTGCGGTTTTTATACAGCCAGATACTTGTTAATACAATGTCTGTGATTGAATACCTTGGTGAAAAATTAATCATGAAGTTTTAATCTCAATATCCATATTTCGAAATCACATCGCTTTTAGTCTATATTTATCTACTTATATAATTATTAGAGATCGGATAATCGGATGCATATTTACCTAAAGTCAGTTTAAGACAAAGTATGGAAACGGCTTTTTATTGTTTTGTTAAATAAAAATCCCGGGATTGCGGAATTAGATAGCCGGATGTTTATTTATTTACCTATACTCTGTCCATTATATTATTTTCTTTTTGACAGTTTAAGATATTTTGAAATCAGTGATGAACTCGCAAGTTACCGATTCGATTAAAACAGAATATCGATTTTATTTAAGAAGAACTTTTAATCGATTTAATGCAGCGATATTATTTTTATTATAAATATTAAATTAGTTTATCTGTTTTTTTCAATACATGAAATAAATTGTCATATATTGTCTAACTATATATTGTCTAATTGTCATAAATTGTATTGTCATATATTGTCAAACATATGGCACAAGAATTGGTTATTTATGTAACAGAGGACTCAACTGACGAGTCTAGTGTAATTTACGAAGAAGAATCTGATGAATCTATGTAATAAATAATGTAAATAAATTTACTTGTTTAATTTTTATATTATATATTTGGCGAATTACCCAATTGGGGTAATTCGCCAAATATATAAAATTTTGCCTAATTTCCTTGGCATGTGTAAAACTTTATATTTTCGTATATTTCTGATCCATTTAAGAAAGTTTTCCTTTTTCTCTCTTAAATGGATCAGAAATATATGAAAAAATAAAGTTTTACACATGCCAAGTAAATTAGGCAAAATTTTATATTTTTGGCGAATTACCAATTACCTAGCTAGTTTGTTAAAAAAATGGTATGTATGTGATTTTCTAAGTATTCTTGATCATAATTCTTGATTTAAACTTGACGTAGATGTTATTAACTACATATGCGTTTTAATATTAAAATTCACATACCTATAAATAATGTAAGGTAGCTGTCGAGAAGGAAATAAATAAATTTACAAATATTTAATTTGAAGACAATTATCGATTTATCTGATTTCAAGAACTGCTTATTGTCTGTGGTAGTTTGTTATGCACAGAGCACTTCACTATGTGGGCGTTACCCGTCTAGAAAGTATATTATTACTGTAGTACTATAATTTGAAAATAGAAACAATATTTCATACGCGCGATCTGTCAAAAAGAAAATAACATAATGGACAGAGTATAATTTAGTTTTTGACAAAGTATGGAACTGTCTTTTTATTTATTTCCATAAATAAAAATCCCGGAATCCGGTACTGTAGAACATTTTGGTAAATACGTATGCATAGTTGTATAAATGAACCCGAAGTCTCGGTCTTTTGAAAATAAAAACCACGTGCTATTTTATTTAACAAAATGTATTTTAAAAAGCCGCTTCCATAATTTGTGAGCCAAAAATTAACTTCAGGTAAATATGCATCCGATTATCGGATCTCTAATAATTATATATAGGAATTAAACTAGCCCTTTACGAATAGATGTGATAATAGTACATTATAATACAAGTGAGTAATGTTGAAAATTACGTTCGAAGCTGACTTAATATTCAGCCGAGAATGTAACGAGTGTTATACGACGTTTTTCAACACCATTGCGAGTAATTAATACAAACTTTATAGGTCATTAAAAATTTATTTTGAAAAACAATTTGGAAAGTACAATTATAAAAATTTTACGTTGGATTACCACCTTCACCGCCAGTCATTTTTGAAATATTCGTTATAATTTCATTTCGAAAATTATTGATTTCACTATTCGAATTAATTTCAATATTCTGGGTATAAGTAGGTGATACATAGGAGGTTGAGGGGTGTGTCAAATCTTGAATTTTTGATGACGTAGAAGGGCGTTGATTAATAATTTTATTAGGTTTTGACTCTAACTGTATATCTTTGGTAATTTTTGCACAAATATTAGTTTTGTGTTGTACAGAATACTCAATATATGATTCAGAAACAGCGTCGGGACCACCTACCGGGACGCTTTAAAGTTAAAATATCACCACCAGAATTTGCTAATAAAGTCGCTGATGTACGACAGAATCTATGTCCGGAGTACATTTCAGGGTTCTCTAAATTTAAAAATCTAGCAATTTGTTGTGACATTACACCAAACTTATTGATTTCAATGGATAGACACATCTCTTTTGGTAATTTTGAAATAAACGATCATGTTTCGCCTTGGTAGTTCGTAGAGCCGTATACTTTTTAACTATGTCCAAAAATGGACCATTAATAATAAAAGACCTTGGAATCTTATTCTTAGTGTCGGTAATTTTCACCAATAACATCCGACCGTGATCTTCTACATTACTGGTAGTAATATTATATAATTCCTTACGTCTACACGCACCATTTATTCTAAATATTAGGGCAACTTGGAATAGACAAGACAGATATAGCTCCATTCACTGATTGAACGCTGGTAATGGCGACATTTATAGTAATTAAAATCTAAACTGACGTTACATCGACTGTATACACAAGATACGAGTACATCTACCATTCTATACATTATCAAGTTTCAAGAATTATAACTTCATTATCGGTAGTACCATAGACATCTAAAATTTAAAAAAAAAACAAAGATATTTTGTTGTCTGTTGTGTCGTACTCTTAATTAAAATAGAAAAAAAAAGGATTTTTTAAATCTTACCAAATATACTGTCGATCAGTGTCAATGAACTCAAGGTTTCGGTGAACTTCGCCTTCTTCCTCACAAAGTCCTCCACTGAAAAACAACGCTTCTCCATTGCGGACCTGTTATGGAATCAAGAACTTTTATAGTAACATTGGAGTAAGAGTTTCTGTTTTCAAATATTTTGAACTAGCTTTCTGCCTGCGGCTTTGCCCGCGTGGATTTCGGGATTGGGTCTATAGAGGGTTAAGGGTCATAGCTTTTGCCCACGGCTACATATGCGCGGAAGTCGGTTTATAGCGCGAAGGTTTTATCGCGCTTCCCCTGGTCGTTTATCCATTTATCCGATAAAAAATACCGCAAAACCTTGCTCAAGAATCGCTCTATCTATTGATGAAAACCGCATGAAAATCTTCGATCTGTCGATTTTTCCGGGATAAAAAGTACCCTATTATTTGATCCGGACTTTTATCTTTAAGTCTGCAAAATTTCAAACCAATCGGTTCAGTAGATACGGCGTGAAAACGGAACAAACAAACAAACTCATTTTCCGATTTATAATATTAGTAAGGATTTTATTTCAAATGTTTTTGAGCAAATAAATTACATTATTTAAATTCAACCTAATAGTAGCATTTTGCGCCTCTATAAGGTATCGATAAAGTGGGTAAATTTTTATATCTGAGAGTAAACTAAGCATGGAAGGCTTGATTGCTGTTTTTGGATACATCCTATTACTATTATAAAGGCGAAAATTTGTAAGTATGGATGTTTGTTACTCTTTCACGTAAAAACTAATGAATGGATTTGAATGAAACTTTACCACAATATAGCTTATACATCAGAATAACACATAGGCTACAATTTTTGAGGTTTCTATGAGGTCGTAAAAAAAACACATTTTTTGCGCTTACATTGCAAACGCTGACTGAATCCTACAAGATAGATCAAAACAATTTACTACAGTATTGTATAACTTAAAAAGGTCTACAAAAAAGTCCGTGATGGTATATGTTTATCTCTTAGGAATAACCCACAAAAGGAAAAAGATCGTTAAATGTAGTTTATAGGAGCATACTGCAGTAGCTACCTATAGGCCTATGATTAGGGCTCTGCAGTGCTTAGTTACCGTATTTCTTACTTATTACTAGACTAGACGGGATGAACCTGAAGTCCACGCGAACGAAGTCGCGGGCAAAAGCTAGTCTGGTTATAAAGAAATAAGTGGCTACCCTTAACCTACTATCTTTTGCTAGCTCTCAATTTTCATTGACGCGGGCACATTCGAAGATAATAACTTTGGTTTGTAGTCACTTATCTATTCGCTTTAATTTAATCGTTAAGCAACGCGATAACATTATTACTATTTTACAATTTCAACAATTTTTGTACAACGTTAAGTACATTAAATTACCTTTTAAATAAAAGCATCATTGCGATTGTTTTTTTTTAGTAAATATTATTGTACTATTTGTGATGGGAACTAAATAAATTCGCTGTAAAATCTGACAATACCCGTTTTAACAAATACTCCGACAATCCCAAGTACTACTTTTGTTGAAGGCGAATTTCCGACGTAACGGAGGTTGTCTTGTGTGATTTAAAGAGAAAAAGAGTATCGAATTTCTGTTTTGTTTCTTCACTTTATATGCTTGTATTTCATCAGACATCTTAGAAGGCAGTAGAGACAGAGGAACTCTTTGGCAATAAGAGCAAACTAAAATCAACGTACCTCAATGTGTAAGCCGGTATTTCGCCGCAGTACGTTTTGTACTTCTCCATGGGCGATGACGACACTATGACCGATCGCAGACGCATCTCTAATTGCTCTGTAACAATATTACAGCAAATAAATTTTCACGCAAGGATGATAACGACAGACTTTATTAGACAGAGTTGGTCAGTGTTGCATTAAAATAATGAAATCAACAAATTATTTTTGTTTTGTGTTAATGATACATCTTGGGAACTTTTGAGCCGTGTTCCACCACGCTGCCCTAGTTTCGGTCGGAGGGGAGAAGAGCACCAAAACCTCGTGTGTTAGTTAGCGGGGTGAGCAATGCAGAACGTCTTTTACTTCTTTTTTGTTAGACTTTCCACAATAGTGGGAATCGATCAATCGCGCAATCGAATGTTTTGATTTATTCCGTGGACGGTTGATAATGTCTAATCACCCTAACTAAGTACATATAAGCCGGTGCTTCTTCATATATACGCTGACATGCTGATTATATAGAAACTTGCTTCGATAAGCCATTTCATTAACATAGTTTTATAAACCAGAAGGGAAAAAGAGTTTAATAAAATATATTCAAGTAACGATTCGCATTCGTGAGATTCGTATACGAATTACCGAATTCACTATTTCTGAACTTTCATTTCGTGCATTGTGTGGTTCAGCCCACTCGTTTTTGATTTCTACTAGTAGAATATCCAACGCTGAAGTGACCTTGACAGTGATCCGTTTCACGTGTGGGTCATCGCCGGTTTTTTGTTTTTGTTGTTGTGATTTTGAATTTTTCTGCGTGAAACGGAATTTATTTAAGAATTTGTTTGTAATGACAACACTGAATTCGAGTGATTCAAAAATCAAAAAAATTGTAAGCAGTAGGAAATAATTTCGCGCACGATTTGTATTCGTATTCGAATTCCAAATTCACGTCTAATGATTCAAAAATACGTCTCCTGATCTATGCACAACTATAACATTAAGGACCGGTTTTTTTTCCTTCTGATGAGGTGAGGCTGAGAATCCTCATGGATACTACTGCAACCAAGTGCCCCGGTGATTATGTCGGCCTCCTGACGAATCGACCCGAAAGGCCTACCGACTAAACCCAGCCTGAGCCGTTGGTCCTAATAACCCTGTGGCTAGAAGTGATAGGGAAGACTGTACCTCAGGAGAGGCACGGTCGGTTCGCGACTATTAGCTCCACTTGACGCCGCGCGGGAGAAGGGGGGGGGGGTTAATAGTAATAATGTTAATCGAATACATACCCGACCAGTCGCGCTCCATCACACTGGATACAAGATCCCTGAATGTCATAGTGTCCTCTAGGTACTCAATGAGACCACTGTCTTCGCTCAACGGGGTCACCTGAAATAGTAGATTGTATATTGAGGGAGCAAAATATTTTTTTACAGCGAGGGCTCTACTTTGAATCATTTAAAACTGAAGGGGGGTTCTAATGATGAGCCTTAGGACTTCGACCCATCGAGGACCTTTATGCTGTAATTCTTGTGTAGAGCGATTTAAACAGTTCGTCGTGCGTATGTTATAATCTTTCATCCCTATATGAGAAAAAAAGAAAAAAGTTCTAAAAGTCGTTTTTTTTTCCTTGTATGAAGCATCATACAAGTTTACGTTGCTTTTATGTCCTTAAATTTTATATTCGGATATCGTGACAAGAATAGAGAAAGGGATGCTTGGTGGTTTGGGCATGTGGAACGGATGGATGAAAGTAGACTAACCAAAATGATTTATGAAGCTGGAGTGAGTGGAGACACGGGACGAGGAAGACCTAGGCGAACATATTTCGAACAAATCGAAAGTGTCCTCAAAAAGGCCAGGTCAGAAGTACCCGCAATCGTCGAGCATGTATGAGGAATGTTATGAAAGTAGATGAAGCGAAGAGATATGTAAGGACCGTAGCAAGTGAAAGGACGTAATCTCTGCCTACCCCGTGGGAAAAAGGCGTGAGTGTATGTATGTATGTATGTATGTAATTTTATATTCGTATGACGTCAGTAAGTGCCTGTAAAGACCTATGTTGAATCAAAATTATTTTGATTTGCAGTAAAATTAAATGTTATTTTAATCATGTGCCTATTTCTTTATTAAAATTTCATTTAACTACTCAATTTACTGGAAACCAATATTTTGAAACCATTTGGAACGTTTGCATAGTTTTCACCCATTTGCAACGCGCTCTCTCCTAAGGGGCGGCCGCTCTTATCCGCCCAAGCATAAGGTCGATAGGATAGGACCAAGGTTTGTCACCGTAAACCTGTGAGCCTCCGATTAGCTCTTAAAACAAAATCAAAATCCAGAAAGTGATATATATTATATTATTATTAACGTATTTTTTACAAATACGTACGTACGTACTCTATACATGAATGACAATTCTTGTCATGTCAGAAATACCGCTCAAAGTCTTTTCAAAACCCATAAAGCACAAAATGCGACCTATAACGGCCGACCGACCGACCTGTTCCTGTTACAAGCTAAGGCCGAGTTTAGTCGATAGGTCATGTCCAAACTAGTGATAGCTAGTCGCTATTTGGGTGGATCGAGTCGATTCGAGTCAATTTATACGGTATTCGAATCACGACTCGATTCCCTGATTCGAGCGCAGTACTCAAATTCTATGTTTGGTATTCGAAATTAGAGTCTGGAAATTCTAGTCCAGTCCAAAACAAGAGTCCGATTTTAGAACAAAATCAAAACAAAAAGTTGCTTATGTAAACGGTTTGCGAGTACAAGCGAGCTAACCAAACTCGAATACTAGACTCGAGTCAGTAGGACTAGTGTAAATAGAATCGAGTTAGCGAGTACGAAGCGATTCTTCCCGACTCGAGTACCGGAATCGAGTACAGCGTACTCGAATGAAAATAAATTGGTATTCGAGTAGGCGAGTCCAAAGTAGGAATTGACAACACAAACAAAACACACACAAAAGAAAACATTATAAAGTACTAAAATACATTCTGGTAAAAAATTGTACATTAAAGAAAGGTTTGAGTTTCAAATGTGTGCTGCAGTTTGAAAAGGACTTGGCTCAGTGCTGGTGCCCCAGTAATGAGGCAACACTGATTTTCAGCCAGATCCCTTAGTTTTACCTTCATCAGGCAAACCACAAGCAGAAAAAAAAATAAAAAGCTACCGTTTCTACGGAGTTCAATGATTAACATAATTATATATTTTTTTATTTAGTTATTAAACTTGCTTTCGCCAGTGGCGTTCATGGTAAAACCGTTATTGCTTAGGGGTGTAACAAACATAGCCTACGACCTATTCTCAGACCTAGAAAATATGTCGATAATATTGTCGTATGTGTCGATACGTAAGAGTGCTGTGTAGCAAATACACGTGAACGCATATCGTACAAATACATGGAGGTAAAATAGCGCGTGTGTAGCTGTCTCTTTACTTACTGAATACCCGCAGAAATCCCCGTTGTGCCAAATGTTGGCAGCACTCCTACCCGCCCTCAGTACAGCAGCGGCCAACTTCAGCTGTTCCCCGGTCTTGGCGATGAACTGTCGCGTGCTGCCGTCGCTAAGAAGTGCTTTGAGAATCACCGGGCGAGTTACTGCGTTCGTGAACACCGACACCTTGGGGCAATTATTAGTTATGCCTTTATTATTAATAGTAACCAGTAAGTGCCAAACTGAGAAAGTAACTAAGTCAGTTATTCCTGTTGTATATATTTAATAATTGAAAAAAATGACTTATTTGTCGCCTTTACAAAGCAAACAATATAGTACTGGCACGATAAATTTTACCGTTTTTACAAGTCAATGTACACCTTTTTTGATGTGTGTATGATCACAAATAAATAATTAATAATAAATGGTACCAATGAACGTGAAAATTTTTAACCTGTTTATAATATTACTTTTTTTTTTTTCTATATGTACAATCGTATCGTTATTATCAAATCGTGACAATATACTAGCTAACAATGCATCATTTAAACTAAACGTGTATACAATATATCATCACAATAAATACATTAAAATACAGTTGTATCAGTAAAATAAAACCTTGTAATGACAGTGTGTAAAAATGGCATACCATGCACACTGAAACCTACCAGTTCATAAAACTTAACAACACTCAGTCTCCCAAGTTGTAGCAGTCGGGACAAATATCGGTCACCCTCGCTCCCTGGGGCATCTAGCCTCGTTAGAGCAGGACAGAGCTGTGAGAGCAGTAGGGTCTTCCTCGCCGTGGTACGCGACGCTAAATCGCCAAGAATTCTGTCTAGAGTCGTTTGCCTTTGCGCGTTGTCCGTCGTTTCTGAAATACAGAAGAATTTGAAAAAAGGACAGTAATACAAAGATCAAAATGAAATTTTCATCAAACATTTAACACGCTAAATGACAGGGGGCGTAAAATTCCCGACTTTCAAATTAGAAATATGACAAAATGATGATAACGCACATGTCAGATTGTCATCATGATTGACAAAAGTCTAATAATTTTAACGAATTTATTGTCTAATAAATTAAAATAACTTATAGTTTGATTGTAAATAATGTATGTACGTTTGTTCTTTTTATTTTTATCTATGTTTTGTTTTGTTTATCCTTTGTTATTCCGAAATTGAGTTTTGTTATTGCAACATATCAATTTGACAGTTGTATATTTGCTGCACGTCAATAATATAATTAGTAAAATGTACAAATATTGGGTTTCAACGTAGTTTTAGGTTCGCTATAGATAATGTTTGTTTTTAATTGATTGTAACCTGTTTTTGGACTTATTATTAAATAAATAAATAAAAAAGAAAATGTGGTTCTATATAATATATTTTAAATGTGGTTCTTGTGGAGATTTGGTGCGAATCTCACAAAAAATATATATACTATTGACGATTATAGCCACTTATTTAGGTGGGTAGTCTGCTTGTTGGTTAATATTTCAGTTCAGAGAGGGGGCAATGCCAGACCTCCAGCATCCAGCGCCTTCGTTCAAATCGTCGATCCTCCATATCGCAGATCTAACGAGTTTCAGGCATGTCTGCCATTCAAAGACCTTTGCTGCCTAATGCCACTAAATGATCTGATCTTCTTCGGATTTCATAAGCTCTGATTCGATCACGCTAAAATATTCCCAGCATAGTTTTCTCGTTTTCCTTTTGGGTAGACTTTGGGCCTTATCTTCTCTTACTCGTGTATTTAAAAATGAATCGCAAAATGTGTTGGTAAGCGCATAACTTAACAACGCCTAGACCAATTTAGTCAATTCTTTTTTTTTAAATGTTCGTTGAAGTTCATTGATGGTTTTTACACTTTTTAAACTATGATGGTTTTTATACAGTTCATATCGCAAGCAGGCACTGTTGTCTAAGCAATGTAGGTGTGTTCCTTTTTTTTTTTTTTTTTGAGGGGGGAAATGCGACCGTGTGCACCATGACACCGCGCTGGCCAGACGCGGCCGTGTGTGGGACTCTCCGGTCAAGAGGACCGGCCTACCCACTAAAACCCCCCCCGAGTTCTCTGGGCCCATACGGGGCACATGGCGGGGTGCGCTCTCGCGATTCGACCGCCATGATGTAGGCGTGTTCCTAACATCAAGGACTCAATTTGCGCTTTATAAAGTTGAAATTCAATTATATCTATGAAAACAGCGTGCGTGTGTGCGTTGGAGTACAGAATACATCGTTTGAGGATTTAATGTCACATTCGAAAATTGAATAGTCACAAAATGTAATACTTCATTTGGACCTTTTTTGCAATTAATTATTCTTTATTCACAACGCCCTACCACCAGGGTGACGGTTCTGTACAGGGGAATTTTTTGCCCTGACTATAAAATAAGTAGGAATATAAAACTGCCACTTTACAAATCTTCTTGACAGGATGAAGTCTTCTGCGGATTCTAGCATTTCTTACACGATCACGCAATTTCTAAGGGCAATGAAGGATCCATTGCCCTTAGTAACTTTGAGATCTATAATGCCCACTACAAATATTACAAAAGTATAATGGGTCAATATAGTGTAATACCGGTAGCACTTCGGGAGTGCTGGCAAAGAAAACTTCAATATTAACGTTGTGTTTAATTATAAGTACAAAAGTACTATCATTTATGAGGTAGAATACAATGTTTATTTATTGCGCTATCGTACACAAATATGACAGACATTCGCGCAAGCGCCCTGTGCCGCCTAAACGGAGCAGCTCACTCAGGCACGGTAGAAAGAGTGGGAGATACTAGCTCCCCTCTCTTCCCCTCGATCTTACACTTTTTCGATCAGCATCACGTGATCCTGACGCGAGTTTGGAAGTTTTTACCCACACAAAAAGTGCTCAGCGCCGCTAAAGAAGTTTTCAGAGATATTTTAATATTGATTGAGTCGGACCTTTTACTACGAGGGCTGCTACTTATGTATCCGGAATAGAAAAATTAAACAAACGTATATGGCTAAATATGGGTTTATCGTTTTTCAAAGTATCTCCGCGATGATCGATACACTTTCGCATACGTTAAAACCAATTTTTATAGCATTTTGCCACTCAGATTGCGGTATCTCTGAAACGTGCTGTTTGAATGCGTCTACGGCATCTTCACGGGTCGAAAATCGTTGACCACGTAATTTATTCTTTACATTTGGGAATAAATAGAAATCATTAGGTGCCAAGTCTGGGCTATACGGTGGGTGACCCATCAATTCTATTTTTGACCCTCCAAAAATGTATTTGTTTCGCGTGATGTGTGACAGCTGGCATTGTCGTGGTGTAGAATGATTCTGCGTCGCTTGTTGATTTTACGTATTTCTTCAAATACTTCCGGCAAACAAATGGTCGTGTACCACTCCGAATTGACCGTTTTACGATTCTCCAGTGGTATTGTAGCCACATGACCATTAATACCAAAAAAGCAGGCCACTATTTACTTGAAAGTGCTTTTTGCACGAGTCACTTTCGTAGGGTTCGGCTCATTTTGAAACACCCAAACTGTAGATTGTTGCTTAGTTTCGGGATCTTTCGCATAGATCCAAGATTCATCACCTGTGTAGACGTTATAAACAGATTTTGAGTCACCTACGTTAAATTTTTTTTACATATTCTTGCACCATTCGACGCGAGCTTCTTTTTGATGCTGACTTAAGTTGTGCGGTATCCAACGCGAACAATTTTTTTTTACGAACAAATGTTCATGTAATATTTTATTAATGCTTGTCATACATATGCCCAGAGTAGCCTCTATCTCGCGATACGTAACATGACGGTCTTGCATAAGTAGTTTTCGTACAGCTTCAATGTTTTGTGGCACAACGACTGATTTCGGGCGACCTTCCTTAACTTCGTCCGTGAGCTTACTCCGTCCACGATTGAACTCACTAAACCAGGGATACATAGTGGTTTTTGATAGAGCTTCAACACCAAAGTTGAAATTAATTGATCAACGCACTGTTGTTGCATTAAACCGCCTCGAAAATCGTAATAAATCATAGCACGAATATTTTCACGTGTGAGTTCCATCATTTTAGCGATATGACATTTTAACCCCATCAGAAACAAAACACTAGCGTACATAAGGAAAAAAAATAGCGGCCAGTATTTCAAAAAAAGAACGAATTTCACCATGGAGGTCATATATTGCGTTTAAAAATGTTGAAATCCCAGATTCCGGATACTTAAGTAGCAGCCCTCGTACGATCGATTCTGACTATTTTAAACAATCTAAAACAATTTAACACAATTTTAAAATTAGCTTTTAAGAGTGTCACTACACCTCTACCACCACCTAACATTTCCAGGCGTGTTAATATGTATATTACTCACCGAAATTCTCTATGCCGTAAAGGTCCTCTTTGTACCTAGCCAATAGTTTGTACTCGGTTGCTCCTGCTGCATGGGGGTTTTCGAATATGCGATCCTTCATCAGACGAAAGATCGACTTCCACTGTTTCGAGTCTGTAAAGTAAACGCTTCAGTCAGTATAAAGATACAGTTTCATAAGCAGCCAAATTGAAATTGGCAACAAGGGTGCCAGAAGGTAAGTAAGGCTACAGTTGCTTACAATTCTCGCCTTCGACTACCACGATGTCGAGCATCGTAATAGTCGACCGGTCTCAATGCCGACCAGTGCTTGTTGACTAGCCATTGCTCATAACGAGGATCTCATAAAAGCTGAGAAAGGCAAAGACAGCAAATACCTTGACCTGACCCATAAGGCAACCGTGTGTAATGTTTAAGCACGCGCTCGCTAGTAGATAATAGATAGTGTGTTCCAACGTGGCTGGACTGCCGCGCCAATAACTGGCCGACCTATACGCGACCCGCGCCTTTACATTTTTATTCCTATTTATTGTGAGTGTACTTAAAGTGTACCAGCGAGAATAGAGAAGAGTACGAATAGAAAGAGAGAATAGAGATTTTTTTTTGAAGGGTAATGCTCCTTATGCACCGTGACACCGCGCTGGCAAGGCGCGGCCGTGTGTGTGGGGCTCTCCGGTCTGAGAGGCCGGCCTACCCACTAAAACCCCCCTGAGTTCTCTAGGCCCATGCGGGGCACATGGCGGGGTGCGCTTTCGCGATTCTACTGCCATGTGCTCCGGAGCCGGCTCGACCTAGATCTGGAGACGTATTTTTGAATCATTAGACGTGAATTTGGAATTCGAATACGAATACAAATCGTGCGCGAAATAATTTTCTACTGCTTACAATTTTATAGATTTTTGAATCACTCGAATTCAGTGTTGTCATTAAAAGCAAATTCTTAATTAAATTCCGTTTCATGCAGAAAAATCGGGTGGGGCTGTGCCGGGGCACACGGCCGTTGGTTTTAACGTGAAACGTCTATGTTAGGGAATCGCTTTTAAAGTAAAATATTAAAAAACATGATTGACGGTGTTTTAAGTATTTTAATTAAAAACTCAATGTCACAACAGCGAGCTGACTATATAAGTGAAATATTCACACCACATTTTTGTTTCTAAGACTAATAGTTTTTTAATTATTAAGGTACGATGATATAGACCTTTTCGTTACGGTCCACTTTTTAAACCTGGTACCCGTATGTTTCGGCGCGATATTAAAGACGTTTCACGTCAAAAATTAAAATCAGAACAACAAAAACAAAAAACCGACGATGACCCACACGTGAAACGGATCACTGTCAAGGTCGCTTCAGCGTTGGATATTCTACTAGTAGAAATCAAAAACGAGTGGGTTGAACCACTCGTTGCACAACGCACGAAATGAAAGTTCAGATATAGTGAATTCGGTAATTCGTATACGAATCTCACGATTTCGAATGCGAATTGGTTTTCTATTGTTTCAACAATTCGTCTCCAGGTCGAGCCAACGCCAAGGGAGGGACTGTCCGAGAACCCCTGGACAGTCCCCCAAACGGAGAGACATCACCACGGCGTGCGCGGCAGCCACACGCGCACGCACTTCGCAGTCTATGGTCGACTTAAGGTTCTCCGAAGGCGTAGTGAAAACGCGGCAACAATTTGATTTGACATGTAAACAAAAACGATAACAGGGCCCAGCACGTTGTTTATATATAAAATTTTTCCCTAACAATGTTGATCCGACAATCATTTTTCCAACAGTTGTCTTTGCAAATAGCTTGATAGCGAAAAGGCTCGGTCAACATCTTAAGAGAGTCTGGCTTGACGTATGGATCAAGAGCTGGATGAAAGCGATAATTCTCGATACACTACGTATTGTCCGGAGATTCCTCTTCTGCAGCTCTAACCACTGGTTACCTTAGTTCTCTACTGACGGCAAACTAGATTGAAGTTTTTTATATTGTAAGATTTGAGATATTCAATAAATAAATAAAAATGATATAGGATAATAAAATTATAAAATGGTGATGATGACGATGATAGCAAAATCATCACACTTTTTATCATACACTGGATCCGAATGATCCAGTACAGTGCCGTTCCAGAGGAATTTCCTCTGTCGAGGTTTTTCCGGAGAGCTACAGTATGGGGTTCTTCAAAAACCCCTGGTGTTGCAAGTGTCCATAGGCTATGGTAACCGCTTACCATCAGGCGGGCCGTGCGCCTGTTTGCCAACATCGTGGTATAAAAAAGAATACCAGTTTGTGTATTCTTACCACCAGTCCGCCGTAACTCAGTGCAACGCAGTAGCAGCGAGTGTCTCGGGTCGCACAACAGTGATAGCTGCTGTCTACGACTGGCACCTAAATGTCCCTCACTGACTGCCGCCTCAATTGCCTTGTGCTGAGCGAGAAGCTCACGAGGGAACATGTGGACACGTTTCCTTAAAAAGTCCAGGGTGAATGGATCCAAGCTGTCGATTAGGCGATCGATCTGGAAAGAGTAAAGCTCAAAATAATAAGTCCTTATCTATAAAAGTTCCGTTTTATTTCGTTCGTAATTAAAATTTATTATTTTTTAAATTATAGCGCCATAGTATTATTAATTTATTTATTTTAGTTCTAACCCTGTCTACCACTAGTTTGTGGAACCTACTAGATTGAGATTAGCCAGTCCTAAAGCTATATATATATATATATATATATATATATATGTGTGTGTGTGTGTGTGTGGTGTGTGTGTGTGTGTGTGTTGTGTGTGTGTGTGTGTGTGTGTGTGTGTGTGTGTGTGTGTGTGTGTGTGTGTGTGTGCGTGTGTTTAAAATGACATTAAAGTTTTTAGGTATATTAAAATTTACAAGTGTTAGTGTCAGTGTTATTTTATTATATTTAGATTGTGGAAATCGCACTGTTGTTAACACATTTTGGTAGAGAACGCCTATGGCATTTAATCCGCCATTTGTATACTTTTTTGTGAATATTATGCAAAAAGTTTAAATAAGAACAAAATCCTAATTTTAGTTAACAATGTTCTTGTTTTCTGCTCACATATACTTATTATACTACATACTTATAGCTCTTTCCCAATGGGGTCCAAACATACTTCTCTAGCTTCCTCGACTTTCTTTATGCACGTTCGTCGGTTATGGGTACTCTTGACCTAAGCTTCCTACAGTATATTACCAATTTAGTCCAAGTGTGTTCATCTAGGTCGACGTCTATCAACTGCCTCATTCATAAATTGCCTTATAAATATCATTCGTCAGTAGTTTTTCGTCCATCTTCTCTACGTGTCTAAACTATTTAAGCATTTCCTTCTCAAATTTTTGTCAATATCAAGCACATTCCCGTTATCACACTATATCGCAATGTATCCTTCAACGTCACTTCAGCAAAAGCTCTGTATTTAGTTATAGTACATTACGATATTAGTGCGTTATGATGGTTATAGCGCTGCCTACTGACTGGCGCCGCGCGGCGATTAGTTCGAAATTTGAATAGCAACAGCGCGCGAAATGGCAAATAATACTGTTATGGAATTTGTATGGACTATAACTTAACTATTGGCTTTGGTAACACACGCGTTTTTATGACCCGCTTTACATATTTAAAACCGGTGGAATTACATCAGCTTTACGAGCAAAGGTGTTAAAAATACTATTACTTACCTTATCCAACAAGCATCTAGAAGTCTCGTTATCCAGCCTGTGTACATCGGTCAACCTATTCAGAACCACGCACAGAAACATTTCCGCTTTGGTACCACAGCCCAAGTCTATTGCTCTGTCCAGTACGTCGGCCATGTCGGATATAATGTTACTACCGTTCGAGCTCCCTAGAAAGGAACGAGGAAATTAACAATCAAAACATTTTCCAACAATAAATTTGTAATGTCGCCAACATTTATTGTAATATTTCACGCGTTTTATTCTATATTAAAAATAATACAGGATAAATATCGGGCGACACTAGGATTTATATCCTGTATTGTGGGTCGAACCCGCGACCCATTACGTAGTAGCCGATCACACGACCGCTGCGCCAAATGTGTCGTCAAAGTATTGTATAAGCAGTGTTAAAAAGACACCACGTGCGTTGAGGTACTTACACAATGTTGCATACAATATTTTTTCTAGGACTAGTGTTAAAAAATAATTCATCTTTACCAGTATATTTTTCAAATATTTAGGGCAAAAAAATATATTTCATAGCAAGGTGACAAAATAAGATTGTAATTTTTTTCCATTTTAAAAGTTAAAAATTTTAAGACACGCCTCGTTCTTACTGAAGCACCAATATGCAGACAACTTCAGTACAGTGACCCTCCAATATATTTTAATTACTTTAATGTATATACATCTGTGACTCGCTATTTAATTTATAGCCATCTGGGGTCTTAAGTATAAGATTAAATGCCATATAAATTGCGACTTATTGAGCACTTGTACATATGAAATAAGTTTAACATTTGAGATGAAAACATCTGCAAATATCAGAGAGATAATCTTTTGAATTACACATATTTTTTATTATTCAATGTTACAAACTTTCTCGAATTTCGAGATTAGGTCTATAGAGGGTTAAGGGTCATAGCTTTTGCCCACGGCTACATATGCGCGGAAGTCGGTTTATGCCGCGAAAGTTTTATCGCACTTCCCGTGGGACTATCCGTTTTTCTGAGATAAAAAATACAGCAAAACCTTGCTCAAGAATCACACTATATATTGATGAAAACCGCATGAAAATCTGTGCAGTAGTTTTTGAGCGAAGCCTTTATTGTGCAACCCGTGGGATCTGTCGTTTTTCCGGGATAAAAAGTACCCTATTATTTAATCCGGACTTTTATCTTTACGTCTGCAAAATTTCAAAGCAATCGCAACAGAAAAACAAACTCACTTTCCGATTTATAATATTAGTAAAAATTTTTCAAGTTATTCGCTCATTCATTCACGAACGACATTAGTTATGTCGTTCTTTTAATATGTCTGTGGTGATTGTGTCTTGTTTACTTGCTTTACATATTCTTTAAAAATATGATATAAACATTACTTCTCGTCCCGTGGCTGAAATATGGGGATGCGACAAGAACAAAGGCCAACATATCTTATGTCTCTAGGTCTCTTACCTTTACCCCACATTTCATCAAAATGTGTCATTGCCAACTCATAGAGGGAGAACAGTGTCCTTTTATTCGCTTTACTGTGAATAGGTCTCTTCGTCTTCTGCTCAATAATTTGCAAAGCGCTCTGGATCTTCTCTCTGGTCAGTACTAAAATTTAATCAAGGAACTCAATAACCCGTTTATATGTTAATATAGTACAATTAGCAACACGCCAAATTATATATTTGCATCACGAAAACCGCTCTTACAAGTAATAAAGAGCTTCTAAGATCAAGAAACGTGACGGCGTTGGTGTGTGTACACATAATTTTTACTTTTCCGACATAACGTTACTTTATTATTCGCGATGAGTACAATCTTGGATTTTATTTCACCTCATGTCATGTGACAATAAGGTTCGATCTTAAGTTGGATTCCTAGAGCACTTTTAACAATGATATATTTTTTTTCCAAAAGCGATTAGTTTACAAAAGTTTCTGGTAGTGATAAAAACATTATTACGTTACGTTTTTTCTGGCCCTTTCGTTTTTGTATGACTGTGGTATAATATTGTACAATTTTTATATCTCCAAAATTCTGATGTCTACAACAACTTCATATCATTACTTTTTTAAATCTATCCATGTTTTGTATAAACTAAAAAAAAAAGGTTTATTGAAGTTTCGCAATTAGTTCTGACAAATACAAATAAATTTATGCCGTAACAGATCATAATAATAGAACATTAGACACAAGTCAGTCAGATTCAATAATCTGCAAACGATTCTCAACGTTACGGTAACGTATTTTAACATATTTCTTTGTCGACCGTACCTCAAACAATGTCTTAAAAGTATATGTTTTTATTAACATTGTTAACTAATTCAGAACTCGAAGGACCATATGCCATAGACAAATAATGTTACACAGATGAAAAAATCATACTCACATGACATATCTCTATAAAGCGACATTTTCAATTCAGTCATCGTTATGACATCATTCTCCGTATTTACATTGTCGAGCTGACATGATTCTGAAACAAAACATTTTTATATATTCAATCAAATCAGAAGAGATTTTATTTCAAATGTATCAAAATTTTATAATTTCTTTCGGAAATTAGATCCAAAATACAGCATTAACTAAAATAGTATAACTGAGTCAGTCTTATAAATTATCTCACTTCATTATAATAATAAAAAATGATATCACAAGATACTAGTGCTAGATCTGTTTGTAATAATAATAACTTTATTTCACTGCCACAGAACACACACACAAAGCAAAAGGGAATAATAAAGGCATGACATTAAACAAAAGCAGTAAACACAATATATAAAACACAACATAAAAACATAGACACAAAAAAAGACGACAGATGAGCATACTATTTGCTTGCAGTTAACAAGCAAATTTCTGATTTTCAGCTGTTACCTCAGTTTGTGTTCGTCAACCTATCATGATCGCTTAAACTAGGAATAAATCTACAGTGCAAGCGAGATGGCGTTATACGATGAAAAAGCTATGTCTACGTTTCAATACTGCTTTAACTTTAACGGGTATGGTAAGTATTATTATAAATATTTTTTAATAACATGATTGTTGGACAAATTAATCGTTTTCTAAACTTTGTCACCCGGTGCATTATTAAAGCATCAAGACCAAACAGTGAAGAGAGTGTATACATTACTGCTTTATATTTTCCTCTGAAGAGGAGGGGCTGGAAAATCTCATGGATAATTATGTCGGACGTCTGACGGATAGAGGCGACTCGACTAGAATGACGTACCGACTAAACTCAGTCTTCGCCATAAGGACCCTATGGCTTGGATAGGAGGAAAAAACATTTCTACATAATCGAGACAATTTGAATAATATTCGGTATGTGGCGTTGCAACATGACAGAAATCATACTAACCCAAAATATTATGAGCTTCCGTAAAAATCTTTATATTTTTGGACTCCAATGCGATCATTCTTAAAGCTCGCGCTTTCTCCAACATCCACGGTAAGCGTTCACTGCGTTCCACGCGGCTGTAATATAACAAAAACACTTCCATGGCAATTATGTTTAAAATAGTTTTGATTATTTTAAACACAATACTTTCGCTTGTATGCTTCTGTTGTGGTTCGCGTCATTTGTTCTTAATTTAAATCAATTTTAATTGGATTTTTCATCTTTGTTTTATCTGTGCAGCATATTATCATTTATGACGCTGATATAAACGATCTCAAACAAACGATTTAAATCTTTTTATGACACTTAATCGATGTGGTACTGATATTGGTGGATTTGTGAATCACTGTGATTTTGACCTTCATCAAGTAGACAACGACCTAAGCAGGATGCAAGATGCTATAGATGCAGAATCGGATAAACATATAAATAGATTTATGTTAATATCGAATTGGCTCTCATAATGTCCCACAAGAAAAATATAAGTAAAATTCGATAAACTATATACTCCGACGTTTTCAGAAGAAAAGTTCAAAAACTGCTTTTGAATGATATTGAACGATATCAAAAAGTACATAGGTAATAATTGTTTTCTTAAATTTAATATGTTTATTTTGTAGGTAATGAACAAATTAAATTATAAGCTAATAATAAAAAGATAAGTCTTTACATCAAAAAGTTTTAATTAGATCCTCTAACAATCGCTAAGTTGCCAGTCGAAAGGTGTCACGAACATCTAATCATCTTGCGCGTACACGCTCGTATACGTAATTACGTAACCACGTCAAAGCTTTTGAAAAGGTTACGAATACTGGCATTCGAACAAAAGTAGTCATGATCAATTAGAATGCGTAGGAGTTCCATGGACGTGTTATCACAATATCTTAAGAAATAAATGACAGCAGTATTTAATTGGTATTTTGTTTAATCGAAGGTGAAGTTGGCCGCTAGTCTTGTAATAGATCTCCTGTTTATTTTTTTTTTGCTTCCCACAGTGATATTTTTAGGCATTACCAATTGATCAGGTACATCAAACCCAAACTTCCCAAACTTTTGTATGTCGTAGACCCTTTACCATGTTTTACGGTTTTAGGTAGACCCCCTACTTACGTGATATTGAACGCCTACAACATACAAAAATTTATAAGCATATATAATGTTATATTTACTTCATAGGTACTTTTATTTAATTATATTAAAAGTATTTATTATAAAGACAGTATAAGTAAATAGATACTACCAGTGTATGTTGAGATCCATTATTATGGATCCCCATTTTCATTTCATGGACCCCCAAATTTTTTCTTCGTTGACGTAGATCCCATGCAGGTTCTCATAGCCCCTAGGGGTCGGGTCACATTGGAAATCACTGATGTCATGGTAAGTTTAAGTATTTTTATGTATAGGATGATAGCTTATAAATTAAAATAATTTTATTTGTCTACCTGTTTACATCCACGCAGTTGATAGCTAGCTGCGGCAAACAGAGTTGATTGGCTCTCCTACACCACTGTAGCTCGTGGTTACGTGAGGTTGGTGCTACATCGTAGGAGTCGTGGTCTACCGCTGGATAGAGCCTCCTGCAATAAATATAACTGAGAGGTTAATTTAAAATTAATTGCTTAAATCAGACTCAGTCATGTCAAAGCACATGCGGAGGAAATATAAATTTAAGATTAGAGTTAGCACACGGAGCTGTTGTAACGAAACCGCAGAATATATCACGTCGGTTGTTATATACGATTTACGTATCTTTAGCAGACTAGCCTGTTCTAATGCGGAGGTTTCACAATAGTGCTATCTCCCTTACGCGCGATCGTCGCGCGCTTCGACTCCGGCTACATCACCACGATCAAACAAAATGTCAAAACAAAAGAACACATGGTAGTGTGAAAAAAAAAGTATGAAAGAGAAGATGTTATAATTTAATCTCTACCTTAGAACAGGCAAATTCGCTGGAATTATACACGCCTTATAAAGAAATCGTATTAACCTTCTGCTTTGTCGACCCGTATCATCAGATGAGAATGAAAAAGAAGTAATTCATCGGATTTATTTTTTGTTATAGTAATTGGAGTGAATAATTTATACTTTTTATTAAGTTTCGAGAATCCGTTTGTGTTTCTGATAAAAAAAATCTGTTGTTATTGGAATTACACATGCGATGAGAACTCAAATATAAAAATCGGACGGAATATTATTATTTATTGTAAAATCAATATGGGAATCATTTTTATAATTATCAGGTCTCTGATTCAAAGGACCATCTAAGATGACAGACGTTACATTCTACTATAAATCAACATGTCGATCGTTGTCGAAAATAAATGGCTTCCAAATTCATTATAAGAATCGCGTTATATTTAACAATTTAAAATCATACTGCAAATGTTCGCAACTTTATGCCAACTGTCCTAACTCACCTACTATCCGTCCTTCCACGTGGTTATAAATAGTATATATTAAAAATAATATTGAACATTCTATACAAAAAACTTCCCGACAAATACTCAAACTTATTATCGTTTAGTTAGCTCGCCTCATCATGAGCCGCACAGCCCACTCGGCCAAGCAATCTTCAGGTCTGATATCCCAGCAGAGGGACTCTTCTTCGGCGCATTCAACGGTCCTTTGTATGACTTCAGCTACCTGGACAAAATATTAATTTGGCGAAAAAGCAGAGAAAGATGAAAGCCGGCATCGACGGGAATCTCGCGTCTTCACTGACAGGAGACCTTCTTTTTGTTCCCCCTGAGGAAAATGCATTAAGTTGCATACCCCGGCTGTGGCGAGCCGGCGGTTATGTGGGGCTTTCCTCCCCAAAAGGGGGAGGCCTACCCACTAAAAACCTCAGGGATAGCCTTCCTCAGGCATTTAGGGAGCCCCCGGGAACGCTAAACGACATCCGGGAACCCCCAGCCTCCGCTCGTACCGTACCGTAGTCATAGTTGTTATTATATATTTATATCAGAAATATTTTTATATGCATAATATGTATACGTCTATCCGTTACCCTAGATCCCATACACAAGCCATACAAAGCTTATTTTGGACTAGGCTAGTTGGTGTAAGTGTCTGTCCTCAGGGGATCCCATGGCCTTGTCCGGGCGCGATGCAGCTCCTTCACTAATGACGCACTTACGCTCAGGCGTAATGGGGGGATCGCTGAGGTTTTCAGTGGGTAAGCCTTCCCCTTCTGCGGAGAAGAGCACCACATAACCACTGGCTCTCAGGGTATGCAATTCAATGCATTTTCCTCAGCGTAACAAAAAAAGAAGCACATATACAAATAAAACCTAGCACACATATACAAATAAAACCTGGTACACATAAACAAAAAAAACCTGGTACACATATACAAATAAAACCTGATACACATATACAAATGAAACTTGGTACACATATACAAATAAAACCTGGTACACATATACAAATAAAACCTGATACACATATACAAATGAAACTTGGTACACATATACAAATAAAACCTGGTACACATATACAAATAAAACCTGATACACATATACAAATAAAACTTGGTACACATACACAAATAAAATCTGGTACACATATACAAATAAAACCTAGTACACATATACAAATAAAACCTGGTACACATATACAAATAAAACCTGATACACATATACCAATGAAACTTGGTACACATATACAAATAAAATCTGGTACACATATACAAATAAAACCTGATACACATATACAAATGAAACTTGGTACACATATACAAATAAAACCTGGTACACATATACAAATAAAACCTGATACACATATACCAATGAAACTTGGTACACATATACAAATAAAATCTGGTACACATATACAAATAAAACCTGATACACATATACAAATGAAACTTGGTACACATATACAAATAAAACCTGGTACACATATACAAATAAAACCTGATACACATATACAAATAAAACTTGGTACACATACACAAATAAAATCTGGTACACATATACAAATAAAACCTAGTACACATATACAAATAAAACCTGGTACACATATAAAAATAACACCTGGTAGACAAATACAAATAAGCATATAACACTCCAGAGCGTAAGCCATCATCATCAGTGGATTGTTGCGACTAGAGACAACGGCTTTAATGATCCAAGTTACAATTATGCAGTGCCAGATTATGCCGTGAATATTTTCAGTGTCTTCTCATTTAGTTGTACTGATATTTACAACATATTTACAAATTTAAGAAAAATGCTATTAAACAGTAAAAATCATTCATAAGCCTCACCACAGACACGTGGAAGTGTTTCCGCGGCCATCTGTCTGTCTCCCTCAACCAACGCAAGCCGTCCTCCTTGCTGTCGTCGCGACACCACACCACCAACTTGTCAAACCAGCTTTTGGTGTTGAGCACTGAGCAAGAGAAGAAAGTATACTTGAAATAAAACTGTAAAATACGTAATACAATTTCTAAGCTTCTCCTCACTCCTCCAATTTAGGCAAAGTTCTACCAAACATCAACCTTCGATATATTCATAACTTAAGCTTTCTGCCCGCAGCTTCGCCCGCGTGGATTTCGGGATTTTTTTTATAAAAACATTTTGCCAGCGTCACGTGAGAAAGCTAACGCATTATGCATATTTTATTTTATTTTTTTCTCACCAATAAATAAAATGTACAAGTAATTATAAATATAAACAGTGACGTTTTGGTGGGTTGATACCAGAACTAGGAAGGATCCTGTGTCTTAGGTTATCAACCGTCCACCCTATAAATGGTCCTTAATCTAAATAACATATAACATGCAAGAATTAATTGAATATTTTTCACTGTGAGGGCAGTTAGAGACATCTCATCAATAGCTTCTACACACAAGCGACGCGCGCAATACAATCCATTTGCTACCGCCCGTAGCCCGACATCGTAAATGTATTTTACAAACTATTTTGATGTTTCACAAAATTATTATTAACTAGCTTTCTGCCCGCGGCTTCGCTCGCATGGATTTCGGGATTGGGGTCTATAAAGGGTTAAGGGTCATAGCTTTTGCCCACGACTACATATGCGCGGAAGTCGGTTTATGGCGCGAAGGTTTTATCGCGCTTCCCGTGGGACTATCCGTTTTTCCGAGACAAAAAATACCGCAAAACCTTGCTCAAGAATCGCTATTGATGAAAACCGCATGAAAATATGTGCAGTAGTTTTTGAGCGAAGCCTTTATTGCGCATCCCGTGGGATCTGTCCGGACCTATTATTTAATCCGGACTTTTATCTTTACGTCTGCTAAATTTTAAAACAATCGGTTCAGTAGTTACGGCGTGAAAGCGGAACAAACAAACTCACTTTCCGATTTATAATATTAGTAAGGATTTCCAGTGTAATAACAGCGAGCCTGATTCTACTGTTCAGTCTTCGTAGCGACATAATTGCGACAAAGTCCTTTAGTCGGCAATTACGACATCTACAAATCCGTCACCACGAAAAAAAACATTTGTTTTTTATTTTTATAAAAATAAATAAACATCAAATATTTTTTTCGATCTTCGTAGCGATATAATTGCGACAAAGTCCTTTAGTCGGCAATTACGACATTTACTAATCCGTCATCACGAAAAAAATATTTAATTTTTATAATAAAATCCATTAGAACGAAGCGTCAACAATCACTCACCCTCATATTCGTCGAGCCAGGACTTGAAGGTATCCTCCTCTACCCAGAGCTGCGGCAGCCCGTCAGCCTGGATCTCGCTCCTCTGCTGCAACGTCAGCTGTTCCCAATTCGCCAGTTTACCAAAACTAGCGGTTATATCTGAAACACGACACTTCTGCACCAGTCTCATCATATGCAGCTCCCTCGTTGAGAATCTTGAATATACTTTTTCTCAAACATGCTTGGAAATTTGAGCATTATTTTGACAACCTTCTTCGAGATTAATCGAAATCGCTGTACTGGCCAAATACATGCGAGCAGCGGCCGGCAAAAAATGTATGAATATCCATATCTGTCGTGTTTTAGCGGCCAGATAAATATACATGTAAATTCATATATATTATGTATTTTAAATATGGAACGATTTGTTGCTCCGAAATATGGCTAAGGAGGCAACTTATCGGAATTTTATTTAAATATCGAACTAGCTTACAAAAAAAAAAAACAGTTTTATAATGAAAAAAAAAAAAACAAACGAATCCTTTGGCGCGTAAAAAATTTTGTTCAATGTTGGTCATTGAGTTTGAAATAGTACATAATTTCCGCGCATTATTTGAGAGAAATACTATACAAGCCTTGGCCACAACTAGGCATTGATGGACTTACGTAGTGTGGCTCGGCTTCGCCTCGGCCCGCATATACATGTTCGTCCATCAATGCCTCTATTGCTGGCCGCTGCAGTTATGTACTATACAAGCCTTGGCCACAACTAGGCATTGATGGACCTACGTATGTGTGGCTCGGCTTCGCCTCGGCCCACATATACACGTTCGTGTTCGCTGCATTAATGTACTATATCTACGCTGATTCATATTCACTTTGAGTTTATTCGTCGCCTCACACTAGGATTTTTATCTTGTGTCATGGGTGCAGTCACAAACATAGAATCTCACATGCACATCACAGCACTCAGCCAAAATTTTTTTTTTGTAGCTCATATAAAATTATGTAAACAGAGGTCACAATTATCCACTTGCTACGATTCAAACATACATACTTCCTCAGATTCCTCGACTTTCATTAATACTTAATTTTTTTTGTCTCAAGAGAGAGGCTAAGAATCCTCACGAGGAGCACGAAACGTACCCAGGATACCCCAGAATCAGCAAGCGTCACGGAGGTTATTGGACTCCACACGACCGGAGCGGTCCGATCACGTGACCTTCCAACTAAACTCAGCCTAAGCCTTCGCCACAAGAGCCCTATGGCTTGAATGGAGAGAGGTTAGCCGCACCCTCAAGAGAGGGTACGGTCAGCACTGCCCTCCGAAGAGTACATCCAAGTGGCTTCAGTCTATGTGAATTGATGGGGCATGACTTTCATGTACGCCCGTCGGTTACGGGTACTCTTAATCTGACCATCAATATATTACCTACTAGCTGACCCGTGCCCACTTCGTAGGGCATAATATTAATATTCCCGAAGCGAGCACGAACGCGAACCGAATTAAACCCGAAGCCATCGCGCGCCGTCCGCTGCTTTGGCCTTCACACTTATGACGATGAGTTTACTTGTTTTCATAGATTCATAATTTTTCGGAATATATGACTAATAATATGACGTAATGATTTGAATTATTTTATTAATATAAAAAAATAAATTGTCTATGCTAATGTTAAAAAATATACTTTTTGTAATTTAAATATAAAAGTTAGACATATGCTGTCGTTGACTTTTTTTAGGCATTTTCAAGCTCCACATTTTTTCTCTTGAACTCAAAAATATATCTTTCATAGTTAAGGCAGCGTTCGCAAGAAACGCTTTCAATCGACCGGTTTTTCTCTGATTCACTTTGCAAAACGGGCTACCACATAAAAGCCTTTTTATTTTTCGGTTTTTTATATAACCTATGACACTCAGCAATAATGTGGCTTTCTATTGGTGAAAGAATTTTTAAAATCGGTTCAGTAGATCCCGAGATTACCCCTTACAATTTAACAAATATACAAACACACAAACTTTACTTCTTTATAATATTAGTATAGATTTGGTCCAAGTATGATGGAAGTCTTCCCCAGCAACTGACCTATTTAAATTTCTTTAGTCAGTTGTCTTTCATTCATCCATTTTACGTATCCAAAATGTCTAAGCATTCCTTTCTCGCTTTTTGACACTACATCTTCTTCTACACTGCACATTTCCTTTATAACTTTATTAAAGTAATTTATTCTTCATCATCAGTCTAGCCATAAATTTTGCTTTTACCCTTCTTTTATTACACCCAGTATTCACTCAGGTTAACAAGTGACAGGTTATGTCAGTTAAAGACGATTTCTGTCTCCAATATGGTTACGAATGTACGGAGTACTCTGCGACCAAACACTGGGACGTGAAATGATTTTGTCGTCGGTGATTGGACAATCTTTTGACTTACGACGCTCTTCATAGTTGTGGGGGAAGTGCGAACTGTAAGCTGCTGGAGAAATCAACACAATATTTTTCATTACTTTTTATCCATGACATAAGAGCCCTTTCAAGGTCAACATGTAAAGTCTAGCACGTTAATGAATTTAGGTACTTAATAATTATAAGAGATCAAGAATTTCTTCACCTTAAAGTATAAAATCTAGAGAGATCTATTTCTCTGTCGAACGCAGTTTGTATACAAGTTCAGTAGATATGGCATGAAGTTAATGGTTGAACAAAGGAATGGTTATATTATGAATTATAGAAACTTCACATAAGTTTATTTTCCATTTCAATTAAATACATTTGAAGTCTTATTTTAAATCTTATTATATTTAAATCTTAAGAGGTTAGCTGAATTAAATATATAGCTACAATTTCAGGTAAACTCGACAATGATATTCCAAGGAAAGTCGGAATTATTATCGATTATGGTTACCATTGCAGTAATACATAGATAAAAAGTGCGCTATAGAGGAAGATACGGCTACAAGAAGTTTCAAAAGTTACAGTGCCATACATTAAAATTTTAGTTATATTAGTTAGCCTACAGTCGGGTCAATTTAATAGGCCACATTTGACATTTCATTAAAATTCCTCAACTAACCTTGTAATGGCGGACATAAAATATTCAATATTTTTTTAGTTTGGAAATGCACAAATGACCGTTGTTACAATGTTGCGTTCAGTGAAGTCTAAACGTAAGTGATGTCCCTCAATAAATCGAATGAATGCAATGATTACTTGTGAAGGCATTATTCACCATGAATTAATAGTCAGTCAGTTAGTTTATTGTATTATTTTTGTATGTAAACATACATACGACTGTAATCGTATTAGGTATGATTGTATCTTATACTATATTGTATTATATTATTGTAATTATTAAAATTGTAAAGAGGAGATAAAAAATAGACCTTCAGAGTTTCTTGCCTGTTCTTCTCGAGAAGGCTCTCCCAATTTCCTAACAGGTGTCGAGTCAATTTTTTTATTTTTTTCTTTTTTTCCTTATTCGTACGTACGGACAAGGTTTTTGTTTTCTTTTTTTTAAGCTTTGTTTTTTGTTTTGTCTGTTGACGTCAATAAGTGCCTGTAAGGTCTATGTTGAATAAAGATTATTTTGATTTTGATTTTGATTTTTTTGAGTCAAATTTTTATTAAAATAAAACATGTTATTCTTTTGTTTTATAATAAAAAAAAACAATAATAACTTCTTGAACAGAGAAATATTTGGTATTATAAAATTTTAAGGCAATTAAACTCGTAAAATATATTAATACAGTACCTATAAAAAAGAGCGTATTCACATTTAAAAGGCCGCCAACACATCTGTTGTTGCGGGCAGCGATAATCACTTACCATCAAGTAATCCATTTGCTCGTTTGCCTATTACAGTTATTGTGGAAAAGTACTTTTTTTATAAGATAGGGATCTTATATAAAAAGTATTTTCCATAATAACTGTATTCGATTCACATATGTTTGAAGTAAATATCGATTTTTTCACCATAATCGGAGTGTTTAAGCAGGTCACCTCACTATGAACAAATGTCAAATGTGGCCTATTAAATTGACCCGACTATAGTTCCTACACTAGGCTGAGCCTGTCCCATAGGAAACCAGTCTACAAGATCGCTGACTTCGTTAAGTTAATGGTAAAAACAGTATAGTGGCAGTAGTTATTTTACCGCAATTTTCGTCAATCTTATTATACGTGTACGTGCGTATGATCGTGTGCGTGCGCTTGTGTGTGTGCGCTTGTGTGTGTGTGTATTGCATGAGAGTAAGAATCTCTACATATAAAATCCCGTACAAAAACGAATAGGACAATATAACACCTGGTTGTCCATGTAACATAGTTTGTACCTCATTTAATCAATCGATATACTTGTACTTGTCCACAAACACACTTACCGCCCAACGACAAAGAAATGAGTTCGTCGACATCCATGCGGTAATCTTCACTGTTCGTCAACCTAGAGACATATTAACAAATCATAATATTGAAAGTTTATCGCCAGCTGAAATAATGATTATACTATTGGTTATCTATAGCATATTTACTATTTTCAAGATGGAATATGAACACAGAAGTAAAGAGGATGAAAAAAGGATCATAATTTAGAGCATATAATACTGATTCCTTTCTGCAACATAAGCGTATTATACAGATTTCTTTCTATAAAACAAGCGTATTGTACTTATTTCTTTCTATAAAACAAGTGTATTGTACTGATTTCTTTCTGTAAAATAAGCGTATTATACTAATTTCTTTTTGTAAAATAAGCGCATTATACTAATTTTGTTTCTGTAAAATAAGCGTATTATACTAATTTCTTTCTGTAAAAGAAGCGTATACTGATTTCTCTGGTTCTCAAATTGTGAAATAACTCTAATTATTATTGACAGATAAAACAGATAAGTGGTCACAGCTGCTTATAATACATATGGTCCCTATGAGATTCAGTGAAAAAACGTATACGTTGCCAAATTTTAACGTAAGAACGTAAGAGAACGAGTCGAGACACCCAGTAATTTAACTGTCTATATTATCCTTCACAACGGACCACAGATATGCAATACTTTATTCAGATTAAATAAGTAAGACCACGAAAGCAGACTACTTCAGTAAGGATCCGGTAATAGTAGAATTAATACAGTGGAAATTAGAGCTTTGAGAGGAATGGCTTGAGTGATGAAGAAAGATAAATTAAGAAATGGTGCCATAAGAGAGTGACAAAAAAGAAGGGAATACCACGTAGAAAGGATGAAGGTCACATGACTGACAGAAAATATAAAAGGCGATGGTGAAGGCAAGATGGAAATTACGACATAGACAAACTTGTTTGGACCAATTTGGAGATATCATCCAGAAAGGCCAGGTGAAGAGTACCCGTAATCGATCTGCGTGCGTGAAAGTTGAAGAATCTGAGGAAAACTGTGACCACTATCTACCCCTATGGGAAAGAGAATATGTGTGTATGTATGATATTGAATGAAGTTTTCTATACAATGTGTATAGAATTAGTAACAGTGGAAAAAGATTTATATTAATAACTCTATGAAAATGTTCGTTTAATACTTCTTTAAATTAAAATTTCAATTAAATTTTCAATTTGATTTCTGAGTTTGACTCACCCCATCACGAAGGGATATTGATCTGAACGCAGCAGAACTTCCGCATACAGAAGGTCTAAAGCCATCTGACCTTCTGTGTTTCTCGTCAACACCTTCAGTTTCTCCAGGCAATTTTTGTATCTACAAAAATAGAATACATATTAAAACGAGTGACCGACTTTTAAGATTTCTATTTATAAAAATTACTTATATGGACATAGATTTAGGTATGAATAATTTTTTCGTTGTTCTTCTAGGTGCTTGCTTTGAAATAATTAAAATATTATCAAGTATATAGTTTGATAACATTTGCATATTACTGATGTTTGTATATAACACGAAACCTAGCATTTGGGTAGAGGATAATTTTTCAAATTCTTTACATAATAAGAGTACTCTTTTAAGAAAAAAATATTGTAGAACCAACAGTACACCTGCGCCTATTACTTTTGAAGATACATCGCCATGTTTGCGGCGCTGTCGCGGGTCTCTCAAAAACGCTCCATACTAAAAACACTGCAATCGTGACGTCATAACTCAGTAAACTCGCCTAATTTGTATGAGCGTAAAAACATATTTTAAAATAACTTTGTTATTTATACGTTTGTAGGTGTACTTTCTATATAAAAAAGTTACATTTAATGTGAGAATGCTAGAAATGTGTTTTTTTCATTAGAATTACGTAAATAATAATTGCAAATTTTTAATAAATCTAAAAACAATATAAATTAAAAATTAAACTGAAATTTCTATATTGACATACTTTAATTATATATAAATTGCTCAAATCAGATAATTATAGTATAAAAACGGGCATAATCAGTTGTGGTCGTCTACCCTGTTGTAAACCTACCACAAGTTGCAACAACGAGTTACGTGAGATCACAAAAAAGCACCGGATGCTAGTTGCGTTTTCATGTCGATCTTGAACTTCCGAGCCAGTTCACGGGCGCTCAATTTGTGTCGACTCCCTTAATGAGACTAATGAGCCGGAACCACTCCGGGTCCGTTAGCAGGGATCCTTCAGTTCTCGTGCCTTCCATGAACACTGAATAAAGCCATTTGCGGCTTCAGCAAAGGTCTCCCCAAAAAATATTCTAAATGCGCATGACCGATCGGTGTAAAGGCCATGTCCAGTAGAGAGCATTTTTGACCGAAACGATAACAATTTTCTAAGCGGTGGGATATTCCATTGTTAATGCGTTGTACAAAAGTACATAACGCCAGTCTGTAATTATGTACATTAATAAATGTTTCGAAAAATTTACATTACAACTTGTTATTTAAAATATATTATTATTATCGCTTATATCACGCATCTTTATATATATATATATATCAATAACACATCAACCTATACATATTTTATAAGCATAAAAAAAAAGATACAAGCTTTAATTTCTATTTCATAACTCACCCCGGCACATCTGTAACACAGTCCGCCACTAGTCTACCAACTTCAAGAGCAAGAGGGGTAACGTCGGATGGCATTGAACTCAGCATATCGCAGACTTGCCGCGCCAGCTGCGGCCGGGCATCGAAGCCGCGACCGGAACGCTCTAACACCGCCTTTATCACTTGCACGCACAGAGATTGGGCGGCGAGAGGTTTGTTCTGGCGTGAATAGTGGATTATATTATTAAGTATATAGTACTAGAAATGAGTCAATGTTTACAGAAACATGTGATTCACTGATTCAAATCTCTAACAGCGCTTCAAATGAATAATTCGCTCAATTGCATCTCGGTTTCAAACGGTACGTGGCGCTCGCACGATTGAAATAAGTAAATAATTCAGAGTCGGGGCGCTTCGGATCACGTCGCTCAATTGCATCTCGGTTTCATTCGATACGCGACGCTTACACGATTGACTCGAGAGTCACTGATACAAATGAATCAATATCAATATTTATATCAGTGTATTAGTATCATATATCAGAATATTTGTATCAGTGACTCTGAACCAATTTAATCGGTTCATAGTCACTGATACAAATGATGCAAATGAAGCACTTTACTGATTCGAATCTTTGTACTGATCCGGATACAAATGATCCAATCTCAACAAAGATACGTTTTTTCCATGATCATATAGCACTGTTAGTTACAGATTGACATTATTGTTTTATTACGAGTTCGAAGCTTCGTTTCTATTATTTATAGGAACAAAATGTGTATTTAATCAAATTTTTTTAAAAAGTATATATCGCTCATCCAAAAGAATATTGACGTAATTACGTTTTTGCAATTTTTCAGGAGAGCGTTTTAAAAGTTTGACATCGAAAATATTGTGTATTTCCAATCATTCTATCGATATATTTTAATAGTTATGTTGTATTACTTTATTAACAATAATATTACATAAAAAGTTTGCGAAAACCTCAAGATAATTATTAAAAAATACCAATGAAACAAACCGGACGTACTCGTACATTTATGACATTTTGTAATTTAAATATTACAATTATGACATTATACCAGGTTTGGATATGGGAATAAATCATGAATTTAAACTACATAATTCTTAATTGTTTTATTTTTATAATACATTTTATGAACTTGAAACGTAAACTTTTTCAAAAGCTTAACTAATTTTTTTTCATAATCTTAACATAAGAAAACAAAAATAAACTGTTATTAAACAATTCTAAGTAAATAATAAACGACAGTGACTCTCTCTGTCGGAAACTAATGGAACGAAAATTCTGTCGTTTTTACCACAGATAAAACGTGCAAAAACAAAGTTATGTATTAAAAACTCATTTTCGAATTTTTGGTAATTATGTCAATATTCTTTTGGATGAGCGATATATAGTAGAATAAAGACTTGTATTAACTTAACCAGCTTATTAATAATACTGTGTAATGTTCAATTCTTTATTTTTTTTTATTTAATTAAATGCACATTAAAACAAACATTTATTAAACTATTCTTATATTAATTATTGAGTAACGAAAATAATTTGTGCAATTGTTACAGCAAAGCACATTGCATGTCCATATAATGACGAAGCCACAATAATGAAACATTTATTTCGAACATGCCTAGTATATCTTACCTTGGTAAAATTAATAAGTGTTCCTAATATATCGCTGATTGGTACTTGTACATTGACGCCATCTTTCGATATATCTACAACAAAATTAATAATTATTATATATAATACTGAAATTAATATTTATGTTATATACTATACAAACATTGTAATAAGAAATTATTACATCTATTTATATGTATATTAGCTAATACACTTCATTTTCGACACTTTTCGTCATATTTTGGACAATTTACACAATATTTCTAAAAATTGTAGCCTATGTGTTATTCTGATGTATAAGCTATATTATTGTAAAGTTTCATTAAAATCCTTTCAGTAGTTTCCACGTGAAAGAGTTATAAACAAGTTTGCATTCATACTTACAAACTACGCGTTTGTAATAATAAATCGTGATTTATAAGTAGGCATTAGTTTATGTAGCTCATACATAATGAGAGGTAAATAAACCATAAGTGGTTTTATCAATGGTGTTATATGCAAAGAAACGTCGAATGTGAGTCGTTCAAATTCGGACAATAGGCTTGTTGCCTAAATTTCAGTAGTTAGATACTAATATACCTTGATGCCTATTCTATACAAAATAATTATTATTTTTGAAAAAAAATGCTTATTTATAAGAATAATTTTGCATTTAATTAAATATTTGACATTAGTCATCAAAAACGCTCATGACTGTCATGGCGTCTTGAATGACGTCACGCCGTGCAAAACACAGCTGTTTTAGTATCGGAATATTCGGTATTGTGAAGTTATTTTAATAATAAATGGATTCATCGTATTACAAGTACTGCATAGTGCCCCAGTGTACAAGCACAAGTATAAAAACACCAAAAAAAATTATTTATATACGTGCCAAACAATCAGCAGATACTTAAAAAGTGGCTGACACTCGCGAGAAGGAATGATGCCCATTCTTTTTCGCACTTCCACAAGACACTTGGGAATGACATTTTGACTTTGACGTTTCGCAGGGTGTGACGTAACACTTTTTAATTGGTGTTTGCTGCCACGTGACTTATGGCTTATTTTGTGCAATTTTATTTTATAAAAATATAAATAATCAAAAGTTATTATTTTATAAAACTTTGTTTTTTCATAATTAAATGATCATCTTAATAGTTATGCAACCTAATCCATCAGATTTGTTCATAGTGGATACAAGCCTATTGCTGTAATTTCATTTAGTCGCATAGCAATAGCGAGTGAGGTGCCTGTGATGTCTTGCTCCGATTCTATCTTTCTCTCCGCATGATCTACACACTAACGATCATACAAATACGATAAAATTAAAATTATATGACAGAAGTATTGGATGATTCCAAACGTAATTTTCTGGATGGAGTGTGTTGACTGTATAAAATTATTAATTATAGTATTTACAAAGAATCAATATTAGAATGCCCAGGACTTCCTCACGTTCAACGGACACTTTTGTTTTGTTCCGTACTGTTGAACTAGTTATGCAAAAAATACTTTTTTCCGGCGTTCTTGTAATTTTTATAATAAACGTGTGTGTGTATGATGTGTTTTTATCCTAGGGGTATACAAAAATAAACTAGCTGGTAACTGTTTCGACAAACTATAGATAAGTCTTTTTTGTTTTCTTTACATGGCTAATTATAGTTTTTTATGTCAAATGTTTAATTAATATATATATATATATTATATATATATATATATATATATATATATTATATATATATATATATATATATATATATATCTAGCGACCCGACCCGACAGAAAAAAGATTTGTATAGTGGCAGCTTTTTGTTCCTACTTATTTTATAGATAAGGAAATTTTTCCTGAATTTTCTTTGTTATAAGCCTCATGGAGCCCGAGACCTTTCCAAGGAATGTACAGCACATATCTGTACAATCTGCAATAGTCATAACGCAACTAATGGTACTTTAAATCTGTTTGTATATATTTATTGATATTTTCATACTTTATTATAAGCCTGTTTGTTACCTCAATAAATAAATACGGGTCGCATGCGCACGGTGAGAATTAATACGCGTACTCAACAGTATACCGACGTATTGTATTTGTATACATAGTTATACATAGTTATACATAGTATATGTATATATTAGGCGAGGAACATAGGTAAAAGGAAGCGGCTTTGGGCCGGATAGCTTGGCCTGAGGCGCTGGCGGGCGACGAAGCTCACACACGTGGAAGCGACTCAGGAGGGGCCTCACCCCGGGAGTTCCCTTTTCCCCCTATGTTCAAAATGAAAGTGAAGGAATACTTTCTTAAATCTCCTCCATTCATTTTGAATTGAATGTTATTCATTCACGTTGAAATAGTTAGTGTTTTGTTATCTTTTATCTTCTTTTTTATGTTTAGTTTGTAACGGTACACACAATGTTTGCATTTTTATTAATTTCTCCTACTGCAGGTTGGCTAGAAGAGATCTCGTAAGAGATAAGTCTTACCTTTTGTACTCTATAATGTTCTTTGTGTTGTTTATAACTGTATTTTTGTGTTGTGTACAATAAATTGTAAATAAATAAGATTGGAGGGGGAGAGGCGGCAAGATCACTCCTCCCCGAGAAGGGCTCCCTAGCGCACTTAGGGGAATGAAGACAGGGGATCCTCAGATGCGACACTCGATCCTGAGGGACCCCTACAACGTTCGAGGACCGCCATCGCTGAGGTTTTTAGTGGGTAAGCCCCCCCCTTCTGGGGAGGAGAGCCCCACATAACCACCGGCTCTTCGCAACCGGGGTATGCAGTTCAATGCATTTTCCTCAGCGAAACAAAAAAGGTAAAGGCGTTACAAGTTGTTGTAAAATATTAATATAAATTTAAGAGCTGACAGTCAAGAATATTAAAATTAAGAATGTCATAATATAAATTTTTGATTACCAAAAATTACATCATGAAATCACACAAATAGGTTTCACAACACAAGTGCGATGATAAAATATAACTTTTAGCAGCAGTGTATACTCAGGTATAATAGTAAATTTACCTTTGAGCTTCCTGGTGAACCTTCTACTGGAGGAAAGGAAAGTTCCGTGATATGTCCTGGTTCTTGTCAACAGTCTGGAGGGAACGGTGCTGTTCGTGGTGCTGTGATAAATATTCCTTTTTAAATTTGGATACACACAGAAATATGGGAGGAATTGTGTCTCATACACAAATAATTATTTGTACTAAACTTTTCGCGTGCACTTCGCCCGCATTATATTTCATTTTTAGATAGAAAAACGATGTATTCCCGTGATAAAATATATCCTATGACGTTCCACGTACTTCTGAAATTATTCTCATACCAAATTGCATGACAATTGATTCAACCTTTTTGGAAATTAGTAAAAATCATAAGTAAAAAATATTTGCCCATAGTAAAAATTATAGCATATCCTCCCACGAGTCTCAGGATACTTGGGTTTAAAGCCTATACAGAATTGAATCAGAATCAGTGGTCTTTTTATAGGACAACCCAATAACCATCAAGTGCATTTTATGCTAATAGACAGTAAGAAATCTTACCTCTTAGTTAAACTTCTGGCAATTATTAATGTGCCACCTAAATTATACTATATTGTGGTATTATACAGAAAGAGTATTAACTGATATCTAATATCAGGAAATTCCACTGGAACTTATAAGGGCACCGTATCAAAGCTCCGATCTCATCTACTAATATCGCAGATACTTTTACTTTGCTTTAGTATCCTTATGCACAAATACTGACCTGGTTTCCAGTGGCTCGTCTCTTAGCTTTAACTCCTGGAACCTGGAGTGGCTCCGCAAACCTCGGAACAGCAACTCCAAAAAGGCAGTGGAACATGAAGCAACATCCAAGTTTTTGCGAGTAGACGGTATGCTTATGGATATTAGGAAACATTCAGCTAGCCTGTGGTAAAACAAAACTAAATGTAATGTTGAATAAGTTTCTATCCGAAAAGAACATATTTATGACCTTATATTCTTTTAGTCAACTCCCGATCAATCAAATACTAAACTAATTAGCCCCGTCAGCGTGTTAGCAGGCTGTTAAAATCATCATTTTCTAAAAGATATTTATTGTCTATAATTAAGTGCTTCTCACAGTAAAATCATATGATAAAAAAATACAGATACCTGATACCAAAGTCACCACTACTGAGACACCGCGCCACGCCGTCGGTAACTGCTCCAGAGATGCTGGTATCAGGGTCCGTAACGCCCAAAGCCACACACTCCACTACTCTGCTAACATCAGGGGACTCCATTCCCGATAATATAGCACTGGTACTAAGCCTTGCTTTCTTCGACGAAGGTTCAGAGTGTTTGGGACCGAAGAAATCTGGGTGTTACATAAAAGAAAATAAAATATTTTGACCCATCCATTTGTATAATTTAAACAAAAGAAATAAAAATAAATTTGCCGTTCCAACGTACAGTCTAAAAAAATTTGAGGTTCGTTTATGGGCAAATGTATAAATGTTTATAACAAGATTCCATATAGTGTAGCTGAATTGCCTTTTCATAAGTTCAAGGTAATGTTAAAAAGACGCTAATAAGTAAGGGCTATTACAAAGTCAATGATTATTTAAAGGATGCCAATGCTTGGTATTGATTTGAAAAGACATTACATTCTAAAGTGTAAATATTTGTTTTACCATATAAATTGTAAACACATATGTACGTTGTATGGTAATGGCATAGTTTATTGTAAATATTGTTATTACTTTTGATAAAGCTGATAAGTTTCTTGCGCCCATTCTTCTTATCATCTAAAAAATACGTCCTGAATGGGTGGTTGGAAAAAAAATTTGGACGATTCAAAAGAACTCTACTATCTCGTTCTATCTCCGACACTGTTCCTGCTGCATATCAATGACATGCTGTCCATCGATGACATACATTGTTATGCAGATGACAGTAGCGGATATGCGTTTTACACGGGCCGTGCTAACATCCCTCGTTCCGCTGTGGAAGAAAGTCACGAGCAACTTGTGTCTGAAATCGAGAGACCTCTATCTAGAGTCTCCGATTGGGGCCGGGACAACCTAGTCCGATTTAACCCCTCCAAGACTCAAGTTTGTGCGTTCAGCGCTAAGAAAACTCCATTCACTGTAGCTCCTCAATTCCAGGACACACCCCTTTCCATCGGAAAGTGTATTGGGATCCTTGGTGTTGACATCTCCAGCGACGTTCAGTTCCGAAGTCAGCTGGAAGTCAAGGCCAAGCTGGCATCAAAAAAACTCGGTGTGCTCAATAGGTACTACTCAAGCGGTACTTCACACCGGGGCAAAGACTAATACTGTATAAGTCGCAAGTCCGGCCCCATATGGAGTATTGCTGCCATCTCTGAGCGGGAGCACCTAGGTACCAGCTTGGGCCTCTAGACTCGGTTCAAAAGCGCGCTGTGAGACTCGTCGACGACCCCGTACTCACAGGCGGTATCGAGCCTCTAAGTCTTAGAAGAGACATTGCCTCCTTATGTGTGTTCTCCCGCCTGTATAATGGGTTGTGCCCTGAAGAATTGATCGACATGATGCCCACGGCCACTTTCTATCATCGCACCGCTCGCCATCGACAGGGATTTCATGCTCACACACTGGAGCCTAAATGGTCCCGTACAGTGCGGTTCCAAAGGAATTTCCTCCCGCGTACACTTCGTTTGTGGAATGAGCTCCCTGCCGAGGTTTTCTCGCAGGGCTACAGTATGGGATTCTTCAAAAGGGGAGTAAATAGGTTTTTGAAGAGTCGGCAACGCGCGAGTGACACCCCTGGTGTAGCAAGTGTCCATAGGCTACGGTAACCGCTTACCATCAGGCGGGCCGTAGGCCTGTTTGCCACCATCGTGATATAAAAAAAAAAAACTTCCTATAAAGATATATTTGAATAAAGTTAATTTTGATCTTGAGTGTGATATACGAGAATCGATGAGATAACAAGAGAGGAAGTGATAGATGCAGTATATTTTCACTAAGCCATATCTTTTTCTAAGCCCAAATATATAGTGAAAACAGTAAGGAGAATGAAGAGGTGACTGAGACAACTTATCATCAAATAGATAGATTACACACCTTCGAACATCCTCAATGCCACTTCCAAAGCAGCTTTTCTCAACTTGGGGTCTCCACTTTCGCAGAGCCCTGCCACGTGTGACATAACACTCCTTCTCAGACGGTCACCCATCATGTGACAACCATGCTTAACTATACGCAATGCCTCCAAGCTATTTTCTTGGATTAACGAGCAAATATCTACGGTGTCGAACATCGTAGTTATGCGGTCCGTCGATTCTGTGCAGTTTTCTGCCAAACAAGCAAATATATTAAATCTTTTTTACTGACAACATATCAATTATTAATATCACCTAAACAAACAACCTCAGGTAAAAACAAAGTCTTCTATAGACTCAATCAATCCAACATGTCAAAATTTGTGGTATACAGTCTAACATATCGCACCCCCGATGCAACACTGTCACTTTTGCAAAAAGTTCAAAAATGAGTTAAGTATGCTAGATGTGATGTATATATCCTAGAGCTAGGGATGCTTGATAATTATTTATCTAAAATTAAGCTCTATTCAGACATAAGCGATATCGTTGTCGCGCTCGGTAACGGAACCGAATCGGTACGCGATATCGTGACATGCGCGATATCGCTGTCGCGCTCGGTTAAATTGTTAGTCACTTTTGTGCCGTCCATTAGTAAACACGAGTACACTTGGTGCGTGGCCGCCGATATTGATATTATTGATTTTAATTATGGATAGTGATTAAGAGGAAGCATTGTAAGTAGCTCTACTTGACCCACCAATAAGGAATCGAATTTGAATACACGATATAAATCTAGAACACGAAATTCATGGGGAATTTTACACATTATACCCACGGTTCAGGCGAGATGAAGATAGATTTTACAATGCATTTAGAATGTCTACAGAGAATTTTGATGAATTATTAAATATGATTAAACCAGATATTAGCAAATCTTTACTAAATATCGAAAACCCATTTGCTCTGAAGAACGTTTAGCTATTACTTTAAGGTATGTAAAACTAAACAAATACAGATTTATATTTATTTATTTATTACTTTGAATATAATAAAACAGTTAGGCGATATCGTCTACCGAGGACGACAGCGATATCGCGCACCGATTCGGTATCGCTACGGAGCGCGACAGCGATATCGCTTATGTCTGAATAGAGCTTTAGAGTTGACGTTTTAGTATAAGCAACTCATTTCGCCTATATCTCGTAACCTCATTGCTTTGTCGCACCGGGGGGTGCGATATGTCAAAATTTGAACATTTCATCATTTCTCTCTCGATGACCGTGGATAGATTTTAATTAATATTTACTTTGTTAAACCTTTTAATCAGATAGATAAGTGATGTTACCAAGGTAAACATTGCTACGCGTTCAGCTCGTTGTATTCTTTAACGATATTGCCATCAAATTCACTTACTTTTTACCCTTCTTACACAACGGTCCCATAAAATATATACTATTATTATAAGAATGCGAAGGATATTTTTCGTATGAAAATTAATATACCGGATGTTTCAAACGCCATTAATTATATTAAGTGTGTATCAATCGAAAGTAATCGAAAGTTTGTATTTTGTTTTCTTTTTATCTATGTTTTGTTTTGCTTTGTTTATCCTTTGATACTCGGTAATCCAATCCAATCATGAGTTTTGTTATTCCAAGATAAAGGATGTTATTCGCTGCATGTTAACAATACAATAAGTAGAATGTACATATCTTGACGACCTCCATAGTCGAGTGGATAGTACACCGGTTTCAAGGTGTCGCCATCTCTGAGGTCCCGGGTTCGAATCCCGGTGGGGGCAGATGTTGTGTGATGAATGCGAGCATTTGTACCTTAGTCATGGTTGTTGATATATATTTCAATAAAAATTATTTATATATAATATATGTATGTCTATCCGTTACCCTAGATCCCATAGCACAAGCCTTACAGAGCTTACCTTGGGCTAGGCTAATTGGTCTAAGTGTAACAAATATTTATTATTTTATTTTATTTATCTTGGGTTTCAACCTAGCTTTTAAGGTACGATATAGATTGTTTTTATTTATTTTTTTTTAATTGGCTGTAACCTGTTGTACGTATAATGAAATAAATAAATAAATGAAAGTGAAGTTTCGGTAGAATTTTTTTTGTACTAATAAAGCTACATTTAAAATTCTAAATAAATTCCTACTAATATTATAAAGACGAAAGTTTGTATGGGAGGATGTTTGTAACTCTTTCACGTAAAAACTACTAAATGGATTTTAATGAAACTTTACAATAATATAGCTTATACATCAGAATACACATAGTGTTAACGCCATAATTTAAAAACGAAAGGTTCTTTAGTTTAATTTGTCCATTTGCTATATTTATTAATGTTTCGCTGGTGATACAATATTTCCATACCTTACCTATCCCTTTCTGCACTACATCAAATATATGCGTGTGAGAGAAACGGCATAACCGCATCGCAATATGTCAACGCATTGCTTAACCAGTATGTCAGACATGGGTAATCAGCATAGAGGACGGAGATTCTTTTTTTTTTTATCCTCAGGAGAGGAGGCTGAGAATCCGTCATGGATACCAACGCAACAGGCAAGCAGGGATGCGTTGATTATGTCGGACTCCTGGTGAATCGAGGCGGCTCGACCCACCAGACCTACCGACTAAACTCAGCCTAAGCCTTTGGTCCTAATGACCCTACTGGCTTATATGGAAGGGAGCCGCACCTCAGGAGAGGTACGGTTAGCGCTGCCCCATGGAGAGGGCATAAGCGCTAGAAGAGGCGCGGTTCTCCAAAGTTGGACCGGCCTGTATAGGTTGGGAACCTACTCGTGGCGAAGCAGAAGGCTGCCGAATAGGGGGAGACAAGGGAGGCGACGGCTCAGACGCCGCCGCTTGCAGGTCTAGACGGTCCTGCGTTAATTGATTAGGGGGGTCGCTTAGGACATGTCGCGGTCTGCGTGTCCTCTGCCAATATGGACTGGTAGACGGAGATTCGCGCTTCCGCTGTATTTATAATATGTGCTTGTATTGTGATAAATACTGAAGAAACTAGTGCTCCATCTTGCTGATAGTGCTGCCAACTAAATACCGGCGCCGGAACGTGCACCTACTGGGACCCGTGATTTTGAGGTCGAGAGACGAGCCGCCATACAGCACACCGCATGGCAAGTAGTGCAGATTTATTTCAAACTTATATCCATTTACTTGTGTCACCAGCCTTGTTTCTTGTCGCATTTAATGATCAACTAAGCTTCTAAAATTAATAGAACCGCAACCTTACAGTGCACTCAGGAATTTCGATTCCACCCCGCAAGTACACCTTAGGCTTCTACACTTAGGCTACAATTAATAAAGATACTAGATGGTGCCCGCGATTTGGTGTTGCCAGGATTCGTCATATTTTGGACATTAAAATCTATTTCAGTAGATTTTACGTGAAAGAATAACAAACATCGTAGTATAAAGTAAGTATAATATTAGTGTGGTAAGAAATTAAAAAAAAACCTATCAATACCTGCTCCTCATACTCACCAAGGTATACCGCCAATATGTTCAGACAACGCAACTTGTTAGTTCCAACCAGCTTCGGGGCTAGATCGGCGATTACCCTGAAAAGTCAAATGAGGCTCTACGTTATGTAAATGTGTCATCATTGTCTCTACTACTGTATATACCACGATAGTGGCAAACAGGCCCGTCTGATGGTAAGCGGTTACCGTAGCCTATGGACACTTGCAACACCAGGGGTGTCACTCGCGCGTTGCCGACCCTTGAAAAACCTATTTACTCCCCTTTTGAAGAACCCCATACTGTAGCCCTCCGGGACTCGGCAGGGAGCTCATTCCACAAACAAAGTGTACGCGGGAGGATTCCTCTGGAACCGCACTGTACGGGACCATTTAGGCTCCAGTGTGTGGGCATGAACTCCCTGTCGATGGCGAGCGGTGCGATGATAGAAAGTGGTCGTGGGCATCATGTCGAACAATTCTTCAGAACACAACCTATACAGGCGGTAGAACACACATAAGGAGGCAGTATCTCTCCTAAGACTTAGAGGCTCGATACAGCCTGTGAGTACGGGACGATCGACGACGCTGTGAGACTTCACAGTGCGCTTTTGAACCGAGTCTAGTCTAGTCTCCTAAAGAGTTATATACACATAAATATAAAAAAAATGCTTGAAAAACACATCAATACGAACGCTGCTGCATTGCGGTAGAGGAGGTAGTAAGACAAAGAAACGACCTCCGTGGTTGAGTGGTTAGTACACTGGTTTCAGTGTTGCCATCTCTGAGGTCCTAGATTCGAATCCTGGTGGGGGCAGATGTTTGTGTGATGAATACAAGCATCGAATCTTAGTCATGGTTGTTATAATATATTTCTATCAAAAATATCTATATAGTACCTTTCTGCCCGCGGTTTCGCCCGCGTGGATTTCGGGATTGGGTCTATAGAGAGTTAAGGGTCATAGCTTTTGCCCACGGCTACATATGCGCGGAAGTCGGTTTATGGCGCGAAGGTTTTATCGCGCTTCCCGTGGGACTATCCGTTTTTCCGAGATAAAAATACCGCATAACCTTGTTCAAGAATTACTCTATCCATTGAAGAAAACCGCATGAAAATCTGTGCAGTAGTTTTTGAGCGAAGCCTTTATTGCGCATCCCGTGGGATCTGTCTGTCTGTTAAGAACCATTATACGTTTTGGACCACAACAGTATTCGTCATACAACTAGTCGTCGGATTGTCTGTGGATGCGCAAACGCCTTTGCTTATCATCAGCGGCTGTCGATGGATATCGAAAAAGCCGCGGGTGACACTGACCATATATTAACATATATTTATTTTTCCATTTTGTACAATAATACCTATGTCCATATGAAGTCCTCTATTATTAAACATCCCTATTTCCCTCTATTTTAAACAATTGTCTGATATGAAATTGCAATCTATGTCTAAACACATACAGTCTAAAACACAAATTTCAATGTAATAATAACTGTTTTAAATTAATTTATAGGTGCAAGTATACATTGTAACCCTTTCACTCGTCGAATGCTTTTTAGTTTCGACTTTCGTTACGTTACATATTTTCGACCATTGCGTCCAATCTTACAAACCAAAATCAGTTGCGAACGAAAAATTTCATAATGACTTATCGGTAAGCGATACTGCACTGGAGTATCGGTAACTTCGTTTGGAACTAGTATTAGATATTAGTAGATCATACCACAGTACTTACCTAAAATTAGCCACATCCATAATTTGGTGGTAGCCTTGTTGCGTATAATAAACCATTTTGACGTACTCGCCGACATCACTCTGTCTCTTTCTCGCTAGCCGCTGTCTGTACAGTAAAAGTGGTGCGGCTCTCTCACTCTCGGAAGTCAGTGCGTAGCCAATCAACTCAGTCAGGTTTGCATCTTGGGACCAATAGCGATCTTCTAGGTTTATCAAAGTCAATAATAAGTCAGGTATGCGGACTTTGTTCTTTGCCAGACAAAGTGCGATTCGGTAGACATGTTTCAATTTGTCTGATGCTGTAAAACATTTTATTTTGTGCTTACAAGTTATCCAAGTTTAGGTTCTCAAAAATTATCATATCTATTATTGGTAGAAAAAACAGTGAAATACCAGTTAAATACTCCTTATATCCCGTCCAAGGCAGCTCTTTCTGTCCATAGAGCTCAACAACTTTTCGCAAAGCGCCTAGAAGCGAGTTGAAAACTGAAGATCTGTGGCCGTTCTCTATAGCTGTGTTAATTAGATTCTCTATGGTCGCGGTGAGGTGAGGTAGAGAAGATTCTGGCAGGGGCGACTCGTGCCAAAGAAGTATTGTTTCGAGCTAAGAAAATTTGATAAAAATCAATTAGATAATGACATTCAGTGCCTTCTTATTTCTTTTTCAGATATAATCTTTTTCAGTCTAATCTAGTCAGTAGCACGTATTGCAGGAGTCTCGAACCGACTCTTATGAAAAATAGAAATCATAAAGTTTTTGATAAACCTATAATTGAAGCCTAGTCAACATATACAATTAACAACATATATACATCATCACAGCTCATATACGTCCCCACCGAGGGGCTCGGGCCTACCCTAACTACGTTAGGGCGATTAGGCCTTAGTCAACCACGCTGGCCCAGTGCGGGTTGGTTGACTACGTACACCTTTGAATCGCTTCGCAGATGTACGCAGGTTTCCTCACGATGTTTTCCTTCACCGTAGGAGCGTCGGATAAATGTACATATGAAATTCGGGACGAAAAACACATTGGTACACGGTGGGGATTAGATCGCGGACCTCCCGATTCTATGCGGCGCACAAACCAGTGCCGAGACCACAGCGCCACCGACGCTCTCATATATACATCTTTTTTTTATTATTTTATTTCGTGATATGTCATAGATGTTGATCATGTGGTGGAAGAAAAGAAGGAAGCAAGGTGACGAATGAAAGTTGAGATGTGTTGTAATTGTAAGGGATGCTGTGTCCGATAAGAAGAAAGCTTGATTAAATTGAATGACTACAAATGCCAATCAGAGTGCAACAGGCAACAAATAAGGACGTCAGAAGGTTGAGAAAGGTACACTGAAAAATGCAGCTAAGGTTATTATTTATTTTTATAGTCTTCCAGGCGCTAGACGTAAAACAGCGAACTCGCAGCTGCGACCTCAAAAATATTTTCCTTCTAGAAATTTTGTTTGAAAGGAATAATTCAGGATTAAATCGTGGAGTAGAATAAAAAAATAACAAAGATGAGAGAAATTGCGTTACAGGGTACGGTAAAAAAAAAGGTATTTGAAAGAAGAAACTGAAAAGATGATGAAAGACTGATATGTGAAACTGGTTATCCAATTTTAGCTCAATATTTTGATATTTCAAATATGTTTCTCCTTACTAGCGAACCGCCCCGACTTCGCACGGGTCCAATGCTGATACTAAATACACTATAGAAAAATTGTGAACGTTGTATATAATCGTTTACAATGTAAGCGGAAAAAAATCCAATTATTTGCGATATCACATTAGAAATCTCAAAAATAACAATATTTCTCCACTATTTAAGGTGTTATATATACATATATCTTATATATAAATATGAATCGCAAAATGTGTTGGTAAGCTCATAACTCAACAACGCCTGGACCAATTTGGCCAATTCTTTTTTGTTAATGTTCGTTGAAGTTCAAGGAGGGTTTTTACAATGAGGGAAATTCGAATAATTATCGGAAATACCCTAAAAACAGCCCTTTTATTTTCCCATGCAAACGTTTTCTAATTAAAACGTACAGTCGAATTGAGCTTTATTGTTATTGTATAAAGTTCATATTGCAAGCACTCACTGTTGTCTAAGCAATGAAGGTGTGTTCCTAACATCAAAGAGTCAATTTGCGCTTTATTAACGCTACATATAGTTGAAATTCAATCATATCTATCAAAACAGTGTGCGTGCGTGCGTTGGAGCACAGAATACATCGTTGGAGGATTTAATGTCACGTTCCAAAATTGAATAGCCACAAAATGTAATAGGTCATTTAGACTTTTTTGCGATTTGGTTGGCTATGCGACATTATCTATAATATAATTAGGAACAAAAAACTGCCACTGTACAAATCTTTTTAACAGGACGAAGTCTGTCGGGTCCGCTAGTCGTATATACATATATGCTCGGAGTTTCTTTGAAGGATCGAATTCGTAATGAGGTTATTCGACAAAGAACCAGAGTAACCGACATAGCTCGCAAAATAAGCTCGCTGAAGTGGCAATGGGCTGGCCACGTTTGCCGAAGGACTGATAGCCGATGGAGCAGACGAGTCCTTGAATGGAGACCGCGACTCGGCAGCCGTAAGGTAGGACGCCCCCCCGCCAGGTGCACTGACGACCTGAAGAAGGTCGCTGGAGGGGACTGGATGCGGAAGGCGGAGGACCGGGTGTTGTGGCGCAAATTGGGAGAGGCCTATGTCCAGCAGTGGACTATGATTGGCTAAGTGATGATGATGATATACATATAAACCTATCTTAAGAATCACTCCATCTATTTAAAAAACGCATCAAAATCAAAATCCGTTGCGTAGTTTTAAAAATCTAAGCGTACATAGGGACAGACAGACGGCGGATAGCGATTGTTTTATAGTATGTAGTGATTTTACAATCTTTTTCAAGATAAATGAAAAGTAGTGTAGTGGCCAAATATATGCGAGGCGATTGCTCGCTTGTCACCGCTCGTTTTAGTTGCCAAATAAATTACTATAATTCTCATAGCTCGGCTGCTCAAATTCAAAACCTACTAACACCTAATTTGAAAAAAAAATGGTTTTTGGCATTTTTCGACTTACTAGGTAGTACCGAAACGATGTGGACCTTAAAGCACCCATTTTCATACGTAATTTTTAAGATATAATTTAGCATTTCTTTGAAGTACAAATTCTAAACTTAGTATGTCAGAATACAAATTTAAAACCCTAGCACCTCAAGCGACTTACTAAGTTATGAATTTGAAATACCAACTTGCTATGTTTTAAATTTGGCGCAAAGTAAAAATAACAAATAAATAAATGTCCAAATTATCTAGTAAAGCAGACTTACTAAGTTTTAATACTGTTTTTATAATACTCGTAAAATGTCAACCATATAGCACAACTTTTCGTCAAACACCCAAATCGTTATCTCTTCTGGTTTCGTCGGGCTAACGAATCAAAGTAGCCGACCCGTTATTTTGCTCTCCTGAACATTTTTGTTGGTTAGCTATTTTGTAATTTAAAACAGGAACGATCTTTAACTCCGAAACATGGCAACCAGGTAATTTGTGGCTAAACAAACAAATTGAACGGTGAAATAAATTGAAAGCCTAAAACTTTTTTATTCCCAAGCAAAGAACTCACCACTTCGACGTGCAACCCATTAAGGACTCGTTTCCCTGTGTGCTCACACGCCGTACTAGACACCATTTCGAGAAGCGCTGGCCGTAAAACATTAGCGTGTGGCGTCAGCTCTTTCTTACAATTGCATATAACCTGCGAACGTGAAACACTTACATTATACATATATATATATATATACTTACATTATACATATATTACATATACATATATTATAATCCTGATACCACAGTATAATATATCCACTGATATATTATACTGACGACCTCATAGTTGAGTGATTAGTACATCGGTTTCAAGGTGTCGCCATCTCCGAGATCCCGGTTTCGAATCTCGGTGGCGGCAAATGTTTGTGTGGTGAATGCGGGGTTTTGTTCCTTACTTATGGTTGTTAATATATATTTCTATGAAATTTATTTATATACGTAGGTATGTCTATCCGTTACCCTGTAACAGTGCAGCTGTTACATGCCTTATGTTGCCTATGGTTAGGGGTTATCCATAAATTACGTCACACGAATTTCGTGATTTTTTGCCCCTCCCCCGTCCTTGTCACAGCTAGTCACATTTGTGAGACTCCCCCCCCCCCATGTGTGACGTCACAAATTTTGAAATTATAGAAATTATTGAATGGTAAAAGCGGTTTCGAAATCAGTTTTTATTTCATTTTAATAAAATTAACATCAAATCAATTAACAAAACAAAAAACGATTACTTATATTAAATAAGTATATGGTCATTTCATGATTTTCTTATTATATTTTTCAAAATCACCTAATATAATCAATTAGAAAAATAGTACGTTTCGGGAGTACCCCTATTAATGGATAGAAAAAGATACTATTCCTTTATTTATTTATGAGAGTAGGTATACATACTTTACAGTAAAAGTTAATATTTACAGCACTTTTCATACTAATAGTAATAATTTAAAGTTTGCGTTTTAACAGCTTATAATAGATTTTGAAATGTGACGTCACGAAATTTAAGATCCCTCCCACCCCCTTGTCACACAATGTCACACTTCGTCAACCCCCTCCCTCCCCCTAACCGTGTGACGTAATTTATGGATGGCCCCTTAGTGCTCATTGTCTATGATATTAGGAATCCTGGCCGGTTTTATTTCTTTCGTTTATGAGTTTGGTTTGTCAGGCAAATTTCAAAATATGTCTATCTGCCAACGCAAATAAGCACTATGTTTCGCCACCGTACTAAAACAATCAGCAGAATACTCTGTGACAAGCAGAATACTCTGTGGCAAGCAGAATACTCTGTGACAAGCAGAATACTCCGTGCCAAGCAGAATACTCTGTGGCAAGCAGAATACTCTGTGGCAAGCAGAATACTCCGTGGCTTCTTATACTGAGCTTGCCACAGTAATGGTATCATGCAACGGTACATGTCATTGTTGTATTGTTTTGTTTGTTGTTCGTGTCGTTGTGTGGTCCATCAATAAATGTATTTCTATTTCTTGTATTTCTAAATATTTATTATTATTATTATTTATTTATTTATTATCTCTGTGGATGCTAATTGCAAAAGACACAGTTGCCTTATGTAAACCTCCTCTGAAGTCAAATTATGTGACGATATTTCCTGAGTATCTATACTAATATAATAAAGCTGAAGAGTTTGTTTGTTTGTTTGTTTGTTTGAACGCGCTAATCTCCGAAACTACTGGTGCGATTTGAATAATTCTTTTTTTGTTGGATAGTCCATTTATCGAGGAAGGCTATAGGCTAAATAACATTACGCTATGACCAATAGGAGCAAAGACAGAGCGGTAAATGTGTAAAAAACGGGGAAAATTATTCATTTTTGAAGGCTTTCTTTGCGTGCGCTGCGAAAACGGTTCAAGATACACAAAAAATATGTATGAAAGAATTATTCCTCTACATGATCTAAAAAAAAGTCCGCGACGGCATATGTCTATCTTTTAAGGTTTAGTCACAATGACCGTTTTTATGGTACCAAATTTGGTCGAAATAATTTGTTTAAGTTGCATCAACATAATAATATTAATCTTTATTCAAATATAAATATAAATATGTTGTTGGAATCCCGCAAGAACGGGAACTATGTGGGAAAAACCAAAAATCTGCCGGAAGTCACTATTCCACGCGGACGAAGTCGCGGGCAAAAGCTAGTAGAAATATATGATGCTTATGTGGCCGGCAAAACCGGATAGCACAAAAAAAAAATAGAAATTTAATTTACATCCAAACTTCCCCACAGCATTAATATAAACGACAGTGACGTCTTCTGTAACAGCCTGTACAATTCCAAAAAAACACGTACCACCTATGTATTAGTAAATTTTAATCATTTTTTGTTTTGTGTTCCGTCTTCATTTATTTTATTAATTCCAATTGCTCATAGTGAATGCACGCCGTGGCAACCTATAGTGAAATCAGCACTTAGCATAGTTTTAAGTATTATAGTGTCCATGAACATCGTTTTAGTGCATGTCTTGTTGGTTGTCTAAATAAATTAAATACAAAATAAAATAAATGCATGATGACATGAGACGAGTCTATGCACGTAAGTAGTTTCACCGTACAAAAACTGTAAAACCCGTCCAAGAAATAATGGGTGCTTTTTTGAAGTAATTGAAAATAGACAAATAACAAAGACTTAGCAATCATATTATTTTTGGAGAAATTCCGACAACTTATGGTTTGAAATTAGCAAAGACAATTAAATTAGCAAAGTATCCGACAACAGCTATATCAAATATCAATTGAAAAATACTTGGATAATTAAAATATATATATATATATACTTTTCTCTTTTTCATTTTAAACCTAACTACCGTGGGAAAGCCATGCTTCGGCACGAATTGGGCCGGCTCGACCGGAGTGATACCATGGCCTTACAGAACACCGGCGTAAAATAGCGCTTGTGCTGTGTTTCGCCGAGTGAGTGAGGGTACCGGAGGCCCAACCCCCCTTCCCCCCTTATTATTCCCTTTTAAAAGGGCGGCAACGCATCTGTGACTCCTCTGGTGTTGCGGGTGTCCATGGGCAACGGTTATCGCTTACCATCAGGTGATCCGTTTGCTCGTTTGCTGCCCTATCTTATAAAAAAAAACTCACCTGCGCTAATGTCCACTTTAGATTGGTATGTGATCCTCCCACCAAAACTTTCATGAGTGTATCCCTCCATCCCTGGTGGGGGAGGGCGGTTGCATGCTTCACTAATGCAGTGAGAGTGGTTGCTACGGGCTGAAGATTTAGTGCTGTGACTGACAGTTCCAACTCTTGGCTGCTACCTTCCTACAATGAGTGAATAGGATTTCTTCAAAATACTTTCATCTCATTACTCATTCATATTTGATCAAATAATGTGGTCGATGGGACTAATATTATATGTATGATTAAATATATAAGTTAGGGCCATCCATAAATTACGTCACACGGTTAGGGGGAGGGAGGGGGTTGATGAAGTGTGACATTGTGTGACAAGGGGTGGGAGGATCTTAAATTTCGTGACGTCACATTACAAAATCTATTAAAATCAAAAAGCTAACTCTAAAACACAAACTTTAAATTATTACTATAGTATGAAAAGTGCTGTAAATATTAACTTTTATTGTAAAGTCTTTATACTCTCATAAATAAATAAAGGAATAGTATCTTCTTCTATCTATAAATAGGGGTACTCCCGAAACGTACTATTTTTTAATTGATTATAGTATCTAGGTGGTTTTGAAAAATATAATAAGAAAATCATGAAATGACCATATACTTATTTAATATAAGTAATTCGTTTTTTGTTTTTGTTAATTGGTTTGATGTTAATTTTATTAAAATGAAAATAAAACTGATTTCGAAACCGCTTTTATCATTAAATAATTTCTATAATTTCATAATTTGTGACGTCACAGTAGGGGGGGCGGGGAGCTCACAAATGTGACTAGCTGTGACAAGGACGGGGAGAGGGGCAAAAAAACACGAAATTCGTGTGACGTAATTTATGGATGACCCCTTATATAAAAATTATGCAAAATTAAATCTTTATTTCAACGTAACTATGACGTCGTACTTGTTTGTTTTACTTGAAACATATACAATAAAAAATGTTACATGTTAAATTTTAACGTGTTCAAAATACAAAAAATAAAGAAATATCGTTTATTATGAAGAAAATTACTTATATGATTAATTAGCCCATTATATAACTTTTGGTTGTACACAGGTCAGTTAGTAGTCATATAAAAGTAGTATCATTAAAAATTGTACCACGTAACTTTGTACCCTTTAATTTTATATTAGTTTACACAAATTTGTTATTCTATACATATAATTCAGACATACTACACACATATGTAACAAGTATGTCACAGCTAATAATCAGTACATAAACCAACCAATTTAAGACAAAAATTTCCACCAAGCCTTGACCCTTCAGGCACTGCAACACACCTGTATATTTAACTGTAACTGTAATAGTTTTTTTAACACCTTTGCTCGTAAAGCTCCACCGGTTTTAAATATGTAAAGCGGGTCATAAAAAGCAAATAGTTAAGTTATAGTCCATACAAATTCTATAACAGTATTATTTGCCACTTCGCGCGCTGTTGCTATTCAAATTTCGAACTAATCGCCGCGCGGCGCCAGTCAGTAGTAAAATGGCGGGAAAGCAACAGTGTGCATTCACAGATCGAGTTTATTTAAATAATTTTATTTTCTGTTTCCTCGCAAATGTGTTAAAAAACGTCGTACGATATACGTGCGTATTGGTTATAACATGCTCGGCTCAATCACGCCTGAAATTCCGCATCGCATGTTATACAATTTATTTATTAATCATGCTTGTCACGGTTACATAAGATAGGTAAATATAACAATTGTGCACATGACACCCTGCAAGGGCACTGCATATTGAGAAATTTAAAATGATTGATAATAATATTGATTAAAAGTACCTACTTAATAAGTATCTACAGAGCGCCATATTCATGACCTTCTACAATTTCAAGTTTTCAGCAATTTATTATTTAAGTATGATATATATAACTTATTTTGTTATTATTTTTGTTTCTGTAAATCGTTTATTTAGGATCATTCACATTCAGTATTCTTTAGGTATTCTTCTATGCTATAGAAACATTTACTTATTAGATATTTTTATATCCAGCATTGATTGCGGCAATGCTGGCGGACGAGGGAGGTTGGAGGGCTGTGGCCTCCTTCTGTGAAGCAGTGATGCTCCAGAAGGAGGCCGCCGAGCGGGGCCGGGAGATGGCCGATCCCGCACGAAGAAGGCGACGCCGGGCTCGGTAGCACAGCTGCGGCGCCGCCGCGGGTCGCCGGCGGGCGCGAGGAAGTCGCGACTGCTACGGCGACCCGGGATGGACCACGCCCCTTCCGTGGCCGGGGGGCGTCGTCGGTGGAGGAGACCGGGGGAGGTAGTAAGCCTCCCCCGAGGAGGGCTCCCCTGTGTCGACGGGGGAGCGGAGGCTGGGGGTTCCCGGAAGAAGCTTGATGTTCCCGGGGGCTCCCTACATGCCTGAGGAAGGCCATCCCTGAGGTTTTTAGTGGGTAGGCCTCCCCCTTCTGGGGAGGAGAGCCCCACATAACCCCGGCTCGCCACAGCCGGGGTATGCAATTTAATGCATTTTCCTCAGGGGAAAAAAAAAAAAAGAAAAAAAAGATATTTTTATATAACCATCATAAAGCACTAATATCGTAATGAACTATAGTTTAATTGTAATTTTTGTGTTTTTGTGTCTGAATAAACGTGTTATCTATGTATCAGTGCACCTGCGCAGGCAGGGGCAGGAAGTCGTACTGCAGCGGATCCTCGGACAGTGTGCGCAGGAACACGCGCGTGCGCACTGACCCGTGCTCCTTTTCCGCGCTCGTCACGTCCACCGCCGTGCTGTGGAACGTGCGTCGTTGGCTCTGGGAGGAAACAGTTCAACGGGTTATAATGCAACTAGCTGACCCGTGCCCACTTCGTTGGGCATAATATTAATAACTAGCTTTCCGCCCGCGGCTTCGCCCGCGTTATATTCGAATTTCCCACAGGAAGGATATGTTTTCCGTCGGTAAAATTATCTTATTTCCTTCCTTGGGTCCTCGGGTTTTACGATTGGTATATACGGGGTATACTATCTGTGTATAAAATTTTATTTAAATCGGTTCAGTGGTTTTTACAATACTACCATACAACCTTTCACCCCCTCCTTTCAACCCTTTACAGCCCTTTTCTGCTTTAAAAGGTAGCGTCTGTCCTGTCTCAGCCTCTAGACTATCTGTGTACCAAATTTCATTTAAATCGGTTCAGTAGTAACAATTTTTACATACAACCTAGCATCCCTTCTTTCAACCTTTTACAACCCTTTACAACCTATTTTGTATAAAAAAAGTAGCTTATGTCCTTTCTCGGGCTTTAGACTGTGTACCTAGTTTCATTTAAATCGGTCCAGTAGTTTTAACAATATTTCTATACAACCTATTATCCCTCCTTTCAACCTTTTACAACCCTTTGCAACCTTTTTTGAATGAAAAAGTAGCCTATGTCCTTTCTCAGGCTCTAGACTATCTGTGTATAAAATTTTATTTAAATCGGTTCAGTAGTTTTAACAATATTTCCATACAACCTATTATCCCTCCTTTCAACCTTTTACAACCCTTTACAACCTTTTTGCATGAAAAAGTAGCCTATGTCCTTTCTCAGGCTCTAGACTATCTGTGTACCAAATTTCATTTAAATCGGTTCAGTAGTTTTGGCGTGAAAGTGGAACAGACAGACAGAGTTACTTTCGCATTTATAATATTATATTAGTATGGATCAGTGATGGCAATAACGACTGTTTTGTAATAATGAATAACACTATTATGTTATTTTCCTATAACTGTTGTCTGTTATCCTGTTATATTGCTGTTTCGGCAAATGTTGTTGAGTACGATTGTTATTGTTATTATAGCTAGCTTAGTTATTCTTAACAATGACATGGCTTAGGACTGTCAGAATATTAGGCAGTAATTTAAATAATTTAAAGCTAACATAACATAACCCTTTATTGTATTCATAAAAGACACATACAGAAAAAAAAGAAAATCACAATAGGCCTTATTGCTAAACAGCAATCTCTTCCAGGCAACCTAGGACCAGGGAAATATTAAAATGAGATTTAAATATAGGATGGGTACAGTAATTGGGCAGGACAATAGGCTATAACTAGTTTAAGTTAAGGAATCTTTGACAGGAAGTAAACACGGACTTGATTCTTAAAGGACTCCAGCGTTTGCGCTCCCCTAATACCCTCAGGGAGAGAGTTCTACAACCGGACAGCATAAGCCGAAAAAGAATACACAAAAACTAATTACCTAATCTTTATAATTTTCTGGCGTATTTAAAAGTTCATTGATCTGTACATAATTTGTTATTTACATTCAATATTTACATTCAATGTTTACATTATTTACATATTGCAACGAATAATTTAATTTGCATACGCGCGATCACACAACAGCAAATAATGCGTAACTAAAAAAATGACAACAGCAATCGCACTGGAAATAAAAAGGAGTCTAATTGTCATACGGGCGAAGGTACAAAATTGTGAATTTGGGATTAGTAAAATTACTGTAAGAAATAAACAAATAGGAACTTTATTTCCTTGTGAGAAAGGTTAATATTATAAGAATAGGCAATCAGGCAACAGAATGAGCGCCTACGCCTACACAACGGTTAGCTTTTTCTCGCTCATACTTGCATCTTGCAGCACAGTCGTACTCACTCGCTTCGTGCCGCACACACGCAAGTGGCAACAACAACAATGCGGTAATTTTGTCAATAGAAATAGCAGGATAACAGTATAAGCCGTTGTTAAATAACGTGTTATTCATTACGGGAAAATAATTAATTATATTATCTGCAATTGAAATAACGACTATTATTATTAATAATTCCTGAAGCGACACGAACGCGAACCGAATTAAACCCGAAGCCATCGCGTGCCGTCCGCTGCTTTGGCCTTCACACTTTGTCACCGTAGAGCCAAGGGTGACATCCGGTATCATAGCTCCGGATCCTCAACTCCCAGTGAAAGAGGTGTAGGTAAGAAAAAGTGACTTACAGTATAATAACGATTACATTCCAACTTTACAAATCCATAATATTATTCCAAAAGTTGTTCAAAAATCATATTATTTCAATATTCGTAATTTATACAATTTAGGTTGGGGTCGAAAGTTTTTGGTATTGTATATTATATATTTCGGTAGGTAATCAACAATAATGAATTTTTAGGAACACAGGAACAGGAATTTTGATTTGAATCATTGAGTAATAAAGAAATAGGCTGAAAATCTTAAGGTTGGACAGCGTTCCCGTTACAACTTAAGACGATGAGTTTACATATTTTCATAAAGATTCATAATTTTTGGTAATATATGACTAATAAATATGACCTAATGATTTAAACTATTTTATTAATATTAAAAATCTATACTGATATTTAAAAAAAATACTACTTTTTGTAACTTAAAAATAAAAGTTAGACATATGCTGTCGTTGACTTTTTTGTAGGCATTTTCAAGCTCCACATCTTTTCTCTAGAACTCATAAATATATCTTTCATAGTTAAGGCAGCGTTCGTACGAAACGCTTCTATTCGACCGTTTTTTCTCCGATTCACTTTGCAAAACGGACTACCACGTAAAAGCCTTTATATTTTTTGGTTTTTATACAACCTATGATACTCAACAATAATGAGGCTTTAAAATCGGTAGATCCCGAGATTACCCCTTATAATTTAAAAAAATATACAAACAGAAACACACAAACTTTACTTCTTTATAATATTAGTATAGATAGATGTAAGCCATGATGAAAATGAAAATTAAAGAAATAAATTTCTTCAATGACACTCGCAAAATCCCGCGATTTCTAGAAATCGCCAGAACTATATCGTTGCTGCTCCTTTTAATTCTGTATGTGTACGGTTGCGGCCAAAATGTCTAGTGACTTCACAAAATGACAGTGTAAAACATTACATTCACACACACAGAAAACGCAGCGGTTTTTCGCGAACATTCTACTCGACACTGTTTGTCGAAGTAGTTAAAAATTGCTATGACTATTCTAAGGTCTTTGATACAAGTTTGTTTCATTTTTTGGGAGATATTAAACTTACCCAATGACTCAGTATCGGCAATTTAAACTCCGCGTCTGGATCCACCAGTGTCTCCCAAACTTTAATATTAAAGACAAGCTCGTAGAACTTCTCCGCGGGCCGCGATACACAGATGGCCGCACAGAGGCACCTAAAGTTTTCCACTGAGCATTCTCTGAGGACGCGAAAAACAAACTCTTATACAGCATGACTCCTTTATCAGAATTCATTAAATATGTTAAAAAATCCCTTGGTCACTCAGTAAGTTTTGCCTATGCAGTGTTTATATTTCGGGGCTGATAAATGTATACACTCACCTATACATAGTGTACATGTGGTTTTTGTGATTCTGTGATATGTACAGTATATGCATTTGCAGCAAATCTGATCCACAAAAATCACAATGTTTTTATGTGATATGTTTGTACCTGATGGCAAGTATCACCTATTGAATCGCCTATTATATATTTGGTTCCTCTAATTACCGCAGCATATGTGCAATCACCATAAAAACCACAGTGCACGTTGTACGTGCACAAAATATATGTCACCTCAAAAGTCAGAGTCAGAAGTCAAAAGTCACAGTACTCAATAATTTCACTGCCTATCTTACCCTTCACGCCGGAACAAAGCAATGCGAACAATGCTATTTTACGACAGAAATAAGAAAGATGAACGTATATCTACGATGTACGTTCGCGTACACACGTGCACACGGACGCGTTTACGACGCCAACTTGTGATATAAGACCCAATAACCCCAATGCACTGCTTATATTACCATTCAAACGGAACACTGCTGTTTTTCAGAAATAGGTAAAAGTTAGAGAGATACTTATTAAAATGATTCATTTCCCGTGCAAAGCCTAAACTTACTAACTTAATTACCGCGACAGAATTTATTTTTGTATGTAAACATACATACGACTGTAATCGTATTAGGTATGATTGTATCTTATACTATATTGTATTTTTATATTATATTATTGTAATTATTAACATTGTAAAGAGGAGATAAAAAATAGACCTTCAGAGTTTCTTGCCTGTTCTTCTCGAGAAGGCTCTCCCGATTTCCGAACAGGAGTCGAGTCAATTTTTTTATTTTTTTTCCTTATTCGTACGTACGGACAAGGTTTTTGTTTAAGCTTTGTTTTTTTGTTTTGTCTGTTGACGTCAATAAGTGCCTGTAAAGGTCTATGTTGAATAAAGACTTTGATTTTGATTTGAGAAAGCGACACGGTGATTATGTCGGACGCTATACCAGCTGAAGTGGTCTTACCGCTATGAGCTACCGGCTAAACTCAGCCTTATGCCTAAGTTCTAAGAACTAGACAGGGTCGATCCTGGGTAGGCGGCCGCTCTAGAGACGAATTTTTGAAACAACAGAAAACCAATTCGCATTCGAAATCGTGAGATTCGCATACGAATCACCGAATTCACTATTTCTGAATTTTCATTTCGTGCGTTGTGCAACGAGTGGTTCAACCCACTCGTTTATAATTTCTACTAGTAGAATATCCAACGCTGACGTGACCTTGACAGTGATCTGTTTCACGTTTGAGTCATCGCCGGATTTTTGTTATGTTGTTGTGGTTTTGAATTTTTCTGCGTGAAACGGAATTTAATTAAGAATTTGTTCTTAATGACAACACTGAATTCGAGTGATTCAAAAATATATAAAATTGTAAGCAGTAGAAAATAATTTCGCGCACGATTTGTATTCGTATTCGAATTCTAAATTCACGTCTAATGATTTAAAAATACGTCTCCTGGGCGGTCTCATGTCCGAACCGACAAATTTAACGATTGGGTGTGATTTTTCATATATATCCTGGCGGCGAATCCTTTTTTAGGCCTCATGTCCCACGGGGGGGACAGGGACCAAATGTAGGTAACTTACCGTGGGCCGCTTGTATTAAAATTTATGTAAACCGGTTTAACTGGTTCACGTATTTATTCGGTTCGCTAAGAGTTCCGGTTCAGCAGAAAAAAAACGTTCCGGATCACGGTTCGGAAAAACAAGCTTGTTCGTTCCGATTTGGGTTCGGTACAAACCCTTATTAATAATAATACATATAAAAATTCGTCAAAAATTAGAATATAATACGTCAGCCAATTCCTGTATTTAGGTATATTTTTTTGAATTGACATGACATTCAATACTCACCTGTAAGCAACCTTCAGTTCTTCGGAAGCGTCACCAATAGCTAGTTCCTTGGTTCGTAGAGTCACGCAGAGTCTGCAAGCTTCCTTGATCAATAAGGATGGCTGCTTCTTATCCGACAACGCGTATAGCTGGGAAAGCTCGGACTTGAGCGAAGTCACCGGGATCTGTATCACAAATGGATGTTTCAATGTGTCTCTGAGGTCCCGGGTTTGAGTATCGGTGGGAGCAATGTTTGTGTGATTAACAGGGATGAGCATTTGTATCTTAATCATGGCTGTTAATATATATTTCTATAAAAAAAATATATTATAAATTATTAATATGTGGTTACTCTAGACTCTATAACACAAACCTTACAGTGCTAACTTTGGGCTAGGTTAATTGGTGTAAGTGTGAGGAATATTTATATTATATCAATTCTCTTTTCTTTAACATATGAATGGGCATGGGCTGTATGTTTCGAACAAGGCCAAAATCATTCTAAAGGGTACAGCCATTAGAATGACCTCTTAACTTCGTTTAAATTGTTTGTTTTTATTGCTCTATAATAACTAGTGCTCGGAATAACTAGTTTAATGTTATGTACTTGCAGAAAGAAAGTCAATGTAAGCGTAACATGGATAAACCTAAAATCAGCGTGATTTCCGGAACCTTAAATTTAAACTTTGCATTCTTTAGCGTTATTGTGCGCTTTAAGTAAACAATAATCCTATTATTAATAAATGCTTTATAAAACTGTTTTAGTTGCAAAAGATGGATAGCATATTTCAAATAAAATACAATTTTCTGTTTTTATTTGCTACTAGCTTTCTGCCCGCGGCTTCGCCCGCGTGGATTTCGGGATTGGGTCTATAGAGGGTCAAGGGTCATAGCTTTTGATCGACTACATATGTGCGGAAGTCGGTTTATGGCGCGAAGGTTTTATCGCGCTTCCCGTGGGAATATCCGTTTTTCCGAGATAAAAAATACCGCAAAACCTTGCTCAAGAATCACTCTATCTATTGATGAAAACCGCATGAAAATCTGTGCAGTAGTTTTTTCAGAGCGAAGTCTTTATTGCACATCCCGCGGGATCTGTCGATTTCGTCGATTCTGGGATAAAAACTACCCTATTATTTAAACCGGTGTTTAATCTTTACATCTGCAAAATTTCAAAGCAATCGGTTCAGTAGTTACGGCGTGAAAGCGGAACAAACAAACAAACAAACTCACTTTCCGATTTATAATATTAGTAAGGATTCGTTTCTAGAAACTTAAATAAAGAAGCGTAAATAAAGTTGTAAAATTTTATGTTTACAACTTATTATTACAACAATAAGCTAAAAGATGAAATACAATTTTGAAAGTTCAATATAATATTTTTACAATCTCTGAAAATAGTAAGTTCCCAGGCATATCCATACTATTGATGTCGCAAAATCTCAAGTACATAAAATTAAACTACCTATTCTGAGTACTAATAATAACAAACATGCAGTCTATCCACCTGATGGTAATTGGTTACAGTCGCCTATAGTATATGTGATTCATGTGAGATTCGCAGCAAATCTGTAACACTCACAAAAACCGCAGTATACGTTACCAATAGCTGACATAAGATGTAAAGTCACAGTACCTAATAATTTCACTGTTTATCTTACCCTTCACGGCGAAATATAGCAATACAAACACTGCTATGTTATATTATGGAACTCTCTCCCTAAGAGTATTAGGAGAGCGCGAACGCTCCTTTAAGAATCAAGCCCGTGTTAACTTCCTGTCAAATACTTCCTTAACATAAACTAGTTATATCGTATTGTCCTGTCCAATTACTGCATCCATTCTCTATTTAAATGACTTTTTAGTACTTCCCTGGTCCAAGGTTGCTTAGAAGAGATTGCTGTTTAGCAATAAGGCCGCCTCTTATGCATTTGCTATGTTGTTTTCTTTTTTTTTTGTCTATGCTCTTGATTTTGGTATACAATAAAGAGTTGTCACATGTTGTTGGAATGTTCCCGAAACTCTAAGCTAAGAGAAAGACCCCTCGTGGGAATGGATCTGGCTAATGGAAATATAAATTGTTTGCTGACGGAACCATTGTGCAGCTTAGCCATAAAAATATACTTGTTCGTTTACTTGTCCTTTGAGGAGGCAAACTAATATTTGTATAATAATTATGTTTGTATGTTATGTAAAAATGTGATTATTCCTATGAGGCTGACATGTTCACCCAAAGTGTTCAAAGCCTCGTTAAAAAAATAAAGAGTTGTGTTATGCTATTTTGCTGCAAAATAAAATAGGTAAGACTAAGATACCCAAGCTGATGGCCCTGCTCTGAAAGTCTCTTAATTTAGTCAATTCTAAAAATGTGTTCACAGACCTGCTCGAAGGCTAAAGCAAGCAGCGCAAATCCTCTGGTGTGATCTCTTAATGTGGATATCAGATTGTCCCCTTGCGGAACTCTAGGCCAGCTTCTGAGGGTGGAGAGCAGCTTGCCCATACTCCGCGAGTAGAACCTCTCGCAGAAAGTGGCGCCGGAGTATCTAAGTTGAAAATTATTATGTAGTTTTGATATGTTGTTAGTTTGCGATTTATTATCCAGAAAAAATTAAACCAATAAACTGTTACTCAGCTATAAAGTTGTTACTGTGTAATAAACAATTCATTCATTCATTCATATTCGTCTTAATTATGTTAGGGTCTTTAGTCAATCACATTGGCCTAGAGGGTTGGTCGACTTCACATACACCTTTAAATTTATTTGAACACTAGCTGTGCCCGAGACTTCGTCCGCGTGGAATGTAATAAAAAAAATAGTTTTTTTTTTGTTTTAGACATTTTTATTTTAATAAAAGCCTAAGTTACTCCTTATTACATAAGCTATCTGCCAGTGAAAGTTCCCTCCAAATCGGTCCAACCGTTCCAGAGATTAGCCGGAACAAACAGACAGACAGACAAAAATTTTAAAAATATGTATTTTGGTATGTGTACCGTATATACATTCATATGCATGTAGTAGAAAGCGGTTATTTTAATATTACAAACAGACACTCCAATTTTATTTATTTGTATAGATGTATCCAGGTTGTCTCGCGATTTATTCATTACATTTGGAATGTCTGATAAATGTACTTAAGAAACTAATTGTATACAATACCGTCTTTACCATAAGGGCACACGGGGCCCGTGCTCAGGGTCCCCATTCTCCGGGGGGGCCCGAAGGTCCTACAATTTCTCTCACACATTTATTCTCAAAACATTTTTATTGGATACATTAGACATTACTTTATTTCGCAAAATAGTAACTTTATAAGAAGGTATTTACGTGGCATATGCTACGCCATTATATCAACGAAGACACGGTCCAAGAAAGCTCATTTCTATCTGCAAGCTGAAGCCGAGAGACGCCTTTGGATTTGTAGTTCTGGCTTCCAACAACTGATACGCTAGTGTCGAAATTGCTTAATCAGTAACATTATTTTAGTGCAGTATTCCAACCGCAGGATGGCGTCAGAGCATAACTTATTTTGCGAGCATAACAAACTTGTTTCAAAAATGTTAATATAATTCGCGTTTTTCACTTTCCAAAAGGGCCAATAATTCTTGTGTGCCCAAGGGCCCCAGCTTAGTTTAAGACGGCGGTGCTTGTATATAATACTAGCGAAGCCCCGGCTTCGCACGAGTGCAATGCTCATACTACAGAAAAACTGTGGACGTTGTTTAGTACATAATTTTGATAAATCTCGTAGGGTTCAGCCTGCGTTTGCAATGTAAGCGGAAAAAATGTAATTAGTTACGACATCACATTAGAAATCTCAAAAATAACAGTATTTCTCCATTATTCAATGGGTGTTATTATTAGTGCTCGGAAGAGGTAGTTTAATTTTATGTAATTGCAGAAAGAGAAAGAAAGTCAATGTGAGCGTAACATGGATAAATCTAAAATTAGCGTGATTTCCGGGACCTTTTCTGTTTTTACTTGCTATTCGTTTCTTTACGCTTTTATTGTAAAATTTTATGTTTACAACTTATTATTACAACAATAAGCTAAAAGATGAAATACTGTAGTTCAATATAATATTTTTACAATCTCTGAATATAGTAAATTCCCAGGCATATTCCATACTATTGATGTCACAAAATCGCAAGTACATAAAATTAAACTACCTATTCCGAGCACTACTTATTATATATATACCGCGGGTGTCTCATTCAAATCGGTCAGTATGGGAAAGTCTGAAACTATAAACATACGAAGATCTGTTCTGAGGAACCATGTCATCGATTTTAATAAAAGAAAAACTGCATTCATATACATTTAAAAATCATCTGTACTCCGTTCGGGAATCGAACCCGATTGTTTTGAAAAAAATACCTACACTATTTCTATTTAGATATCGATTATGTAGGTCTTAAGCAGTAAATGTCTCTATGAAACATGATGTCTAAAATGAATAAAATGCATTGTTGCCAAGAGACATTGCCATTTTTGTCCTACCAAATTTTGCCCGCAAGGTCGCCCGATTTAACGCCTCTGGACTATTTCTTATGGGGATACGTTAAGGATGAAGTGTACAAAACAAGTTATGATACCGTTAAAGACCTAAAAGTTGCCATAGAGACAATTTTAACGCAAATTCACCACATGAAGATACAAAATGCAATCATAAGATCGTTACCTAAACGTGTTGAATATTGTATTGAAAAAGGCGGCGGTCACTTCGAGCACCTACTAAAATAAAATAAAGTATGTGAAAACAATGCATTTTATTCATTTTAGACATCATGTTTCATAGAGACATTTACTGCTTAAGACCTACACAATCGATATCTAAATAGAAATAGTGTAGGTTTTTTTTTTCAAAACAATCGGGTTCGATTCCCGAACGGAGTACAGATGATTTTTAAAATGTATGAATGCAGTTTTTTTTTGTATTAAAATCGATGACATGGTTCCTCAGAACAGATCTTCGTATGTCTTATAGTTTCAGACTTTCCCATACTGACCGATTTGAATGAGACACCCTGTATATATATATAACTTACACGTCAATCACTCTATCTATTAAAAACACTCAAAATCCATTGTGTAGTTTTAAATATTTAAGCATACATAGGGATATAGAGGCTGAGTAAGCGACTTTGTTTTATACTACGTGGTGATGCATAACATACTTATATCAAATAGGCGATATATTGAAAGAAAGCCAAGTCAAGAGTACCCGTAAGCAACGAGTGTGCATGAAGTAATAATGAAAGTCGAGGAAGCTAGTGAAGTATGTTTGGAAAACTGTGTAAAGTATGATAAGTTTACCTCAATAGCGGTATCAGCAAACGTTCGCAGATCCTCATCGAGCGTGTCTCGAACAATTTGGCGGCGATACTGCACGAAAAATATTCAAATCAAATCAAATCAAAAATTTATTTTTCAAATAGGATTTTACAATCACTTTTGAATGTCAAAGATGCTATGCCATTGGTTCACAAGTCTACGGCGGGAGACCTTGTACTGGAAAGAACCGGCAAGAAAACCAGCAAGGGCAATTTTTTTTTCTCCCTGTATTATTACAGAGTCGTCAGTGGGAAGCCGGCTTCAGATACACAGTCTGAACCCAACCTCCGATACAAGTTAAAACAACTAACAAATATATATTTCCGGATTTTCCGGCACAAGAGTCATATCGCATTAAACAAATCTGATATGTATATGTCCGGTACAAAACAAAAATGTTATTTATTATTATTTTTATATTTTTTATTATTATTTTTATTTATTATTATTATTATATACTTAATTAGTAATCTTAAATTTAAGTTTTTTACAATATAGATATATAAAAGAAACATAAATACTATAAAAAACTTAAACCTTATTATTATTATTTAGTAAGTATTCAGAATCAAATTCACTGCCGAGATTCGAAACGTACTTTCGCTTTTCACTTTTTACAAGACGAAATTGTTGAGAAAGACAAACCACAATTATCATACACTAACTATCAAAAAAGAAGAAGGAACTGTAAGGGCTACAATCTAAATATTTATGGAAAATTGAAGAGTAGCCATTAATCATATTAATAACTGGGAAATGCAAATTGCGTGCGTATTCTCCATTTTGCCTGCTGTTTTATTGCAGGGTTAATTTGTTGTTATTGATTTTTTAACTACTATTCAATCAATACCAATCAATTGTAAACTTTATTCAAATAACATTTAAATCCTGCATTGTAATTTCCCAATTGATAAACATTTAGTGTTACTGGAGTCCCGTTTTAAAATGTTAATCAAAATAGCCAATCTTCACTTGTCCATTAATATAAGTCTAAAAATTTTGCATACTTATGGAAAATAATATATCTACAAGTGAGTCTGAACTTTGATGCATTGAATGTCTCCGTCAATATAAAGGTAGGTAGGTAGTAGGTATAAAGGATTTTTAAAAACTTTTTTATGTCTTGGATCCAAATTCTTTTCGAATTCGGTTGAAACATGAATCGTTATCGCACTATTCCTTTCCGAAAGAAAATATAACCTTTACCAAAGTAAAAAATTGCGATCCACAGATGATTCGTTATAAAGTTGTTCATATTGAGTAATTATATCATGTCTGTAAAAGTACAAATTAATTAATTTTTATGAAATGTTATTTTGACAATTTCGGTTTCCATGTTAGGTACAAACCGTTGTTACAAATGTAGAGTAATAAGGCAAAAGGCAACGACAACGAAGGAGACGTATTTTTGAATTATTAGACGTGAATTTGGAATTCGAATACGAATACAAATCGTACGCGAAATTATTTTCTACTGCTTACAGTTTTATAGATTTTTGAATCACTTGAATTCAGTGTTGCCGTTAAGAACAAATTCTTAATTAAATTCCGTTTCACGCAGAAAAATTCAAAACCACAACAGCAAAAACAAAAATCCGGCGATGACTCACACGTGAAACGGATCACTGTCAAGGTCACGTCAGCGTTGGATATTCTACTAGTAGAAATAAAAAACGAGTGGGTTGAACCACTCGTTACACAACGCACGAAATGAAAATTCTGAAATAGTGAATTCGGTAATTCGTATACGAATCTCACGATTTCGAATGCGAATTGGTTTTCTATTGTTTCAAAATTCGTCTCCAGCATCTCAACCATTCACGAACGATCGACCAAACTTGGAACGCATCAGTGTGTTCTGAATTGAAAGTTGTTGCAACTAACTTGTCTAACGAAACTTGACGCTCCACCACCACAGCATCTCCAGCAGCGGTCTTGACAGTTTTGATAATAAAATCACCTTTTCGCGCCAAACTAGCTATGCTCGACGCTATAGCATCATCCCACCAACCCTTGGCAGGATCACCTATAAGAAATAATAATGATAATAGGGTAGACGACTATAACTGATTATGGCCGTTTTTATACTATAATTATCTGATTTCAGCAATTTATATCTAATGAAAGTATGTCAATATAAAAATTGTCAGTTTAATTGTTAATTTATATTGCTTTTAGATTTCTAAAAAATGAGCAATTATTATTTACGTAATTCTTATGAAAAGAACGCATTTCTAGCATTCTCGCATTAAAATTAACATTTTTTTTTATATAGAAAGTACCTACCTATAAACTATAAACGTACAAATAACAAAGTTATTTTAAAATTTGTTTATACGCTCATACAAATTAGGCGAATTTACTGAGTTATGACGTCACGATTGCAGTGTTTTTAGTATGGAGCGTTTTTGAGCGACCCGCGACAGCGCCGCAAACATGGCGATGTATCTTCAAAAGTAATAGGTGCAGGTGTACTGTTAGTTCGTTAGCACTCTTATTATATATTGAATTTAAAAAAATTGTCGTCTACCCAATTGTGATTATATTGTTTTTGACTGCTCACTGTCGCCGTCTCCCTCAGACAGCTGGTTTCTCCGTGAAACAGAGAACTCCGTTCACAAGTCCTCAGGGAAACAAAAAAAAAAAAGAAAAAAAAAGGCTATGCCTGTACTGTAGACAATCTATTGTCACAAGATTTTTAAGATTTACGTTAAACAACTTAATGTTTATAATATATTTGGAAACCGGCCAAGTTCGTGTCAGACTCACGCACAAAGGGTTCCGTAAAATTGATTATGAAATTAAAGGAAGCGGTTTACCATTTACGAGGTATTAAAAAACTACTTACTAGATCTCGTTCAAATATATTTTTAATTTTTAGAATAAAAATATTTTAGAAACTTCAATATCATTTTTTAAGACCTATCCATAGATACCTTACACTTATGTGTTTGATGAAAAAAAATTGTTTGACTTTCAGTTCTAAGTATGGGGAGCCCCCAATATTTTTTTTATTTTTGCATCAGATATTTAATGCGGTTCACAGAATACATCTACCTACGAAGTTTCAACAGTATAGCTCTTATAGTTTCGGAAAAAAATGGCTGTGACATACGGACGGACAGACGGATAGACATGACGAATTTATAAAGGTTCCGTTTTTTGCTATTTGGCTACGGATACCTGAAAAGTGACATATTAAAAAAACGTTAAAAATAAACAAGAATTAAAAATGAAAGTTACTAAATATTAATATTGAATATTTGTATGAGGATGTTTGTGTGCGCGTGTGTGTATGCCTCAGTGAGTAAGTAATATGGTAAGTTTTAATAATTACTTACAATATAGCGGCTATCAATTTTGTACTCTTAATGGATTTTCTAGGTCGTCATAAGTACGTGTCCCAATCCACTCCGTTATTATCTTATTCACTGCATGTGGCATTCGATGTTTGATATCCAACTGTGAGTAGATCTCATTGTAGAGGTTTATATCTTGACGAATCATCAATCAAGTAATCAAAGTTAAGGTTGTAGCCAGGACAACATTGTTAAACAAGTAGTCTGCTTGTTTTCAATATTGTTGAATTAAAAAAAGTCGCGTCTGTGTTAAGCACAACGCCTACTCTAGTAATTTGTGAAATGAAAGCGCTAACTCTGCTATGCATGGCATCAAATCAAAATCAAATCAAAATAATCTTTATTCAACATAGACCTTTACAGGCACTTATTGACGTCAACAAACAATAAAAAAAAAAAAGCTTAAAAAAAACAAAAACTTGTCCGTACGTACGAATAAGAAAAAAAAAATATTGACTCGACACCTGTTCGGAAATTGGGAGAGCCTTCTCGAGAAGAACAGGCAAGAAACTCTGAAGGTCTATTTTTTATCTCCTCTTTTCAATGTTAATAATTATAATAATATAATATAAAAATACAATATAGTATAAGATACAATCATACCTAATATGATTACAGTCGTATGTATGTTTACATACACATATAAAAATAATACAATATTATAAATAATGTTGTTACCAAACATGGCTCTATGAATAGTGCAGAATCTTCTGATTCTGCAGAGGCTAAAAGAACTGACTCAGAAACTCTATTCTTGACTTCACCCAGGAGAAAAAGGAGGAGTGAAGCTGCGTGCGCATCCGGCTAAGCGCGCACGCCGTGGTGAAGTCTCTCTGTCTGGGGGACTGTCCAGAGGTTCTCGGACAGTCCCTCCCTTGGCGGTGGCTTGACCAACTCTTGGTCGAGCCGGCCCCGGGACACATGGCGGTCGAATCGCGAGGGCGCACCCCGCCATGTGCCCCGTATGGGCCCAGAGAACTCGGGGGGGTTTTAGTGGGCAGGCCGGTCCCCTTGACCTGAGAGCGGCACACACGGCCGCGTCTTGCCAGCGCAGTGTCATGGTGCACTAGGTCGCATTTCCCCCCTTGAAAAAAAAGAAAATGGAGGAAAAGGAGGAATATGAAATGAAAGGGTATGGTACTGGAGAAAATTCTGGATTGCTAACGATACATGAGGCTCAGGGTCGGACGTACCATAGAGTAATTGTGCTTAGGGGCAGAGAACCGAAAACCCGGTCCACGGTAGTGTTCCTCATGCTGTAGTGGCTATATCTAGACACACGGAGTCCTTCATCTATTATTGCGGGGAGCGAGAAGAGGACGACGCCATAAAACGACTCATAACCCCGTCTTGCTTAGCAACTGATGAAGAGGTCAGAAACTACAATTGGCAAAAGGTCAAAATAATGCAGCGATCCAGGTGCCAGTCATTTTCGTTCGTTCAATTCTAGCATTATTTAAGGTAATATAAAGTTAATGTTTGTATTTTGTGTTTATTTTTAATCATTATTAAGTATGTAATGTGTATATGTATGTTAATATATATAGCGTAAATTTAAATGAGTAATTTCTATTTATATTGTTAGCTGCGTAAAATAAATAAAATTGAGTACATGTTAGTCAAGAGAATTGTAATATAGTACATTACTGCAGCGGCCAGCAATAGAGGCATTGATGGACGAACATGTACATGTACACACATACGTATGTAAGTCCATCAATGCCTAGTTGTGGCCAAGGCTTGTATAGTACATTTCTCAAATAATGCGCGGAAATTATGTACTATTTCAAACTCAATGACCAACAATGAACAAAATTTTTCACGCGCCAAAGGATTCGTTTGTTTTTTTTTTTTCATTATAGAACAGTTTTTTTTTTGCAAACCAGTTCGATATTTATATAAAACTCTGATAAGTTGCCTCCTTGGTTTGAAATTTTTGGAGCAACAAATCGTTGCATTTTTAAAATATACGATGGATATGAATTTACATGGCCTATATTGCCATGGCCTATATTATTTACATGGATATTTATTTGGCCGCTAAAACACGACAGATATGGATTTTCATACATTTTTTGCCGGCCGCTGCTCGCATGTATTTGGCCAGTACAGCAATTTCGATTTATCTCGAAGAAGGTTGTCAAAATAATGCTCAAACCAAGCATGTTTGAGAAAAAATATTTAATTAAGAATTATAATGGGCATGGACTACGAGCCCGTGGAGTAGTAAATGTAAAAAAAAAAAACTCTGCTATGCTGGTTTATGTCCATGTCAGAGCCAGCGCTATCATTCCAAAGCCTCACATGTAAGTGACGACGTATAGTGACGTGCTGTCAGCGCTGCGTTTTCTACGCATACAGAAGGCTTTTAAATATACTCACAATCAGCCAAGTTGATGATAATGTCCAGCGCAGTCTCGTCAGCGCTGTCCGCTAAACAGTCAAGTAGCGCTTGTAGCGCTGAGTGCTGCACGCCTGCCACCTCGGACAGGCGGACCGGCAACTCGGACGCTAGACATCTGTATGAAGCTCTGCACCAAACAATGGCAAGCTGTTAGTTCAGTATACGACCGATAAACAAATGTTATCGATAAATAATCGTATAATTATTTTTTTATGTTCACTCAAACTCTGCTCCCGAGCCACGTAACAAGATATGATAAAGCATTTATCGTGTGATATAACCGCCATCTCAAAATTTATCCATTTTATTTTGACAGTTCAAAGTGATAAATCGCTCTAATTTATCTCGTTGTGGTCATGCTAATGGCTGATTAGTTAGGCTTTATTGACAATGACAGTAATTTGATTTTTCGGTATTTTACAGTTTCATATGTAATTATAACGTCATTTTGCAAATGTCTCACTAACAAATCCCAGTTTTACGAGTCACAGATAATTTGTCGACAAATCAATCATTACGCCCAGTCCCCGTAGCATGATTTGTCCCTTTAAACTGTAAAAATACAATGGATCAATTTCAAGATGGCGGTTATATTGTACGATAATAATTATATAAATAAATATTTCTTACACTTACTCCAATTAGCCTAGCCCAAAGTAAGCTCTGTAGGGCTTGTGTTATGGGATCTAGGGCAACGGATAGACAAACATATTATATACATATATTTAAATAAATTTGGTAGAAATATAACAACCATGACTAAGGTACAAATGCTCGTATTCATCACGCAAACACCTGCCCCAACCGGGACTCGAATCCGGGACCTCGAGATGGCGACACCTTGAAACCGGTATACAATGTTATTTCGTTGTTCATGCTACGGAGTTGGATTTTTTCTTCCAAGAATACCAGCTACACTACCCATAACTACTCGTATTTGGCAGAGTCAGAGATCAGTTTTAAGTTTACTTCGCTTTAAGATGGATCCTATATTTTTCCTACACATTCGTTTAACTTTCTTCATGAAAGAAAACTGCATACATCAAATGCCTTCATACACGCTCACCGCTTATACATTTGCATTTATTTTGCAAGTATTACTACTATACTATTTAAAATCTTTTCTCGATCTCTGCCAATACTTCTTATCATCACAGCTCATATACGTCGAGGGTCGACGCATATCCTACGTTAGGCGCCCCATACACCTACAATAATATTATTACAATCCTTTAATTGTGCAATAATATTGAATAACCCCTTTGATTCCAAACGTTCAATAAATTCTCTCAATAAAAGTGACAAACCAGTCTGAACAATATTTTCGTGAGAGCAACATGTCTGACGACGAAGTTTTGGCGGCAGCCGCGCGGTTAATTTTGTTGAATAGAAAAAAATAATAATACCGTGACTGAACGATCGCGATCGCTAAAATGTCAAATATTGCGGAATGTTAAGCCTACAAAAATATTGCCTAATAAAACTTAAGGTCGCTCAATCTTTTGTTCAATCATTGTGCAATGTTTCAATACTATCCCTAAACGTTCAATAATATTGTGCATGCAGATATATTGTGCGACATTATTGTAGGTGTATGGGGTGCCTTAGTGCTATTAGGCGTTAGTTCATCTACTATAATGCTATTAATCCTCTATAAAAGAACCTATAACAATTAGCTTATTGCCAACATTAAAACACTCAATGATATTATGATCATTATATCATCCATACGCGTGATATTATGAATTTAAAAAAAAGAACATTCTCATGCAATGACATGTTCACCGCCAGATCGCTAAAATTCTGAAAAAAGAACAATAAATTATAGACTAATTCGTAATTTCGGATTCTCGTCTTCTCGTGTTATTTCCCGCCATATTTCCACTCGAATATTGCAAATCGCAAACAAACAATTACTGTGTGTGTTGTTTACTAAAATGAGTGATTCTAGCTTTAATAAATAATTCTTTTCCTTATTAAGGTTTGTTTATTTTACATGCTTCGCAATTAGATTTTTCTTGAATTTACAATTCACATCAAGATTGTAGATAAAGTCCTGTATGCAACTGTTATAATTAGGTATTAAAACCCCTGATTATACAACAGTTGCATAAATAACTATTGTAGATGCCTACTGTTTGCCTCACGATGTTTTTTCATTGTTGGAGCGTCAGATATAATGATGGAAAATACGTATCTTTGTTGAGATTGGATCATTTGTATCCGGATCAGTACAAAGATTCGAATCAGTAAAGTGCTTCATTTACATCATTTGTATCAGTGACTCTGAACCATGACACAAATTGACATTGTCAATCGTGTATGCGTCGCGTATCGAATGAAACCGAGATGCAATTGAGCGACGTGATCCGAAGCGCTCCGACTCTGAACTATTTACTTATCTCTATCGTGCGAGCGCCGCGTGCTGATTGAAACCGAGATGCAATTGAGCGACGTGATCCGAAGCGCTCCGACTCTGAACTATTTACTTATCTCTATCGTGCGAGCGCCGCGTGCTGATTGAAACCGAGATGCAATTGAGCGACGTGATCCGAAGCGCTCCGACTCTGAACTATTTACTTATCACTATCGTGCGAGCGCCGCGTGCTGATTGAAACCGAGATGCAATTGAGCGACGTGATCCGAAGCGCTCCGACTCTGAACTATTTACTTATCTCTATCGTGCGAGCGCCGCGTGCTGATTGAAACCGAGATGCAATTGAGCGACGTGATCCGAAGCGCTCCGACTCTGAACTATTTACTTATCTCAATCGCGCGAGCGCCGCGTGCCGATTGAAACCGAGATGCAATTGAGCGAATGATTCATTTGAAGCGCTGTTAGAGATTTGAATCAGTGAATCACTTGGAAGAAACGACTCACTGAGTCGTTTCTGTAAAGATTGACACATCTCTACTTAGATGTACATATTAAAATCACATTGGCATATGGCAGGATTGACCATGGGCCCTTCGAATCCGTTGATTCGAAAACAAGTGCTATCGGCATTCCTCCTTCTTCTACTACCAGTACTTCTAGCTTTAGTAAATACTTAATAAAGACTGTTATTACTTCCTACTACTATAATAAGCACAAAAGTTTGTGTGGGTAAATAGTTATATCTTGTATTAGAAACTTGAAACAAAAGCTGGTTAGACTTGGAAAGCTCTACAAAAACATGAAGATTTTTTAAAATATAAAGCCATATTAACTTACCCACATCCGTCCCCTCCAGGTAGAATCGTAGCAAGCCTAATCTTCTTTGCTACGCTTGAACTTGCCATCTCTCTAATAATCCACTGTATAGGGTTAGAGTCTGGACCCAAGCGGATGGGAAACCTCAGAACTAGATGCAAAACTGTGTGCTTCTGTGCGAATGTGCATTGATCTTCTAAAGTAGGCCATATCTATAAAGTGACATGACATTTTTTTATCACATATCAAACTTAAATAAAAAAGTTTATTTGGTATTACACGCCATAGGTTGACATATTAATAATTCAAAAGACTAATCAGTGGAGACATATATAACTTTTGTAATAAAGATATATGATAGTTTCATCACACTTACCGATTCAACTAGATTTAAAACGTTTATATAAAACTTTTCGTCATACAATTTCTTCAACACACTTCTTAGCAAATCTATTATTACCACCGAGAAATCTTTAAGCTTCTCTTTTAGTAACATATAAGGCTGTTTTAAGAGGTATGTGGAAAAAATACTAATGAAACATCTTAAAAACTCCACACCCGCTTTCACTTTACTTTTCAATATAAACGCTTCTACATTATCCAGGGTTGAAAACTTCAATGCTGTTTTTAGCAACTCATCTAAGTATTCTTTACAATCGTTTACGTATCTCTCTCCTTTATTGATAAAAATTTCTAAGACGAGATCGCATAATCCCTGCACATTGACACTGGAAGATGTCACTTTACAAATATCGACAACAAAATTGAGTGACGTTAAAATATCTATATCTTCGACACGTAAATTATCGACGGTCACATTACTGACATTCTGCAGCCAAATTGCCAAATTCTTTTCAAACGCAGCCGGTTGGATATGGTTAACGTACGGACGAAGGCACGTCTGAACTTGTTTTTGTAGTTTCAAGATTACGTAAGGCGAGAGTTTTGATAGAAATCGATTAAACACGTCGATTGTGACCTGCAAACAGAAAATGTATTATCATTAGCAATAACTTTTTTCGTACACAGTAGCTACATAGAATTTCTTTTTCATTTCTTTACACAACGTATAGATTACAATCTGTAAATGTAATCTTTATGTAACTGACAACTCTCATAATTATAAATTTAATACTTAATTATCGTCTTTAAAACTAGATAATTAAAGTCTAGAAATCCAGTTTTATTGTTTTCTAAATATCAACGTTACCAACAAATGCCGTTTTTCATTTGGTGATGGAATGGGCTATTTTCCTTCGATATTGGTTTAATGTTTATAATGACATAACCATGATATTATTGACATGATAGGGTGCAATCCAAATTTGCTGTCTTATCCTGTGTCCTGTGTGTCCTTTGTATTCTTGTCCTCTTTTTTCATGTAAACGATTGGCCTACAATTGTTCGTGTGCGCATTTGTAAGTGATTTGTCGTAATCAAAGATGAAAAATAATAAAAAGAATAAAAATAATGTAAAAAAATAAATTAATAATAATAATAATGTCTGCAGCCCTAACCAACGGTTTGTTTGGGCCATGCCTCGCTGCCGGCGGCATACTAGGTTTAAGTTTTTTTTTTAAGTATTTATGTTTATTTTATATATCAATATTGCTAAAAAAACTTAAATTTAATAATGTCAATTAAATATACAAAATAATGATAGTGTATTGTCTCCAGAACTGTCAGTAATGAATTACATGAATGCTTCACTTTTTTTCTACTAATCAATTTGATAAACCAAAATCATCATTTTACTTTATGTATGAACACGTACATTTTACTTTTCCATGTTTTCGCAAAATAAATATGCAATAAAAAATAGAAATGAAATATTTTTCGTGTTCGAAATAAGAAAATAAAAAAAAACCTTTTTTATTTCATGCAGTTTGATTACGTGTCATCATCCTCTTGCCCATTTCCCATTATCTGGGGTCGGCGCAGTAGATCTTTTCCTTCCATTCCTCTCTATCAGCCGTCATTTCCATGCTTACTCCTTTCATTCTTATATCATTCTTCACACAATCGATCCATCTTTTATTCGGCCTTCCTCTGCCCGTGTATCCCTCCACTTTCATATTCAACATTCGCTTTGTGACATGACTTTCATCCCTCCGCATCACATGTCCAAACCATGCTAATCTACTTCCTCTCACTTTTTCTACCACTGACGCTACTTTCAGGCTTCCTCTTATGTACTCATTCCTTTATCTTATCCATCCTTGTCACACCACACATCCATCTCATCAGTTTGATTACGTGTAGGATAAATTAAAAAATGAAATGTTGGCAATTGGGATGTGATTTTTTTGTGAATCAAAAATATAAAGCTCCCACATTCAGTAGTGCAATTCTCCTAAATAAAGTCGCAGCGAGTTAGCAACGATTTAGTCTAAAAACACGTTTTTGTATTCACGTCTTTCAATCGAACTTTGATCGGACTTGAACTAGCTCGATCCAACGTAGCGCTAAATCATAATCGTTACACTGTATTCTCCTATTTTATCGAAGTTAAACTGCACTCTAACCGCAACAGAATCGGTATTCTACTAAAGTTTAGATAAACCTGTCGATCGAGGTTGAGCTACCAAACGTCAAATTCCACGATTGAAATGCAGTTGTCATTAAATATTTATACATCTTTGGACTTTTATGCCAATTAAATAATGATTTTATACTCTAAAATCTAATAGTATCGTTTATTTTTCGATATATTTATTTTTTTAAATTCAGTGGATTTTGTCTTGATTCAGTTGGCAACATTCCCACCTCGCAATCTAAAGTTCGCTGAAATTAAGTTTTAGTTTCAATTTAGTTTTGGTTTTGTTCGGAAATGTGATACGTGAATACCGATTTTGGGTGGGACTAAGATCGAGCGATTGCTAAACTTCAACTAAATTGCGATTGTAAAAAAATACGAGAATTGCACTACAGTATTTGGAGACCTGAGGAGTATAATTATGTCATTAAAATGGCCAATAAATGCTTGTATAAAGCATACCTTGCGTCGTGTCTCCAATAATGGATCTGCATACGCTTCAAAGAACGCCAGCACTGCTTCAGCAAGAAAGACGCTTTCAATATTATCACCCACATTGACGTCTTCTATCTTCATTAATACATTACCAAATTTATTATCTAAGTTCAATCTAATATCACAAACAAAGTACAAGACTCCAGAGAAATTATTATCCATTTTGTCACAATAATCCACATCAACATTACATTTAATATCGACTATAAGACAAACTGTTTCTTTCACTTTATCTTTGAATAATTTGACGTCTAGTTCACTTTTAAACGCTGCACTATCCACTATGTTCATTATTAACTTTCTGACTACCTTCTTGATGAGTTCTTCGTCGTATATCTCTCTGCAAAATAAAATTTTAATACTTAGTTGCTATTCAAATTGAAGCTTCATAAACAGGTCCAATATTGCCTTTTAATTGAATGAGAAAATTAATAATTAGAAAGAATGCATAAAATTTTCATAAATATACTGACTGTCTAATAAGACAATATATTGGAAAGGTTTCGAACCTGTAATATTAAAGTGGGCGGTTAATATAATTTAGTAGTTTGTTTAAATACAAGTTGATTGCCAAATTTAAAATTTTCTTGTGTACTTATTTATTTTCAATAAACTAGCTTTTTTTTCAGCAGTGGACAGCGATAGGCTGAGATGATGATGATGATGATGATGATGATACTAGCTTTCATCCCAAGGCTTCGTTCGTATCAAATCGGAATTTAAAATAGAAAACACATTTACCTGAAATTAATTTATCTTACCTCCTTCCCCGAATCTCAAAATATAACAATATCACATGGTCAAATATAATAAACTATAAAATAATGCTTTTGGCCAAAAATTCATTAAAAAAACCATAAACTACAAATAAAATTAAAGGAAAAAAAATATGATTGCGTCCTGAAAAGTTCAACATTTTGAGATACGCGGTAAATACTCGTAGATATTTATTGTTATAATTAGAGATCGGATAATCGGATGCATATTTACCTAAAGTTAATTTTTGGCTCACAAATTATGGAAGCGGCTTTTTAAAATACCTTTTGTTAAATAAAAATCCCGGGAAAATACGGGACTGCAAATTTAACGTAGTGATATTGTTTGAAAATTACTAAATTAGCACGTGGTATTTATTTTCAAAAGACCGAGACTCCGGGTTCATTTATACAACTATGCATACGTATTTACATGAAGTTTAGTTTCAGTTCCCCGTGCGATTTATGAATGTACGATTTATTACATGAAGAGTGTTATACGAAAGTAGTGAGCTAGTTTGACTAAAACAATAATCAATTAAATAATTGAATAAAAAAACAGAAATGGTGCCCGGGCGTAAGTATGGTCTAGTATATCACTCTGAATTAACTTCCGATTTAATGAGTGTGAGTGAGACGGCAGTTGTGAGCAAGTACTAGCGACCGGATTCCTGCTGTTGTATAAGACATTCGTCACTGTGCTTGTCATGTCATGCTCATATTACCGACTAGTTTTGCATTACCAAAATGTTCGACAGTACCGGAATTCCGGGATTTTTATTTATGGAAATAAAATAAAAAGACAGTTCCATACTTTGTAAAAAACTAAATTATGTAAATAAATATACATCCGGCTATCCAATTCCGCAATCCCGGGATTTTTATTTAACAAAACAATAAAAAGCCGTTTCCATACTTTGTTTTAAACTAACTTTAGGTAAATATGCATCCGATTATCGGATCTCTAGTTATAATGATAAATATGTTATTTTTGCTCGACAATATTTGATTGTCGTAAGGGAGTAACTAGATATATCAATACAAAATTCTATCTTTATATACTCTATAACAGGGGTGGCCGACTTGATCATACCTGAGATCTACTGTTATCTGGTGAAACCCTGTGCGATCTACCAACTACATAACTGAAAACTTAAATGGAACTGCATAGTTTATTACAAAAATAATGTAGTAGTTTATATTTTGTTAAAAGAAAATACATTAAAATAAAAAATAATTATTTTTAATTTATTTACATTAGTGTGAGCATTGCGCTTGAGTATCTTCCGCTAGATTATCAAAATCAGGTATGTAGTGTTTCTTAAGTAGGAAAATGCCGACTCACATAAATATGTTGAACCAAAACACGAATGCAGTTGTTCAACACATTTCTTAAAATTTGGATATTTCTCATAGGAAACCAATGCCCAAAAATTAATTAAGACCTGAGGATAACCTTGCTTTTAGAAATACAGGGTGTCCCAAAAACGACACGTCACAGTGACACTGGAGTTAGGCCAGCACAAGAGGCATCGAACAAGCCTAACATGACCTCAGTAAAAGTTGCTCGGTTTTCAAGATATTTCCATTTATTTAAACTTTTTCTAAATTTTCAAGTTTCTTAACATAACAATGTTCAGTGCTAGCATTTATGTTTAGATAGCCCTCAGGTTTCCATTTTTCTTTTGCACTCTTGTTGCGAATAGTTGCTTAAGATGATAGAAGTGTTATTTCGTTGACAACTTATGTAAAATGTGGAAAAATACTGGATTGAACTTGAAAAAAATTGAACAACGAAAAATAACTTTCAACTTTGATCACTTGCCGTGAAAAAAATTTCAAAGAAACTAAATGAGCAAATAACTTTAAAAACTTGCATGTGTTATGCCAATTCAAAAATGGTATAACACATGTATCTTATTGGTTTAATAAGTTTACAGTAAATGCTCGAACTGTCTCCCTTGAACTCTAATACATAAGTGACATCGCCTAATAAAATTACGGCTCAATGTTCTTAAGCTGATTTCTGATATGGTGCGAGCTGCATCGAATACACGTCGCCGTAACTCTTCTTCGGATCTTATTGGTTTCGCATAAACTTTGTCTTTTAGACAACCCCAATAAAAGAAATCTAAGGGATTTAGATCCGGGGAACGCGGTGGCCATGAAATTGGCCCCTGTCGCCCAATCCATCTTTCGGGGAATGCGTTGCTTAGGTACTGACGTACTGGTAAGGCATAGTGTGCTGGGCAGCCATCTTGTTGGAACCACATCCTTCGTCTCAGCGCCAACGGAGTATCTTCCAATAATACAGGAAGGTTGTTTCGCAAATGTTCTAAATAATTTTGTCCATTCAGAACAGGCGGCAACTCGACCGGTCCCAATATTTGACCGTTGAAAATTCCCGTCCACAGATTAATTTTAAATTGGTACTGTGATCGGTCTTCTCTTTTTTCATGTGGGTTGTCTAATTGCCAGCTATGGATGTTGTGCAAATTGATATACCCATCCCTTTTGCAGGCTGATTCGTCGCTCCATAACACTTCATTGAAGAAATTTGGATTTTCTCTCCATTTCTGAATCATTGTCCGGCAAAACTGGACACGCGCAGCGTAGTCCGCCGGAAGCAGTGTTTGGACGCGTTGGATATGGTAGGGATGGTATTTGTGGCGTTTTAAAATTCGATGTGCCGAAGATTTGGGAACACCAGTGCGGCGTTCAATAATTCGCACTGAAGTTCCTGGCTCCTCTCGTACTTGCTCTAACACCACGTTGTCGTCAACAGTCGAGGTCTTCCTTCTGAGTGACTCACTCCAGGTAATCTGCCATCACGATAAGCGTTCACAACTCTTAAGATCACTTCGTAAGTCGTCGGATTACGGTTTGGATATCTTTCGGAGTATAATCTTGCAGCCAATCTTGCGTTGTACGAAACATTGCCTCGATTGGAAACCTGCCTGGTTTCGCCGTAAATCAAGTGCATGTCCGAGTAGTCACGGTGAGTGTATTGGGTACCACGATTTGCCATCGTTAATAAGACAGTTCCGTAAAGCAATATCAGTGTCCAACAGAGCGCCGAGTTGTCGTTCAAAACAGAAATCAGAGTCCAGAGAAAAGCCAAGTCGATTTAAATTAAGGAATACACGGAAACAAGGAACGCAGAGATTAACACGGTTGTCGTACGAAACGCAAGGTAACGAACTGTCGTAACAACTTGATTTGCAGTGCAGGGCCATAAGAATTAAAACTACAACCCCTCTTTCTTCTCCATTTCTTTGAAAAGATGATAACGACACGTACGTCAAAAACAAAGCTATTTGCTTACAATATCTAGCCGACAAAAGGGTAATAAACTATCCTTATCTTTCATTCTCATGCATTTGACAAACAAAAAAGCTAATAGATAACAATAACAATGCCTTATCGTTGCGCGTGACATTATTTTTTTACCTGCTAGCGGTAGCTTCCGGGGTTCCTAGTATTAGTGAAGCATTAAAAAATCGTATAATATTAAAATAAGACACATGTGTTATACCATTTTGGAATAAGCATAAGACATGCAAGTTTTTAACGTTATTTGCTCATTTAGTTTCTTTGAATTTTTTTTCACGGCAAGTGATCAAAGTTGAAAGTAATTTTTCGTTGTTCAATTTTTTCAAGTTCAATCCAGTATTTTTCCACATTTTACATTAGTTATCAACGAAATAACACTTCTATCATCTTAAGCAACTATTCGCAACAAGAGTACAAAAGAAAAATCGAAACCTGAGGGCTATCTAACGTAATGCTAGCACTGAACACGTTAAAAAACGTGAAAATTTTGAAAAAGTTTAAATTGACAATATCTTGAAAACCGAGCAACTTTTACTGAGGTCATGTTAGGCTTATTCGATGCCTCTTGTGCTGGCCTAACCCCAGTGTCACTGTGACGTGTCGTTTTTGGGACACCCTGTATATCGCAGCGCCGACTAATAATTTCGTGTTGAAATATAATGTGGTCCATTTGAAATGTATCTGCAAATTTTAGAGCCTTCATGCTTGCCGAAAACAAAAGAGCTAGCTATACTGCGTAGAATAGAGGATATAATTTACTTGACGGAACGGCGATTGACAATACAATGATACAATACAAGATGATGCGTGCAGCAGTTGGTGATTGTGATTATATTTTGCAGTCTGTTCTACTTATTAATATTTATTGCCTAGTCAAGATCGACTGGACTAATAGTCGCGATCGACCGGTTGGCCACCCCTTTTTTTTTCCCCTGAGGAAAATGCATTAAATTGCATACCCCGGCTGTGGCGAGCCGGCGGTTATGTGGGGCTCTCCTCCCCAGAAGGGGGAGGCCTACCCACTAAAAACCTCAGGGAAGGCCTTCCTCAGGCATGTAGGGAGCCCCCGGGAACATCAAGCCACTTCCGGGAACCCCCAGCCTCCGCTCCCCCGTCGATACAGGGGAGCCCTCCTCGGGGGAGGCTCACTACCTCCCCCGGTCTCCTCCACCGACGACGCCCCCGGCCACGGAAGGGGCGTCGTCGGGTCGCCGTAGCAGTCGCGACTTCCTCGCGCCCGCCGGCGACCCGCGGCGGCGCCGCAGCTGTGCTACCGAGCCCGGCGCCGCCTCCTTCGAGCGGGATCGGCCATCTCCCGACCCCGCTCGGCGGCCTCCTTCTGGAGCATCACTGCTTCACGCCAGCATTGCCGCAATCAATGCCGGCGGAGACAGATCTCGCCCGATCTCTGCGACCAAGACTCGGCGCTCGGAGGCCCACGCGGGGCACTCCGCCAGCGTGTGCTGGGCCGAGTCGAGGTCGGATGCGCAGTGGTGACAATGTGTCGATCCCTCCCGTCCTATTCGACAGAGATACTCACCGAAGCAGCCGTGCCCGGTGAGTATCTGTGTCAATCGGTAGGTGACCTCCTTCCCGTGGAGCCAAGCTTCGAGGTGCGGGAGTACGGCACCGACGGCCCGTTGCCGCGCGCAGATCCGTAATTCGAGCTGCGCACGCCAGGCCGCCACAATCCGTCGGTGCCAGACCGGTTGACCACCCCTGCTCTATAAGTTATATATACCCCATAAAAAATAACTAACCTACTATCCACTAATATTTGTGAGGCAGTTTGGAAAGTATGCTTAGCGTCCAAATCCCCAGTCTCAAGGATAATGGTGAGGAGTTCTGGCAGGAGTTCCTTCTGGAGTGTGTGGTTGTCCTTCAGAGCGAGCAACAGTGTGTCTGTCACGCTCAAACCACCACTTCTTCTTGTCGCTGCAAATATAATTTATAAAGATCATCCATGTATTAATTCAACTTTATATACAACTAGCGGTCCCGACAGACTTCGTCCTGTCAAAAAAAAAATGTAGTGGCAGTTTTTTGTTCCTACTTATTTTATAGATAATATCGCATGGCCAATCAAATTGCAAAAAAGGTCCAAATGAACTATTACATTTTGTGACTATTCAAGTTTGGAACGTGATATTAAATCCTCCAACGATGTATTCTGTGCTCCAACGCACACACGCACACTGTTTTGACAGATATGATTGAATTTAAACTTTATACATAAAGCAAATCGACTCTTTGATGTTAGGAAGACATCTACATTGCTTAGACAACAGTGAGTGCTTGCAATATGAACTTTATGTAATAACAATGAAGCTCAAATTGACTGTACATTTTAGTTAGAAAACGTTTGTATGGGAATGAAGGGCTATTTTAGGATTTTTCTGATAATTATTCGAATTTTTCTCGCCGTAAAAACCATCCTTGAACTTCAACGAACATTTTAAAAAAGAATTGGCCTAATTGGTCCAGGCGTTGCTGAGTTATGCTCTTACCAACACATTTTGCGATTCATTTTTATATATAAGATTTGCATGAAGGTATATTTAATGTAATTATGTTACTCGGTACATAGTAGGAAGACGCTGCACTTATCAGTGTAAACTCTTTGGGCCTATGAGGAGGCCTATGACGCGGCAGATGTAGATTAACGTATAATGTAAATACAAACATTCGTGTAAAGTCTGGAACAGACTGACTAAGAAACAGATGTCGCTGAGAACAGACCCGTATTTTTTTTTGTTTCTACCAAGATTCGGTTTTTGGTTGAATCATGCTAATTGGGCAGATATACTCCCATCAAAACAATAATAACTTAACCTGCTTAAAATTTAATGTTCTGAATCGGAAATTTTACATGAAACGACCTGAATAGTAATTTAAGAAGAGCAAGAACAACTACCGTCGCTTACTACAGTTATAAAATTAGGATACTTAAATATTCTATAGGAATATATGACAATAGATTACACTAAACAAACAAAAGTGATAAAAAGAAGAGATGAGATGAATAGAAGATTCGAATTTATTCCTACGACAATTGTAACTAAAACTCCACTCACGCTGTAAGCTCTTCATCATGAGCGCCGCCTCGTCAGCCAATAGTTCCGTAGCCTCCGACCCAGGTTCCATCAAGGCACCTTCCAAAGCATCTGACAGCATCTTGCGGGCTCCTGGAGATCTCTCCTCGCCTATGTACTGAATTAATTGAACATTATTTAAATGTTCAATTAGTTTTACCTAAGTAAATAAGCTCTCGGAGCGACACGTAAGCATTGATCCATCGATCGATGGGCGAGCAAACTTTTGCGACGTGCAATACTCACTCACGAATCATCTATACTAATATTATAAAGCTGAAGAGTTTGTTTGTTTGAACGCGCTAATCTCTGGAACTCCTGGTTCGAATTGAAAAAATATTTTTTTATTGAATATCCCATTTATCGAGGAAGGCTACATAACATCACGCTGCGACTAATAGGAACAAAGAAATAATGGAAAATGTGGAAAAACGGGGGAAATTATTCAACTTTGAGGGTTTTCCAAAAAAATATGTATGAAAAAATTATTCCTCTTAAAATGATCTAAAAAATTGTTCGCGACAGTATATGTCTATCTTTTGATGTTAACTCACTAGAAACGTTTTTATGGTAATCAAATTTGGATACGTTGCGGGTAACAGCTGAGGTGGATGTTTGCTAAAATAAATATGATGCTCAAAATAACTATTCCACGCGGACGAAGTCGCTGGCACAGCTAGTGTTTGGATAATACTGCGACCATACCTGTAGAAGAGAGCAAATGCAACCTCCGTCGCGGCAGAGCAGGATGGCATGCGCTAGTGACGTCACGCACACGTCACATCGCTGCGTGTACGAGCGAGCTAGCGACGCCGCTACGGAAGGCACGCAAGCGCTCACCGAAGGGTCTTGTTTTGACGACACTGCACAGATGAATTAATCTAATTTAAATATACCTACATCAAAAAAGGTTTAATAAATCTCGAATCTTTATATATGTATAAGCGTACAGTAGTATAATCGTTTTTAGGTAGTTTTTTTTAGAGATCAAACCTTTTTTTTTGTGTTTTTTTTTTAAGGGGGGAAATGCGACCTTGTGCACCCTGACACCGCGCTGGCAAGACGCGGCCGTGTGTGGGGCTCTCCGGTCAAAAGGACCGGCCTACCCACTAAAACCCCCTCGAGTTCTCTGGGCCCATACGGGACACATGGCGGGGTGCGCTCTCGCGATTCGACCGCCATGTGTCCCGGACGTAGAGATGAAACCTAAACCCAAATAAGTAGTTAGTGGAACAGTTTTTGATATACTCGTATGACACCGATAAATAAATATAACAACTTGATATTCGCATACGAAGTTAACGCACGCAAAGGGAATCAAACATCAGTTTCAACCACGGAACCAGGAAAAAAATAATAAAATTGTGTGTTAGTCAACGTCCATCAGACCAAGTCGGGCTGCTAGGTTGCGGGTGATCTATGAAATAAATCAAACAAGCAGATCGTTGAATGCAGTATTATTACTTAGTGCACTGAATAACAGTACTCTCTTCTTCGAAAGCCGACCGTAACATGTTAGCCAAGTAAGTTTCTGCTTATAAATAAATACATGTAGGAAGACAGCAAAACACAATTCACATAAACCATACATGTGCAACATCTAGATTAACGGATGGATGAAAGTAGACTGACCAAAATGATTTATGAAGCTGGAGTGAGTGGAGATACGGGACGAGGAAGACCTAGGCGAACATATTTCGAACAAATCGAAAGTGTCCTCAAAAAAGGTCAGGTCTGAAGTACCCGCAATCGTCGAGCATGTATGAGGAATGTTATGAAAGTAGATGAAGCGAAAGAGATATGTAAAGACCGTAGCAAGTGGAAAGACGTAATCTCTGCCTACCCCCATGGGAAAAAGGCGTGATTGTATGTATGTATGTAGATTAAAAACTTTCTTCTATCCTTAAACACTATAGAACGACTTCACTTGTCCACGCCAAACAATTACATTAAATACAAATACACAATTGCAAATTGAGGCTATTGCAGTGATTAAGTAGAAATCACAAGAACCGTAGGACATTTTTAATTACCCTAGCCATTGTAGCAATGTAGAAGCACTGAACTTCTACCATTATCAGAATTGAGACAACTTACAATTATCTGATTGGGAGTAGAAGCTTTTCAGCGTCATCATAGTTTAAATTTTGCAAAAAAGTGGACACTAAGCGTTTACAATGATACTTATCTAAGGTGATTATATTAAGTACCTTTTGAAGTTTATTATACAAAATAACACCAGTCTAAGAAGTTGGTTAAAAATATTATTTAGACCAATTTGCAAGTTATTCGCTTGTGGAAAAATAGCAAAATAATACATGACTCACAATTAACGCAAATAATTGCTAATAGTTTCTGCAGCACGTCTCCATCTTCGTGGGTAACAGCCGACTGTAGCATTTGTTGCATGTTCACCTAAAATACAATAAATTACATTGGAATTTCGAGCGTATATAGATACATATGTAGGTTGACACATATACGTACGTGCGTACGTACTGTGTGCGTACATGAGTACGTATATACGAGTATGTGCGTACGTGTGTGCGTTTATGTAAAAACTTTCGCGTCGCTATTACTACAAATCATATTTACATTACCTTATAAGTGACCCCTTCTACAGTATTGAGTATATCCAATGTTAACTTGTCCCTTAAGTTTGCAACATCTAGGTTGACTTTGCACACTTCCGGTACATTATTTCTGTGGCCGTGTTTACCTGAAAATGTGCAACGAATCAGCAGTTCAAGTTTGGCTGATTTTATCGATTAGATTCATTATTTTAAAATTCTTTTTTCAAAAAAGCATTTATTTTAACGGAAATATCATATATCTGTTCCGTGCGTAGGTAATATAAAATTCTACTAGTTTTTGTATGACTACGTACATAGTTATAAGAACTTATATATTACTTTAGAATCGTCTTAACTCTATTCATAACATCCCATAATAGTATTTGTGTCTTAATATCGCCAAAACGATACGCCTAGCTGTAGCTACCACAGGTTAATAAATTTGGTACCACAGATTACTACGTATATAGGTTTAGATTATTGCAAGTGTTACTGATAATTATATTTTCTTTGTTGTCAATTAGTGAACTGACAACAAAAAAATATAATTATCAACAAATAACCACAGACTTAATATAAGTATGTGCAAATAATTGTATTCATGCAGTTATAGCGTTTATTACGCGTCTTTTTAAGACACGGTCCTTTATAAAGCGTGCGCGGGGATATAGATCCAACGCGTAGATGCCATTTAAGCGAAATTTTATGAAAGTGTGCATGGAATGCAGCTAAAGACTATGCCCAGTTAGATGCACAGAAACCATAGTCATTATTGGTCAAAACGTTTGTAGACTTTTGCATTGCATTTCGATTTTGGTTCTAATGAGAACCGGGCTATGGAAGAGACTCCGGTCATCCGCCTTCTCAAAGCCTCTTGATTGATTTAAATATGGCAGGCGATGACTTGCCTCTTAGTAAATGGACCCCCGAAAAAAGCAAACCAATATTGGTACGAAGAGAATCATGCAGTTATTATTAAGTATACATGTCTTGATTTTTTACAATGAACATTACCATAGACAAAACTTGCCAAACATACATATGTCTACAACAGATGTGGTAAATGCTGAAAAAATTTCTAAACATTCTATAATTGAATACTCATTGCATGATATTTCTCCGTCGATTACTGTATTTTTTTTAATATTAACTTTACGAAAACTTTTAATTAAACATCAATCTTGAATCATGTGTACCTTAATATTGGTTACAAAAAAAAAAAAAGAATGTGGAGTTAAAGAAGTATCCAAGTCATAAATACCTGTAGCTTTATGTAACCCACACCACTGTACTTTTGAACCATCTTTAACGGTTAGATAAAAATAAAACTATTACACCACCAGTACGAAAATGCCTTATAACATGTCATGTAAACTGCGACTAAAGTTATCTAGACTCTAGGCAAGCGCAGTACGTACTATTTTACAAAATTTCATTACCAACCGGAGGCTAAATAATGCAAGTTCAACTAATAACTAATTCTATCGTTCATAATTTCCCATGCTCCAGCTATGATTTAACCTTTTTTAGAGTATCCTTCACACGCTTTACCGACCCGGACATAAGATAATAATGTTAAATAAATGTGCCACAAACTTGTCTTTTCGTTTTATTTCAAGCCTTTATGAGAAAAATGTTGTATAAAAAATCTTTGTATAGTTTTATATCATGTAGTTTTATATTAGCGTATATTATTCTACTTATCATTTAACAGTTGATCTTTGTGGATAACACGTGTTTGAACTCACCGAGAAAAATAATGACATCTCTATGGAGAATTCTAGAGTCTTTATTATTTGCGTCCTTGACCGTAAGTAGTTTCTCCACCAGATGTATGATCTGACAAACAAACATAGAATCTTTAGTTTCAACTAAAACATAAACTATACTCTGTCCATTATGTTATTTTCTTTTTGACAGATCGCGCGTATGAAATATTGTTTCTATTTTCAAATTATAGTACTACAGTAATAATATACTTTCTAGACGGGTAACGCCCACATAGTGAAGTGCTCTGTGCATAACAAACTACCACAGACAATAAACAGTTCTTGAAATCAGATAAATCGATAAATTGTCTTCAAATCAAATATTTGTAAATTTATTTATTTCCTTCTCGACAGCTACCTTACATTATTTATAGGTATGTGAATTTTAATATTAAAACGCATATGTAGTTAATAACATCTACGTCAAGTTTAAATCAAGAATTATGATCAAGAATACTTAGAAAATCACATACATACCATTTTTTTAACAAACTAGCTAGGTAATTGGTAATTCGCCAAAAATATAAAATTTTGCCTAATTTACTTGGCATGTGTAAAACTTTATTTTTTCATATATTCTGATCCATTTAAGAGAGAAAAAGGAAAACTTTCTTAAATGGATCAGAAATATACGAAAAAATAAAGTTTTACACATGCCAAGGGTAATTCCCCAATTGGGTAATTCGCCAAATATATAATATAGAAATTAAACAAGTAAATTTATTTACATTATTTATTACATAGACTCGTCAGTTGAGTCCTCTGTTACATAAATAACCAATTCTTGTGCCAATATGTTTGACAATATATGACAATACAATTTATGACAATTAGACAATATATAGTTAGACAATATATGACAATTTATTTCATGTATTTGAAAAAACCAGATAAACGAATTTAATATTTACAATAAAAATAATATCGCTGCATTAAATCGATTAAAAGTTCTTCTTAAATAAAATCGATATTCTGTTTTAATCGAATCGGTAACTTGCGAGTTCATCACTGATTTCAAAATATCTTAAACTGTCAAAAAGAAAATAATATAATGGACAGAGTATAAGTAAATTATGACTTATTGATTTTTACCACATATGGTCAAGTCATTGATTAACTGAAATACCACAATGATTCGTCAATGTGCATTAAAGGTACAAATACGTCTCCATCACGGCTCATATATGTCCCCACACGAGGGGCACGAGCCTACCCTAACTATGATGACCCCATCATAGTTAGGGTAGGTTAGACCTTAGCCAACCATGTTGGACCAGTGCGGATTGGTTGAATTTTTTTTCCTCAGGAGAGGAAGGCTGAGAAGCCGTCACAAGGGGCACGAAACGTACCCAGGATACCCTCGCGGAGGTTACGTTGGACTCTCGACCGGAGTGGTCCGATTGCGTGACCTACCGACTAAACTCAGCCTTAGCCATAAGAGCCCTATGGCTTGAATGGAAAGGATTGGTTGAATACAAACACCTTTTTTACCCGTATGCAGGTTTTCTCACGACATTTTCCTTCAACGGAAGAGCGTCAGATAAATGTACTTATGAAATTCGAGAAACGAAAAACATATTGATACTTGGCGGGATCGATCTCAAGCCCCCAGAATCATCCGAACTAAATTAATGAATTATAAACCTTATTATTATTTAGCTTAATATCACGTGTCTTTATAAGACACAGTCATTTATAAGGCGTTCGGGGGGCTATAGACCCAACACGTAGAGGCCATTTAAACGAATTTAATGAAAGTGTGGTCTATTCGTTACCCTAGATCCCGTAGCACAAGCCTTACAGTGCTTAATTTGAGCTAGGCTAATTGGTGTGAGTATAAGAAATACTTATTTATTATTCCTTTATTCAATTAAAAATATTTTAATTATAAATGGAAATTATAAATCTTATTATTATGTAGCTTAATATCACGTGTATTTAAGACACGGTCCTTTATTAAGGCGTGCGCGGGGAAATAGATCCAACGTGCAGTGGAGGCCTTATAACAAACATTTTGTAGGATCGATTCCGAACCCCCAGAATCATCAGATTCGTTAACTGCGCCGAGACCACAGCGCCACCGACGTATTCGTACATATATTTACATAAAAAGACGTAGAATTATCAAGACTATGCGAAAATAACAAGAATGAATACTTTTGCTTGTGCTTCCTAAATAATATAAATGTCCTTTGTAAATGAGTTTTTCCCAGAAAATTAAAAAGCACTTTAAACTGCTAAAGATTCAGGATGATTTTGGAGTGAATGAACATATTTCCAAATGTTACTTCGTAATGTTGACTTCCAACATTCTTAGGAGGGTTCCAGATGGTTACTTACTAAAAAGGTCATCTAATTGAAAGATACAAAACTAACCTTTATGTGTTTTGCTATTATATGTTGTACTAAGTATGTAAATGCTCTACATACTTAGTACATTAATGATGTTGTAGATATATCCCATGGGAACCCGCACCGACCCAGTGTTGATCACTAAGGCCCAAGCACCATAACTTATTAGGATAAAGTTATGATACTTTCATGGAGATGTTCTAAGATCGATAATAAACACGACATTTAAAGTAGCGATACAGTTCACAGGTATTAAGATTAAAATAATAATTAAATTATACAAACGTAATCAAATCTTTGACTGTCTATATCCTTTGTCTGATTCAATAAGTTCTCAAACCGTTTCAATGCTTTGGATAGAATTTTCGGCTCTGCGTCCTTTCTTGTGAATAGAATCTAAAACAATAAACACACAAATTAGTATATTTCATTACTAGGACGGAATGGCTGTCATTGCAAAGAGTTCTGACAAATGTCTACCCGAGCCGAAGGCGAGGGTTGACAGTCGGAACGAGTTGCAATGACGGTTCCGTACGTGTAGGTACTGAACGACTATTTTTAATACAGTTGCGAAAAAATTAAGCAATTTCATCTAATTATAAAAACACAATAAACTCAATTAACTAATCATTTATTTCTTATAAAAGTTATAATTCACATATACATTGAAATTGGTACAATTTTTATACTAACTGAGGAAGTTTTAGGTTGCATATTTACTGTTTGAGACATACTATTATTAATTTCGTATGATTGTTCATGTATATTTGTCATACAATGGCGTTTGCTAGTTGATGGAATTGGATCTGATGAATTATCATTATCAACGAAGGTACTCGTAGATGGACGACGTTCTCTTCAGCATGTGAAGGAGACGGACTGGACGTTAAATTAATGGATTGTGTGATCTTTTTCCCAGTTTCAAATTTGTTGTTTCATGAATCAGCAATATAGTTTTCTGCAACTTTGTCCGATTTCCAACCACCTAGTCGCTTTAAGGACGTCGAATTGGCTCCTGAATCTGCCAATAATGTAGCAGAGGTCCTTCTGAAGCTTTTTTTTTAATAGAAATTATTTTGACAGTTGGGAAAGAAAACGCGCGAGTTCGGGAAAGACAAAAAAAGCACGAGCGTGAAATAGCCCAGATCCCGAACGCTACACGTCCCTGCAATACGCCACTTTTTGAGCAACTGTATTAAAAATATCTTTACAGTAACAGTGTTTTATACAGGGTGGCTCAGAGCCGGCTGACACATTTCAAACAAGCATACACTATAAGCGGGAGCAAGGAAATAAAAAAAAATAACATTTTTAGATAGAGGCAAGTATGCCATTTAAGTTACATAAATTACAAGTTTATTTTTTAAAAATTACATCAGGTAAATGGCCTCCGTTTACATCAATACATTCTTGCAAACGCTTCTGGAAGTTGGCGGTTTTTTTTTTTTTTTTTTTTTTTATAGGATAGGCCAGCAAACGAGCAAACGGATCACCTGATGGTAAGCGATAACCGTTGCCCATGGACACCCGCAACACCAGAGGAGTCACAGATGCGTTGCCGGCCTTTTAAAAGGGAATAAGGGGGGAAGGGGGGTTGGGCCTCCGGTACCCTCACTCACTCGGCGAAACACAGCGCAAGCGCTATTTCACGCCGGTTTTCTGTGAGGCCGTGGTATCACTCCGGTCGAGCCGGCCCAATTCGTGCCGAAGCATGGCTCTCCCACGGTAAATAAACGTATACGGGTGATCGAGCTGGCCAAGTTATTTCACCAAAACGAGAGATGACCGTTCCAAACATTTCCACCCGACCTGAGTGTGCCAGACTTTTTTTTATGGGGGCTCTTGAAAGAGCGTGTGTTCCAGAGGCGCATCATGAATCTTCAAGAACTCAAGCACGCCATTGTTGACGAAGTTGCAGCTATCGATGGGGACCTGCGGAGGCGCGTGTACGCCAACTTCCAGAAGCGTTTGCAAGAATGTATTGATGTAAACGGAGGCCATTTACCTGATGTAATTTTTAAAAAATAAACTTGTAATTTATGTAACTTAAATGGCATACTTGCCTCTATCTAAAAATGTTATTTTTTTTTATTTCCTTGCTCCCGCTTATAGTGTATGCTTGTTTGAAATGTGTCAGCCGGCTCTGAGCAACCCTGTATTACTGTTTGTTCAGTTATTTTCAGTTAAAACACTAATTAGCGAACCTCCATAGCGTGCAAAACGTTGTCTATGGCCACAACCGTTTCATCAGCGTGCAAGAGCAGGACGCAAGACTCGCACAGCACCGCCTCGTTCGCACACTTGTCTAAGCGGATCATCTGTAATAAAGGTGCAAAGTTATTCATTAAAATAAACTAATAACAAAATTGTTCAGGTAGGGATTTGTTTTCATAAAATCGAGTAAAAATAGGTTTTAGTACTATTTACTTATTACCTTTTGTTTTTCTCGTAGATGGTAAATCATTCAAATCTCGGTCGCAGAATTCATTTTACCGATGTACTTTTAATCCGTCACTTCTCCTTCAACTCTAGATTCAAAAAAGCGCCCTTACCGCTACATATGATTTTGCTCCAGCGTTCTTATCTTACTATTCCAAGTGTAATAATAATAATCGAAATGCAATAGGTTACAAACGTTTTGGCCTGGAATTACAAAAGTTCCTTCTTTAGCTGCATTTCTCATTATGCAGATGGAGGTTAGACGAAGTACGCGTTGGATCTATTTCCCCGCGCACGCTTTAATAAAGGACCGTGTCTTAAATACACGTAATATTAAGCTACATAATAATCTATACATATAATAAGACAGTAAAAATATTTTGTCTGTACATTTAGTATTTTTGACTGAAATGGATAGAGGGGCACTTAAATAGATTTTTTGGAATTTTTTGTCTGTCTGTCTGTCTGTATGTATGTTCACGTTTATCTCCGAAAGTACTGAACCGATTTGCTTGAAACTTTCACTATTTGCTTTGTTTTAACTCAGAATAATATCTAAACTTTGTTTCATCAAAATCGGTTCATTAAAAAAAAAGTTATCGTCATTTTAATGAACTCAAATAAATAAAACTGGAGTGTCATCTGTGAAAATTGAAGACGGTGAAATTTTAATCAAAAGTACTGTGAAAATAGTATTTGTGGAAAAGCTCATTGTTTTGTGCCATACTATACATACATACATACTAATATTATAAATGCGAAAGTAACTCTGTCTGTCTGTCTGTCTGTTCCGCTTTCACACCAAAACTACTGAACCGATTTAAATGAAATTTGGTACACAGATAGTCTGGAGCCTGAGAAAGGACATAGGCTACTTTTTCATGCAAAAAAGGTTGTAAAGGGTTGTAAAAGGTTGAAAGGAGGGATTATTGGTTGTATGGAAATATTGTTAAAACTACTGAACCGATTTAAATGAAATTTGGTACACAGATAGTCTGGAGCCTGAGAAAGGACATAGGCTACTTTTTCATGCAAAAAAGGTTGTAAAGGGTTGTAAAAGGTTGAAAGGAGGGATTATTGGTTGTATGGAAATATTGTTAAAACTACTGAACCGATTTAAATGAAATTTGGTACACAGATAGTCTGGAGCCTGAGAAGGACATAGGCTACTTTTTCATGCAAAAAAGGTTGTAAAGGGTTGTAAAAGGTTGAAAGGAGGGTTATTGGTTGTATGGAATATTTGTTAAAACTACTGAACCGATTTAAATGAAATTTGGTACAAGATAGTCTAGAGGCTGAGAAAGGACAGAGGCTACCTTTTAAAGCAGAAAAGGGTTGTAAACGGTTGAAAGGAGGGGGTGAAAGGTTGTATGGCAGTATTGTTAAAACATATCCTTCCTGTGGGAAATTCGAATATAACGCGGGCGAAGCCGCGGGCGGAAAGCTAGTAAGATATATAATTAATTAATTTTCATTTATAATTAAAATATTTTTAATTGAATAAAGGAATAATAAATAAGTATTTCTTATACTCACACCAATTAGCCTAGCTCAAAGTAAGCACTGTAAGACTTGTGCTACGGGATCTAGGGTAACGGATACATATATTATACATATATAAATATTATTTATGGAAATACTAGCGGACCCGACAGACTTCGGTCCTGTCAAAAAGATTTGTAAAGTGGCGGTTTTTTGTTCCTACTTATTTTATAGATAAGGAATTTTTTCCTGAATTTTCTTTGCTGTAAACCTCACGAAGCCCAAGACCTTTCCAACGAATGCAAAACCGTGGAAATCGGTTCGTGCGTTCTGGAGTTATAGTGTCAGGAAGGAAAACCCGGTTTATTTTTATATAGTACATATATTGACTACCATGACTAAGGCACAAAATGCTCGTATTTATCATATAAATATCTCGGAGATGGCGACGCTTTGAAACCAGTGCACTAACCACTAGGCTATGAACGATGCAGTAGGTATTTCATTTATTTACCTCGCAGAAATCAGCCAGGGTATCATTACAGTGCCTCTTCGCAGCGGTGACGGCGGAGAGGAGCGAAGCGGTTTGGTTGAAGCGAGCACAACTTCGTAGTAGACGAAGTAATTTGATCGAAGCGCGCGAAGTGTACTCTTCGGGAGGGTGGAAGGTCAAGATATGGGTTAGAAGGGTCAGTATGGGGGATAGGCGATCCGGTAAAACCTGAAATAGTACATTAGTGCGTTATGATGGTTATAACATGCGAGGCGGAATTTCAACCAGAGCCGAAGGCGAGGGCGTAATTGAGCCTAACATGTTATAACGCACGTATATCGTACGACGTTTTTTAACACATTCATCATAAAGTATCAAATGTCTTGAAAATCGGGATACTTTTATTAAGGTCAAAATTTGAGATTAGAGAGGTCTCGACGAAACCTATCAATAGTTAAAGGTTTATCCATTGTTTCTGAGACACCCTGTATGATAAGAGAGTATCTCTTAGATATAGAGTGGAGGGAGGTACACATCCATTGGAAGTCCATCCCCAGACAGACAAAAAGTTTAATTATGAAAACTAATAGCCATATCATTCCCATAGGTCACACTTACACTGAATACACATAGAGTATTTCCTTGTTACAACCTTTCCTAAACAGTAATGGGACTTCTCTTCAATTAACTTCTTTACTAACAAACTACAGAACCTTACACTTATTTCCGATATTACTACCTCAATATCCTCGTCCAGAATCGAACCCAGCACCGTGTAGACGTACTCCATGAGGTCTTCGAACACCAGCCTCGCTTTCGCAAGTACAACAGCATCAGTGCCCGACCGGGAATCAAACAGGTCATGCCAAAGCGACAGGTACTGCGGTATGTTGTATCCGGAAGATTCGTCGCCTTGACAACACTCCGTTATAAGAAGAGTCACCGCGATCTATTGGGGAAGGAAATGTTTTTATTCTATACTTACCCCATATATAAACATCGATAGCATTCTGAACTGATCTGCTATTCGAGGTCCGAACCTAAAAAGCACCAATGTATGTCAATTTTTTAAAGATTTATCTCCTATGCCTCGCACAAGTAACGGCCATGGCCACGCCATTATTAACGTTTTCGCCAATCCGAAATGCAAAGGAGCAAGTGCAAGTGGCAACACTGAAATTAAACATCTGTCACATATATTTATTCCGATTATTTAAAAAAGGAGAACATTACAAAAGCATTATGATTATTTAAAAAACAAATTTTTAAAAATGTGGTAGTTCGGAAACGAGAATGTTCTTAATTTGTCACTCATTCGAAGCATGCCCAAAAGATTTGAAAAAACCAGATCGATTATATGGGCATTAAACGCCAACATACCGGTCTCTTGAAAAATATGGCCACTGTGTCACCAAAAATAAAAAGAAAATACATTAATTCGGCATCGTTCTCAATAACTTCAAATTTAATTTTGATAAATTAAGGGAATTTAGATAAAATTAAATATAAGATTTAGGTTAGGAGCTAAAACCAGCAAATCATATAAAGCGTTAGCAATTCTATCAACGGCTAACTGGGTAAATTACCCACAGGTAAATTACCAATGGGTAACTGGGATGGGTTGGGTACCAGATGATGGAGATGAATAGAATGGCAGACTATGTAACGCCGACCTCACTTACAGCCGGATAAAAGATAATGACTTCAAATTCTTTGTGGTAAAACACTCACAGTTCTGACATCATCGGGCGCGTTGAGCAGACCATAGACAACGATGTCACGCCGCCTAGAGCTAGGAATGTTGTCGTAAAACAAGATGGCGGCTTGAAGCAGCCGGTCACTGTATATGCACGCGGATTCTATACACCACAGTATCTGAAACGGTACAGTTGTGTATGTAGCAAAAGGAGACAATATACCTGTAGCATAAGGTACCTCAACCTATTTTTATAATAGTGCACGTTGCTATCTAATAAATAAAATGTATGGTAAATAATTAAGGTTCCCATAAACAGGAAACAACAACATAAACGCGCGTCTTCAATAAGCCAGTATGAATGCGGGTATCAACATAACAAATTAAAGGATATACAATGCAATTGATTTTTGGTTGATTTGGATAAGTACTCGATGCTGGTTAGTGCGGTGACACGGTTTATTAAAGATGGCTACTTGAGTCCGAGTCGATAACTTTTCTTCCATTTATTTTTAATATAATGCATTTTAAAGAACACGCGAAGTTACAAATAAAAAAAATATGATATTAAAGTAATTGGATTAGGGGGCGTTCAAGTATTACGTAAGGGAGGAGGGAGGTGTCTCGTAAAACGTTACGATGCGTTACAGAGGCGGGAGGGGGTCTGTCTTACAACCATTTTTTTTTTTCAATAATAAATTAGGGAATTATAACTCCCAAATTGGCAACCCTTTTCGTTTACGTTTTACGGGCAATCCCTCGATTGTATTAGTCTGGTCGTCGTTTTTAATGTTCCCGCAAGTTGGCAAATCTTTTCGTTTATATTTCACGGGGAATCCCTTGATTGTATTGTACGTCATTTAATGTTGTTTTCGTTGTCCGTAGTGTCCGTTTAGTCCGTTAGAGTTTATGTATACCAAGGATAAAAATTATAACATAACAGGGTAAAAATGTTCACTTGAGTGTTACGTAACGTTTACAGGGTAGGAGGGGGGTTTGCAGAAAACGTTATGGTGCGTTACAAAGGGGGGAGGGGGGTCAAAATACTTCGCTTTGCAAACAGGCATCTTTTGCTTACAAATGTAGTTAGACTGTCTGCAGATAGCAAAATGAAAGCTGTGAATTACTTCTTAAACTAACCGCATCAGCTGTCTCAAAGGAAACGTTGCCCATCTTCAGCTCGTGTTCCACTACGTGCACCTGACTCTTATCCTCGGTGAGTGCTTGGACGTTGTAACTGTTCACGAGGGTCCTGATGATCCTGAGCGCCGCAAACCTCATTTCGCTTTGGTAGACATCAGTACGAGGAACCAGCTCCGAGTCTATTATGGTCTGTGATAAAAATGGATAGACAACTGCTAATTAAGTTACTAAGGTAAGAGCTACTAACTTTTACAAGACTGATTAGGCATACTTGTTATGTTCTCGTTTCATGTTAAAATTATATCTTGTTAAAAATATAAAATAGTTTAAGCCAGACTAGCTTTCTGCCCGCGGCTTCGCCCGCATGGATTTCGGGATTGGATCTATAGAGGGTTAAGGGTCATAGCTTTTGCCCACGGCTACATATGCGCGGAAGTCGGTTTATGGCGCGAAGGTTTTATCGCGCTTCCCGTGGGACTATCCGTTTTTCAGAGATAAAAAATACCGCAAAACCTTGCTCAAGAATCACTCTATCTATTGATGAAAACCGCATGAAAATCTGTGCAGTAGTTTTTGAGCGAAGCCTTACCGATTTTTCCGGGATGAAAAGTAGCCTATGTTACTCTTCATCCCTTCAACTATCTCCACGTAAGAAATCACGTCAATTCGTCGCTCCGTTTTGCTGTGTAAGACGGACAAACAGACAGACACACTTTCCCATTTATAATATTAGTATGGATAATTCCTCCGAGAAGCCTTCACCAGAGAGCGTTCGTTTCCCGAAGTAGGGGATGGAGGATTTCTCAACGGCAGCTGAAAGTAAATAGGTGAAAGATAGGAAGAAAATATAATATCTCCTGTAGACCAAAAAGTTGGGAGAAAACAACTTATATAAAGTAGAAGCTCTTATCTGTGATGAGCTCTTGAATTTCAGGGTTTCTTTTTTCTTATGAGTTAGGACTTCGCACTGCGACCTATTGAGATCTGTTATGCTTCCCCTCTCACTAGTCCGTATAACCATCTCCCCTTTCGGCCCTGTCAATTATGAGCTTGATCAATTACGCCCTTCGGTGGTAGTCTTACGGTTTCGGGTATGCTATCCCCATTAGCTTTAGTCTCCTGCGGGCCAGAGCATCGCAATAACACAGTAAGTGTTCATACTTTTCTCTTTCTCCTTCCAGGCCCTACATATTTTGTCAACATCATCAACATCACAATCTTTTACTATCCTAGTATTATCCTAGTGCTGAAATAGCCGGTCAGTGATCCAATTATTAGATGAGCCTGTGCTTGTTTGAACTTAAGTAATTTAAGAGTTATTTAAAGATGGCGGCTGAAGAACCACTCAAAAAAGATATACATCTTATAACGTACAAAAGCAGCAGCTCAAACTCGGTAAAAAAAAATTTCATAGTCAAAAAACGTATTATTTATTGGTTTAATAAAGATTCGAAAAGATTAAACAATATTTGACTGCTGAAAAGAGAAATGCCATGAAATCCCACCTAGTAGAGTATATGCGTGCAGCTGAAATTATTTTGAACCGGGCGGGAAAATCGTTTCCCAAGAAAAACATGACTGTTTGCACCCTTTATTATGAAGTTTTAAGAAGTGTGCGAAATATATCAAGAAAAATTTATTCGTTATATTTATTCCATGGCTCAAACTCACCTGCAGCCTATCTTTCGTAACAGCAGTACCTAAAGCAGCATACACACTCTTCAAGGCCCCAACGTGCAATTTCTCCCACAGATAATTTCTGAGGACCACATCGTTAGCCAAAAGTTCTTTGAACAGGTTCGAATGATTCTCCAACATGGCCACACATACTGCAAAACATTAAATCAGCTGAAATGTCTAAGACAAAACTGACAATTAGGGTAACTTTTATTACAATGCGGACGAGGGAGGTTGGAGGGCTGTGGCCTCCTTCTGTGAAGCAGTGATCCTCCAGAAGGAGGCCGCCGAGCGGGGTCGGGAGATGGCCGATCCCGCTCGAACGAGGCGGCGCCGGGCTCGGTAGCACAGCTGCGGCGCCGCCGCGGGTCGCCGGCGCACAGAGAGGTATTTGACCCAAAAAGCTGGCCAAAATCACTTTTTTTTAAATTAGTGCTACCCCTTCAAAGCAATTTTTTTTTTAAAATTAGTATAACCTCTCCATACAATAACAATAAAGACAAAGCTCTAGCGCCGCCCAACACGACGTAAGCTCAGTCGGAAGTTACCGTTCTGTTAAAGTGTACGTGTGATTGTTCGATGCGCTCAGATTTTAGTGTTCTAAAATATCTCCTATCTCGTGATTGAACGATTTTGTGTTGGTTTTCACTATGGATTCTGAACAACCAGGTATGTATTATATTTAGTACATAATTTCAACAGCTAATTTATTATATTATTTTAATTATATCCATAAGATGTAACCACGAAAAAAACTCGTATAAAAAACACATTTTGAGAAATCAAAGGACTTTTTAATAAGTTTCTCATCATTTCTAAGTCAAAATTTCTATTGTATGTTGTAAAGTAGACCTTATAGGATGTAATTAAAAACAAAACAGCCGCCCGAATACGCCCGCCTATTTTTCGTGATTTTTTTTCTGTAAACATATAAACTTTTACTTAACGAAATTTACTTATATTTTATGTATTTTTGTTATAGGCTCGTCTGGAGTGAAGTTTTTGTCTCGAAATGACTTGTTCGTTATAATGGAACGCTCAAACACCTCAATTTTTAACGAAAAGTTGAATTTTATGGAAAAAGAACTGATCAATCAGTATGATAAAAATGATCAAAATATTGCTAATATTAAACAAAAATTGTCAGTTATAAAACATCAATTTAAACAAAAATGGACAGTTGCTCGCAAAACAAAGGCCAGAAACCAATGCGGAGTGGCTCAAAGGATACAAATGGAATATGCGCCTTACTGCTGAGGAGAAACAAATAGTCGAGAACAGAAAAAAAGACATCCAAGATAAGTTCCGCGAGCAACTTGGTCTATTAGTGGATATACCAAAATGCAAACTTTGGCAACACCAATGATGGGAACACGAGTAGACGCTTTTTTGTTAACTATAACATATCTGCAGCAATTACCGGAATAGACTTAAATTTAATTTACAGATTTAAAATTATTTTAGACACATTGTGCTGTGGTTTAAAGATAAACATAGAGAAATTTGAAAATTATTGTCAAGAAACGGCTAAATTGTACGTTTCTTTATATAATTTTTACCCTATATCTCCGACCTTGCATAAAATATTGCGCCATGGGGCTGAAGTAATAACGGAAGCCATTCTTCCAATAAGACAATTGTCTGAAGAAGCTGCAGAAGCACGCAACAAACATATTAGAATGTTCAGACACAACTACACCAGAAAGTTTTCCCGGGTAGCTTGCAACGCAGATGTTTTAAACAGGCTCCTCTTAACTTCTGACCCTGTCCTGAGGAAGAATAAAAAAAAATACAATTTTCAGCTGATCTTGTAAATTTATTAGTAGAAAGTGACATTTCAAATGTAAGTTTTGAAGATGAAAATGAAGAATAAATGATTGTATATATTACGTATGCCTTTTTTTTTACCTTATTCAAGCAAAACCTTAAATAAAACATTGTTAGGCAGCCATTAAAAGTGTAAAATATTTTTGGCCAGCTTTTTGGGTCAAATACCTCTCCGGCGGGCGCGAGGAAGTCGCGCCCGCGGATACGGCGACCCGGGAGGGATCACGCCCTTTGCATGGCCGGAGAGCGTCGTCGCAGGAGGAGATCGGCGGAGGTAGTGTAGCCTCCCCCGAGAAGGGCTCCCCTGTATCAACGGGGGAGCGGAGGCTGGGGGTTCCTGGAAGTCGCTTCGCGTTCCCGGGGGCTCCCTACAAGCCTGAAGAAGGCCATCCCTGAGGTTTTTAGTGGGTAAGCCTCCCCCTTCTGGGGAGGAGAGGCCCGCATAACCGCCGGTTCGCCACAGCCGGGGTATGCAATTTAATGCATTTTCCTCAGGGCAACAAAATAAAAAAGAAAAAAAAAAGGATAACTTTATAAAGGTTGTTGATATAACATCTTTCTTAAGACATGTCGTTAAGTATGTAGACAGCCATAGGATTATTATATACTGACATATAGATTGGTAAATTAGAAATAAAAAAACTATGGAAACGCGTATGTTCGAAAGAGACAGATAAACGAAAAACTATTCACGAACATAACAAGGGCTTGCAAGAGCGGATCGATAGTTGATTTCAAAATAAATATATGAAAATATTGCCAATTCTGAGCTTTCGATTAATTGTACTACATTTATCGGACATATTCATTTACAGTAATTCTTAATACCTATATGATAAATTAAAAATTCTTTATTTCTTATATAAGAACGGCTGAAATGTTTATTCATATAATGCAACAATTACAAAATTATTTGAAGAGTATTGCACTAAAAGATAAGAAAAGTATTATCTTTCAATATATTTATGTTGAAAAGGCATAGAAAATCTAATTCAAATAAAAACATATAAGTGAATTCATCGTGTTTTAACAATACCTCTGTAGAGTTTGACTATCGATAAATTAGGTATCGATATTTTCAAACAAGAATTTCAGAAGTATGTACCTAATCTGGTACATGAGATGTTGTTTATGATTTAATATATCTTTATGTTTATTTTAAAAAAATATATTTATTAAAAAGCTATTTCTGTACTTGACATTTACGTAAATATTTACAGATTTTCATCGTGTTTTAACAATACCTCTGTAGAGTTTGACTATCGATAAATTAGGTATCGATATTTTCAAACAAGAATTTCAGAAGTATGTACCTAATCTGGTACATGAGATGTTGTTTATGATTTAATATATCTTTATGTTTATTTTAAAAAAATATATTTATTAAAAAGCTATTTCTGTACTTGACATTTACGTAAATATTTACAGATTTATATCAAAGAAGGAACATTTATAAGAAAAATGTGATTTTATCTTTCTGACGATGTATGAAAGGTCTACAATAATAAAGTTATTTTTAATACATCCAAGTAAGTGAGAATTTATATTCCGTAGTTTTGTAAATTCTTCAAATGTGGTCCTAAGTGCGATACATAGGATACAGAGGCGAGCATCAATTAGATGCTTAAAACACAGATAAAGTGGCTTCATTTCTATTCTATGATTGTCAGAACACAATAATAATACTAATTTTACGATGGCGAGAACGTTATAGTAATCGTAGCACAAAACAAGATAAGACCTCACCTTTCTCACACTTGGTCTTGTGCAGGTACTCCTTCGATATCTTCACGTATAAATCGCGAAACTCCATAATGGGAAGCTCTGCGCCGAATGTCTTGAACAGACTGAGGATGCCTTGTAGCACTGACGCTGTCACTGTATCCTGTAGGCAATGTAGCTTACTTATTTCCATGTCAGCCACAAAGCGCTAAAAGAATAGGGAATATTCCCTAGTCTATCGACTTCAGAAATTCCTATTCAACTCCATCCATCCATTTCAACTTATAAGTTCAAAACATTTTTTTTTATGGGATAAGGCAGCAAACGAGTAGACGGATCACCTGATGGTAAGCGATAACCGTTGCCCATGGACACCCGCAGCACCAGAGGAGTCACAGATTGGGCCTCTGGTACCCTCACTCACTCGGCGAAACACAGCACAAGCGCTATTTTAGGCAGGGTTTCTGTGCACCGTGCTACCGCGCAGGCCGTGGTGATGTCTCTCCGTCTGGGGGATTGTCCAGGGGTTCTCGGACAGTCCCTCCCTTGGCGTTGGCTCGACCAGACCTAGGTCGAGCCGGCCCCGGAGCTCATGGCGGTAGAATGGCGAAAGCGCACCCCCCCATGTGCCGCATGGGCCTAGAGAACTCAGGGGGGTTTTAGTGGGTAGGCCGGTCTTCTCAGACCAGAGAGCCACACAGACGGCCACGCCTAGCCAGCACGGTGTCATGGTGCATAATGCATTTCGCCTCTAAAAAAAAACGGTTTTCTGTGAGGCCGTGGTATCACTCCGGTCGAGCCGGCCCAATTCGTGCCGAAGCATGGCTCTCCCACGGTAAAATACTTTTTTATCTTTAATACATCATGATAAGAACCAAAACATCAAAAGGATCAGTCTAATTACAATAAAAGATGCACGCTATCTTTTTCTTACAAAACAGATTTTTATAATTGTCAATGGACACCTTAAAAGCTTAGTAACTTTCTAGGTAAATTTAAAGGTACTAATAGAAAATTTCACAGATATATGACTTTAAACCAGTAACAGGTGTGCATATGTCCTATTGATCTATCAATCGGATTGATTAAGGTCTGGTCCGATTGATAGTTATCCAAAGTTTGTACCGATTGACAAATGATACAATGCTGACATGTAACAATCACGCTTTTTAATTTAATACACGAGTACTCGTAAATGAAAAAAAAGATGTTCAGTGCCGAGATCTCAGCGTCACGCACAAGTAACTTAGCTCTTCTCATAAATTTTATGTTTTTGGAGATGTTTCGCAAGTCTATTTGACAGGTAGAGTCGTGATAATGTTAAATATTTATAAAATCAGCTTTTCACTTGGAAAAGTGTTCGTAACATCTAACAAATTAATATCCAAGTATACGCGATATAAATCCGGAAAGTTGTTTTATTTCAATGTGTTGAGCTCGTGCTTATAAAATACATTACTTTTATTTTATTAGTAGCACGTTATAACTCTGTGAAAACCTGTCTGATATCTTTTAGCAAAACAAATTTCGTAGATCACAATTTATTGTTATAAATATTTTTTTTTTACACTCAATTTTGGTAATTATTAGTAAAGATTCGTAACTAGTAATCTGTTTTACTTGAACGCCTATCTTAATATAAACATTGATCATATAATTAATTAGCTTTGCAAACCGTGTTTTTACTGGACTCCAGAAGATTCAAGAATATTCTCCATATCCTATGGAGGTGGTCCGCCACAAGCTCAGGGTGGTGTTCCGATATAGTACCTGGATTGAAGAACAGCAAAACGATTGCAAACATTATAATCTCATCTAACGATATACTTGTTCTAGTAAACGGAAACTTGTACCACTACATCGCATATAAAAATATATACGCAACGCACCAAATAACACAATCAAATTAAATTAAACAAAAGAAGAACTCGTCATGTGACATGTGTCTATATTTTTACGTCGTATGTCGATTTGTTATTGATTGAAGTTACAAATCTCGGTCCATTGGTATATCAACATAACAACATCAATAATGTTACAAAGGATATTGGTTACGTTTGCTGATTCCGCGCAGTTGATGATAACTTGTCCAACAAGCAGACAAGGTCGACACGTGTTTCGTCTCTCAGCGAGACATCTTCAGGATCTGTTGCCCGCTCGGTGTCTCACGAGCGACTCTTTTTTTTTTTAGTGCAACTTCATCCACCGCTAAAGTTTCTATTGAAGATTTTGTATTGCGTGGCGCTAGATTATATTTTGGTCCTTTTTCCAAGAGGGTCATTTCTTGTGCTGGGAACTGAATATTTGAAAGGTTTTTGACTCGCGGATAGAAGGAATGTTTATCATAATTTTGTGGATAAGCAGTATTTATATGTTTATTTTGCTGTGACCTAAGTTGGTCCAGTTTTCTCTTTTGTTTCAAAAACTTATGGTAGTCGCTCGTGAGACACCGAGCGGGCAACAGATCCTGAAGATGTCTCGCTGAGAGACGAAACACGTGTCGACCTTGTCTGCTTGTTGGACAAGTCATCATCAACTGCGCGGAATCAGCAAACGTAACCAATATCCTTTGTAATACAATGGACTTCCGCAAAATAACACCTGCTACAATAGAGTACATCAATAATGTTCCAATCAATAAAACAAAAGTACAGTATTTTTTTTTCCTCTGGAGAGGCTGAGAATCCTCATGGATACCACCAAGTGCCACGGTGATTTCGTCGGATTCCTGACGAATCGACCCGAAAGATCTACCGACTAAACTTAGCCTGAGCCGTTGGTCTTAATAACCCTATGCCTTGACGTGATAAGGCAGACCGCACCTCATGAGAGGAGCAGTCAGTGTTGCCCTTAAAAGAGGGCATATGCTCTAGAAGAGGCACTGTATACCCAAATATCATACCGTATTTTATTAAATACAACATACTTTACCCAGCCTTATATTTTGGAAATGTGTAATTTTGTACGGAAATATAAACAATTTTACACAAAGCGTGAAGACATACATTGTAAATACTCATTGCGATATAAAAATAAATTGATGGTGCCAACTTCACGAATGAAAATGAGTTCCTCGAGTACCCTCAGCTCTTCTATAAAGATATATAATAAATTGCCTAATATATTAATAAATGAAACCAGGGATACAATATTTATAAATAAATTGAAAAATTCCTTAATTAGTAACTGCTATTACAGTACTAATGAATATTTTAACGATAATACATACTTTAATTTAGTATTCAAAATAATAATGTTTATTAATTTAAAAATATACTATTATACCAAAAATATTATTAATATTATTAATACTCAGTGAAAACTGAATTTAATTATAATAATAAAATTGCAATATAATAATAATAATAATAATTTATAATAATAATTTATTTATTTGCCATAATGTTTACATTAAGAGACTTATTTCTACCAATCTCTGCACTAAGCCTTTTTTTTTTTTTATTTATGTCTGGAAAATGCGTTACGCATACCCCGCGGCTCGGGAACACCGCGGGGTTATGTCGGACTCTCCGCGGCTTGGGGGCCGAGTGCCAGCCAAGTGCGCGGCCTACCGACTAAAAACCAGACAATGCCCCTCAGGGACGCCTTGGCAGGAGCGCATCAATCGTCGACGCATCCTCCCCCTCATCAGACGAGGAGGAAGACACGTCGAGGAGAGCAGCATCACTGCCTGACAAGGTCATGGGAACACTTCCGTACACTTCCACGACCTCGTCGGCGTCATTGGCTCGCCCGCGGCGAGCCCCTCTCACCCCCCCGTTTTGCTGGGGGGCCGTCGATCCCCCGGGACATCCAGGGGATCGTTCGACTGACGGCGACCTTTGTATAGCAGGAATCAGCCTTCCCGGGCCTGGTCCCCGCTGGTCACCGACAGGAGGAAGGAGGCGAGCGAACTCGCGCCTCCTCCGCCCTGCACGCCTGCGGCGGCATGCCGGAGCCTCGGGATCCGCCTCCCTGGCCCGCTCCGCCGCCTCCTTCTGCGTCATGACGTCGGCGCAGAAGGAGTTTACTAGCGCCCACGTCCTCTCCCCCTCCAGCATGGCGCGCACCACGTTTCGGAGGGAGAGATCGTCGCCTATCACGGCGACCAACTCGGCGCGCCGCGCAGAGAACGCCGGGCACACCGCTAGGGTGTGCTGTGCGGTGTCCTCCTCGGCGCCACAATGGTGGCACCCCGGGGTTGGCTCCCTCCCGATACGGTGCAGGTAGCGGCCAAACGAGCCGTGACCGCTTAGCACCTGCACCAGGTGGTAGGAGAGTGACCCGTGGCGCCGGTTCGCCCATGTGGTGAGAAACGGATGGAAGGCCTCGACGCTCCGGCGCAGAGTGCCGGAGACGGAGGCCGAGACCATTAGGTCGCCCAGCTCCTCAAACCACAGGCGAACTACCTCCATTGTGGCCTCCTCGGACGCGGAGGCCCTCTCGCGCGGCGCCAGGCGCCGGTCGCCGCTGCGCGCGTCCGCCCGGACGCGGTATGCGGCGGCGTGGACGTGGGCGACATATTCCCAAGGCGGAGCGCCCGAATCTCTGCACTAAGCCTGGCTTGTATCGCAGAGTTCAGACTATAGTTACTAATTAAATAATAGTGGTATTACACAGCTCGAGCAACTAGTGATAATAAATAAACTATTTTTGACAAAATTTTATATAAAAGTAAGCAAACAACTAACTAATCTTAAGTCTGTCATAACAAAAAAACTGGGAAGATAACGTGTGTGTGATTATGTGTGTGTGTGTGTATGTGTCAATGTGTGTTTGTATTAGTGTTTGTGTATGTATTATGTGTGCGTTTTTTAATGATCAATTGTTTGGAGGTTCGCAAGATGCAGCACAACAAAGTTTGTCAGCAGGTTTTCAGTTTCATTGTAAGTCAATCCCATAAGCCAGTATTAGTTTAATTATGTTAATTTTAATATGAATTTAATTATTTTAATTGTAATTTTACTTTAAGTGAATATTGTTATTTACTTCCTCTCTCTTAACCCTTATATTGCGTGCCCGACAGGGTCCATAACTTCTTAAATTTGTATTTGTGTAACATCTATGTATTACATTATGGTTTGGCAATAAATTATTGAATATGAATATGAATATAAAATGGCTCCGGCCAGTGGCGGCGCAAGACCTAAACTTAATGTGGGCATGGTACATTTTGCGAAGCCCTCTGTTGGTGCAAGAAGGGAATATAAAATTAGGTTTTTCATACTTTTTCAAATATATTTTCGGCTGTGAGGCGCGAGGCCTTTTGCGCCGCCGTGGGCGCCGCCCACACCTTACACCGCCTCTGGCTCCGGCCTATATTGAGGGGAAATACAGTATCTAATACGACCCCCAGCTAAAGCAAAACGACTCACCAACAAGCACAGCCAAAGGAGCCTTGCAGGTCATAGCACCTTCCAGTTCGTCGATCAAGTGCGGCAGATCTCTAACCGCCTCGCTACTAAGGGTGGCCACCTTGCTGAGGCACTGTAGAGCGTCTTGCTTGATTTGAGGCGGATACGACAAATAACACAGCTGTAGAGTTTAAGTAGCGTGAGTAAGATCTACAGAATAGAATAGTGTTAGTTCAGCGTCAGGCAAATAAAGCCTTTATGGACAAATGTGTAAAGGTGAGAATGTACTAGGAGGAATTGCACTGCAGATTCGATATTTCGCACTGGGACTGCAGCGGCGCGACAGTTTCGTCATTTTGTCAGTATGTTGGCCAGCGACCAGGTAAAGCCATGGATGGTTTTGGTGTCAACAAATTTAATTTTTCTTAACAAAGATACAACACAACCTTTCTTACTAAATTTCATTAATCTAGCTGTATAGGAAGTACTTACATAATAAGAAAAGGCTTTGATTCGCTTAGATTTAGAACCACAGTTTTTTTACGACATAAATAGAACTAGCGGGCATTTTATTAGGTTAAACACAATAGAACTTCGATTTATCATAAGAACAAAAATTTCTAAGCATGTTGAGAAAAAGTTATTACGTATTGACATTATTACGCGGCATATTCTCAGCCTATTTATGTATGCTTAGGTATGCTTTGATGCGATAAATCCTACATAGACCTGATGACTAAAAGACGTTGAAGAAAAAAGTATCTAGCTTTTATCATTATTGTTGCGAATTAATGAGTATTACATCAAACCGTGTACTATATTAACATCATTTGGTATAACTTAATGCACACATCATTTGGTATAACTTAATGTTAATATCATTTGGTATAACTTAATCCAAATATCATTTGGTATAATTTAATGCACATATCATTTGGTATAATTTAATGCACATATCATTTGGTATAACTTGATGCAAATATCATTTGGTATAACTTAATGCACATATCATTTGGTAGACTTAATGTACATATCATTTGGTATAACTTAATGTATATTTCTAAAACCATTACTACCGTAACAATATCCTCATAGAGATGGTCTGCTGGATACTTCCCAACCACCAGCCCAATCAGCTTGAATGAGTCACAGATAGGCTTGTACCAGGGCACTTCCGATGACTTTTCTGACACGGTTTGGAACAGCTGCACCGGCTTGTAGAACAGTGTGCTTGTAATCCATTCTGTAACATAATGCCTGTGATTGCAAAGCTATGTGGGACCACTGTATTATTGAGAAACTTAATAGAAACAAAAGCAGCGTCGTTAGCGCTGTGATCTTGGTCTACAAATCGGATGATTCGGGGGTTCTATTCTGCCATGTACCAATAAGTATTTCCTTTTCGAATTTTTGTACAGTGAAGGAAAACATTGTGATAGTACCTGCGTTTTATTTGCGATTATTTGCTATTAAGGTACGCTCGTGTTCCTTGGTAGAGATGTACCCGAGCTGTAATGATGATAATAAATAAGACACTAAGATATAAACGTGGAATCTCTAGCACTGAGGTTACATGTAGCTATCCGCTGCACGGCGCTAGCAAATGGGTTTAATTTTTCAATTAGGTAAATTATCAAAATTCGTTGCACTTGGTTGTATCCTTTTTTTAACAATTTTTTACAATAACTATGAAGGATAAGAGAAAAGTTAGATAAGATTTTAATCTGTCGATCATGTTAAATTTAGTTATATCAATTTGCGCATTGTTTATTTTACCATTTATTTATTAAGTGTTTGTTTTATCTCTGTAATAATGATTATAGAACTTCTTACAGAATTTCACGTGTTAATGTGTTTGACGGATATTTTGAAAGGATTTTGTTTTTGTTTTAATGAAATTACATATCAATTTCACTTAACATTAAAGGATAAACAATTTTGCTTAGATACTATTTATTAACTTAAGCTAAAAACCTATCCTACACATACTGTCACATCCCGATCCGATTTACGCAACGTCCCGATGATCTTTTATGCAGGCCTCATGCCTGAAATAAGCCTGAAGAACTAAAAAACAACAAGGCGTGATAAAGAACTAACAACCGAGGTACTGAAGGCGGGTGGGCTACCAATCCGAAAGGCTCGTAAACATCTAAAACATGAGATAGGGGTAGAGAAACATTACTCTTCTAAAAAGGGGATAGAATCCAACTGAACAATTATAGATCCATCACACCCCTGAATCATTCTTATCAGCTTGTACATCATCTCGAGCATAGGTTTGACGACGTCCAGCCTCACAAACAATCCGGATTCCTTAAAGGCTACAGTAACATAGACCATATACATGGATGCCTTTTAAAATTCCTTTTAAACAAACTTTCAAAATACTCTTTGCATCTTCTTACCACATATTTAACAATATCCATAATTGCATTCTTCAATCTATTATATGATATCCTTACCTCATTTACATCCTCATTCTATCTGTTGCCTTCACTGATTGGCTTTTGTAGCAACCCAATTTAAGCAAGCTTTCTTCTTACCAGAAATTGCATCCCTTACATCTACCAAAATATAAATTTCTCACTAACAAGATATTTACATGTTGGCCCATCAGTCCAGTATTTACTTTCAGTTCAGTGCGCTAACCTGTCAGTGATCTTGTAACCCTAAATCTGGTATATGATGGTATCCATTGAAATCCTACAGTCATGTTTCTTATAAGAATGAAAGCATAAGCTATAGTGATATGCGGGCCTTTCAACATACATTATACTAAGTGTTGTAGAGCGCTTTTGTAATCTGAGAATGTTACCATCATCTTACATGTACAAAAAGTTCTAAAACAGATTTTTTTGCTGATAGAAACAAACCTGATTCAAAGGTAGCCAAATCAGCACTGAGTGCTACTTCAGCAGTTTTAATGGCTTTCGTATAACTTCTCAAGTCTTGAGCCAGAGGATAACTTTCCAATACCAATTCCCAAGATTCCATATCTTACTGTAATAAAATAAGTTTAAATCATTCAATGGAAAGAATGTACAAATTTTTTGTGCAATCATTTTTAGATCATTGTTATCTGATGATTATCATAGTTATTTTATTGAAATATTGCATTTCTTTATCTAAAAAATCTAAGTATGGCAAGTCAGTGCCAAACCATTATATACTTTTTTTATTATTTATTAAACACTGCCCCTGTAAATACACAAAGATGTTTTAAAATTAAATACAACAAAAATATAAGAAAAATAACCAGCCCCCTGATTGTGTTATTATATAGTAGTAGCTGTTATATAGTGCTCGTAACATAGTCTGCGTAGGACTAGTATTTCGAGTAGCTTATTATTTCTTATATATTTATAAATTCTAGCAATTTGTGTTATTCTGACGTCTAAGCTACATTATTGTAAAGTTTCATTACATAGTATTTACATAAAATTAATTCATTACATATCAGTAATCTTTACATAAAAGAGTAACAAACGTCCACCCCTCCACATCTTTCCTATTCAGCAATTTTGTTAACAACAGAATCCCTACTAATAAGTAGGGATTCTGTTGTTAACAAAATTGCTGTTGTTCTGTTGTTGATTGAAGTAAGCAGATAGTGCAGTAACATTCTAGCTTTATTAAGATTTAATGTTCGGTTAATTGCAATCAAAATGTGATAGTTACAATGTTACATAATCTATTTGTGAATGCATATTTTAAGGTAAAATTCCTTTTGCAAAATATATATCTCCATTTTATAGGCCAAAAGGTAGCTTGTTTTATTACTATGTAACAATATTATAACTACTATCATCAATAGGTTTTATAAATCACAAATTGTCTATTTCCATTCATATTAATAATAAAAAAAACAATTAATAAAACGGCCTCCTTTTTTAAATTGACAAATATTGAAGTGAAGTAAATAGTATAATGTGAAATAAATAAGCTAGCAATTATTTTCAACTCAAAACAATTAAAAATCATTTATTTTAATTTTAAATATCAAACATTTTCGAACCCGGTTTGTTTCCTCTCTTATCTGTATCAAGAGTACATTTCGGCTCAATTCAGAATGGATCCTAAACCAAAGACATTAAGTAAAGTCTTTTCTATCATTCTATCGGGTTAAAATGGCTGTTTAAAATTATACTTCATACACAATGAACTGTTGGAATAGTAAAATTCACTCAATGGTTGTATATGTTATTATAGCAAACACATCTTTTTTGACGTAAGCATTTTGACTTAGTTTGCTATACTTTCAAAAGGACCATGGAATAGTCCATAGAAACCCGGGCGGATCTGAGCTTCAGAATTTCTGTAAGTTATTCGCCTTGATATCAAGATAATTCAAAACAATAGATTAAATTGTAAGAACTCACAAAAAGAAAAACAATTTATTTTTCAAAACAATATCGAACATTAAATTTTCGCTGTTCTCGTTTTTGAGATGAATTCTCGCGTTCTGAACATATATTTATATGAATATTACGATCTTAATGGGTTTTGTAATTTTACCGGTGCTTACAACAAATCAACAAAACACAGCTGTGCACAGCTGACAGCACAGATGAGTAAGTATTAGAGATGTGCCGGATCGTCAAAAATCTAGATTCGCGGATACGGATCTGAATACGGATATTTGTTGTCAAGATCAACGGATACGGATACAGATACGGATCTTAATTTTCTTACACAATCGGAGCCCGTGCGCGGGATGTTGAGTTGAAATATGTTTCAACCTGTATTGCGCGGCGAGTCTTTCTTTTGTTTTGTTTTAGTTTAATGTGACACTGGGCAGCATAGATAACGCTTGTGTTTGTTATTGTCATTGTGATTTTGATATAACATTAACACTGTATGTGTCACACAGTACTAGTTTAGATTCATAGAAAATCATTTAATTCGAATTTAAAATATTACGAAGATCTAAGTTTTCTTTTCTTAATAAAAAGTGATCTCATATTTTTTTTATAATATTGATCTCATTAAAAAGCTAGTTGATTTAACACCTTGGAGTTATATATTATTGATATAATAACTAATGATAAATATGATAACTACGGCAAAGCTTGCAACATAAAGGAGCCAAATATTTGATTTTGAGAAATAAAAAAATATCTGTATTGAATTAAATAGTTTTTATTTCTACCTATTGGCCTATTTAAGGCGAAGAGTAAAGTGCACTAGCGACGCCAATTGTTAGCTACTAAACCACATGTATTTTAAATGATTGTGGACTGTCAGAATCTCGCCAACTAGCGTCGCTAGTGCGCCTTACCCTTCATCTTAAAGAATATATTATCAATAAATTTAAAATTAATAAGGTAAATAGATCCGCCAAAATGTAACGAATACGGATCTTTCTTCTGCCTCTGATATCACATCACTAGTAAGTATACTATTGCTGACAGTGGATTAATTAAAGCTTAACGGCCTTGGATTATAATTCCATGCAGCAAGCTGACAGTGAAGTAGAGACAGTGACAATTGACAGTAAGCAATGTCGTGGTCCAAATTGAACAAGCACTACTCAGACTACTATCTGTGCTGACGATGCTATCCATGTTGTGTGCGGTATATATATGTCAATCGTATTATTACCAAATGCGAATACTGACTAAATACGGAAATACGGACGGCAATCCAACCGCTGAGTATCACTTTTATGAGACAAAGGGCAAATGATTGATTATGTATGTACGGCTTCCAATGAGATTACAATGCATATACAGTGTAAATCTTCATAATGTGCACACATTAAAATATGGGAAACTATGCTCAAATTAACCTGTGAAACACTTTTTATATCTTATTAATACCTTATTAAAATATACCTCAGTGAAACGGTAATATATACTAAAGTATTCTTTCTCGCTATTGTCCGTGAGATATTCTAACAGAGTGATATTAATAGAGAACAAATTTAGAAAACTCGTTAATTTGTCACATACAATCCTTGAGTTCTTTACTCAGGACAATGGTTTGTGGGGGAATGACAGTGATGCTATTGTTCTTGGTCCAAAAACGAACGCAGCCGTAAAGCTTTTTTTTTTTTTTTTTCAGTAACTGACAGTGAATGTCAAAAACGTCAAATCAGTTAGCAATCTGATTCTGGCGGGAAATTTCAAGGCGGGAGGTTTGATTTATCACTGCTTAAATTATTTTAGTTTTTTGCTATTACATTTCTTAATGAAATCACAAGTAAAACTCAAAAATGAGTTTGGATAGTGGTGGAACAACAAAGAAAAAAAAGAAAAGCACAAGCACCTATTGATTCTGCCCATTCTGAGGAAGATGAAGATTTGTTAGCTCCATATTTCAAACAAAACCATATTCGAAGTTATCCTGAGAATGCACCAGGTATTATCTTTCCTGTATATATAGAGAGTAACAATGAATCTGTCAAATTTGGTAATAAAGACCCCATTTACCTCAATAATATATTCAGCAGATATAATAAAGGAATAAAGGAAATCAAACGAGTAAATGCTTTGCGTTATGCCATTTTATTTGACAACCCGAAGAAGAATGCAAACTCGCTGCTTACAAATACATATTTTCTAACATCTCATGAACTAAAGGCCTTTATACCAGCATCAACTTCCGAATGTATTGGTGTAATTAGATTTATTCCAACTGATTTAAGCTGTAAGCACCTATTTGATAAGTTAATATCCACACATGAAATATTGTCTGTTCGCAGATTTACAAAAAAGACTCCGGATGGTATAATTGGTTTGCAGACCGTTTCAATTACATTCTCTGGAAATATTCTTCCAACTCATATTAATTATGGTCTGTGTAACATACCTGTACAAACATATATAAAACCAGTTATTCAATGTTACAAATGTTTGGCTTTTGGACATACAACTAAGTATTGTAAACATAATGTTGTGTGCTCAATATGCTCACAATCACATCATTATAAAGATTGCACTAATACAGAAAAGCCTCATTGCATTAATTGCAAAGGAGAGCATATTGCTGTGTCTAAATCTTGTCCGATTAAACAACAGAAAATTATTGAGAACAAATCAAAAATTGTAAACCGACAAACACTCGGTGCTTTTTTTCCAACTGTAAATGAGTCCTTTGCTAAAGTAACTAGCTCTCCAATGCAGAATAAACATATGAAAAAGTCATTGAACAAATCTGATAAAGAATTTGTCAGTGATGTGATTAATAATGATAAAATACTAAAAGCAATAATTGACACCTTGTTGAGTTTAAATAACAAAGATATCAATGTACCTGTAAATTCATCCACAATAAAGGAAATTTTTATAAAAAAATAGCATATAATAATGGATAGTACTTCTTTAAAAATTATTCAACACAATATTCAAAGTTTAAAATCGAAAAAAGCTCTTTTAGAAAATATTTTAGCAGTCGAAAATGTGGATATTTGTTTATTAAATGAAACTTGGCTTAAGCCCACAGATAACATAAATTTTAAAGGTTATAATATTTTACGTAAAGACTGTGTAAGTGGCTATGGTGGTGTTGCCATACTCTGCAAACATACAATAATTAGTACAATTATACACACTCGTAGTACTGATAAAATTCAAACAATAGCTATTAGTATTAATACACGACATGGACCAATGTCAATACTAAATGTGTACTGTCCACCTCGGAATGGTCGTTTTCCAATTAATGTGTTAAAACAAGTAGTAACATCTTTGCCCTCTCCCGTTTTAGTCATGGGTGATTTTAATGCACATCATACCGCTTTTGGTTGTGTAACAAATAAACCGCGTGGTATACAAATATATGATATGTTAGATGAAATTAATATGTTCATATTAAATAATGGTAACCCAACAACGCTAAATCGTCCTAATCAAAGTGCCTCTGCCATTGATATCGCTTTCTGTTCTGCTACTTTAGCTTCTTCTATAAATTGGTCAGTATATTCGGATGATACACTCGGTAGTTATCATTTTCCTACTATTGCAAACGTGGATGTAGGTCTGGAAGTATTTAATTATGAACAACAATTTGAAAAATTTCTTTATAAAAAAGCTGATTGGTTAGAATATTCAAAGAAATCTGAGTACATTTTTAACAATATTTTATTAGAACCCAATCCTATTGTTGCTTATGACAAATTTTGTGATTATTTGTATGAGTTAAGAGATGAATTTGTACCTTTGCATAAAAATAAAAACCCTAATCATAAAACTTACAAGACTGTACCATGGTGGAATATGAACTGCTCAAATGCTGTTAATCAAAGCAAATTAGCATTGTTTACTTATAGGAAGTACCCTACAATAGAAAATTACTTATTATACAAAAAACTAGATGCTATGAAAAAGCGTACAATTAAACAGGAGAAAAAATCTAGCTGGGAAAAGTTGTGTTCAAGTTTTGATAGAAATACGCCGATTAGTCGTATATGGAATTTTGTTAAAAGTTTTAATAGAAAAAAATCATCGTCTGTTAGTAAGGAAAATTGTTTTATCAATGATTTTCTTAATAAAGTGGTTTCAAATGATCTTTCCGAAGATACAGAAGATCTTAGCTTTATTTTTGAAAATGATGAACTTAACGCACATTTGAATCTTCCATTTTCCATTCATGAATTAAATTTTCAATAACTAGTAGGAAGGATACTACTCCAGGCTTGGATAATATACCTTACATTTTGATAAAGCAACTACATCGATCTGCCAAAAATATTTTGCTTACAATATTTAATAACTTATGGCATCAAAATGTTATTCCTAATTCTTGGAAATCCGTTGCAGTTGTACCAATTCTAAAACCAGAAAAAGATCCAAAGTTGGCTGAATCTTATAGGCCAATATCGTTATCCTCTTGTATTGGCAAAATATTTGAGAATATGTTAAAAAGTAGACTTGAACTCTATGCTGAATCAAGATAATCATTCCATGTGAACAGTTTGGATTTAGAAAAGGTCATAGCACCACCGATAGCCTAAAGTCTAATCATTAATTCACTGGAGTAACTGACGTTTTACGGTGTTACCACTTTATGATGAACAGAAAATAGTGTTGTGACTAGAATATTGAAATCAAACTCATTTATTCAATTTCATTCCGTCCTCAAATCACATTACTCATTTTATTTACTTTATTAAGAAATCTTAATCCAATTTTGTTTAATCGATATAATAATATTAGCATGGTACTTTAGGGCAAATAGGTGATAACTTTGAAATGGCGTAATTACTCGAATTATATATATGAAATGAAACAAAAAATATTCAATGGATAGATTTTTATTTGTCATCGTCAGACATAATTTTATCACTATCGTCGTCGCTGTCAGTGACATTATTATAAAACGGTCCGTAATATTGTCCATCATATGGTCGAGATTAAACATTTTATTTTCTAAGTTTATTACATGATCCACACAGTTTCTCCATCTTGTACCAGTAACCAGTAATAACCAGCAATAAATAAAAAAAAACTTGACGTAAAATTGTCGTGGTTATATCCATTACAACGATAAATAATTTACAGAATTAGGTTTTGTCTAAAATGAAATACAATAACTACTATTACACAGTGGTTAAATCTGTATTTTTCTTTTAAATAGATTGCATTAATTAAAGTACTTCCAAATGTTCGAATAATTACAGCTCAAAAAATTGATTTACTGATTAACTGAACGCATAGTTCGGGAACGCTAGCAAGTGAGTGAATTTCATTTTTTGTATCTGATAGAATTCATGTACCTATATTATAATTAATTGAGTACTTTTTTTTAATAAACGTTGTTACTGACTTTGTGTGAGTGATCTGAATAACAACGAAGGGTGAAGTCCTTATCGATTTATTCAATTTATCCAATTATATTTGCAGGTCACCTCACTAGTACGATAAATATGGCAACATAATTTTACAATGTGACATTAGCAACTGTCAGTTTACTCCAGTGAATTAATGATTAGACTATAGTTAAATTTTGTGGAGATATACAGAACACCATTCTAACAAATAGTTATATGATTTGTTCTTTTCTTGACGTTTCTGGAGCGTTTGATAATATCAATTTAAATATTTTAGTTAAAATTCTTCACGGCTTTAATGTACCAGGTAAAGTTTGTAAATGGATTTTTAATTTCTTTAATTCACGGACGGTATTTATCAAGCATAATCAATCTTATTATGGACCTGGAAAGACACATAAAGGTGTAATGCAAGGAGCTACTTTGTCACCGTTGTTATATAATTTGTATACTTCACTGATTCGTAAATACGTGTCTAGTGATAATATAACTTTATTACAATATGCAGATGATATTATATTGTATGCCAAACATTGTAACTTGTCACAAGCAGTCAATAACTTAAATGAAGCATTAAGCTCTTTATGTACATATTATAAGAATTATTTAAAGCTGAACATTAATCCTCATAAAAGTTGTATTCAAATATTTAGTAGTAAAGTTGATTATTATGATAACTTAAATGTATCTGTTAAATATAATTCTGTAAATATTAAATTAGTCAAGGAAAAAAAATTTTTAGGTGTAATATTTGATTCAAAGCTAACTTTTAAGTCCCATGTTTCGAATATCATCCAAAAAATGCAAAAAAGTGTAAATATTATGCGTTGCTTAGCAAGTGTTACCTGGGGAATGGATCCAAAATTACTAAACTTAATTTTTAAATCTATAGTGAGAAGTCATTATGATTACGCGTTGTTAGTTTACGGGCAATTTTTAAGTCAATATTTACTAAAAAAATTAGAAGTTATTCAAAATAAGGGACTTAGGATAATTACTGGGGCAATGTGTTCTACCCCTATTAACTCTCTTGAAATAGAGGCTGGCATACCTCCAATTAATGTACGTATACGTTACTTAACTGAAAAATTTTATTTAAAAGTATTAGCAAATAAACATTTATTGAATTTATATGTAAATAATAGATTATTTCGATTTGATTATATTGATGAATTAAAACATATTTGTAAATACATAGACCACAATTATAAATGGGATTTGAGTTCATTGGATATACAAATTACTATACCTACAATTATTTCCAAGAAAATTTCCAATAACACGGAGTTTTTAAATTTTGTAAACTATAATAAAAAAGGATATCGCAGGATATACACAGATGGATCGAAAACAGAACAATATACTAAAGCAGCTTATTACGATTCGTTAACTAAATTTGGAAGATGTTTTACGCTAAACGTAAATGCTTCAATATTTACAGCAGAGGCATACGCAATATTTGTAGCATTACAGTACATAAAAGGAATTGCTGGTAACAATAATTTTTTAATAATAACAGATTCATTGAGTGTATTAACGTGTTTGGAACATTGCCATATAAGTTATAAAAACAATTTATACATTAATAAAATAAGAGAATATATATTTAATAATCAAGATATGCAAGTGGAATTTTTATGGGTTCCATCTCACAGTGGAATTTCAGGAAATGAAACCGTTGATAAATTAATGAAAATTCAAGTACCTCATACTAATAACTATGGTTCCCATTATGTTATGCCACCAGTTCCAATGACTGACTTTAATTCCGCTTTGAAAACTCGAATGTTTAAACATTGGAATGAAACATGGGAGAGTACGAAACAGAATAAAGGGAAATGGTATGCAAGTATTCAAGAAGAAATTCCCACAAGACCATGGTACTTTAAACTACATTCCCCGTCAAGGAAATACATCACAACTTTAAATAGACTACGAATGGGACATTGTAAATTTGGTGCTCATCTGAGAAGACTTAATTTAATAAATTCAGATTTATGTGAATATTGTGGTCAGGAAAATGGAACCCTAGATCATATATTTCTTTATTGCTCTGCATTCAATCTGTCAAGATTACTCTTAATAGATGGCTTACAAAAGATTTACAAAAAAGACGAAATTCCCCGCCTTTTGTCATCTATTTTGAAGAACACAGAAACATATGGAGTCGTTTTTAAATATATCACTAATACTATTGGACAAATATAAGAATATAAGAATATTAGACAAATATAAAAGAAAATGAAAATAAGATTTGGCTAGATGGTTAAAAAACCAAAGCCGTAAAACTTTTAATTAAAAAAAAAAAAAAAAAAGTTAGCAATCTGCAAATCAGTTTGCGAAATATTCTTTGTTTCTGATTATACTAATTAATTGGTGGTTTCTGTTGTAATTGTTCAAGCTGGCATCACGAAGGTTTTTGTTTTTTGGATTACACAATTTCACTCCAACTGTGTCCTATCGCGCAAATTTAAATAGGTTAGAATTTTATTTCCTTTAATTTAAACTCAAGCACGTTTATTAGAATACCAATAGTTTTGTTAAACAGAAATATTAACATATGACATGAATATTTTTTTTATAATTAGAAATTTAATTGTAGACATTGTGGTATGCTTCACAGCCATAACCTGGCAAACATTAACAACACAGAAAACTACTTCTACTTCATAATTCAATATTTACATAATTCATAAAATGTATTTATAAAAATTTTTGAATTGTTTCATTAAGTACATTACAGAAACTTGCAATTTTAAAAATAAAATTTCATGTGAGCATAAAAAACACTGAGCCATAAGTGAATTAACCTTTGCAATGTTGGCTTTATTTCCTAAGAAGTTAATGAATTTATATGAAATATAAATATGTGCCCTTAGTGATTATCAATAAATATATGTTGGAAGTTGCTTATTTTTTGGTATGATCCAGAAGTGAGAAAAAAGATAGATGACTTTTGCCATCAAAAACTCTAGTGACATTGAATGCATTTCTTTATTTTTTGTGTTGGTATTCATTCTATTTGAACATTGAGTATAGAGTATTTATTCTACTATAGTATACAGTGAACTGCATAAAAACAATCACACATTTCTACACACTTTATACAGCAAAAGATCAGGCTTGGAACTACAGATTGAGAGTATTATATGATGCTTGTGATCTATAAAATGCTCTCATATGTAAAAATGCTCTGAACATTATATAACACCTTTCAAGTAGTCGGAAGTGTTTTTATATTTAAGATTTTCCACTTTCATTATTATGAAATTCCGTAAGTTTGCTAATCAGTTGGTTATTAATGTGCTTATTCAAGTTTACTATAAAAGTAATGAAAAAAGTCAAATTATCAATTTTTTTATTTACTATACATAATAGATAAGGTCTCTCAATATTGTCTTTCTTAATAAACTATTTTACAGTTAGTATTGAAACGTCATAAACAATTGCTAATGACAATATATTTCAACAATATTGGGAATATACATGTGATTAAATTTCTTTAAACACAAAATGTCTTTAATTATAAATTCTTTGTTTAATTAAGTTAAACAAATGATAGGTCTCATTTAGTCAAACTAGTACTTAAAACACTTACTTTTACAAACTTATTATAAACTACTTAATTCCAAAGGTATTTTTTTCAATTCAATATAAAGCAAGTAGTTTAAAGTCTATATACAAAACTCTGGCAGTAAGTTTATATTTAAGAAAGCACTTAGATCTGAACTTTAATTGTTGAAGCTAAATTATTTATTTTGAAATTTCATAACTCTTTCAATTTTGTCAATGATGACAAATGTGTATGAACACCAGATTATATCTATGTGTATGTATATGAATCTTTGTACATTTATGTGTACAAACAAATGAATTAATATACATTAGTATAATGATTTTACTATATTTGTATATAAACATTTGTTTATATAATTATATAGGTTTATTTAATATATATTTAATTGTATGTTACTTATATTCCATTAAATTGATTCAGAACATAATTTTTTACAATAAAACCTGCATTGACTATTAGGCTGAATAGTTGACTGCTAGAAAATGCAATATATAATGTGCAATAATGATTATAAATGAATATATTATTACTACAGTTTCAGTGTGCAAAGGCGGTCTCAGTCAAGCATGTCATCACAAGCCGTGCGGCCGAGCCATGCTGAAGGCCAGAATAGACCCACCACAAATGGAAATGCAAGTGTAGTCAGTCGATATGATAACATTGTTAAGTCTCAGGAAGATAAAAGAGATTATAGGTGAGGTAACCTAATGGGATGAAATTATTTTTAAGTAACACTAAAAGTCTGTGTGATATCATTAGATTTTTTACTAAAATATGCTGTAATTTTAAAAAAAGATTGTAGTTTTTATGTAAGTAGTTTTATTAACTAATATGGGCCATTATTAAGTGATATTTTAATACTAGCCTTTTATATTTGTAAAAATTATGGTTATTGTTTTATCCATGATTTTTTACAAATAACACAGCATTTATAATAACCTCATAATAACTTAATAACCATCATACATTTTTCATGTGCTACAAAGTATAGTATACACATGCTCTGGCAATCAAAGGCACATTTGGCACTAATGGTATGAACCTAGCCTAATTAAATTAGCCTTAGTTGTTGACACTGGCACTGTGCAGATTGGTCGACTACACATCCATCTTCCTTCTCAGGTGTGGTGTGAGAAGGTTGCCTCACAATGTTTTCTTTCACCATAGAAAAGAGCTTAACATAGTGGCACATAGAAATTTTTCCTCATTACAAGGTCAGTTCTGAGATGCTCAAGTTTGTACTTTATTAACATTGGTAATTTTTTACGTGCACTTTATGTTACTGATACTGATTTGCTATTTTAAACTTGCCATTGTATATAATTGTAGTTATTATAACTAATATGCATTGTGTCCTTTGTTAATCATATTAAATCATTGATGAAAGTTGTGTTTTATTCCAGAGGATTACTGTTATCCAATAATTTGAAAGTGCTCCTGATCAGTGACTCTTGTACGGATAAATCTGCTGCAGCCTTGGATGTAAATGTTGGTAAGGAACTTAATTTTTCTTTACCATTTTACCAGCTCTTGATTTGAATTGGATCTGATGGAAAGTGTTTTTAAAATAGGTGATAGTGTTTTCAGAAATGAGATCGAAATATGCAATTTACTGCTTCATATGTTATATTGTTACTAGGCAATCTATCTGCCCTTGCTAGTATTGAGCCGCATCCTGCAATCTTTTGGTACATTTTATTGTAGACTTACCTACCATTTTATCCAGATGGTATCAGTTCTGCAAGCAATATGACTTTCTGTTGTGACAGTTTACAAAAATAATGAATTTTCTTCTCTGTTCATTTGTTTTGTACTTGACCAGGTTACCTGAGTGACCCTGAAGAGCTACCAGGTCTGGCTCACTTTTGTGAGCATATGCTGTTCTTAGGGACAGAAAAATATCCTGAGGTATTTATTTAATCACATGAATGGTACGTTTTTTATTCTCCCTGTTTATGTGACTATTGATTAAATTTGTGTATTCTTCATTTGTAGGAGAATGAGTATAATAAGTACCTGTCGGAGCACGGTGGGTCTTCAAATGCCTCTACCTCATCGGACCACACCACATACTACTTTGATGTCTTACCAGAGTATCTTCCTGGAGCATTGGATATGTGAGTGTTTGTATTGAAAGTGATTATTCAGAGTTAATGAATTCTTACATCAGAGTTTAGTACGCTTCCATATTGCTGACTATAACTTATTATCTATTTTTCGGGTGAAATCGTGGCTATATTGGGTAACATCTTTCGCCATGTTTTTGACTCTCCCCATTCCTTACTCTACAACAATCAGTACGTGCCTCTGTTCATTTTTGTTTTGTTTGAAGATGAGTTTTATTAAGTAAGCTACACATAATGCTCACCATATCATTAATTAACGATCAATAAAAATAATTGACTTCTGTACAACATTTTATAAAATTGAAATAACTTACACAATATGCAACATTTAATTTTATTATAACTTGCTGTTTTTCTCTCTATTAAACTAAATACCTATCAGTACCATGGTTGAAATTATTATGAAATTTTTTTGTACATATTTTGATATTGGATATATGGATTCCATTGTACTTCCAAATTTCTTTGAGATAGTAGTGGTGTCTTTGTGTCAATAATTTACTGTTACAGATATAATTTATTAGAATTGAAAGATTAGTAACTATACTCTGTCCATTATGTTATTTTCTTTTTGACAGATCGCGCGTATGAAATATTGTTTCTATTTTCAAATTATAGTACTACAGTAATAATATACTTTCTAGACGGGTAACGCCCACATAGTGAAGTGCTCTGTGCATAACAAACTACCACAGACAATAAGCAGTTCTTGAAATCAGATAAATCGATAAATTGTCTTCAAATCAAATATTTGTAAACTAGCTGTGCCCGCGACTTCGTCCGCGTGGAATAGTTATTTTGCGCACCTCAGCTGTTACCCGATCTTGACAACGCGACATATCCAAATTTGGTACCATAAAAACGGTCATTGTGACTAAACCTTAAAAGATAGACATATGCCGTCGCGGACTTTTTTTTAGATCATGTATAGAGGAATAATTCTTTCATACATATTTTTTGTGTATCTTAAACCGTTTTCGCAGCGCACGCAAAGAAAGCCTTCAAAAATGAATAATTTTCCCCGTTTTTTACACATTTACCGCTCTGTCTTTGCCTCCTATTGGTCATAGCGTAATGTTATTTAGCCTATAGCCTTCCTCGATAAATGGACTATCCAACAAAAAAAGAATTATTCAAATCGCACCAGTAGTTTCGGAGATTAGCGCGTTCAAACAAACAAACAAACAAACAAACAAACTCTTCAGCTTTATATATTAGTATAGATTATATATTAGTATAGATTTATTTATTTCCTTCTCGACAGCTACCTTACATTATTTATAGGTATGTGAATTTTAATATTAAAACGCATATGTAGTTAATAACATCTACGTCAAGTTTAAATCAAGAATTATGATCAAGAATACTTAGAAAATCACATACATACCATTTTTTTAACAAACTAGCTAGGTAATTGGTAATTCGCCAAAAATATAAAATTTTGCCTAATTTACTTGGCATGTGTAAAACTTTATTTTTTCATATATTTCTGATCCATTTAAGAGAGAAAAAGGAAAACTTTCTTAAATGGATCAGAAATATACGAAAAAATAAAGTTTTACACATGCCAAGGAAATTAGGCAAAATTTTATATATTTGGCGAATTACCCCAATTGGGTAATTCGCCAAATATATAATATAAAAATTAAACAAGTAAATTTATTTACATTATTTATTACATAGATTCATCAGATTCTTCTTCGTAAATTACACTAGACTCGTCAGTTGAGTCCTCTGTTACATAAATAACCAATTCTTGTGCCATCATGTTATCAATTGCAACATCTCGATCCCAATCAGACATTATTAATTTTTTTGTCCTCTGTACAACACTCGCCCAGTTTTCAGGTGTCACATCACCACACGCGCTAGTTAATAACTGCAACATTTTATTTGCTGTAAACGGCGGCGTTGTGTTATTTCTTGCTGCCTTCCCTTTAATTTGTGCCCATATCAATTCGATGGCATTATACTGACAGTGATACGGTGGGATTCTAATGACAGTATGTCCATATTCCGCAGCCATTTCATCGACGACGTATCTTTTAGGTATACGTTTCGAATTTAAAATTCTTATCAGCTCCGCTTTCAACAATGTATCAATATATGACAATTTATTTCATGTATTTGCAAAAACCAGATAAACGAATTTAATATTTATAATAAAAATAATATCGCTGCATTAAATCGATTAAAAGTTCTTCTTAAATAAAATCGATATTCTGTTTTAATCGAATCGGTAACTTGCGAGTTCATCACTGATTTCAAAATATCTTAAACTGTCAAAAAGAAAATAATATAATGGACAGAGTATAAATGGGATTTTGTGTGAAAGATGTCATCAGGGGATTATATATAACCTCACCTAGGGGATCCAATCTACCATAAATATGTTTTGGCTTCTTCATTATGAGAGATATCTAAAATAAAAAAAACACGTCAATACTGTATGGCGGATTCGTTACCCATACCTTTCGACCAGATGGCTAGTAATGAGACCATACTGAAATTTTTCATAGTAAAAGCAACTTATATGACTCATAGATTCGCCCAGTTCTTCATATCGCCACTGTTCACGGAGTCGGCTACCGGACGAGAGCTGTCTGCGGTGAATTCGGAACATGAGAAGAATACATCCTCAGACTCTTGGAGGCTGGATCAGCTCAACAAAAGTACCGCCTCGCCAGATCATCCATTCCACAAGTTTGGCACTGGTATGTGGGTATTTTCGTAAAGATATTATTGTTTTTTATTATATTACTAGCTTTCTGCCCGCGGCTTTGCCTGCGTGGATTGGGTCTATAGAGGGTTAAAGGTCATTTAAGCTTTTGCCCACGGCTACATATGGGCGGAAGTCGGTTTATGGCGCGAAGGTTTTATCGCGGCTCCCGTGGGACTATCCGTTTTTCCCAGATAAAAAATTCCGCAAAACCTTGTTCAAGGATCATTCTATCTATTGATGAAAACCGCATGAAAACCTGTGCAGTAGTTTTTGAGCGAAGCCTTTATTGCGCATCCCGTGGGATCTGTCGATTTTTCCGGGATGAAAAGTAGCCTATGTTACTCGGGGATAATGTAACTTTCCAAAGATGAAAGAATTTTTGAAATCGGTCCAGTAGTTTTGGAGCCTATTCATTACAAACAAACAAATCTTTCCTCTTTATAATAGATATACAGCATAGTTTTTTTTTATTAAATCTAGATTTAACTTGTACATTTTTTATATTAAAGTACTCTGATATCTGCTTGAATAATTATTAAAAATATAAACGAACCATAAGGGCCACTTACACGGGTGAAGTTTCTTGCCTACATATTGGAGTAAAAAATTACATCTGCCAAATATTGATGATTTAATTCGGTGTTATACCGGTGGGGGCCTCTATAAAAAAGAATGTCCCTTGCAGAAGGAACACCTAAAATATCAAAAAAATTACAATGAATACAATACTTGCTTACTAAGGACTAAACCCTACACAGTAACTAAATGTTTTAATAGATACTGCAACAATTTATTTACAGGCAATAGGGATACGCTAGAGAGGGTCCCTCGGGAAAAGGGTCTGAATGTCCGTGACGAGCTACTGAAGTTCCACGACACCTGGTACTCGGCCAATATCATGACGCTCGTGGTCTTTGGGAGAGGTAAAAATAATATTTCCATAAACCCTTAAATCTTTTTTAGGCTTCCATGATTCTATTAATATAGCAAAAACTATCAATACCTCAGACTTGTATGCGAGTTGCTAATCATAAAAAAACATACTATATAGTTTATTTAAATCATTCTTGTTTATGGAGATCTCATTTAAGGGTCTTAAGTTTTAAACAATTCCTTGTAATTAGTTTAAAAAATAGTTTCGTATATTTGTATAAATGCCACTATGTTATTGTCGTGATAATTATACGTTATAACTTTGTTATTTAATTATTCTTGTAATTTAAGTTGGGCTCAAACTGTTTGTCGAAGCCAACTTCCGTGATGCTGACAATATAAACAGAAAAATAATGTCCTTTTTTTATTTCATTACAAGTTCCTTACAAGACTTGTGAACCAATAATTAATTAGAATTATCTTTGTATAGAGTCCTTAGATGAGCTCGAGTCTCTGGTGGTACCCCTTTTCTCTTCTGTGGAGGATCGGTCAGTGACCGCGCCCACGTGGCCGAACCACCCGTTCCCGCCTTCCCGCTGCAGGAAGCGCGCCTATTGCGTGCCCGTCAAAGATCTACGCTCGCTCTCCATCGATTTCCCCATCCCGGACACTAGGAAACACTACAAGAGCGGGGTGAGTGTTAGCTGTTTATTCTAAAACTTTGTTATGAATGTACACGGTGTTTCAGGGTCGGCGAAATAATATTTGATGGTGTGTCTTCATCAGAAGTGAATGTTTTGTACAAAAAATATTAGCACTCATCAAGCTATTTTTTCCTTTACTTGATAAATTATTTTTTGATATGAGGTATCGAGAATCCAGCGCACAAGAAATTCTACACAGCAATCTATTGATTGTAACTGCTTTTACACTATTTATATGTTAATAGGTGTCTAGGGGTCACCCCCGGATGGCCGGGGGGGTGACGTCGTAGGAGGTTGGAGGGGAGGAGGCGGCAAGATCACTCCTCCCCGAGAAGGACTCCCCTAGCGCACCCAGGGGAGCAAAGGCTGGGGGTCCTCAGATGCGACACTCGATCCTGAGGGCCCCCTACAACGCCCGAGGACGGCCATCGCTGAGGTTTTTAGTGGGTAGGCCTCCCCCTTCTGGGGAGGAGAGCCCCACATAACCACCGGCTCTCCGCAACCGGGGTATGCAGTTCAATGCATTTTCCTCAGCAGAACAAAAAAAAAAGGTGTCTAGGGGTGTCACTTGAAAGTTTATTTGCATTTTTTAGTTGGCTAAGTAGGAAAGTATAAGTTTTTAGACAAAAACCTAAAGTCTATGTAACATTGTTACTTATGTTCAATAGTTGAAAAGATAAAAAAAATATAGTAGGCTAAATTAATTTATTTTTTTAACGCGGTAGGTATGTAGAATAGAAATTCCGTGGTATTGCTGGGCCGTGGATTGGGCGTTGTGTGTACGTTGTCTGATCCCTTACAACACACACTTCCCTGCAGTGACAATTCCTCTGCGCTCCAAGGTGTGTCCGGTGTAGAGGATGCTGGGTCAGATAGGATCGGCAGATATCTACTGAGTTTCCTTTTCTTACACGTGCCTGCGACTCCGGCACTTGATCACTGGAATCCCGGAATTTGGGCATTTTAGAAAATTCAAATTCCACACCAGTGACTGCAACATCACAACACTTGGAAAATTACAGTGCCAAAGCAGGGCAGATGAAAGCATATATAGTTGTTATGATGTGGCAGTCTTCAGCAATCAATCCTAACAACTATAAATAAGCTAAAATATGCATGAAATTAATGAAAAGTGAATTGAGAAGGTAGGGATTACAACATAATAAAACGTCGAGTATCAAAACAATGACTATTATTACCTTATTTGTTAGGTTTGAAATATTTCTATGGTCGTAATGTATTTCACAAGCAAAGATCGGTAATTAGTCTAATAACATAGTGCATATTATTTTATGGTATAGAGAAGCGAGTGAAAGCTGGTAACATGGTGAATGGGGCCATGCATACGTTTCTGAGTAGTCAGAAAATTTCAGAAAAAGCGCGACTAGCAGTGCATGAGGGCGTGCTGGTCCCAACATTAATGTACGGAAGTGAAAGTTGGGTATGGGAGAAACGACATGAAAGCAGAATAAATGCAGTAGAAATGAGAGCTTTGCGGAGTATGGCAGGAGTAAAACTGAGTGACAGATTGTATAATGAAGTGATTAGAAAGAAATGTGGTTTGAAAGAGGATATCGTGACAAGAATAGAGAAAGGGATGCTTGGGTGGTTTGGGCATGTGGAACGGATGGATGAAAGTAGACTAACCAAAATGATTTATGAAGCTGGAGTGAGTGGAGACACGAGACGAGGAAGACCTAGGCGAACATATTTCGAACAAATCGAAAGTGTCCTCAAAAAAGGCCAGGTCAGAAGTACCCGCAATCGTCGAGCATGTATGAGGAATGTTATGAAAGTAGATGAAGCGAAAGAGATATGTAAGGACCGTAGCAAGTGGAAGGACGTAATCTCTGCCTACCCCCGTGGGAAAAAGGCGTGAGTGTATGAATGTATGTATATTATTTTTTTCTATATGAAGGTAAACAGATAAACCTCGCAGTATTAACGGCTAAGCATTTACGATATTAACTAATTGAATGATTACAATCAACTTATGTATGCTTGCCCATCAACCACTTGCTATAAAATGAATTACATTACAATGAATTGATAATATAATTTACAAGTGTAGAACTAACTACAGCTAAGCGCTAATTAAATAATTTGCAACACTCACCCGAATCGGGGAATAGCACCACACACTTAATTTTATAATTGAATTTTATTTATATTATAGTTTAATAAAATGAATGGTAATATATTTGAAATAAAAATGAGAAGTTTTTTTTTACGCGGCAGTTGCCTTCGGTTCGGTAGCAAAAAGTGAAAGTCATCGCAGATCCATCCAGTAGCCGCGTTCACTTCCACGAATGTTAAAAGTTACAGATAATTAATACTATTTAATATTCAATAGTTTTTATTGCTAATTTATTGCTATAATTATTTTCCGTAAAAGGAAAATACATAAATTAACTTGACACAAAAACATTCATATTAGATGAATATGAGGATTTGCTGGCCTAAAGACGCTAGGCGTTACATCTATCTAATGTCTAACTTATATGCCTCTTAAATATTATTTCACACGCCCTGAAACATTCTGTATATGCTATAGCTATATATGGTGAATAAAATAACATAAATTGCGTATACTATTTAGAACCAAATATTAAACCCTGTTTCTCATACCTAAATACCCAGCTTCTAATTTTAAAAGAGCTCTTTAGGACAGTAAATAGTATAGAGCTACATGGTTTTTTATGAACATGTCTGACAACTATACATAAACACAAACTGATCTTGCCACACTCAAATCTTGCAATACATAGCAAAGGCTCATATTCGATGGCCGTAAAAATATTTAATAAGCTTCCTGTACAAATTAAAGAAATTGAAGACGATACCAAATTTGCAAAAATACTTAAAGATATTATTAATCAAGAGGTGTCATTACAACTTAGACGAATATTTAATGCATAATAAAACAATATATAACATGAAGATGACGATACGCACAATATTGCTATACCCTTACACGGTCATTATGTAGACTAAAGTATGCCTAAGACCTGCATCATATAATGTACATAATGTTTGCAATAAATGATTGAGTATTGAACTATGTGCTGTGAATCTCCATAACTATATGAATTATTCATGATAAGTATTTATTATATACTAGCTGACCCGTGCCCACTTCGTTGGGCATAATATTAATAATCCCCGAAGCGAGCACGAACGCGAACCGAATTAAACCCGAAGCCATCGCGCGCCGTCCGCTGCTTTGGCCTTCACACTTATGACGATGAGTTTACTTGTTTTCATAGATTCATAATTTTTCGTAATATATGACTAATAAATATGACCTAATGATTTGAATTATTTTATTAATATAAAAAATTAAATTGTCTATGCTAATGTTAAAAATATACTTTTTGTAATTTAAATAGAAAAGTTAGACATATGCTGTCGTTGACTTTTTGTAGGCATTTTCAAGCTCCACATTTTTTCTCTAGAATTCAAAAATATATCTTTCATAGTTAAGGCAGCGTTCGCAAGAAACGCTTTCATTCGACCGGTTTTTCTCCGATTCACTTTGCAAAACGGGCTACTACATAAAAGCCTTTTTATTTTTCGGTGTTTTATATAACCTATGACACTCAGCAATAATGTGGCTTTCTATTGGTGAAAGAATTTTAAAAATCAGTTCAGTAGATCCCGAGATTACCCCTTACAATTTAACAAACACACAAACTTTACTTCTTTATAATATTAGTATAGATATTGAAAATGATTTTGATTTTAACGGTATGTGGTGTAGCCAGGCCACTACCTGTCGCACCTGCTGGGCCACGAAGGAGCTGGCAGTCTCTTGGCGGCTCTCAAGCACAAAGGCTGGTGTAATAGGTAAGGTACTGCTTGTGTATACCACAATATCCCAACACCGATGACAGGAGGAACACTGTACCTCTTACCATTTCTTCCTCCCTCCTAAAGTACCTCCTTTCATAATAATAATAATAAAGCTTTTTTATTTCAGTATAAAGTATGTTTACATTTCAAAGTGTTAGTAGATTACTTAAACTAGGTTATTTTATAATAGGGAATATGCATGACTTTTTTATGTCTTAAATTATTCATTTACATTTTTATAACATAGAATAAAATATAAATAGGCTTGAAAATAGTCAAGTTTTATACAAAGTTAAATTGAAAACATTGAATAAAATTGAGCCGTTCAAACGGCGCCATTTTTCGCGCGCTTATGATGACGTCATTGGTTAGGGTCTGTTTGTTTACTAGTAGCGTTTCAGTTGCTTAGTACTAATTTTCAATTTTAATTAGCACACAAATCATGGAAGAAGTAAAAAAACCTTGTTACAAGTAGGTACTGTATGGTATCGAAGTGTAAAAATACTATCATCCAATACACCCGATAAAGTGTTTTTTCACATTCCAAACGATGAAAAATTACGTAAACTATGGTGTAAGATGATGAAGAGGGAGACTATCTTTATTATCAGTTTTATTTTTCTGTGAAGTTCATTTTGACGTAAGTATTCAATATTCACAAAAAGTATATAAACATATTTTACTTAAGTGAGCTTCAAACAATATAATATATCGTTAATATTAACAAAAAAAAAAAAAAAAAAAAAAAAAAAAAAAAAAAAAAAAAAAAAAAAAAAAAAAAAAAAAAAAAAAAAAAAGGTGTGTATCGGTAGAGTTATACATAGCGCGCTAAAATATATTGTATCGTTAAGACCATTATATATATAAATTTTATATTAATTTTAATAAATTTTAATTATTGTGTGTAGGGGGCCGGTCTGAGACCGGCCTACCCCCTTAAACTTCCCGCTGTTCTCTGGGCCCATGCGGGGCACATGACGGGGTGCGCTTTCGCGATTCAACCACCATGTGCTCCGGGTAACCTATACTGATACCTTTTTTTTTTTGTTTTCCCTGAGGAAAATGCATTAAATTGCATACCCCGGCTATGGCGAGCCGGCGGTTATGTGGGGCTCTCCTCCCCAGAAAGGGGAGGCCTACCCACTAAAAAACCTCAGGGATGGCCTTCCTCAGGCATGTACGGAGCCCCGGGAACATCAAGCAACTTTCGGGAAGCCCCAGCCTCCGCTCCCCTTCCTAGAAGGGAGCCCTCCTCGGGGGAGGCTACACTACCTCCCCGTTTCCTCCATCGATGACGCCCCCCGGCCACGGAAGGGGCGTGGTCCATCCCGGGTCGCCGTAGCGGTCGCGACTTTCCTCGCGCCCGCTGGCTGTGCTAACGAGCCCGGCGCCGCCTTCTTCGAGCGGGATCGGCCATCTCCCGACCCCGCTCGGCGGCCTCCTTCTGGAGCATCACTGCTTCACAGAAGGAGGCCACAGCCCTCAACCTCGCTCGTCCGCCAGCATTGCCGCAATCAATGCCGGCGGAGACAGATCTCGCCCGATCTAACCTATACTGATACCTAAGAACGGAGTTATTACCAGCAGTGGCTTATAGCTGCAAATGCTGGGAATATTATTTTGTAATGTAATTTAAAGTATATTACTCCATCCCACCATATGGTAAGTGTTAATAGAGACCATGTTGCCTAAAGCGCCAGTCCTTTTGTAAAAAGGATGCAGTTTTTTTTTATAAGATAGGGCAGCCAACGAGCAAACGGATCACCTGATGGTAAGCGATAACCGTTGCCCATATGGATCACCAGAGGAGTCACAGATGCGTTGCCGGCCTTTTAAATGGGAATATGCTCTTTTTTTTAATGTTTCGATATCGCATCGGCTAGGAAATACTGTAGGTGACAATTCAGTCCACAGTTTAGTAGTGCGTGGCAGAAAAAAAGTTGTAAGAAGGTTTCTCTTTAATATTCTGGTTCATTTGAAAGAACAGATACACAATGAGTTGGAGTGCTTACATCTTCGCTAAATATATAGCCCCACCCTAGAAAAGATATTTGCCGAATATATATATATATATATATATATATATATATAATATATATATATATATATATATATATATATGTATATAGTGATTTTTTATCAGTTCGAACATTTATATGGATGACCTTGAGTTTTATACTGATACCTAAGAACGGAGTTATTACCAGCAGTGGCTTATAGCTGCAAATGCTGGAATATTATTTTGTAATGTAATTTAAAGTATGTATATTACTCCATCCCACCTAATGGTAAGTGATAATAGAGTCCATGTTCCTAAAGCGCCAGTCCTTTTGTAAAAAGGATGCAGTTTTTTTTTATAGGATAGGGCAGCAAACAAGCAAACGGATCACCTGATGGAAGCCGTTGCCCATGGACCACCAGAGGAGTCACAGATTCGTTGCCGGCCTTTTAAATGGGAATATGCTCTTTTTTTTAATGTTTCGATATCGCATCGGCTCGGAAATACTGCAGGTGACAATTCATTCCAAGTTTTAGTAGTGCGTGGCAGAAAAAAAGTTGTAAGAAGGTTTCTCTTTAATATTCTGGTTCATTTGAAAGAACAGATACACAATGAGTTGGAGTGCTTACATCTTCGCTAAATATATAGCCCCACCCTAGAAAAGATATTTGCCGAATAATATATATATATATTATATATTATATATATATATATATATATATTATATATATGTATATAGTGATTTTTTATCAGTTCGAACATTATATGGATGACCTTGAGGTTTTCCCCGGATAATAGAATCTATCATAATTATTCACCTGCATAGTTTGAGGACTTACGAGGGCTGCTACTTATGTATCCGGAATAGAAAAATTAAACAAACGTATATGGCTAAATATGGGTTTATTGTTTTTCAAAGTATTCTCCGCGATGATCGATACACTTTTGCATACGTTGAAACCAATATTTATATCATTTTTTCCATCTGATTGCGGTTTCTCTGAAGCGTGCTGTTTGAATGCGTCGACGGCATCTTCACGGATCGAAAGTCGTTGACTACGTAATTCATTCTTTACATTTGGTAATAAATAGAAATCATTAGGTGCCAAGTCTGGGCTATACGGTGGATGACCCATCAATTCTATTTTTTGACCCTCCAAAAATGTATTTGTTTCGCGTGATGTGTGACAGCTGGCATTGTCGTGGTGTAGAATGATTCTGCGTCGCTTGTTGTTTTTACGTATTTCTTCAAATACTTCCGGCAAACAAATGGTCGTGTACCACTCCGAATTGACCGTTTTACGATTCTCCAGTGGTATTGTAGCCACATGACCATTAATACTAAAAAAGCAGGCCACTATTTGCTGTAAAGTGCTTTTTGCACGAGTCACTTTCGTAGGGTTCGGCTCATTTTGAAACACCCAAACTGTAGATTGTTGCTTAGTTTCGGGATCGTACGCATAGATCCAAGATTCATCACCTGTGTAGATGTTATAAACAGATTTTGAGTCACCTCCGTTAAATTTTTTTAACATATTCTTGCACCATTCGACGCGAGCTTCTTTTTGATGCTGAGTTAAGTTGTGCGGTATCCAATGCGAACAAATTTTTTTTACGAACAAATGTTCATGTAATATTTTATTAATGCTTGTCATACATATGCCCAGAGTAGCCTCTATCTCGCGATACGTAACATGACGGTCTTGCATAATTAGTTTTCGTACAGCTTCAATGTTTTGTGGCACAACGACTGATTTCGGGCGACCTTCCTTAACTTCGTCCGTGAGCTTACTCCGTCCACGATTGAGCTCACTAAACCAGTGATACACAGTGGTTTTTGATGGAGCTTCAACACCAAAAGTTGAAGTTAATTGATCTACGCACTGTTGTTGCGTTAAACCACGTCGAAAATCGTAATAAATCATAGCACGAATATTTTCACGTGTGATTTCCATCATTTCAGCGATATGACATTTCAAACTCATCAGAAACAAAACATTAGCGTACATAAGGAAAAAAAATAGCGGCCAGTATTTCAAAAAGAGAACGAATTTTACCATGGAGGTCATATATTGCGTTTAAAAATGTTGAAATCCCAGATTCCGGATACTTAAGTAGCAGCCCTCGTACTAAGTTAAGTCTAAGCCGTCTAAGTCAAAATGAAGCTTACAAGCCATTTGTGATATTTTTAGTAGACTAATGCTAATTAGTCTACTAAAAATATGTTTTGTAGTCCAAATAAAAAATAAGTATGTTACTTTCACAGTTTGATAGGCGGCACCCGTATAGGAGCACGAGGGTTCGGCTTTTTCGGGGTGCAAGTGGACCTCACGGAAGACGGTGTTCACCATGTGGATGATATTATCAAGATGGTCTTCCAGGTGAGTGCAGATTCTTGCATATTTCGAAGACCCGATACTACTGCGATTCGATTCACTACTCTGATAATGGCAACGATTTTGCAACTTTATACAGATATGTCAATTATATTTGTTTGGCTATTTAAACAGTAGTATCGCTATCTAGGCTTGATAGGGCTCTTAGTATTATTTGTTTTTTTTTATAAGACAGAGCAGCAAAAGAGCAAATGGATCACCTGATGGTAAGCGATAACCGCTGCCCATAGACACCCGCAACACCAGAGGAGTCACAGATGCGTTGCCGACCTTTTAAATGGGAATATGCTCGATTTTTGAAGGTTTCGATAAAGTACTATAAAGCCGGAGTGCTTTTGTAACTGTGTGCAAATATCAGCACAATAAAAGTGGGAAACTTCCGTTTTTTTTTTTGAGGGCGGGAAATGCGACCTTTTGCACCATGACACTGCGCTGGCAAGGTGCGGAGTCATGGTGCATAAGCCTGAAAAATTATTTGAGACATAAAAACTATATTTACCGAAACTATTCTTTACTTTTTTATGTTGGCGGATGAAATGATAATAATTTATTTAGCTGGTAATTAAGTGGACTGTATTTTTTTTTGAGTATTGTTACATCACGTTGGTCAACAATTAGGAAACAGAACTGCCTGGCCAGCGGGAGGGATTCGTTAGCGCGGGTGATAGGGTCGGGCGGGTCGATTAAGATGTTTTTTTAACACCTTTGCTCGTAAAGCTGATATAATTCCACCAGTTTTAAATTTGTAAAGCGGGTCATAAAAACGCGCGTGTTTCCAAAGCAAATAGTTAAGTTATAGTCCATACAAATTCCATAATAGTATTATTTGCCATTTCGCGCGCTGTTGCTATTCAAATTTCCAACTAATCGCCGCGCGGCGCCAGTCAGTAGTAAAATGGCGGGAAAGCAACAGTGTGCATTCACAGATTGAGTTTATTTAAATGTTTTCTTTTTCTGTTTCCTCGCAAATGTGTTAATAAACGTCGTACGATATACGTGCGTATTGGTTATATCTTCGGCTCAATTACGCCCTCGTCTTATTTGTATTTGCAGTACACATCGATGCTTCGGGCCGAGGGTCCCCAGCGTTGGGTGTGGGAGGAACAGCGTGACCTGATGGCCACCGAGTTCCGGTTCAAAGACTCACTGGAACCTCGCAGTATGGTCACCGGGCATGTGCATCTGTTGCAGGTATGTGAGGCTTCTGTTTCGGTGAGTATCTGTGTCGAATAGGACGGGAGGGTTCGACACATTGCCACCACTGCGCATCCGACCTCACTGAGATCTGTCTCCGCCGGCATTGACTGCGGCAAAGCTGGCGAACGAGGGAGGTTGGAGGGCTGTGGCCTCCTTCTGTGAAGCAGTGCTGCTCCAGAAGGAGGCGGCGCCGCCGCGGGTCGCTAGCGGGCGCGAGGAAATCGCGCCCGTGGATACGGCGACCCGGGAGGGGCTACGCCCCTTCCATGGCCGGGGGGCGTCGTCGGTGGGGAGATCTGGAGAGGTATTCTAGCCTCCCCCGAGGAGGGCTCCCCTGTATCGGCGGGAGAGTGGAGGCTGGGGGTTCCCGGATGTCGCTTGGCGTTCCTAGGGGCTCCCTACATGCCTGAGGAAGGCCATCCCTGAGGTTTTTAGTGGGTAGACCTCCTCCTTCTGGGGAGGAGAGCCCCACATAACCGCCGAGTTACGCATAAGCCGGGTCTTGTGTGTGGCTCCGCATAAGCCGGGTCGCCACAGCCGGGGTATGCAATATAATGCATTTTCCTCAGGGGGAAAAAAAGGTATGTGAGGCTTGATCCAAAAAAGTGGATTTTCCATTCGTGTCGATAGGGTAGTAAATGATAGATATATAGCATAGATTTTAATTTCCTTCACAAATACTGAATGGATGTATTTACTGATCGCCTAGTCTGTATAACGCGAAACCCTAATGCGCAGGAGTTCCCTATGGAAGACGTCCTGAGCGCGTACTACCTGATGACCGAATGGCGGCCGGACATAATCGAGGAGCTGTTGTCTCTTTTGACGCCTGAAAACGTGAGGGTGGCTGTTGTTGCTAAGTAAGTCTAGTTTTCTATTTATATGTTAAGTTTCAATTGTAAGAATCACTACATAGTATAAAACAAAGTCGCTTTCTCTGTCCCTAAATCTTTAAAACTACGCGACGGATTTTGATGCGGTTTTTTTAATAGATAGAGTGATTGAAGAGGAAGGTTTATATGAATAACAACATCCATTAAATAGTGGAGAAATACTGTTATTTTTGAGGTTTCTAATGTGATATCGTCAATAATTTATTTATTCAAACTATAATTTATTGTATACCACGTTCACGTTTTTCTGTATTGAATTGTATGCCCGTGCGAAGCCAGGGCGGGTCGCTAGTTTATAAATATGGCAAACTTTACTATGGCGAAGGTAAAATAAATGTAACGAAGTTTTAAGTTTGTAATCTAAATTACAAAAACATATATTAATATCACAACACTACTAATAATAAAATGGTTATTCACCTAAAAAGTTTGTGAAACACACATATAAATTTATATATAAGTTTGTGAACCACACATTTTATATACATAATAAGAATATTTCATTATCTTATATATAAAAATGAATCGCAAAATGTGTTGGTAAGCTCATTACTCAACAACGCCTAGACCAATTTGGCCAATTCTTTTTTGTTAATGTTCGTTGAAGTACAAGGAGGGTTTTTACAATGAGGAAAATTCGAATAATTATCGGAAATACCCTAAAAACAGCCCTTTTATTTTCTCATGCAAACGTTTTCTAACTAAAACGCACAGTCGAATTGAGCTTTATTGTTATTGTATAAAGTTCATATTGCAAGCACTCACTGTTGTCTAAGCAATGAAGGTGTGTTCCTAACATCAAAGAGTCAATTTGCGCTTTATTAACGCTACATATAGTTGAAATAGGCTATTTGACAATGCGAAAAATAAAGTGTCAATTACTGTTAACAGTATAAATTAAGAGTTAAAAAATGATTATTTATTAACGTAAGTTGAAAATAATGATTAATTTATTTTAAAATCCGTAAAGAAAAATTGCATTTTTTAAACGTTTGTCACGTGACACAAAACGCTCCTGATTGGTCGAATTTATCATGACGTCACTTGCTTGTAAACTTCGTTTGCCTACTTGTGTTGCGCCTATTGTGGTAGATTATCTCCGTTATATTAAGATTTTCTTTATATGCATTGTTTTTTTTGTTTTATTTGTACTATTTTACAAGTACTTTCAACCATGGACAACGATTTTGTAAAAGCAGACAGCAGAAACCTACCGCAAGTCGACGCAATCATGGTCGGATTATTTTTTAAAAATAATTCTGACTTTTATGCTTCGCAGCTAAAAAATGTAAAAACAGAAAAGTAAGTATAATTACACTTTACTGGTAACTTAAATTATATCATAAGAAAGTGAAATAATGATGAACTTCCACAAGAACTTATATAGGTTATAAATAATTAAGTTGTTTAGCACAATTTGTGAACATAAACGATAATTTGTTCACGTTACGTCGGTTATTGAATGTCTTCACATTGTTTAACAAGTTCCATTCCTTGTCGTTTAACAAATGCAGATCGGGAAGTACCAGCATCACACATTCTTTTAATGCGATCTGGCTGGCAATGAAATTTAAAAGGCAGAACTTTATCTTTTAAAATTATTTTCTGGCTGAAACCCATTTTGTACTGATAGTATTTTGCCATGTCATTTTCCATCTGTAACGAACAAACAACTTTTAGTGTACTGCTTATTGAAATCATAGGACTCTGTAGATACAAATTTTAACAAATATTATGGAAAACAGCGGAAATATTCGAAGTGAGTTGCAAGAGACATTCTGTGAAAAACATTAGAGGTATTATAACCTCAAATCAATAACGAAAATATTAACATTCTGAATGTAATTAATTATTACAAAATATAAATATTATGTTTACTTACATCGAAATGGTCTTCACAAAAAAAATATTTGTACTATTCGCTATGTCATTATGATCCCTCCGAGAAAGTAGCAACCACTTTCTTTGGAATACTTACAAATAGTTTTTCCGGAGTTTATAACGACGTATTTGTACATTTTGGAACTGCACACCATTTGTAACTCATTTTGTTACATAAATCACTGATAAAAAGTAAATCCAATCGCTCTTTCGTTTTTTGTTTACAACAAACAAATATATATGCCAGTTGTCACAGATCAGAATACAGGCAAGTGACGTCACCGACCTCATTGCAGCGCCATATTGCCAAAGTAGCGTTTTGGCACGCTATTTAAATATTGAATTTTTAATTCGATGTTTTTCAGCTAATATATACCAGAATTAAAAATAACAACTTTTACTGGGTTCCTTAGACTCTACTGCATAATATAACATGGATTTTAAAAACCTGTCAAATAGCCTATTCAATCATATCTATCAAAACAGTGTGCGTGCGTGCGTTGGAGCACAGAATACATCGTTGGTGGATTTAATGTCACGTTCCAAAATTGAATAGCCACAAAATGTAATAGGTCATTTAGACTTTTTTTGCGATTTGGTTGGCTATGCGACATTCTCTATAAAATAATTAGTAACAAAAAACTGCCACTGTACAAATCTTTTTGACAGGACGAAGTCTGTCGGGTCCGCTAGTATTTAATCCAATCAAGTTAAACTCCAGTTAAAATGTATTATTACAGATGTTTCGCGGACAAATGCAACCAAACTGAAACATGGTATGGGACCAAGTACTTACAAGAAGATATTGAGAATGCTAAAATACAGGTACCAATAAATACCACATTTCTGGATACGAAACTGGATTATTCATATAGCCTGAATGTTATAACATGACATGGTATCATTATTGAAAAAATATCCAACCATGTTACTTTTTCAGCCATGATTTTTTCAGCAGGCCATTTACATTTTCATCCATTCCAGGAATGGAAGTTGGTGACCCACCCACCGGAGCTCCACCTCCCCGCTCCCAACGAGTTCATCCCTTCCAGGCTGGACCTGGTTTCTGAAGATGATCCTACTCTGACGGGTTATGCGCCGGTTATCTTAAAGGTAAGATAAATTAAAGAATCTATATAATCAGTCCAATGTATGGACTCTTATATGGAATCACTAAGCACTTTGTTTTTTTTTTTATTGCCGTACGTGCCAGACGAGCAGCGGTACACCTGTATGAAGCGTTAAGGACTTAAGCAATTCCAGGGGTGGACACAGCTAAGAGATTAATCTCTTTAAGCCTTGTTTGAAGAGGGACATGTCATAGCGCGAGAGAAACACCGCAACAGGAAGATCATTCCACAGCTTACATGTCCGTGGACGAAATGATCGCTGGAAACGCAGCGTACTAGACGGGAACGGATCCAGGTAGAAAGGGTGAATGCGGCGTCGAGTGGTACGGTGATAGAATGGTGCCGCTGGTACCAAGTCAAACAGTTCCTCGGAGCACTCCCCGTTGAAGAGCCGATAGAACACACAAAGGGCTCCAAAGTCCCTCCGCTGCTCCAATCCAAAGTGACTCCAATTTATCCGTGAGATTTGTAGACGAGATGCCGGTTTTTTGTGTCAAATCTATCATATTCTTTTTCTTCATAGTTGTAGTGGTTATGGGAATGAAAGTGTGTCGTAGATGTAGACGGTAATAATAAAAAGTTCAACTCACTGGATTTTATATTCCTTCAACACTTAATTAATAGACGTACATACACTATGATTAGAGATCGGATAATCGGATGCATATTTACCTGAAGTTAATTTTTGGCTCACAAATTATGGAAGCGGCTTTTTAAAATACATTTTGTTAAATAAAAATCCCTGGAAAATACGGGACTGTAAATTTAACGTCGTGATATTGTTTAAAAATTACTAAATTAGCACGTGGTATTTATTTTCAAAAGACCGAGACTCCGGGCTCATTTATACAACTATGCATACGTATTTACATGAAGTTTAGTTTCAGTTCCCCGTGCGATTTATGAATGTACGATTTATTACACGAAAGTAGTGAGCTAGTTTGACTAAAACAATAATCAATTAAAAAATTGAATAAAAAAACAGAAGTGGTGAAAAATTTTATTTAACAAAACAATAAAAAGCCGTTTCCATACTTTGTCTTAAACTAACTTTAGGTAAATATGCATCCGATTATCCGATCTCTAACTATGATAGACACAGAAGCACAATATTTATAGAGTAAGAGGGAGAGATAGTACTCCTACTCTAGAGAGACATATATAAAAGCAGAGAAGGACAGTAAAGACATTATTCGTATACAAAGAAACAATTACTACTAGATGAGCAAATATACGAATAGCATACTATTTTACAATTTTTGGGTTAAATAAGAATCAACAAACCGTTTAGTCTATAACGACTCACTTTGACCTCTTCTAGCTATGCAATTCGTGTATCGATAAAGGTATCAGCATGTCAATATGCATCGATGTTTAGAAGTGAATTATGATGAAAAATATGTGTAAATTGATAAATAATTGTACATATATTGTAATTTAAATGAATGATTTTGGTAATGTGTATTGAATTACATTAAAGATCCCTACAATAGTTATAAAGATAGCTTCATATATCATATAGTTTAATTTCGAATTTATTTTCTGTGTTTGAAGTAATATTGCACTGTATTGTTTGTTGCTCGCCGATTAATATGTGATTGATATGGTGAAGTTGGGGTTTCGTTGGTGTATATGTTTTCAAATGTTCTTTTTTATTTAATGTGTTTCCTTTCATTCTTTCCATAGAAAATACTGAAGAAAGAATGTAATACAACGGACAATAGGTGATTTATTTCAAACCGAGTTTTTCATGCACCCTATTATTCTGCCGTCGAGAAGCGTCGCTGGCGCTTCTAATGCGGAGATTTGGGGAGGTCTGGGGTTGATCCTACCATTATTTTAGTTGGGCTTTATTGCACTTAGCCTCATAATGGCATCATTGTGCGTCCTTAAAACAAGTCCACTTCGCACTTGCTCCACCCATCCCAGTTCCTTCCAGAATGTTAGCCTCTTTACTAGGGCTAGTACCCTACTACTCTAGGGTTGCTACATACTCTGGCAGGGATATTAGTGGGTGAAGATGCATTTCCTCGGCCTCTATGCATCCTCTGCATAGTAGGAGACAATGTTTGGTTATACTAGGAATTTCTCTTCGGATTTTATCCTTCTTTATTCTGATGATGGTTCGGGAAAGTTTCTTAGATGCTACCGAAGAGATTTGGGGAGCTTTAGGGACGGGGGTAGGAGGGATATGTATTTCGATTGCTATGTTTTAACTATCTGCCGCTCCTACAATGAGAAGGAAGACATCATGAGGCAACCTGCATACGTCTACCAAGAAATTCCAAGGTGTTTGTGAAAACTCCAATTTGCACTGGAGCAGCGTGGTTGACGAATATGAACTGATAATAGCAACATGTATAATATTTTACTCGGGCAATTATAGTGACACCATAATTATTGTGCCAGGGGTTCCTTTAAGTACGCTGCTGCCAAAATATGGAATAACTTGCCACCACCCATTCGAATGTATTCATTTTCGCTACAGTCTTTTCGAAAGAAATGTCGTGAATGGCTACTTATGCGGCAATCCCTGGTAGTAATATAACATGGATGGACTGATCAAGTGCCTATTTTATTTTTTATTATTAGTATTTACTCAGTTTTTATTTTTCCTTTTTGGTAATATTTGGTTTTGTATCTCTAACACTGCTTTTAACAATAAATTGTAAAAGGTTGCGACAGAATAGCCATAGGTTGTCGCTAGTCGGCAACTACTGAGTTGTAAACCATTTTGTCTGTGTATACGAGAATGATAAAATCACAATGTTAAAATCAAAAATAATGTAAGTTTGTTAAGACAAATAAATTGATTTATTATTATTATTGTTTGGTTGTCAGGACACACGTCTGATGAGGATATGGTTTAAGAGGGACAACGAGTTCCACCTACCAAAGGCCGTGATCACGCTTGATTTGGTCAGGTGAGTGGTAGTTGGACATTCTATATAATGCTGGATGCCTTTGTTTTGTCGATAAAGGAGTATTCTCTTAAAATTGAACCACTCAAGTACATGACTTCAAGCAATCTTACTTGTCTTAGATTACGAACCCTGGAGTCGTGGGTGCGAATACTGATGTAGGCAAACGTAATTCTTAATTTTCCCAAAATGAAGTCACCATATAAATTATCATGCAAATCAAAAAAAAAAACATTTTAAATTACTTTTAGTACAACGGACATTTATATGCTAACTCTATGAGAGCTACATAAAAAAAAAATAAACAGGTACAAAGTGTTGAATATCTCCAGGTCAGCGTAGTTATCGACGAGAAATTTTATTCGAACGCGTGTATTCAACTTTTGACACCTATATCGATTAAATATTTTTTTAAAGTCCTTTCCTACTATTCAAAAGCAAAGAAATCTAGTTCATACAGGCATGTGTCAGTATATTTCTTCTATCTTACGAGATGTTTATACAAAAGTTATGAGAATATATATATATTTTTTCAATGTAAGTTACGTTGTCTCCAGTCCGCTTGCATACTCGGATCCCGTGAACTGCAGTCTGGCTTCGGTTCTGGTGCTGTTGGTGCGAGATGCGCTACAGCAATCGGCCTATGCAGCTGAATTGGCAGGGTTGAGGTGGTCTTTGGGCAACGCTAAGTATGGACTCACGGTAAGTTTACACAGAACGATTATATACCTGTCCTAGATTTTATAACATAAGTTACCGGTAGATATAAAATGTCGGAGTGTATAAGATCATATATGATACCATCATATGATAAATAATTTTACAAGAAGTTTTCATACAGAAGCAAAACAAATACAAAATTACTTTGTTTCCTATTTCAGCAATATCGTCAACCAAAACAATATTACTAGTATAGAAAGATTAAACATACGAAAAGAAAAATTAACATAACTACATATTTTTAAATTAAAAATAACCCCATATAAAAACCTAAGTTCCCTTTAAAAAGTAAATAAAATAATAATAGAAACTCAAACCTCAACTTAAAGTTGATACTATATGGGTGTATTAATAATAATCTTCCTATATATAAAAATGAATCGCAAAATGTGTTGGTAAGCGCATAACTCAACAACGCATGGACCAATTTTGCCAATTAATTTTTTAAATGTTCGTTGAAGTTCCATGATGGAGAAAAATTGGAATAATTATCGGAAAAACCCTAAAATAGCCCTTTTTTTGTTTTTGTATAAAGTTCATATTGCAAGCACTCACTGTTGTCTAAGCAATGTAGGTGTGTTTCTAACATCAAGAGTCAATTTGCGCGTTATTAACGTTATATACAGTTCAATCATATCTATCAAAACAGTGTGCGTGTGTGCGTTGGAACACAGAATACTTCGTTGGAGGATTTAATGTCACGTTCCAAAATTAAATAGTCACATTATGTAATAGTTAATTTGGACCTTTTTTGCAATTAATTATTTTTTATTCACAACGCCCTACCACCAGGGTGGCAGTTCTGTACAGCAGAATTTTTTGCACAGCCTATAAAATAAGTAAGAACAAAAAACTGCCACTTCACAAATCTTTTTGACAGGACGAAGTCTGTCGGGTCCGCTAGTTAAAAAAAAATATGTCGCGTTAGGGGAACGCTCTAAACCTTACAATTACAAATAGTTCAACCTAATCTAACTAACACAATGGCCCAATCATGAGGCTAAGTGCGGTGGAGCCCAGCTAAATTAAACTAATATTTGGAATATACTAGTGCCCAAAAACTGAGCTTATTTTGCGAAATATTAGCCTGTCGTTGATTCAATGCGACTCGGATTATAAAATGAAAACTATATATTTTGTAGGAACGGAAATTAGAAGCACCAGTTGGATGAAACTTTATATAATAAAACCACATTAAAATAAAATATATAAAAACAACTAAAATCACCTCATTCCTATATTTTCTTTTCTAATCTAACTAAGTAATCTAACATAGACGAATTTAATTAGAATAAATGAAACTCATTTTTTTAGATTCAAGATATAATATGTTACTTTTTAAAGCAAACTTGTGTCGATATATTTTCATTTACATTTTTCACTTTATACTTTTTATTCGTACATACTTTATTATAATGTACATTTTGTAATGCGAGCGTGACTCGCTTTCATTTGAGACCCGACTCGATCTATATTTTGCAGACATTCTATTATTCTTGAAAATTAATGATTTACCATAAAAAAAACATCATTACTCTTCACACAATATATATTCAATCACGCAATTACTTTTTTCTAAAACTTTACTAAATAAGTATCCTATAAAACTTATGCTTCTAGAGCCTCCAAACACCACTTCCCAATATCTAGTCATAGAACTCTTCTTTCATTTTAACTCATAAAACTATATTTGAATTTTGACAAATTGCTAACCATAAAGACACAATTCCAACCTCAAACACTATATAACCCCACAACTTTTAAACGACATAATCGATTTTCATTAAACATGTTAAGAACACTCGCACATAAGTCACCTTTGATACAAGTAATAAACTAAATTACAAATAAGCATGTTCCAGTGATAGCTATCGGAACTGTGTCGTATTTTATTTACAAGCTTTTATTTACTTTCACCTGTCCCGTTGTCTATCTGTAATCAAATCTTGCAACTTAAATTTGATCCACTTCCCGGTTTCCGATTGTGCTGAAATTTGGTATACACGTTTAGTTCGGATGACAATGCATGATTAACTGGGACGTCATTCTAAATCCAACATGGCGGCGTATCCAATATGGCGGACCAATTATTTTTAATGCACTCCTACAATATGGGTATCAAATAAAAGGGCTTGCCAAGAATAACTAGAAAAAAATAATGTTACGTCACTCTTAATCCAATACGGCGGAACACCAAAAATGGCGGATAATTTTCATTTATTCGTTCCTACAATATGGGTATCAAATGAAAGGGGTTGTTCTCAGCAAGCCTGTAGAGGTACTAAAAAGTTAAAAATAAAATTAAAAAAAAAATCCTTTTTGAAAACATACTTTTATTTCATTCCCTTATAATAAACTAGCTGGTTTAATCTGCGCATGATTAGTATTTCGAGTAGCTTATATTTTCACACAATATTTTTATACAATTCATAATAGCCTGTGTTATTTTGATGTATAAGCAATATTATTGTTAAGTTTATCAAATTCTATTTAGTAGTTTTAACGTGAAAGAATTACAAATATCCATCGATCGTTACGAACTTTCGTGTTATAATATTAGGAGCAGAAGATAACGTGATACTATTGAATGTTAATCTCTTATATATAAAAATGAATCACAAAAAGTGTTGATAAGCGCATAACTCAACAACATCTCCACCAATTTGGCCAATTCTTTTTTAAAATGTCCGTTGAAGTTCACGGATAGTTTTTACGGCGAGAAAAAAATCGAATAATTATCGGAAAAAAAACCCTAAAAACAGCCCCTTTTTTCCATACAAACGTTTTCTAAATAAAACTTATTGTCAATTTGAACTTTATTGTTATTGTGTACAGTTCATATTGCAAACACTCACTGTTGTCTAAGCAATGTAGGTGTATTCCTAACATCAAAGAGTCAATTTGCGCTTTATTAACGCTATATAAAGTTGAAATTCAATCATATCTATCAAAACAGTGTGCGTGTGCGCGTTGGAGCACAGAATACATGATTGGAGGATTTAATCTCACCTTTCAAAATTGTATAGTCACAAAATGTTCATTTGGATCTTTTTTGCAATTTTTTTTTTCACTACGCCCTATCACCAGGTTTTGCACAGGATAATTTTTTGCCCTGACTACAAAATAAGTAGGAACAAAAAACTGCCACTTTACAAATCTTTTTGACAGGACTAAGTCTGTCGGACCCACTAGTTTATTATAAATATTAAAAGTTTTTGTTAAATTCTGATCCCATAACAGAAGCCTTACAGAGCTTACTTTGGGACGTGAGTGTAAGAGTAAGAAATATTTATTTATTACAAGCTTTTATATTAGCTTCACTTGTAACTATGTAAGAAAATCTTGAACTGTTAATTTGACCCACTTCCCGGTCTCCGGTTGAGCTGAAATTTTGCATGCACGTGTAGGTCGGACGACAATGCATGGTTACATATAACCGTCGTGACGTCATTCTAAATCTAACATGGCGGCATTACCAAGATGGCGGATCAATTATTTTGAATGCACCCCTACAATATGGATATCAAATGAAAGGGCTTGCAAAGAACACCTCGATAAATAATGTGACGTAACTCTTAATCCAATATGGCGGACTTTCCCAAGATGGCGGACCAATTATGTATAATGCACCCCTACAATATGGGTATCAAATGAAAGGGTTTGCTAAGCTTGGTTTTTTAGTCGGAAAATAAATAAAAATTAAAAAAAAATTAATACAAGCTTTTATTAAATGCGCTAAAAAGAACAAAATAAACTTTTACATATAAAACCTTGTCGTAAAAAGTATTCTATAAGTAAGTAAATCTCGCGAACAGCTTTTATATGTAAAAGTTTATTTTGTTTTTTTAGCGCATTTAATAAAAGCTTGTATTTATTTATTTTTTTCTTTAAATTTTTTATATCAATGAAAACTAATTACAACAAATTGGTCCTCAGCTCACCATAGATGGCTACGACGACAAACAGCACAAGTTGTTGGGCAAGATTTTGGATGCACTGGTGGGTTTTAAAGCAAACCCGCAGCGGTTCGAGATCATGAAAGAGAACCACATCAGGGCCATCAAGAACTTTGACGCGGAACAGCCTTATCAGGTGAGGTCTGATCTTTATTTGCAGTTTGGTTATGAGTGGATTTGTATTTCATGAAAACAACACCACGCAAAAATCGCAACTCGCATACAAGGCTGACACACTCGTACTGACTCGATTGTCAGGTAATCACAAGATGGCCGCCGATTATTCGATGTCCCACCTCTATGTTTTTTGACGTTCCGTTTCATGTTTGCGAATTGCATAGTTATTTAAAAAAGATTTATTTTTATTCTTTATTTCATTAAATTAAACTAAGCCATACTGTCTTCGTTTTATAAGTAAAATATATTATGTTTTATTATTTTTTGCAATGAAGCTACTATGAATAAAAAATATTAAAGAATAAAAATATTTTTGTTTGTCAAACGAAAAATGCGTAATTCGGAGCACGATGAACTGTCATAGAGATCATCCTAGTTGAAATGGACTATAGCTGTAGAAGCGATAGCGTTCAAATAGATTGCTGCGTAGTATTCTTCGTTCGTTCAAAGTAGGGCTGTCGATGTCGTTAAAAAAATATTTTTTTTAGGTTGTATGGGAATAATAGTAGCTTGATAAGCGCTGATATTTTTTCTGCACACTCGTTACTAAATATTATCTCTTCCGCCGTAAAACATTTAATAATACTAGCTGGTGCCCGCGACTTCGTCTGCACAGATGGTAAATTGTTTTCCAATTTATTTGACATTTCGGCTGCTTAAAATCAAAACAGTCTTTTTGCAGTATAGTTACACTAAAATCGCTCATACTTTATTTTTTTTTTCGTGAATTTACCCAAATACATCTATAAAAACAGTATCAAAACTTAGTCTGCTTTACTAGGTTATGTGGATATTTATTAATGTATTTATTTATTTGTTATTTTTACTTTGCGCCAAATTCAAAGCATAGCAAGTTGGTATTTCAAATTCATAACTTAGTAAGTCGCTTGAGATGCTAGCGTTTTAAATTTGTATTCTGACATACTAAGTTTAGAATGTGTACTTCAAAGAAATTCTCGTAATCATGGCAAATTGCTTAGACTTGCTAAATTATATCTTATGAATTACGTATGAGATAGGGTGTTTTAAGGTCCACGTCGTTTCGGTAAAGTCAAAGTCAAAATAATTTATTCAATTTAAACCTTTACAGGTACTTATTGACGTCACAAGAATAAAAATATTAATAAAACTACAATAAATTTAAAATAGAAAAGACAATAAATTATTAACTAATTCCTTAATCGCACTTGTACATGCGTCCATCTTCCAAATCAAGTTTTAGAATATTAGATTCACAACATTAAAATTATAATTTCTATGAGCTATCCCACGAGGAGCAGGTAAGAGTCACATCCTAACTGATTTATCATTTAAATAATCTTTAACAGTGTAGTACCCCTTTACTACTACCTAATAAGTCGAAAAATGCCAAAAACCGTTATTTTTTTCACATTAGGTGTTACTAGGTTTTGAATTTGAGCAGCTCGTCATATTTTGTACAAGGAATTGTGTGGATAATCACATTTAATTAATACTAATATTATAAACATGAAAATTTAGTTAATTATGGAAGGATGTTTGTTACTATTTCACGTACAAACTACTGAACGGATTTTAATAAAACTACATTAATATAGCTTATACATCAGAGTAAATAACGTGAAATAAATAATCGGCCATTTTGTTTAAGCACGCAGTGTACCAGCAAGCGCTCTGCCTTTCCGACATAGTGTGGACTAGGAATCAACTTCTTGATGCTGCAAACAGTGAGTTATGTTTCCATTCCGTCGTATATATGACTACATATATGTATACATATATAAAACTAAAGTTATGCCCGCTTTGTCCCTTTTACTTCCTATTCTCGACTACGCTGATGTCTGTTACTTAGACGCAACCGAAAAGCTACTTAATAAGCTAGAGCGCCTTCAAAATTTAGCCATTCGCTTTATATTCAGTCTGCGTAAATTTGACCACGTGTCTGATTATCGTAAGCAGTTAGGCTACAGTTAGGCAGCAGTGGCTACCTATTCGCTTGCGTAGAAATCTACACATTCTTTCCCTTGTGTTCAAACTTCTCCACTATCCCCAGTTTCCAACTTACCTTCGAACCCGTTTTAAATTTTGTGCCGAAAGCCCAAGCGATCCTGTGTTACTAAAAATGTCCTTGAAATTCCTAAGTCCAATTCCGTATTTTTTTCAAAAATCCTTTTCCGTTCGTGCTGCCAAGCTGTGGAATAGTTTGCCCGCTTCCATTCATGAGATACCATCCCTTTTGTATTAAATTATATAATTATTATATATATATATGTATGTATGTGTATATATATATATTATATATATTTATTTATTTATTTATGTGTAAGTATGTATTTGTATATATATGCTTAATGATGTGTACATTTGAATAGGTTAAACACTTAATTACCCCTGCAATTTTAACGTCTTGCACCACTATTTGGGTTGCCTGGAAGAGATCGCTTTTAGAGATAAGTCCGCCCTTGTACACTATAAATAACTACAATTTTCATTTTTTTATTGTACAATAAAGTATTATATAATATAAAGATAATACATAAATTTCTGACAAATGTGTTTTAGAAATTTTAACGAGTGCTTTAGCCTATCAATCTAGCGAACCGCGACAGCAAAATGTCATGGGGTAATTTGTCGTATATAATGAATTCATATCGCATATGTTACATCTTGCTCTATCTGTTTGACTTATTATAATTGCATATCTCTCTGTACGGTATCGCTCTGCTCACGAACTTTATGTGACACTTACACTGTGATGAAGTGGCAATTATAGAAAATCTTAGGCAAACAGAGATGCAACATACTCGATATAAATTCGGCTATAATGGTATGACCATATTCTAAGAAGGAATATACACAGACGTCACGTGGAAAAGTTTTGAGTATTAATGTTAAAGAAACTTAAAGACAGAAGAAGATATAGATCGATTACATGAAGAATCACATATTAAGCTCATCATTGTACAAGATAAATACAAAAAGAAAAACATAGTACAGTAAAAAAAGAATGTTCAAAGGCGGGCTTACTGTCAGATACATTTCTTCTAGCCTTCTAGGTGTTACTTGAAAAATGCGAACAGCGGGGACTCTTGATTGAAATAATATTTATATTCAACTTTTAAAATATAAAATAACAGTCAATAATGTACAGATAGTCTACGACAAACTAAATAGGTACTGTTCTTTTGGATTGCGTTTTAAAGAAGGAATTGATTGACAGACACGATTATTGGCTGGCAGGATTCATATGCGCCTGAAAGAGGCGAGCACAGATAAGATAAAATATCGACATTTGTTCCCTCGCAGGTGTAAATATTAAAATCGAGATGACCATAAAATCTGGATACATCTGCTAAAAACGACTTTATTTAGAAAAAAACATTATAGGTACGGTTCCTAGAATATATAACAAAATTCTAAAAGATATTAAGCGATTAGACGATAACATTTTAAGACAACGCTTAAAAACTGTTAAATGAACATCTCTATATCTAACATTAACGAATTTTTAAAAGAAACAACTTTTAGGTATGTACTATGTTGTGGCATTAAGTGTTCAAGTTTTTGAAAACATACTATCGTATTAACGAATATTTAAACGACAAATATCAATAAAATATTACATTAAATTATATTTAGTTATTAATAAATTTTTATTTATTTTTCTTTTATCTTCAATTAACTTATCACTAGAGATCGGATATTCGGATGCATATTTATTTTTAAAGTTAGTTTAAGACAAAGTATGCAAACGGCTTTTTATTGTTTTGTTAAATAAAAATCCCGGGATTGCGGAATTACGCCCGGGCACCATTTCTGTTTTTTTTATTCAATTATTTAATTGATTATTGTTTTAGTCAAACTAGCTCACTACTTTCGTATAACACTCTTCATGTAATAAATCGTACATTCATAAATCGCACGGGGAACTGACACTAAACTGCATGTAAATACGTATGCATAGTTGTATAAATGAACCCGGAGTCTCGGTCTTTTGAAAATAAATACCACGTGCTAATTTAGTAATTTTCAAACAATATCACTACGTTAAATTTGCAGTCCCGTATTTTCCCGGGATTTTTATTTAACAAAATGTATTTTAAAAAGCCGCTTCCATAATTTGTGACTCAAAAATTAACTTTAGGTAAATATGCATCCGATTATCCGATCTCTACTTATCACACTGAATAATATAAATATTAAACACTTTGACATTATTTATTTAAATGTCAAGTGTAATTAGTATTTAATACGATTTTGACATCGTTTATATATATACGGTTTTTCAATATTGTATGTGTTACTTTTATTTGACAATATATCTAGAATATATTAAAATTACCACTTAATCTTATGACTATTTTTAATAACGAAGACATTATTATTAGAAAAAAATGGAAGTTTTATAGTTAAGTAGATTATCGCAGTTTCGTTACTGCATTTCGTCAAGTCAATGTTCTAAAGTCGTGAGAAATTAATTGCAATTCTCTATGATCTCTATTGACAGGCCTAACTGTTGAAATGTTGGATGAATTTGCGTTTTGCATGATGAGGAAGATCCACATCGAGGGCCTGCTACTGGGAAACCTCTCTAGGAAGCGGGCAACGGAAATCACTGACCTGATCGAAGAGAAGTATGTATATATCTATTCAGCTAATTTTACACGTGCAGCTGCTTACTGCATATTGGTTATACACTTGTCTAAAAAAACAGCAAAACGTGGCTTTTATAAAATAAGGGGGTAAAAGTTAATTTTAGCCACACGTTATTTAAAGATCTCGGATTGCTCAGTTTCTGTAAATCTTGTGGACTTTGTAATTACTTAATTGCGAAGTATCCTACGCACTTATGCGTGCGCTGCAATAGGGATAAGGTCATATACCTTGCCTATTGATTAATATTGCTTAGTTTAATAAGCCTGTCAAAGTTGTACTTATTGTACAAATTAGGCATCTTTATATGAAAACTAGCTGACCCCTACCCACTTCGTTGGGCATAATATCAATAATCCCCGAAGCGAGCACGAACGCAATCCGAATAGGGTATTACAGTCTAATTCAAAAAGTGTTTTAATTTAATCTGTTATTGATAAAATACCACAAAAAAATATAAATACATTTTTTTTATTCCAATTATTTCATAAAAACGTGTTTTAATTTTACAATTCAAATTTGGGCGCGAAAACGCCAATTCTCAGGCCGCCATGTCTGTGACGTCACGGGCATTGTAAACATTACGCTTCGCTGAAAGAAATAAACATATTTTCGAAATAAATAACGAAATATTTCGAAATAAATATTTCGTATAATAACTGAGAAACTTCGTTAATCTAATAAATTACACAGTAGACATGTACAACAAAAACCGAGGTTGTTTATTTACAAGTCCAGTGACGTCACAGCGAATGCAAACATGGCGTACAGCGTTTTTGACATTCGAAGCACAGATAAAAAAACTTGTATTTCAAATTGAAATATTTAATTTATTTTGCAGTTTTATGAATAGAAATGAATATTTTTCGTTTGTTTTTTCATAAATGAACTATAAAAACATAAATTTAGATTTTATTTTTCATAGTGCGTAATACCCTATTAAGCCCGAAGCCAACGCGCGCCGTCCGCTGCTTTGGCCTTCACACTTAAGACGATGAGTTTACTTATTTTCATAAAGATCTATAATTTTTGGTAATATGAATAACCAAAATAATAAATATGACCTAATGAATTAAATTATTTTATTAATATTAAAAATTAAATTATCTATACTAATATTGAAAAAACAACTTTTTGTAACTTGAATATAAAAGTTAGACATACGAGTATGTTGTCGTTGCCTTTTTTGTAGGCATTTTCAAGCTCCATATTTTTTCTCTAGAACTCAAAAATATATCTTTCATAGTTAAGGCAGCGTTCGTTAGAAACGCTTTCATTCGACCGTTTTTTCTCCGATTCAGTTTGCAAAACGGACTACCATCTAAAACCTTTTTATTTTTCGGTTTTTTATATAGCCTATATGACACTCAGCAATAATGTAGCTGTCTATTGATGAAATAATTTTTAAAATCGATTCAGTAAATCCCGAGATTACCCCTTACAATTTAACAAATATACAAACACACAAACTTTACTTCTTTATAATATTAGTATAGATTACAACATTTTGCGATCTTTTTGTGGTTGACTAAGGCTCGAAATCTGATCTTTTTTCTTTATTTTTATGTATTTTTTTAGACTACCCAAAGATGTAACCCCGCTGCTAGCTCAACAGTTGATGATGTATAGAGAGGTGGAGCTCGGGAAAGGTTAGTTTTTTATCTCGGCAATTTTTTTATTGCCATAAGAATTTTATTAGGTCATATAAAATATCTGTTACTTATGGGAATTGAACCCGTTGCGTAGAAGTCGATCACTAGAACGCTGCGCGTCGAAATTCAATAATAGTTATTTATGCAAGTGTTGTATAATCAGGGGTTTTAATACCTAATTATAACAGTTGCATACACGACTTTATCTACAATCATGATGTGAATCCTCTAGAAAAGATTCTCATACCATAGGGTGTTGTAAGAACAATGTAAATTCAAGAAAAGTCTAAATGCGAAGCATGTAAAATAAACAAACCTTAATAAGTAAAAGAATTATTCTACAAATTATTTTATTTTTTTTAATTTTAGCGATCTGGTGGTGAAAATGTAATTGCATGAGAATGTTCTTTTTTTTTAAATTCATAATGTCACGCGTTTGGATGATATAATGGTCATAATATCATTGAGTGTTTTAATGTTGGCAATAAGCTAATTGTTATAGGTTCTTTTATAGAGGATTGATATCATGATAGTAGATAAATATATTGAATTGCGACGCGCAGCGTATTTTTATCTTTCAGTAACATTAATCAATAATTAGCACGTTTTTAAAAATGCCTATTATCATTTAACAATTAATACATATAATAGGGTAGACGACTACAACTGATTATGGCCGTTTTTATACTATAATTGTCTGATTTGAGCAATTTATATCTAATGAATGTTATGTCAATATAGAAATTTCAGTTTAATTATTCATTTATATTGCTTTTAGATTTCTAAAAAATGAGCAATTATTATTTACGTAATTCTAATGAAACGAACACATTTCTAGCATTCTCACATTAAATTTAACATTCTTTTATATAGAAAGTATACCTATAAACGTACAAATGACAAAGTTATTTTAAAATTTGTTTATACGCTCATACAAATTAGGCGAGTTTACTGAGTTGTGACGTCACGATTGCAGTGTTCTTAGTATGCAGCGTTTTTGAGCGACCCGCGACAGCGCCGCAAACATGGCGATGTATCTTTAAAAGTAATAGGCGCAGGTGTACTGTTGGTTCTACAATATTTCTCACTTAAAAGAGTACTCTTATTATATATTGAATTTAAAAAATTGTCGTCTACCCAATTGTGATTATATTGTTTTTTGACTGCTCACTGTCGCCGTCTCCCTCAGACAGCTGGTTTCTCCGTGAAACAGAGAACTCCGTTCACAAGTCCTCGTGTGCGTCGTTGTATTACGCGTGCGGAGTGCGCGAGACGCGGAAGAATGTGGTCTTAGAGCTGTTGGCTCAGGCCTTGGCGGAACCGTGCTTCAATATCCTTAGGACTAAGGTAACTAGGTGTTTTTTTTTATTCCATACTGTGACAGACGAGCAAATGGCCCACCTGATGGTAAGTGGTAACCATCGCTCATGGACATCTGCAGTGCCAGGGGCACAGCTGAGCCGCTGCCTACCTGGAGAGAAATACTCTTTTTAAGCCTCGTTTGAAGTTAGACATATCGTAGCGCTCAGGAAACATCGCAGCTGGGAGCTCATTCCAGAGTTTGCATGTACGCGGAAGGAATGAACGCTGGAACCGAACTGTACTAGACAAGATCGGTTCCAGGTGATATGGATGAACTCTACTGCGGTGGCGGGTGGTGCGATGGTAAAAAGGTGACGAAGCAAATAGTTCCTCAGAGCACTCTCCGTTAAAGAGCCTATAAAGAACACACAGAGAGCCAAAGTCTCTCCGCTGCTCCAAGGTCTCTGTTGAGGCCGTAATATTGGGATCACCGATGATACGGAAAGCACGCCTTTGCAGGGAGTCAAAAGGGTCGAGTTGATATTTGGGGGCTCCAGCCCAGAGGTGTGAGCAGTACTCCATATGCGGCCGTATTTGAGCTTTATAAAGCATCAGACGCTGACTGGGCGTGAAGTACCGCTTCGCTCTGTTGAGAACACCCAATTTTTTACTTGCCATTTTGGCTTTGTCCTCCAAATGACTCCCGAACTGCACTGTGGCTGAAATTTCCACACCTAGAATCCCAATAGACTCGGACATACGAAGAGCGACTCCCTGAAACTGAGACACTACGATAAATGGGTATTTCTTCGCAGTGAACGCGCACACTTGTGTCTTCGTGGGGTTGAACTTGACTAAGTTCTCTGTTTTTTTTCATAGAACTGGTTCTATAAATTTAGCGCGTAGATATTTCTGTAAATAAACCCACGAAAATGCGTCAACGTCGTCTAGTAGTTCACAAAATGATGTGCAAGAGAAATTGAACCGTAAATGTAGTGTAATACGTTTGCTAATTGAACGTTAATACGAATTTTGTGTACCATAGCTTAAGTATCAACACACAATCTCAAAATTGAGAATTTTTCAGGAGGGAAATATAAAGCTATGTAATGTGTGATATGCTCAAAATGTGTTCTTTTTTGTATCATTATTAAGAATTTGTGAAATCTAGGTTACTTTTAATGCTTTCTCATAAGTTCACCACTTTGACTTACGTGGCGTCAGTAGAATGTCAGAAGCAATGATGTGTCTTTATTAAGACAGGAAATTATAGGCAATGTATTTTGGTGTTAGTAGTGCAGTACTCCGAGATATTTACGAATAGCGGCAGATCGAAATTAGTTTATTGATTCTATTAGTTTTTAATGCAAAATATAAATAACTAGCTGACCCGTGCCCACTTCGTTGGGCATAATATTAGTAATCCCCGAAGCGAGCACGAACGCGAACCGAATTAAGCCCGAAGCCATCGCGCGCCGTCCGCTGCTTTGGCCTTCACACTTAACACGATGAGTTTACTTGTTTTCATAGATTCATAATTTTTCGGAATATATGACTAATAAATATGACCTAATGATTTGAATTATTTTATTAATATAAAAAATTAAATTGTCTATGCTAATGTTAAAAAATATACTTTTTGTAATTTAAATATAAAAGTTAGACATATGCTGTCGTTGACTTTTTTGTAGGCATTTTCAAGCTCCACATTTTTTCTCTAGAACTCAAAAATATATCTTTCATAGTTAAGGCAGCGTTCGCAAGAAACGCTTTCATTCGACCGGTTTTTCTCCGATTCACTTTGCAAAACGGGCTACCACATAAAAGCCTTTTTATTTTTCGGTTTTTTATATAACCTATGACACTCAGCAATAATGTGGCTTTCTATTGGTGAAAGAATTTTTAAAATCGGTCCAGTAGATCCCGAGATTACCCCTTACAATTTAACAAATATACAAACACACAAACTTTACTTCTTTATAATATTAGTATAGATATACAAAATGAGTTTTTTTTAATAAATCGTTCCATACTAAACCTGTGTCGTGGGTGAAGTCACAAACATAGAATCTCACATGCGTAAATACCCAGACTGGAACAAATTTTTGTAGGTCATACAAAATATCTGTCCCGTGCGAGAATAGAACTCGCGACCCGTTGCGTAGTAGTCAATGACTAGATCGCTGCGCCAAACGTATCGTCAATTTATTGTTTTAATTGTCTCTACCAAGTCAACCAAGTGGCTTGTTACATAGAATTACGTTTGGTGCAGACAAATATTAAAACTGTTATATACAGGCAATCCTCGACTTACGTCGTTTCGATTTACGTCGTTTCAAGTTACATCGAACATTTTGACACTATTCCTTAAACATACGTCATTTGTTTCGATTTTCCGGCATAGGAGAATTCACTTCTCGCAAGGTCAATGTCCGTGGGTCAACTATTATACAAAAAGAAATTATGAAGAAAATGATCCTAATTTTGAGAGAAGTTTTAACGTTAATAACAAAATTTGTGCAGCCTATCACTGTTACCAAGATCTGTATGATAGCAAGAAGAAAGAAGCCAAGCAATCTAGAATTGATAGTTTATTTAAGCCAAAAGTTTAATTTATTATTTGTTATTACATATTTTGATTACATATTGAAGTTTTATAATTAATATTAAAATTAATAACACATAAATACCAAAAATAAGTAGCAATTTCATAAGTGCATATATAATTGTTTTAAGAACTTACTTTTAATAATAAAATATGTATGTATATACTTTGTTATAAATGCAGTTTATTTTTTAAATTTTCGATTCCGTGTGGAACCTAACCCTTGAGTTTTACATGTAAACATGTGAAAAAATATGTCTCGACTTACGTCGTTTCGAATTACGTCACGTATATCGAGAACCTAACATGCCGTAAGTACGAGGACTGCCTGTATTTTTACTGTCTACTAAATACATACACAATATAAAGATAAACATGATATACAATAAGTTTATCAGTATAACATAGTATAAAAAGTCGCTTTCTCTGTCCTTATATGCCTATTATATGTATGCTTAAATCTTAAAACCACGCAAAGGGTTTTGATGCGGATTTTTTTAATAGATAATGATGGAAGAGGAAGGTTAATAACATAACATACATACAATAATAACATAAGCACCCCACGTGTTTTGTTCAATAATATCAATTTTTCAATTGATTACTTCTAAAAGCGTTTTTTTTTTTAGTTTTTTAAGCTATTATTTATTATATACAATGTCACAGTTTTTTTCTGTAGTGTATTTAGAGTATCAGCATTGCACCCGTGCAAAGCCGGGGCGGGTCGCTAGTACGTATATAATCTTATACGTGCAAAGCCGGGGCGGGTCGCTAGTACGTATATAACAGGGGTGGCCAAGCACCTTGCTAGTCCGAGCCATTTTTCAAAATTTGATATTCTTCGCGAACCGCACGCAATTAAATACGTATGCAAGAAGGTATTAAAAGAAAATTTTTTACAGAAATTATATTTATTGAAAACATAAAAAAATACAAAATATGTGTATTGAATTTAAATTTTAAATCTTAAACACACTTATCTTACTTCTCTTGATAATTCTTTAAAATTTGGTGAATAATTGGTGACAGCACTTCTTAGTAATTCTTTGAGATGTTGGTTAGTTAGCACCGATCGATGTTTTGATTTTACGAATTTTAAAGTTGAATAAAATGATTCACATGTGTAAGTGGTTCCGAAAATTGACATAATTCGACAAGCAGCTTTCTTTAATTCTGGATATTTCGATTCGGGTACAAATTTCCAAAATTCAGTAGTTGGCGTGGATTTATATTTTAATTGAAGAGCTTGGTCTTCTTGCATCTCTATTATTTCCAATTCCCCAGATGCTTTTTGGGGCATAATTATATTTGAATTGCAGAACTCACCTTGAATTAAGTCAATTTCAAATGGATTCAGAAAAAACTGAAGGGACGATTTAAAATCTTTCAAGTCTTGAAATCTATTTTTGAAATCCGTCAATATTCCTTCTAGCTTTTCTATATACTCGTTCAGTTTTTCTTGCTTAATGTTGGAACAATTTTTCTTAATTCGAGGAAAATGACAATAAGTTTTGTTTTTAATATCCTTTTGGAAAAGTTGTAATTTAGTTTGAAAACTAAATATACATTGTGAGAGGTCAGATATTATTCTATCTTTCCCCTGCAATTGTAAATTCAGTGCTTGTAAATGTTCCATAGCATCAGTCAAAAACATTAAGTCTTGTAACCACTCTTCATCATCTAATTCTGAATAGATTTTTTCCTTTTCTTTTAGAAAAGAAGTTATTGGATCTAGCAATTCTACAAATCGATTCAACACATTGTAGCTTGATAACCATCTAACAATGCAAAAAAAATTAATGTCAGTTGGAAGTTCTTCGTCATTTAATTCTTGAAGGAAATTTTTGAATTGTCGATGATTTTTTGCACTTGTGCGAATGTAATTTACAATGCTTAATACTGTTTTCATAACTTCTGGATATTTTAAATATTTTGTTACGAGATGCTCTCTGTGAATTATACAGTGTATCGGTAAGAATTGTGGAACTTGAGAATCAGCTCTTAAAAGTCCAATAAGACCAATTTTTGTACCTAGCATTGCCGGTGCTCCATCAGTTGCAATGCTTACCAGTTTATTAAGAGGCACATCAAAAGTTTTTATAATGGAATCTAATGCAGTTTTAATATCCACGCCGCGAGTTGACTCTTGAAGTGCTACCAAATCTAATAATTCTTCTTTAACAACGAAATCTGAAGAAACAAAACGTATAAAAACTGCCAATTGCGGAAGATCTGTGATATCTGTCGATTCATCAAGGGCTAAGCTGAATGCAACACAGTTCTTCAAATCATTTTTTAAATTATATTCAAGAGATGTATTAATTGCAGTTATGCGTCGTTCGGTTGTGTGTCTCGAGATGGGAATTTGCGAAACAACTTTGTGCAATGCTGCATTATTTGGATCTAAAATTTTAAGTACATCTTCCAAGTTTTTTTTAATAAACTTTCCCTCTCCATACGGGCGTTTTGCACGAGCAATATTCCAGGCAATAACAAAACTGGCTTCATCAACATTATTAGCTTGATTGCTGAAGGTCTTCAATATTGACTGTTGTTTATTTAAATTTGATTTTAAAGAAGCAAGTTTATCTGATCTTAATTTAGAATTTTGTGGATAATGATTAGAAAACTGAGGATGACTGGTTTCATAATGTCGACGTAAATTGCCAACTTTATAATTTTTGACAGTAGATTTACAAATAACACATAATGCTGTTCCGTTATTGTCAATAAAAAAGAAATTCTCCTCCCACTCATTATTAAAACTTCTATTTTCTTGCTCATATTTTCTTTTTCTATTTTCCTTCTCTGTCATATTTTTATTTTTAAAAGAACTGTAAATAAATAATGTAATTTATAAACTTCAAGTTTTGTGTTATTAAAATAATAACAATACCTGCTAACTAAAAACTACGAAACAAATTATAATTAACTTGTAACGTGGTATTTTTGACTTTTGTTTTCTGCACAATTTGACCAACAAAATTCGTTTAATTTCACTATTAATTTACAAATCTAATTCTTGTTTACATATCCCATTAGGATTTTGTGACAGATAACTTTTTTTTTTTTGTTAACCTTTTGAGTGGGAGTAAGAATGAAGGGGTCGGAACCTGTACAGCCTCAGCATAAGTGCAATTTTTTAGTCTTAATTTATATTTCATAAATTGTACTTAGAACAACATTTAGTTTATGTATCTAGAGCACAATATCAACTGTCTGTTTCTCTGAAAGTTTACAAATTCAAAATCGGTTTGGAGTCGGTGCGTTGCCAAATGTGGCAGAATTCTGATACGCCGACAGAATTTTTGTGTCTCTGTAGCAGTTTACATAATTCTTTGAATTGTAACAGAAAGTGATGCCGCCGCATGAAAATATAAAGTCACTTTAACTAAATAAACATTTTGCTTTGAATAAGTTTGGTTACTTCCAATATAAAAAAAAAGAACAATAATGCATTGAATGAATATCTCACTCATCCTCTCGCACAATGTTATCATAACATAATAGTCGGCGGCGCAGACAAAGTCGTTCCGATTGTATTATCGGTCATCGCGCGCATCAGCTAGGAATTGAAATTTGTTGCAACTTTGCACTTAATCTTTCATACTTGTCAGTAATAAAAAAAAACATTTTGAAAAATATACGGAACGATAATAATTTCTTTTAATATAATAACACAAAAATGAAAAGGGAACTCGGGTACATTTATCGAGAGCCGCAAATAATCCTTCAAAGAGCCGCATGCGGCTCGCGAGCCGCAGTTTGGCCACCTCTGGTATATAATCTTATTGTCTGTGTGTGTCCAGAAAGAAAATGCACTTTTGAAAATTCAAGAAAAAATCTATATAATTTTGTAGAATAGATATATTATATATTTAGTACAATTATAAAGGCAATTAAATGATTTTTATAATAAGATCGTCCAAATTGTGTCCTGGACTGTTAGGGCATTCTTCCAATCTGGCATCAACATTTTGGAAAACTTTCGTCAGAATTTCCCTTGAAATGGGTTCCATTTCTTGTCTAATACAGCTTTATTTGCTGTAGAGTTGTTGATATGCGAACAAAAATTCCACTTTGCTCGCTCATATTGATACTTTGAATAAATGGGATGAAAAATACCTATGTCCAGGAACAACTGGGATACATCGTGTTCAGTGGCATTCGTCGGGCAAACGGTGTTCAAGGATTAAGGGTGATCGTACAAAGCGACCGCCACCCCAGCTACGTCGAGGACAGGATAGAGGTTTTTCTACGGGGATCCTTGGTAAGTATTCCGTTCGGCAGCTGGACTAGCACTAACAGTAAATGTAAATACGGTCGGGAGACTTGACATCTTTATTATCAAAGTTAGATTAAAACATTATAGAAACACCCAGGGCATAAATTGAAACGTGGGTAGATCAAAGTCTAAATAGTTTTTTGTGGTAAGGCCGTTAATATGAATCTTAAATATCGCGTAACTCGAATCCTACATGCAAAGTCTAATGCAGAATTGTAAGTTAAATGAGGGATTCGAAAGTAGATCTTTTAGAGCAATTCGTCGCCGACGCCGCAAAGGGGCGAACTTCATACAAAACAGTCTAAAATACAGCAATGTAAAATATTACTGCTGTATTAATTTAGTAGCTACGTCTCCATAGTATACTATTATAATTGATTTTTATCATTATAATAGTTTTTTTCTAAATAGAAATATAGCTAAAATATGCACGCCATCGGGGGAAAAAAACGTTTTTTTTTTTGCTCTCCTGAACAATTTTCTTAAATGAGATTCGCCCGTTTGCGGCGTTGGCGACGAAATGTTCCCAAACTTTTTTTGTCATAGACCTTTTGCCATGTTTTCCGGTTTTGGGTAGATCTCCTACTTACCTGATATTGAATGCCTACATCCAACAGCTTACAAAATTTTATAAACATTTATAATATTTTTTTTTACTTCATAGGTACTTTTATAAATAGCTAGCTTCCGCCCGCGGGAAATTAGTTTTTGTCAATCCTGGTCCCTTATGTCTAAGGTACCAAGATTCATGGTCTTATCTTCAATTCAACCCCTATTTCACCCTCACACTGTTAAAAATTTCGTCGAAATTTCATAAATGCTAGAACAAATGTTTAATGATATCTTATCAAGTGTTTAAATATAAATATCATGGTTTTATCTTTTAAAATTAAGAAATCCCATACAAACTTTCTACCTCTATTTCAACCCCCTTCATCCCTTTTTTTCGAAATAAAAAGTAGCCTATGTTCTGTCTCAGGGCCTAAAGATTGTCTGTACCAAATTTCATCAAAATCGGTTGCGAGGTTTAAGCGGGAAAGCGTAACAGACAGACAAAGTTACTTTCGCATTTATAATATTTGTTGGGATTTTATGTCTTTATATTAGAGGATAGTATAAGTAAATAGGTACTATCAGTGTATGTTGAGATCCATTATCGTGGACGACATTTTTGTTTCGCTGACCCCTTGAAGGTTGTCTGTCACAGACCCCTAGGGGTCGATATAGACCATTTTGGGAATCACTGTTTTAGAGTATAAATTGTTTTACGATTATTTTGAAACAATAGGCTAGTTGACAAAATTTGGAAATTCGTTTAAAACTATAGTTTAGTATCTATTTTACACCTAATATATATTATTTTTAGAAAAATAGGCCTTTTTCATAAGTATTTTGCTTTTTTAGAAATGAACTTGTAATTGACTTCGAAAAAGGCCAAGACTGTCATGGCGTCTTGAATGACGTCACTCCTCGCGAAACAATCGAGTTTGTTTATGTCAGTCAACGAGATCATTATAATAAATTATGAATCTCTCTTATTATAAATACTGAATCCCAATGTAAAACCACAACGATAAAAACGCCAAACAAATTATTTATATACAAAATCTGTGTTTGCTGCGAAAAATTTCCCAAGCATAACGGCGTCAATTTTGGGCAAATTACTGCCGTTTGCTTTGGTAAATCTTGATTGCATGGCAAATGTCCGTGTCTTTTAAGATAAACAAACTGTATTAATTTAACAATAGTCTCTGAAAACAAAGTGTATTGAAATAACCTGTTCAGTGTTCACTGACAGCACAGATTAGATAGATGATGTACAGCTACACTACAACCGGTATTTCGCGAGGCGTGACGTCACGCTTCTCTGATTGGTGTTTAATGTCACGTGATTAAATAAGTAATTTTGCCGAATTTAATTTCCAAAAATATTAGTAATCTTATATTATTTTAATAAAAAAGTAGTTTTTTTGTTTACTACATATCATGATCAATCATTAGAAACTCTAACCCATCCGATGCATTCTTAGTGGAAACAAGCCTATTCTACGTAAAATTATTCTTACGAGAGATATCGAGTCATTAATTCTGAGGAGAGACTTTATTTCTTTGTGTGATCTATCGCCTGTACTACGGACTGAGTTCCGATTAATTGTTTGACATGAACCAATGTTAAAGGCAGGATGTTTAATTCATCCTCACAAGCTATGAGTATTCTATAAGTAAGTAAATTTCGCGACAAGCTTTTATATATAAAATTTATTTTGTTATTTTTAGCGCATTTAATAAAAGCTTGTATTCAATTTTTTTTCACTTTGAATTTTTTAATAGATAAAGTGATTTAAGGAAGGCTTATATATATATTACATGCATAATATAGTAGAGAAACACTGATAAATTTAGAGGATTTTAATGTGATGTCTTATCTATATATATAAAAATCAATTGCTGTTCGTTAGTCTCGCTAAAACTCGAGAACGGCTGGGCCGATTGAGCTGATTTTGGTTTTAAAATGTTTGTCGTAGTCCAGGGTAGGTCTAAACGGTGAGCAAATAAGGGAAAATTGCGAGTAAGATAGAGTAAGACGACAATTTCATTTTCCCATATAAAAGTTGATCACTTACTTTCTGTCAAACATTTGACGGTATTTGTACTCTCAGTTCCACTCGAATTGAAGAACGCATTAAAACAAGACTTTTGAATCGACAACATAATATCAACTTTGCTTATAACATCGTGTATTTAAATTTCAAAATATAAAAATAATTAATGTGTTGACATATTTGATGGGTGCTAACCTATTGTCTATGGTAAAATGTCACTTGAAATGTAAACGCCTCTTTGCTGTGCACCTATACTATAATTCCTTAATATTCCTAAAAATCTAAAAGCAACAAATTTCAATAAAATTAAAAAAGTATTGTGTCGTGTGTTTGTGACTTACTAAATATGCCTCCAATACCTAATTAGGCGGTATGAAGTTCACCGGGTCAGCTAGTAATTACATAAAAATTGCACCCGTGTGAAGGCGGGGCGGGTCGCTAGTTTATTTATAAATCATCGTGAAGCAACCCGAATGCACTTGCATTGACATTTAAGGGTATATGTGAAGTTGAACAAAACGCACTGGGCCTGTGTTAAAGCCTAAGAGCCGTAACAGTCTGAGAGAGATATATAAGCTGCTGATCTAGATATAGCAAAAAACTTTTATCCCATAGGATTACCTGGAACAGATGAGCGAAGAGGAATTCCTGAAACACCGCGCCGCACTCGCCGCCCACAGACTGGAGAAGCCCAAGAGAATGGCGGCTCGCGCTGTGCACATATGGAACGAGATCACATCTCAGGTCAGTTTAAGTCAATTCATACTGAATGAATGAATGAATTAATAAAAACACTATCACTATGGAACGAGATCACATCTCAGGTCAGTTAAGTCAATTCATATGAATGAAGAGTAATGATAAAAAACACTATCACGTATGGAACGAGATCACATCTCAGTTCGTTAAGTCAATTCATACTGAATGAATGAATGAATTAATAAAAACACTATCACGTATGGAACGAGATCACATCTCAGGTCAGTTTAAGTCAATTCATACTGAATGAATGAATGAATTAATAAAAACACTATCACGTATGGAACGAGATCACATCTCAGGTCAGTTTAAGTCAATTCATACTGAATGAATGAATGAATGAATTAATAAAAACACTATTGCATATTATCTGGTGCCAGCGACTTCGTCTATACAGGATTAGTATTTCTAGTACAGTAGACTCTCGTTAATCCGGCAGATATCAGACTAGGGTTGTGTCGGATTAGTGAAAACACCGGATTACTGGAAAATTATAGTACATATATGTACTACATACATAAAAATACACAAAAAGTACAAAAGAAGTCGAGTTTTATTTTCAAGTTTTAAGTAAAAAGTACGTCTCCTTAAAAAATACGTTTTAAAATGCATAACTTGAACCAAATATAAGTATAACACTGTGTCCAGAAGTGTCAGTACGAATGAACCGTTTACATGTAGGCAGTGCATACGAGTAGCGATAGTAAATTTTGGACCGCACCATTAATAAATGCATGCGGCATCATTTTGGTAATTTATGCTTCCTATGGTCCTGTATACCAATTGTAAATTACTACAAAACTTGGTTCCCTATTTCACCTGGAGGGTAAGTCTGGACCTGAACAAAGCTTCAGCAGAACTCCCAAAACATAATCACTAGAACTAATTGACTAATTAAGAAGAAGCCGGTGCAATTCGTCGAAAATAGACTAGGTCTTTTATCTATAGGTTATAAGTGGTTCTGTCTGATGACTGGTTTTGGCACTGTGACAATTTATATTTTCAAAGATTTGCCTTTCCATAGATTTAAATCATTTATCAAGAACACTCTTATGAAAAAAAAATATTATACTGGTAAAGATTACTTCAATAATAATAATGTTAGGGTTTAATTAAAGTTTTTATAGATATAATGTGAACCTGTTTAAAATATAAAGTAAGTTGGGTTTAGACTATTTATCTGAGGCAAGTTTCTAATTGACGACTTTCTAACAATACAGGGAGAAAAGTAATATTTTATTGCCCATCATTACACATTACAATCATGACTTATGAACCCATGGGTTCATAAGTCATGATTGTAAAAATCCTATTTGAAGAATAAATTTTTCATTTTTATTTTATACTAGCTTCCTGCCCGCGGCTTCGCCAGCGTGGATTTCGGGATTGGGTCTATAGAGGGTTAAGGGTCATAGCTTTTGCCCACGGCTACATATGCGCGGAAGTCGGTTTATGGCTCGAAGGTTTTATCGCGCTTCCCGTGGGACTATCCGTTTTTCCGAGATAAAAAATATCGCAAAACCTTGCTCAAGAATCACTCTATCTATTGATAAAAACCGCATGAAAATCTGTGCAGTAGTTTTTGAGCGAAGCCTTTATTGCGCATCCCGTGGGATCTGACGATTTTTCCGGGATAAAAAGTATCCTATTATTAATCCGGACTTTTATCTTTACGACTGCAAAATTTCAAGCAATCGGTTCAGTAGTTACGGCGTGAAAGCGGAACAACAAACAAACAAACTCACTTTCCGATTTATAATATTAGTAACTAGCTTTCTGCCCGCGGCTTCGCCCCGGTGGATTTCGGGATTGGGCCTAGGAAGGGGGTCATAGCTTTTGCCCACGGCTACATATGCGCGGATTATTATTATTATTTATAATATTAGTATAGATTACACTGTTAGTAGCCCGCCGTGTTAATTTAGATCCCACGGGAACAGATAAAAGGTGTCCTATGTCCTTTCTCGTTCCGCAGACTATGTGTATGCAAATATTAAATATTATTAAATAATTATATTGTTATTTCTTGCCCGTGGCTCCGCCCGTCGTTGCTCCGTCCGCGTTAATTTCGATCCCACGGGAACAGTAGCTACTTTCTTCCGGGATAAAATGTGATATCCTTCCCCGTACCACAGACTATGTGTATGCAAATTTTCGTCATTATCGGTGCAGTAGTTTAAGCGTGAAGAGGTAACAAACAAACAAACAAACAAACAAACAAATAAACAAACAAACAAACAAACACACTTTCGCATTTATAATATTAGTTGGGATGATAAGGATTATGAAATAATGTCAGGGTTGCTATTCTCAATCTGTTTTAATTATAGCTAAAAACTAATGCGTGTTCAACATACTATTGTTCTCTATGATTTGATTGTAACGATACTTTGATCGGGTTTATAAGAATTGCAACTCATGCCACATTCGTAAATAAATATTATATACTAGCGGACCCGACAGACTTCGTCCTGTCAAAAAGATTTGTACAGTGGCAGTTTTTTGTTCCTAATTATTTTATAGATAATGTCGCATAGCCAACCAAATCGCAAAAGAAGTCTAAATGACTTATTACATTTTGTGGCTATTCAATTTTGGAACGTGACATTAAATCCTCCAACGATGTATTCTGTGCTCCAACGCACGCACGCACACTGTTTTGATAGATATGATTGAATTTCAACTATATGTAGCGTTAATAAAGCGCAAATTGACTCTTTGATGTTAGGAACACACCTTCATTGCTTAGACAACAGTGAGTGCTTGCAATATGAACTTTATACAATAACAATAAAGCTCAATTCGACTGTACGTTTTAGTTAGAAAACGTTTGCATGGGAAAATAAAAGGGCTGTTTTTAGAGTTTTTCCGATAATTATTCGAATTTTTCCCTTAAAAACCATCCTTGAACTTCAACGAACATTTTAAAAAAGAATTGGCCAAATTGGTCCAGGCGTTGTTAAATTATGCGCTTACCGACACATTATGCGATTCATTTTTATATATAATATATAAGAAGATAATGAAAATATTTTCTTTGTCCGACAGATGTACAACTTCGACCGGCCGCGAGTCGAAGTGGACGTATTGAATTCAGTTAGTCAAACTGAGCTTATAGAGTTTTTCAAGGTGAGATCTATTTAAGATAGAAGATATATATATTTTTTCATATTTTATATATTTTTTAGAAGATATATATTTAAAAAGTTCTCTACAACATAGAAACTCATATGCACATACATCCAGATCGGAACAAATTTTTGTAGGTAATACAAAATATCTGTTCTGTACGGGAATTGAACTCGTGACCCATTGCGTAGAAGCCGACCACCGACCGCTACGTTAAATTTCTCTTCTTTACTTGAGAAGATCAATGAGCTCAATTCTGATTCTATAATTATATTGATAAAATTAACCTGTGGTCAAATCAGAACTGATCAGTGATCAAATGTGTTAATTATCTGGAGGTCTTTGGAGGCACGTTAACAGCGTTTTCGATATAAATATGGGAATATGCAAACGGGTTGGTTTCAAACCCGCGTATCTAACACGCCTTGTTCACGAATTAACCGAATCAAATTTGTTTTCATCAAAGAAGAAGCTTTCAAATTTTGTTTGTGATTTTACATTTTTAATATATAGTCACGAACCAAATTTCCATACAGTGGAAACGGTCTCGTCTCCTATTACATCATTTTTTTAAAATATTTGTTACACTTACACCAATTAGCCTAGCCCAAAGTAAGCTCTGTAAGGCTTGTGCTATGGGATCTAGGGTAACGGATAGACATACATATATTATACATATATAAATAATTTTTATACAAATATATATCAACAACCATGACTAAGGTACAAATGCTCGCATTCATCACACAAACATCTGACCCCACCGGGACTCGAACCCGCGACCTCAGAGATGGCGACACCTTGAAACCGGTATACTATCCACTCGACTATGGAGGTCGTCAAATTCCGAAACATCATTTCAGCTAGTGATTGCAATCCGGCGTCATTTTCAGTACGGCCGGATACGACCGGATTCCCATCCCACCGGATTGATTAAATCAAGATGATTTTTTACTTTTTAGTACAAAATAAGTGAGTTAATCAAGTGTCACTGCACTTATATATAGGTAGTTTATAAAAAATAAATCACAAATATATAAAATGGACTTTATTTCCTAAAACAAATATACAACAAGGAAACAATCAAAATTTAGTAGTGTAGGTGTAGAAGACGCGCCAATTTAAACAAATAAATACTTTTTGATAGAAATAGTTGCACTTAACTTGTGGCGCCATCTATGTGCGCGCGGGTTGAACTATAGAGACGGTTTGGGAGGCTGCCGCGATTTTGCCGGAGCATTGTGACCGCCATTTTTTTTAATAAAATTGAATTTATTTATTTTAAGCCTTTCTTTAATTTTAATTATAGTAAAATATAGTTTGTTTATCTTAATAAAGTGTCTGGAGTTATTATTTACAATAGGTAACTAGTAATAATTTTACGACGTAACGAGTAGCTCAGTCTTTCTATAGTTCACTTTCACAGATAGACAATTTATAAGTAACAATATTCATTATCAAGTAACTATAATATGTAATAGATACAATTAACCTTAGGCAATTAACTGAAATGAGATCAAAATCTTTATTTGAGAATGCCAACAAACAAGTCTTATAGGTATTTATGATTATGACAGATACCATCATGATTACTAACTGCCAGCACCGGATCCGGTCTTCGGATCAGGTATTTTGGTACCGGATCCGGTAAACATTAAATGATGCCGGATCCGCCGGATTACCGGATACGTTTTTACGGATTGCAATCCCTAATTTGAGCCGAGGGACGCTTACTGCCTTCCCTAGGGATCTCCACACCGATGCTAGCATTGAGTGCCTTGCTGCGATCTTCATCTAACTGGTGGTTTTTGTCACTCGAGAATTACTTCGCCCCAATAGCTGTCAGTCAGCGAGCAATTTCCTTTGTCCACTGATAAGATTCAAAATTTTTCTGGATATATCGGCAACTTAGGTTCTCCTGTGAATGTTATTATTTTAAAATAAAAATTAACTTTGTTTAAATATGACTTCATAGAAAAGTTCTATTGAATCGTCCATATATTTTTCCTACCACCTATTCAGGACGTATTTTTTAGCTGATAAGAAGAATGGGCGCAAGAAACTTATCAGCTTTATCAAAAGTAATAACAACATTTACAATAAATTATGTCGTTATCATACAACGTACATATGTGTTTACAATTTATATGGTAAAACAAATATTTACACTCTAGAATGTAATGTCTTCAAATCAACACCAAGCATTGGCATCCTTTAAATAATTATTGACTTTGTAATAGCCCTTACTCGTTAGTGATTTTTTAACATGTACCTTCAACTTATGAAAAGGCAATTCAGCTACACTACGTGGAATCTTGTAATTTTATACATTTGCCCATAAACGAACCTCTAGTTTTTTTGTAGTTTAGATTCGATTATGCAAAGAAAAATTAAAAGATTGCTCTCTTAATGTATAAAAAGTTACCTATAGTTCTAATGTGTCCCATTAAATAGATTTACATCGGCGAAGATTCACCACAACGCCAGAAGCTATCAGTTCACGTGATATCCACCGCGGAGGGGGGTGCCGGCCACGCCGAGGGTAACGGGGAGACCGCCGATACCGACGAGAGAAGGGTGAGTATTTTTTTATTGTTTCATAAATCTACAAACAAGTAAACTGTAGTGCATGTGGTTCCTGTGAAAATTGCAACAAATCTATAATCCTTATAAAAAGCCACAGTAAAAGTTGGCAACATGGGTTTGTGTTTTTCTAATTTGTCATCAAACGCTTAAGTTGTGTATGTAACTTTATATTCTCATGTTTATTAATCTATGTAATGTATATGCTGTTAAATGAATGTTCATTCATACTGGATTAACAATTAATGCCTTAAGATATTTTTAAAGTTAAAAAGTAAATTGACGAGCAACAGATTACGAATTAATCAAAAACAAAAACTTATTCTTCAGATTCTTACAATCATCAATTTTTTCAATCACTTTTCACGTCAAAGATGCCTTAGACGTGAAAAGTAATTGTAAAAATTCTCTTTATTTCTTCCTGTATATTGTATTATTTATTTCTCCCTGTAATTTTACAGAGTCAATTAGCAGCTGACCTCAGATTAACAGTCTGAACTCAACTTCTTTTATATAAGTTCCTATTATATCTATGAAAGCTATAGTTTCATACGTTATTTAATACAGTCATACTATTTGGTAACGTCACTATTGAGTTATTAAAATCAAACTCAACTTTGGGAATCATTGATTTACTTCAAAACAATGATCAAGTAAGTCAGCGATTCCCAAAGTGGCTATATATCGACCCCAAGAGGTCTACGTAAGCGAAAAAAATATTTGGGGGTCCACGATAATGGATCTCAACGTACACTGATATAATGACATATACATTATTTATAATATTATAAATGCGAAAGTAACTCTGTCTATCTGTGTCTGTTCCGCTTTCACGCCAAAACTACTGAACCGATTTAAATGAAATTTGGTACACATATAGTCTAGAGCCCGAGACAGGACAGATGCTACCTTTTAAAGCAGAAAAGGGCTGTAAATGGTTGAAAGGAGGGGGTGAAAGGTTGCATGGCAGTATTGTAATAACCACTGAACCGATTTAAATAAAATTTTATACACAGATAGCCTAGAGTTGGTACGTCGGTTGGTCGGACGGACTACGTTTGGTATATACGGGGTAACCACCCCGTATATACCAATCGTAAAACCCGAGGATCCAAAGAAGGAAAAAGATAATTTTACCGACGGAAAACATATCCTCCTGTGGGAAATTCGAATATAACGCGGGCGAAGCCGCGGGCGGAAAGCTAGTTATTTATAAAAGTACCTATGAAGTAAAAAATGTATTATATGTTTATAAAATTTAGTAAGTTGTAGGGTGTAGTGGCATTCAATATCAGGTAAGTAGGGGGTCTACCCACCCGGGGTGGACCACGCCCCTTCCGTGGTCGGGGGGCGTCGTCGGTGGAGGAGATCGGGGGAGGTAGCGTAGCAGGGCAGCGGAGGCTGGGGGTTCTCAGATGTCGCTTGGCGTTCCCGGGGGCTCCCTACATGCCTGGGCAAGGCCATCCCTGAGGTTAGTGGGGAGGAGAGCCCCACATAACCGCCGGCTCGCCACAGCCGGGGTATGCAATTTAATGCATTTTCCTCAGGGGAACAAAAAAAAAAGATAATAACCTTTTTAACCTTGTTTTTTACCTTAACAGTATAATAACCTTTTTGGCAATACTAATTAAACATTGTTAGTCTTAAGGAATAGTTAGAACATAGATATAGATGGGGCTATGACTGTGGGGGACAAGACCATCTGTCCCCACAAAACGGAGAACTAATACCTATCTCCTGATCGACAAATGATATTGTTACACCGGTGGCTTAGTAAAACTTCAAAAGTGATTTTCTGTGACTTAGAAACGTTTTCAGCAGGCTGAAACGCATAAATTTCAATAGGAGTGAAAGAGATAGCAATAGTAGAAAGACACAGAGATAGTTAGAACATTCGAGAAGTATTAGAATGAGAAAACATCATTAGAAAGAGATAGACAAACACAGAATATTCGAGAAAGATAGTACGGGAATATTCGAGTATTGTGTATCGAGAATATTCGAGTATCGAGACAGTTATACTCGAAACGTCTCGAACGCGCGACGTATTGGACTACACATTCGAGTGTGTCCGCGAATGTTCTGGCAAGAGTGGCAAGTATCTTAGGGGACTATATAAGGCTGTGTCCGGCCGCCGGGAAGAGTATTGTTTTGCGATACAGTGCGAAAACATCTAAGTGATATAGGAGAACTAAGAAGCGACTTTCAGTGCTTTCAGTGAAGTTTGTGTACTAATTAATAAAAGTTCAGTGTTTTGGTAGACCGCCGTTTAATTTACTGACCCCAGCTCGTAACATTTGGTGTCAGAAGTGGGATCAGTATGCCGGTTCTACCAAAGGAAGACACGGAAGGAAGAATCCGGACAAGAAGCCAGCGACAACAGGAAGCCGACCAGAGACGCTTCGGAGCTACTCAGCCGCCAACTGACGAGGACCAGCAGTCAGTTATGGAAGCCACTCCCTCAACGTCGGCTGCCGCACCAGATTGGGCGGCTTTCATGGCGATGATGCAGGAGCAGGCCCGCCGTCAGGAGGAGCAAGCACGCCGTCTGGAAGAGCAGTTGCAGCGTGATAAGGAGGAGCAGGCCCGCCGTCAGGAGGAGCAGGCCCGCCGTCAGGAGGAGCAGACTCGCCTTTTGAGGGAACAACTGCAGCTCGGCCTAGACGAACAAATGGTCCTGATCAAAGATCTCCAAGCGACTTTCGGCAATAAGGTCAAAGTGATAGAAGATAAGGTTCTGCAACACGAGAACCGTCTCACCGAAGCTGAATCTGAGATTGCCGATGTCAAGAAGGCTTTGGGTAATCTGAAGGTCGGAGATGGGACAGCCACTATCGTCAGTGCCGCTCCTTCGGTGCGAGGGTTCAAAGTGCCACCTTTTGATGGGAGTTCCTCGTGGTCAGCCTATAAAATACAGTTTGAGGCTGTAATGGAGGCAAATGGGTGGACTAAAGCCCAGGCCATGACCGCACTCAAGCTAGGCCTCCGAGATCAAGCCTTGACAGTCCTCGAAGCTCTTGACAAGAAGGTGAGCTATGAGGAACTGTTGGAAGCGCTTGAGGCAAGATACGGCGATGCACACCTTGAACATGTGTTTCGGGCCCAGCTAAAAGATCGGGTTCAGCGTGTTGGTGAAAACCTGGAACAATGGGCCCTAAAGGTAGAAAAACTGGTACGTAAAGCGTACCAGTCCGCACCGACGTTAATTGTGGGCAACCTGGCACAGGCTTTTGTCGACGGCATTCGGGACCTCGAAGTGAGAGCTGCTGTGAGACTCGGGCACCACGAAACCCTTAAAGACGCTCTGGCCCATGCTCTAGAAGTGGAAGCTGTGAGGCAAGACCATCGGTCTCACCGTGTCAGGGAGGTAGTTGCAACACCTGTGCGTGACCGCTTCAAGGGATACAGCCCTAGATGCTACACTTGTGGCGAAAAGGGACACCTCCGATCAAGTTGTCCTAAGCGTAGCTCAGGGATTGATGAAGATGGGCCTCAGGAGAACAGGGCAGCTAATAGCGCTGTCCAACAACAGCAGGGAAACGAGTAAACGCCAGGACTGCGGGGCGAGTGCTGGCTGGTGTTCGCAGAGCCCCAAGGATTTCGATCTCACAAGCCCACGATGGGAACAGCCTGATCATCAATGGCGAGGTTAACGGAAGGCCATGTAAGCTGACAATCGATACCGGAGCTTCTCGCACGGTTGTCAGTTCCCAACTTGCGAATCGGTTTCTGAGGGACTTCAGAAACAACAGCCTGGAGCGATTAAAATTAGTAACCGCCACCGGTCAGCACATACCCGTCCGAGGCGAACAGAAGGTGGAGTTGAAGTTGGGTAATCAAGTTTACCTGCACAACGTCATTGTGGCTGATATTGTCGATGACTGCATTCTCGGACTAGACTTTATGAGGAAGAATGGTTGTGAGATCGACGTCAAGCAAGGAATTATGAGTTGTGGACGAGAAGAATTGTTCATGGAAGGAGCCACACCGGGGAAAGTGTATAGCTTAAAGAAAACCGCTCTACCCCCAAAATCAGAAACCATTGTGCCGGTTAGTCTCCCTTACAATTCTGGGAAGATACATCGATGTGTACTCATTGAAAGATTAGATCATGACCAGCCATGGAAGATGGCACGAACTCTGGTAAGAACCACTGGCTTTGCAGCAGTTCGTGTACTGAATCTTGACGATAAAGAACACGTGATCGAAAAGGGAATGTTACTTGGTACGAGTGAGGAGGTAGACTGGTTGCGTCGTTGTCAAGACACGACTCATACAAATGTCAACAAAAATGAAGGAATCAGCGTGTCAAAACTTTTGGAAGACTGTCGAGACGTTTTGTCTAAGGAACAGATAGACAAGGCTAAGAAGATGTTACTCAAGTACGCTGATGTTTTCTCTACTAACGACGAGGACATTGGGAAGACGAGTTTAGTTCAACACAGAATTAACACTGGGAACGAATTGCCTATCCGCCAGCGACCAAGAAGACTACCGATAGCACGGGAAAAGGAAGTGGAGACCATGATTGAAGGAATGGTGAAGGAAGGTGTTATAGAGCCTTCGTCCAGCCCATGGTCTTCACCCGTGGTGCTTGTTAGGAAAAAGGATGGCAGCATGCGTTTTTGTGTTGACTACCGCCGCCTGAACGACATCACAAAGAAGGACAGCTATCCATTACCCAGGATTGATGACACGCTGGATATGCTTACCGGAGTGAAGTGGTTCAGCACGTTAGATTTAAAAAGTGGCTACTGGCAAGTAGAAATTGACCCTAAGGACAAGAAGAAGACTGCATTTTCTACTGGAAAGGGACTATGGCAGTTCAAAGTGATGCCGTTCGGGCTGTGTAATGCACCGGCGACTTTCGAAAGGCTGATGGAGCTGGTACTCAGCGGATTGATTGGAGAAGCCTGACTGGTCTATTTGGATGACATCATCATCGTGGGCCGTACGTTTGAAGAACACCTTCAGAATCTAGAACGGGTGCTATCAAAAATTCGAAGCGCCAACCTGAAGTTAAGCCCTAAAAAGTGTTCCTTCTTCAAACGACAAGTAAGCTTCCTAGGATACGTGGTTTCGGAAGCGGGTGTCCAGACAGATCCGCAGAAGATCATCGCCGTAAAGGATTGGCCAGTTCCGAGAGACAAGACACAAGTAAGAGCATTTTTGGGTTTGTGTTCCTACTACCGGCGATTTGTGAAGAACTTTGCCGACATTGCCAAGCCTCTTCATAAACTCACGGAAGAAAAGAGAAGTTTTTGCTGGGATGAAAACTGTGACGTCGCATTTCAAGCACTGAAACGACATCTGTGTAACACACCTATTCTGGGGTATCCTGATAATGAAAATGAATTCATAGTGGATACAGACGCAAGTGATACTGGGCTAGGTGGTGTGTTGTCGCAACGGAAAGGAGATCGCGAAGTTGTTATAGCATACTTCAGCAAATCTTTGTCCAAACCTGAGAGAAATTACTGTGTCACGAGAAGAGAATTACTGGCAGTGGTGAAAACATTGCAGCATTTCAACAAATATTTGCTTGGTCGAAAATTCCATCTGCGTACTGACCATGCTGCATTGAAGTGGCTATTACAATTCAAGAATCCCGAAGGACAAGTTGCGATCGAGTTACTTCAAGAATATGACTTCGTGATTGAACATCGCAGTGGAAGATCTCATGGTAATGCAGATGCTTTGTCAAGAAGACCTTGCTCTGAAGACTGCAAGCACTGCGTAAAACAAGAGGCAAAAGCAGACCTACCTGTGAGAATGCTAAACACGGATCTCAGCAATGAATGGAAAGAAACCTTTCAGCACGCTCAGCAGTATGATGTAGACATCAAACCGATTCTCGAATGGATCAAAGCCGGTACTCCTAAACCTGCCTGGAGTGATATTGCGTCGATGAGTTCCATCACGAAGAGCTATTGGGCTCAATGGGACAGCCTGGTTATCCAAGATGAAGTTTTGTGCCGCAAATGGGAAACGCTCGAGGAGACCGTTGTCATCTACAAATGGTTGTACCCAAAGCCAAGATACCGGATGTTCTACAGCTGTACCATAACGGATGTTCGGGAGGTCATATGGGAGTGACGAGAACTCTGTTGAAAATAAGAGAACGATTTTACTGGATAAATTGCCGTGACGATGTTGAAGATTGGTGCCGCAAGTGTACTAGTTGTGCTGCAGTAAAGGGACCTCATACACGCAGCAGAGGTGCATTGAAACTGTATAACGTTGGTGCACCATGGGAAAGGATTGCCATAGACGTTGCGGGACCATTTCCGGAAAGTGAATGCGGAAACAAGTACTTCATGGTTGTGATGGATTATTTCACTAAGTGGCCGGAAGTCTTCGCTATTCCTAACCAAGAGGCTTCAACAGTTGCGGATAAATTAGTCCATGAAGTCTTCTGCCGTTTTGGAGTACCCTTAGAAATTCATAGTGATCAGGGAAGAAATTTTGAGTCTCAAATATTTCAAGAGATGTGTCGAGTTTACCCATAAAACGAGGACCACTTCTTACCATCCGCAATCTGATGGAATGGTGGAACGATTTAACCAAACATTGGAGAGGTATCTTGCAAAGGTTGTGTCAAACAGGCAAAAGGATTGGGACAAGCACATCCAACCATTCCTGATGTCATATCGAAGCGCAGTCCATGAAAGTACTTCGGTGACACCAGCATTTGCAAACTTTGGTAGAGAACTACGGTTGCCTGCGGATCTACTTACTGGAATTCCACCTGACGCCCCGCGGAATATAACCGAGTACGCGAATGATTTGCGCAACAAGTTGAACGACGTACACGAGCAAGTCAGACAATCAAGCCAACAGATGTCTGAGAAGATGAAAACCCGCTACGACCGAAATGTAAACAACAAGGGCTTTGAAGAGGGTTCGTTGGTGTGGCTACATAATCCAGTCCGCAGTAAAGGGAAATCTCCGAAGCTTCAAGCCAAATGGGAAGGACCCTATCGAGTTTTGAAGAGGATCAACGACGTCACGTACCGGATACAGCGAATGCACGTAGTCCCTGTAAGATTGTTCACGTTGACCGACTGGCGAAATACCACGGAAATAATGATGCTCGGGACGAGCATGTCTTAGGAGGGGGTAGTGTTACACCGGTGGCTTAGTAAAACTTCAAAAGTGATTTTCTGTGACTTAGAAACGTTTTCAGCAGGCTGAAACGTCGTTTCAGGCCGTTTCAGAAGTAGCTCTTTCACATACTAAAAAATCTAAATTACACCCAAGTTACAGTAGTTTTCAGGCGCCTGAAACATGTTTTCAGTACGTTTCAGGCTACCCTCTATCCAATGCCGCAATAACCTGAAAACCCGTTTTCAGGCGTTTTCAGGACCCCTTATGAGCCATTAAGCCTACTTCAGTAAAAGGACATAAATTTCAATAGGAGTGAAAGAGATAGCAATAGTAGAAAGAGACAGAGATAGTTAGAACATTCGAGAAGTATTAGAATGAGAAAACATCATTAGAAAGAGATAGACAAACACAGAATATTCGAGAAAGATAGTACGGGAATATTCGAGTATGTGTGTATCGAGAATATTCGAGTATCGAGACAGTTATACTCGAAACGTCTCGAACGCGCGACGTATTGGACTACACATTCGAGTGTGTCCGCGAATGTTCTGGCAAGAGTGGCAAGTATCTTAGGGGACTATATAAGGCTGTGTCCGGCCGCCGGGAAGAGTATTGTTTTGCGATACAGTGCGAAAACATCTAAGTGATATAGGAGAACTAAGAAGCGACTTTCAGTGCTTTCAGTGAAGTTTGTGTACTAATTAATAAAAGTTCAGTGTTTTGGTAGACCGCCGTTTAATTTACTGACCCCAGCTCGTAACAATATGTTACTTGTAGAATAAATAATATATAAGGAAATGTAAAAAAAAAGACTAACACAAACAAAAAAGAGTGCGGACCAAAGAGTCCGCAGAAAACCAAAAAGAGCTAAAAAAAACCTTTTTGTCTAGCTATGTTAACCATTGATTCATTTGTTACAGCCTGACGTGATAACAGATTTGGTGGAGTTCAAACAGCGGCGTCGACTGTACCCGCACCCGACACCGTTCACTAAAGTGCCGCGGAAAGGGTCGCAGTGCAAGCTATAGTAGCACTTATGTACACTGTATTACGGTCACCTTAGCGTTGTGTTAATTTCCTGAGCATTATCTATACAATTCGTGCAGGATACAACTGCGGCTATGTTCACTCTGAACTGTTACATAGCGATTAATCACTGATCTATTAATATAATAGTTGTTTATTACAGTACACCCGCTGAGAGAATGCATTTCTGACAGGTGACGTCAGTGCCTTACGTACATGGTAATAAGGTTCATTTTTGAATTATGTTAAATACGAATATTCTCGAAAATGAACTTTAATTCTACTAAGCATAAGAAACTGACACCCTTCAAAAATTCATTCTCTCGGTGTCTGTATTGTAAATTGTTTTACATTTTATTTAAATTGACAGAACTAATATATAATAAGATTGCATCTATTTTTTTTTCCTTGGAATTATGTAGTGTATTCACTGTAATGTTGCGATAACAAATTTTCTTGCCTTTCTTGTTATTAATTAATGGCTAGTCTAATTTTCTTAAAGATTGTTTTCTTTGAGAAATGTTAGAATGGTAAAAGGAAAATTCTTAAAAATCTCGATACAAAACTGCAATTTTACAGGCAAACAATTGCTATGAAAATGGCGGCTGTGTCCCACCATAAACGTTTTGTCATGTCGTGTTTTGGTGGTCATGATGCGACAGCTGTATATGTAGGATGTAAAATATATATACATAGATATATAGGATGTAAAAAGACCGTCGACAAATTGGATACCTATCATGTCTGCTTATCATCGACCTCATTCGTCTTTAAGACTGTTATGAGTAGAGATCGGATAATCGGATGCATATTTACCTAAAGTTAGTTTAAGACAAAGTATGGAAACGGCTTTTTATTGTTTTGTTAAAGTTAAATTATTTAATTGATTATTGTTTTAGTCAAACTAGCTCACTACTTTCGTATAACACTCTTCATGTAATAAATCGTACATTCATAAATCGCACGGGGAACTGAAACTTAAACTTCATGTAAATACGTATGCATAGTTGCATAAATGAACCCGGAGTGTCGGTCTTTTGAAAATAAATACCACGTGCTAATTTAGTAATTTTCAAACAATATCACTACGTTAAATTTGCAGTCCCGTATTTTCCCGGGATTTTTATTTAACAAAATGTATTTTAAAAAGCCGCTTCCATAATTTGTGAGCCAAAAATTAACTTTAGGTAAATATGCATCCGATTATCCGATCTCTAGTTGTGAAAGAAGTTTTAAAGTTATAAAAAAGATTTCGTAATGTTTGTGTTTTTGATGCAATTTATTTTAAAATGTTTATATAAATTTCTCGAACATTTTGTTGGCATTTTTTTTATATTTATACAATTATTTAACATTTTTAAACAAAATGCAAACGTAAAAACGCGCACAATTGTTTTCTTGCTTGATACGTAGTTTTTTAGATGTGAATGAATAAAGTTAGTCAAAATATTCTAGTAGACTTCACAGAGTAAAAAGTGAATAATGCAATTAAAATATGCGATTAGAAGAGAGATCGGTGGCCGAATTGTTTCATCGTTGTTGAAGAATGCGGTCCAAGTCCCGCTCTAGTAGAATATTTTCGTTTACTCTTTCTCATATTTATAAAAATCAAGATTAGAACGAAAACACATCGACGGTTAAAAGGAAAGGGATAAGCGACAAAAGATGAAATGTTCAGGAGAGCCGTTTAAAATTTTAGAAACATTGACGTATTTCCGTCATTTATTAAGATATTTTGAAAAGAGAAACAGCTATAAAATCAATCAATCAATAAAAATAGAACAGTTACTGGTATTCTTAGTTTTAGTGATTTGACGTTATTTAAAGTAGCAAAAATGACCAGAATTTTCCTTTAATAAATAACACCTATAAAATCAATCAATCAATAAAAATAGAACAGTTACTGGTATTCTTAGTTTTAGTGATTTGACGTTATTTAAAGTAGCAAAAATGACCAGAATTTTCCTTTAATAAATAACACCTATAAAATCAATCAATCGATAGAAATAGAACAGTTATTGGTATTCTTAGTTTTAGTGATTTGACGTTATTTAAAGTAGCAAAAATGACCAGAATTTTCCTTTGTTAGCTAAAATAACACTATGAACATGTTTTTTTTTTTTGCTGGCTAGTTACAAAGAATAAACAAGCAGATAAAGATGAAAACTATTATAAACTTACTATTTTAATACATGCAAGTTATGCGTGCAAAAAGTAAAAATCGTGCCAGCGCTATAATTTTTAATTAATGTTATGCTTCGTTTTGATGTATACGTAATTTTTGGTACATGCTCTATCAAGCCGGAATCTACTTATGAGAACATTCTTTCTAATATTATAAATACGAAAGTTTATGAGTATGGATGAATATTTGTTACTATTTCAAGCGAAAACTACTGAATGGATTTGAATTAAATTTGATATGGCAATAGTTTGAACCCCAGGGAGGAATATAGGATAGAATCTGTTTGTCTGTCCTATTGGAAAATCTGGTATGATGCGGGCGAAGCCGCAGGCGGAATACTCATATAAAGTGATGGCTACATATTTTATTACAGATCTTATTGTATATGAATAAGAACCATATCATTTTAGGGTATGTATCAAATATCTTGTGAAATGCTATATTACGTACTAGCTGACCCGTGCCCACTTAATAGTCCATTTTTAGTACAGAGTGTTATGTTTAAATTTCTAACTGTAATATTGAAAAATACAACTTTTTGTAACTTAAATATAAAAGTTAGACATATGCTGTAGTTGACTTTTTTGAAAGCATTTTCAAAGTCCATATCTTTTCTCTAGAACCCAAAAATATATCTTTCATAGTTAAGGCAGCTTCGTAAGAAACGCTTTAATTCAACCGTTTTTTCTCCGATTCACTTTGCAAAACGGAATACCATGTAAAAGCCTCTTCATTTTTCGGGTTTTTATATAACCTATGACATTCAGCAATAATGGGCCTTTCTATTGGTAAAAGAATTTTTAAAATCGTTGCATTAGATCCCGAGATTACCCCTTACAATTTAACAAATATATAATTTAACAAATATATATTGTACAAACACACAAACTTTACTTCTTTATAATATTAGTATAGATTGGGGGTCTATTTACAGCCTGTAGAATTCAATAAAAGTTATCATTCGGTTGTTTAGAGATGTCTTGAAAAAATTGAATTTGCAATTGGTGAAACGGAATGCGGTCGGAGGCCGTAATTTGTTATTTTTGTATATTTGTATGTTACATTAATAGATATGTTAAGTTATTGACATATAGAGAATTATTCAATAGCTTGTACAGTTGTAAGTTGCCATTTGTCTTACATAGCCATAACGAACATATTAATGCATGTGTTCCTAGTAAGTAAAATAAGGTAACATAAAAACAGTGATCATTTTTTAATTGTGTATGTTATTCCAAAACACCGCTGCTGATTTCTGTATCTGTAATTTTAATAAAAATTAATATCGAATGAAATAAATCGAAAAAAAAAAATATTTAATTGATTGGTGTCGGATTGCTTATTAAAATTTACCCGCAACTGACAGTACTTTTTATAAAATGTTACAACATTTATCAGAGTACAATGGAATGGTTTATGGCATGGAATCATTCTTATTATAGTTCTAAAAACTTTTAGGTGCCACACCTATTTGGTGCCAGTATATACATGCATAGGACGGAACCTATGTCAATGTATATATAGAAGTTTTAGAAATCCCAAATATTATATCCTTTACATTTATGGTATCAATCGATAGATATAATTTAAGATAAAATTTCAATGAAATATAATATTTTATTTGTACTTATTAAAATGAAAGAAGAGAAAACAAATTTTAAAAAATTCGGCCTAAGTTATCTGCTTTATTAGGCCTAAAATATGTATCGCTTTTGTACCTAACAGTCATATATAAAGTTTACTAAACAGTAATAAACAATCTACATATTATATAATATATGTATATATATAAATTTTGTTAATATAAAATATTATAATTGAATAAATGAAAAGAAAAAATAAAATCATTTCAATATATTTATTGTAAAAGTACACCTCTATCTTTTTATGACGGAAATAAAGAAGATTCCGTTTCTTCTTTTTAATGGAAAAGTGCTCCTGGTAAATGGCCTAAAATAACTTTTTTCCATTATGATCGGAAAGAATTGTGATTTAAGAATGTGGTTATTATTTGTTGTATATATTTAATTGTATATTGTCTTTAAAACTTACAATCAGCGAAGATTGTTAGCAAGTATGAACAGTTTGTGAAACGTAAGAGTTTACTTTTAACTCTGAAGATGCACTTATTTTGTCAGAGAAAAATGTATGTTCGTCTTGGAAGCAACGTGTTTTTAAGTTCATGTGACGTACTTAAACCTGTCTACAATGGAAATTATAGTCCAGAATCGTTTGTTTCATTTCACCTTAAAAACACCCTTTTGCTCCCTCGGCAAACTTCCCCGCGTTCCTACTCTTTGTAAGTGACAAAGCTGATTGTGGTACCACGTTAAATCACTAGGGATATTGTCAATTATTTTATAGAAAAATTCAGTTGTAATGAAGTCAAATTTTGTAATTTGTCTAAATATTTATTATTACAATACAATATACTAATGTCATATATATTCATCGCATTCTAGTCCCAATGTAAGTATAATTAGCAACTAATAAGTTACACGTATTAAAATTATCATAATTATCTATTTAAATTAAATTGAACTGGATTTAATTACACACACATATATATATACAGGGCGTCCCACGGCCATGCCACACGGAGGGAAAGTATATTAAATATTGAACGTAGGATATTTTACTAAAAGAAGACATCATTTTATTTTTAATAATAAGTAGAACTGCATTCACAGATTTTTTTAAAAATCGCCTACTTCGACCGGAATCGAACCCGCCAAATGTGATAGAAAACTTACTTGTATTTTATAATAGCGTTTGAAAGGGCTACTCATAAGCATTATTTTTTCCTAAATAACCTAGCATATTAAATGAAGCTAAGATTATAAAATTTTTCATTTTATTTAAAATTTTGTTTAGGGGAATTTCCTCTGACTTGGCCATGCTTCCAACAATTAACATTATCATTTCAAAGACCTACCCACTTGAGATATGAGATTTCCGTGGTGTGAGTACATAATAAAGTAATAGATGAAGTGTAGTATGTACTTGTATGCATTTCTTCATGTGCTCACAATTACCATGCAATGGCTGATATTAGTAAAAATAAATAATTCGAAAATGGAACACGTAAATTTTCAAGCGTCTGTTCTTTTGTTTATTGTAAGTTTCATTTTCGTCTATTAGCAATTTTTGTGTTAATTTACTTACCATGGCGTACCAAAATAATTTGGATTTAATAGAAGCATACTTTTTAAATCACAAAGACATTTCATTAGCTTTGCGGGGTACCGCGAAAGATATCCCGATAGACGCACACCATCTCGATATGTGTTGAAAAGAATGGTGGATAATTTAACAAATTTAGGACGTTTTGATCATTGCTTAGAGAAACCACAGCAGCAGATAATAAACGTCAGCGATGATGAACTCAACATTCTGATTTACTTTGAAGCGTACCCGAAGAGTTCAGTGAGGGAAGGTGAAGAAGAAATTGGACTTTCAAAGAGTAGAATACATCGCGTTCTGAAAAAATACAAGTTTAAAAGTTATGTTGAAGGGCGATTAGTGTGCAAAAATTACGGCCGGGAGATGCTGAAAGACGATTTAATTCTGCCAACATATCGAGAGACTCATCCTTGAGGATCAACATTTTTTGAACACCATTATTTGGTCAGACGAGTCAAATTTTAGTAACAACGGTATGTACAACCGGCGTAATAATCGCATTTGGTCCAGACAGAATCCCTTACAAATCCGCGAGTCTAATGATCAAGTGCGTTTTTCTTTCAACTGTTGGTGTGGGATTGTAAGTAACCGGTTCTCTTAATACACTTTTACGAAGGAACTCTGAACACGGAAAAATATCTAGAAATACTTGAGATTTTAAGAAATGAATTAATAATCTTCCTGATGCAGATCGACGAAATTTCATATTCCAGCAAGATGGGGCTCCGGCTCATAACAGTAGGAGAACAGCCGAGTTCTCTTAATGAATATTTTCCTTCCTGGATTGGCACAGATTAGATGGCCACCGAGATCCCCAGATCTAACCCCACTTGATTTTTTTTATGGGGTATGTAAAAGATTTAGTTTACAGGAACCGGTACAACAGTGTGCAGGAGTTACAAAATGAACTTAGACGTATTATCAAACATCCACCACCATGCAAAAATAAGTAAATCGACAAGGAGAGAAATTGTCAAAAGAGTGAGACTTTGTATACAACAGAAGGGATCACATTTTGAGCATTTGATAAATTATTTTTTTTAATAAAATGATAAATTTTATGATCTTAGTTTCATTTAATATGCTAGGTTATTTAGGAAAAAATAATGCTTATGAGTAGCCCTTTCAAACGCTATTATTAAAATACATGTAATTTTTCTATCACATTTGGCGGGTTCGATTCCCGGTTGAGGTAGGCGATTTTCAAAAAATCTGTGAATGCAGTTCTACTTATTATTAAAAATAAAACGATGTCTTCTTTTAGTAAAATATCCTACGTTCAATATTTAATATACTTTCCCTCGCATGGCCGTGGGACGCCCGCTCTGTATACGTATATATATGTATATATATAGTTATATGTGTGTGTGTGTGTGTGTGTGTGTAGAGTATTTTATCGCTTGATTAATAATTACATGATGCCAACATCGATAAAATATCGAATAATGACTATAATATCGAGTATCGATTTTTTTGTTCTATGCTGATTCTGCAGATATCTTAACCAAAAAAATATTGCGCCTGTACCTTGCGCCTACTTAACTTAAAAATTTGAATTGAACTATAGAGTCGAGTAGCAGCAAAACCGGACATCTCACTTGAGATAATTTTACTCACTAATTCCATTTGTGCTTCGTACTGCGCGGAAAAAGACCGTCTTTGTCCAATTCTAGTTTAATGTAAGTATAATTAGCAATGAATAAGTGGCACGTATTAAAATTATCATAATTAATCTATTGAAATCGAATTGAACTGGATTTAATTACAATGTAATCATAATTTACAATATTATTACGGCCTCTTAATTTATGAAATTGTAAATGTATATATCGCTTTCAAATTTAACATCCAGTTTGTATTGACGTTACAATGGCTGTCAGATGTAACACGATTAAAATTTTTGTTTCTAAGCTAATACAACTTAGCAAATCTGCAATGCAAACGTGAATTATTCTATCGACAAAGGAGATGTACAAAAAGTAGGCATCAATCATTTGCAGAGACGTAAGATATATCAATCGATAGGTAATTTTATGTTCATCAATTTACAATTTAATATATTTTTTTTAAATACCCCGTTTTTCTGTAAATGATGTTTGAAAGTACCTAGATATTCAAGTAAACACATCCCGAAACGTGGTTAAAATGTTTTAATTAAGTATATAAAATGATAATTTATTAAAATCTTATTGAAAAATGGTTATATAGTTAACAAAAGAAATGTAATTTTGTAATTATAAATTCATGAAGTTCTATATATATGTTGTGTTACTGACCACCCTGAATTTACATAGTCTGTGACCAATGATGACACTCGTCCGCTGTCAATGCGACTTTGACAGCATGTCTTGCGCAAATTAATAAAAAGAAAAAAACTAAAAAAAAAAGATTCCATCAACTTGCTAGTATTAAATAATTTAAATTATTAGTTACAAAAAAACGGGAGATATTTAAAATCTAATCTTTATCCAGATGATCTACAATAATTTATACTCTTCTCTGGTAAAGTTTCGTCGCTGCACATTACTCAGGCCATACAAATTTTGCCATCACCTTTGTTAATCGATAAACGTGTTCTATGTATCGAGCTTTGACGATAACCGCTAGTATGAAAGTAGATATGCAAATTTTTATCGAAATGACATAAGTTTATCGTTTTATGTTAATAATTTGTTAGTCATTCATTGTTAAATCTTCACTATTCGTTCATACTGTTGTAAGTGGCAACACTTTATATTATCTATAAAGAAATAATATATAATCTACACATATAAGGATGATTGTACTATTTGTAATAAGTTAAGTTTTATAAATATAAATCTTGAGAACAGTCAGTCTTTGTATTACTAAATATCAAATATAAAATTATAAAACATGGCGCAGTCTCCGCAACCAAGTCAAGAAAGAACACAAAATGTACAGGTAAAATTGCCTCCAAATCTAAATATTTCCGGAACGGACGCTTGTGTAGAATGGCGATTTTGGTTTTCTTTATTCGAAGATTATTTGAGTGTCACAAACAATATGGATGCTCCGGATAGCATAAAATTATCATTACTAAGAAATATGATGGGTCCGGATGCTTTGCGAATCGTTTCGACACTTCCACTCAGTGACGAAAAGTTTAAAATATATCACGAGGTTATAGCCGCCATTACAAAACATGTGAACCCTAGGACAAATGTGGTGTTTGAAAGATTTAAATTTCGAGAATACAAACAAAAAGAGGGTCAACCTTTCGACATATTTTTGACCGAGTGTAGACAATTGATCAAAACGTGCAATTATAAAGAAGAAGATGAAATGATGCTAGATCACATTGTTTGTTCGATTTGTGATAAAAACACGCAAGAAGCACTTTTAAGATTGGACGACTTAACTTTAGACAAAGTCATTCGATTCTGTCAGACTAAAGAGCATGCATCACATCAAGTGTCTCAGATGAATATTGCATCAACAAGTTCGGTGTGTGCAATATCAAAAAATAGTCGGCAAAAAATCAAGTCGCAGCCCACGCCTAAGACAGAAAAATTTAAGTGCAGGCGATGTCAAAATGTACATGGGCCAAGAGAATGTCCAGCGTTTGGTAAAGTTTGTAAGAAATGTGGACTAAAAAATCATTTTGCTGTAAGCTGTATGGTGAAGACTAACAAAAGAATTAAGGAAGTACAGCAGCGTGTCTCCAGCTCAGACAGTGAATGTAGTTTCAGTTGTGAAGAAGTGTCATCTAAATATAAAAATAAAAATGTGTGGGTTGAGTATATAACAATTGAAAATTTATCTGTAAAATGTAAATTAGACACAGGTGCAGATGTAAGTATTATGCCCATAGAATTGTTTAACAAAATAAATGAGAAACAAAATTTAAAATTATTAAAAACAAATATTAAATTAGAATCTTTTCAAGGAAATAAAGTACAACCAATTGGTATGATAAATCTTTCATGTAAATTTAAAGATAGACAATGTTTTGAAAATTTTGTGGTAGTTAATTGTAAGTCTATGCTGTTAGGTCTACCAGGTTGTGTTTCTTTAAATTTAATTCAGAGAATTCATTCGGTTACATCAAATAATAATAGCTCTGAAAAACAGCAGTTCATTCAACAAAATATAGACGTATTTAAAGGTACAGGTAAAGTTCCTGGTACATTTGATATTGTGACTAGAAATATTGAAACTCAAATTTGTCATCCCTCGCCCAGAATACCTAATAAGCTGTTAAATTTTTTAAAATGTGAGTTAGAAAGATTAGTGTCTAGAAAAGCAATTATTAAAGTAGAAAACATTAGAAGTAATGCTTGTATTAACAAGTTTGTAATAGTTGAACGACCAAACGGTAAGGTTAGATTATGTCTTGATCCAGCTGATTTAAATAAATATATTGTTAAAAAGCCTAAAGTTTTGCCTACTTTAGATGAACTGAGTTGTAAACTACAAGGTAATAAGTATTTTTCAGTGTTAGATTTAAGTGAAGGCTTTCATCATCTTAAACTTAATGAGGCGTCTTCATGGAAATGTTGCTTTGCTACACCGTATGGAGTATACAGGTACTTAGTTTTACCATATGGTCTCATGCATGCACCTGAACTCTTTCAGGAAGTCCTTGAATCTCATTTTAATTCGATTCCAAATGTAGTTTGTTGGGCTGATGATATTTTGATTATGGGAACCTGCAAAGAAAATCATGATAAAGCTTTAAAAAGTGTAATTGATAAAGCTCGTCAGTTAGGCATGGTCTTTAACAAAGAAAAATTTCAGTACAGACAGAATGAGGTTAAGTATGTTGGTCAAATTTTTAACGAACAGGGTATGTCCATAGATAAAAATAGAGCAGAGTCCTTAATTAAGTTAAAAGCTCCAAAATCAAAAGAACAGCTAAAAAGTATGATTGGTTCTTTTAGTTACATAAGAAGGTATGTGCCTGATATGGGTGAGCTTATGGCTCCATTATGTAAATTATTGCGTAAGGATGTAGAATTTACATGGTTACCTATACATAATAATGCTTTTGAAAAACTAAAAAGTAGAGTTTCAAATGCACCAGCACTTGCCCCATATGATCCGAATAAAAAAGTAATTCTGCAGTGCGATGCTTCAAAATATGGTCTTGGATGTTGTATGTTTCAAAGAGATACAAAAAATATATTGAATTTAATAGCTTGTGTATCACGTACAATGAATGACACAGAGTTGAATTATGGTCAAACTGAAAAAGAACTTTTAGCAATTTACTTTGGGTGCAAAAAATTTCATAAGTATATTTATGGTACTGAAGTTGATGTTCAGTCTGATCATAAGCCAATTATATCTATTATGACTAAACATGTAAGTAAATTAGGTTCACCGCGTTTAAAGAGATTAAGATTAAAATTACTAATATATAACTTAAACGTTTATTATGTACCGGGTAAGTTAATTCATTTCGCTGATATGTTATCAAGAAACAGTTTAAATGTAACAGAGCATGACAATGAAATGTTGCAAATGGTACATTCTGTTTCAAAATACTTGCCCATGTCTTCAGAAAGAAAATTAATTTTCAGAAATGCCACATCTAATGACAAAACTTTAAGTCAAATCTGTAATTTTTATTATCATGGCTGGCCAAAAATAGTGCCAAAAGAATGTGAACATTTCGAAAAATTTAAAAATATGATTTACATGCAAGATGGTTTGTTATTTATTGAAAACAGAATTATAGTTCCTGAATCTTTAAAATGTTATGTGTTGAAAGAAATACATAAAGGTCACTTTGGTGTATCAAAAACATTTTCGCGTGCAAAACAATTCTTCTATTGGAAGAACATAAAATCTGATATTGTTAAATATATAAAACAATGTAGAACTTGTGAAAAATACAGTAGTAATGTTTCTAAACAACCGTTATTGCCACATGACATTCCAAAAGAGAGATTTTTGAAAATTGGTACAGATATTTTAGATTTTAATGCTAAATGTTACTTAGTATGTATTGATTATTTTTCACACTGGATTGAATTAATGCCTTTAAAAAATAAGACAGCAAAGTCGGTTATACATGCCATGCAAATAGTTTTCACTAGATTTGGATATCCTCTAGAAATTATTGCAGATAATGTTCCTTTTAATTCCTATGAATGTAAACAGTATTTTAAATCTAAAGACATTTGTTTGATAACTTCCACTCCTAGATATCCACAGAGCAACGGAATGGCTGAGAAAGCAGTCCATATCTGTAAGATGATTTTAAAGAAGTGTAATGAAGAAAATGTTGATTACTTAGAAGGTGTAATGGAATATAATAATACCCCACTTACTAATTTAAATATTACTCCATCACAAATATTGAATAGTCGTAATGTAAGAATAACTCCATGTAATTTAAATATTTTAAAGCCTCAAATTCAAGAAAATATTTATAATCAACTTTTACTAAAGCAGTCTATAACTAAGAATAATTATGATAAGAAAGCAAAGAGGAAAAATATAAGTTTAAAACCTGGAGATAATGTAGTGTATAGAGAGAATAATAAATGGCATAAAGCTTGTATCAAATCTAATTGTAAACAGCCTAGATCTTTCATAATACTGAAGGAGGAGGAGGTATATTAAGGAGAAATAGTTCTCAGTTGAAAAAGTCATATACTAAATCTAATGTTAAAGATATGTTTAATTATAGTGATTCACTTTCTCCAGAATATTTTGAACCTACTACCCAGCCACAAAGAAATAATGTTAGATTTGAGCAAAGTTCAGTTGGTGATTGTATTCCTAATAGTAATAGTACCAATAATAATTGTAATATTGAGTCAGAACAAAATAATGTAATTGAAATTGCTCCTCAGTATAACCAACCTCAAAAAGTCTCTTCAAGTGGTAGAATTATTAAACCTGTAATTAAATTAGATTTGTAAGGAGGATAATATCTATAGGAGGGAGGTGTTGTAAGTGGCAACACTTTATATTATCTATAAAGAAATATATATAATCTACACATATAAGGATGATTGTACTATTTGTAATAAGTTAAGTTTTATAAATATAAATCTTGAGAACAGTCAGTCTTTGTATTACTAAATATCAAATATAAAATTATAAAAACACATACCTCTAGTACCTATTGAAGTATATATTATGATTATGGTGTGACTAGTTGTAAGCCATAAACATAAATTATCGAACACGGTATTTATGTCGGTAACACATCTTCGTGAAATCGATTAACGATTCGCTCGCGTTGTCAGTTGTAAGGCTCGTTTAACTCGATAACGTGGATAATTTAGATAATTAATGTTAAGATTAGAGGTGTAGCTAGCATTGAAGCGAAATTCCTAGACCCAACGAGTAAAACAGACAACACAGCAGCAATATCGTATATTCATCGCGTTATAACAAGCAAGTTGGTAAGATTTACACTAAAGACACCGCGAGCGAATCGTTTCAATAGTCTTGCTGCACAGATCTGCGGTGCCCATATACATTATGATCTTTGTCTTATAACTTTACAATTGGTTTAGGTTACTTTTCCTTGTTATTCTTCACTTTATTTTGAAATTGTATTAAAGAATTTGGTACCTTATATAATATACGTTTGGTACATAATTTACATGTTATGTGGAAAACATACGTTGTTGCATATTTTCAGGGTATGTGTCTGAAATACGAGTATATTGTTTTTTCACTCTACTACAGTATGGGGTTCTTCAAAAAGGGGGTAAATAGGTTTTTAAAAAGGTCGGCAAAGCGTTTGTGATGCCCCTAGTGTTGCAAGCGTCCATAGGCGACGGTGACTGCTTACCATCAGGCAGGCCGTAAGCCTTTTGCTACCGTTGTAGTATAAAAAAAAAAAAAAATAAATAAACAAGGTTACATTGACCTTGCCGACAACGAAATAAAATACGACATTAGTTCGACAAATTTATCGATAGTTTATTGTGTGTTGTTGATGTGTTAAATGATTCCAATTGTTCGAATGACTTGCCGTCGCCAATTCGCAACCTGAAATATCCTAAATCATTTGTAAATAGCTTAAAAGCATATTTACTTGGGTCGCAGTTTGTTTGTATGTACCTACCTATTTATTAAGAATTGTTTTCACGTGCCTGATGTCACCACTGTGGCAAGCAGAATACCAGTGCAGCAGGCTACGCTTGCTGCTTACACTGAGCTTGCCACAATTTTGGTATCACGCAGCGGTATTTCCTTAAGTACCTATTGATTGTTTTTGTCATTGTTGTTACCTATTCCGTTGTGTGGTCCAAAATAAATGTATTTCTTTCTTTTCTTTCTTTCGTTTTTGTGTAAAATATTGTCCATGTAAGTTTATCGGGTCGATAAACTACGAGTGTATTATAGATACTAGATATATATAGTGTTTTATCGTTTGATTAATAATTACATGATGCCGACATCGATAAAATATCGAATAATGACTATAATATCGAGTTTTGCTTTTTTTCTATTCTGACACTGCAGATATTTTAATTTTAAAAATATTGCGCCTGTACCTTGCGCTATGCTTTAATCCCAGCAATAATTTGAATTCAACTATAGAGTCGAGTAGTAGCAAAACTGGACATCTCACTCAAGATAATTTTACTCACTAATGCTATTGTGCATCTTTGAAAATAAACGTCGACTTATTAGAATATGACCGTATGATTATGATATAGTAAGGTGCGGTATCAATGTATTAGATGTGTTGTCACGCGGTCAATAAGTTCTAAGTTATATTCAATAAATATCTGACTACGCTGTTTTTTTTTTATTTCACCGAACCGCGTAATGTGTTAGGATCCAATTTATCTACACCAGGAATCACTGCCTTGGCTTTTCATATTAAAAAAAACCAAATTATATTCCAATGAAACTACACAAACTATGAAATTTCCCAATCACTATTCCCAAACGTGTGAAAATAGTACATTTTTTTAATTCCCTTGCGAGTACAAAAGGCAATATTAAAAGTCTACTTAAAATTTTGATATATTCATGCAATAAAAGATGCGACGTAAGTATTTGATATTAATTTCAACTCGTTACCCCCATGGGGTTCCGATTTATGATACAAAGTTCTAGTTAACTTAAAAATAACTTTCACAATCGTGCGGTCCGAAATATGCTTGCCATTCGAGGACGTTTCCGTTCCACTGCCAACTGATATGAGTTACATGAGTGATACAATATTGAAGAAAATATCCCATGATCTTAGAGATGCCAAATGTTTACGTCGCCGTCGTTAGCGTATATCTGTAGGATGCAGTGTTAGCTATGTAAGTAATAGGTGAAACAATTTATTGGTCGACTTGCACACTCGCTCCCTTCCGCACCTCCACTTTGGCGGTCTACTTTAATCCCGTCTATGGTATTCAGTGTGGCAAAGCGTCCCTTAGTTTTTTCAAGTTTCATAGCCTCGCATCGTTCACCAAATAGTATACTCATCTGTGGTTCACCAGTTCGCTCTATGATTGATGCCTGCGCTTAATTTATGACAACTAGCTTTGTTTGAAATCGGTTTGTCGAGTAATCTCTTTAAATAAGTTTAAGGTGATTCTGTCGTGGGATTGCGAAGTCAATGCGACTTAAAATCACAGCCACGGTCTTTCGTGACGGCTCGCGGGATCGTGTAAACATCGCTTAAGCATGTGATCAAAGAAAATTAATTAAGGAAAACTGGAATAGTATAATACATTTTCCTTAATCTAGTCAGTATGTTAAATTATTAAGCCAGTTTTAATTGAGCTATTTACACTGGTTATCTAATAATAATAATGTTTATTAACAATAACACAAAGTTACATGACCCAAAAAATTTCCCAGTTATATTAATAATATGGAAGAGTTCCTATTGGAACTCAAACTAGATAAAAGTCTGCCTCTTGAGTCCCGCAGGTGCAACATCTGATAAGTATACATTAGTAGAACTCTTGTTATATCAATTTAAGTAAAACTTTGGCAGGGTCTTATATTAGTGCCAGTGATAGTGAGTAAAATTCAAAGCGTTGCAATGTCGTGCTAGAAGTATTGATGTACTAGTGATACATTTATGTAAGAATATCATATTATAAGTATCGAGTATATATGCTTTCATCACAATTGATGTATTACTAAAATTACATTTATTATTAAACATAAATTGAAATAATAATTAGCGTCATTACATTTATTATTAAACTTTCATGTAACCATTAATTAAATTAATTTTGTCACGATTCAAACTACATTTTGATTTGATACTCTTTCACATAAATACTACCGAATGGATTTTATAAGTTTATAATATAGCTTATACATCTAAATATAACGTAGGCTAAAAATTTATAAGGATATTTTGTGAATTGACCAAAATATTACTATAAGTGTCCTGCGCAGACGAAGTCGCTGGTATATTTAGATATATAAAGTACTAAATACAGTTTACAGTATACCGAGAATTTATAGTTTGCAGTTTTCTCTCGCAAATCACCCCCACAAATACTACACGAGAATATTACCAATCAATAGTTTCATTCACTGCTGACAAAATCGAATTTAGTTAAATCAAATCTGATTTCTTTAGTTCAAAGCTACAACGTAACTAAGAATGGTTTACTATTTTGTATTTACAGCAGAACTGGCGTCACTATTTAACAACTGTGTGCTACACTAACACTCGCAATTTTTAAGTAATACGAGAAATATGAGTCAACATCTCGGCACATAAATTGCTAATTACGGAAACGTATTTACCAAATGATTGTAAAAATAGCCATTGTTTCAAGTAGTTGAGGTCATAGCAGGGAAAACCTTCGTTGACGCTAAGTTCTATTACACGGTTCGTACATACGTATTGGTATTTAGAGCCCCATACACGTAAATTATAACTATAAACTTATTCTGACCGTGTAAATATGAAGTAGGAAATTAATTGTTAGTATGTCTATTACGGTTACAATAATTCGACTTATCTAGAAGACTCTCAAAATCTAAACAGATGTAGAGTTGTATTTTTTTTTACTTATATTTATATGTATGCACGTAGTCACGTACAAGGTAACTACATGCATAACTCTATGTCTCCTCTAAATTTTAAATTTGTTCATACATAAATATTTTAATAATGATGTCAAATATTTTTTTATTTAGATTTTGAATTCCAAATATCGTGTTAACTTTACATCTGCACTACGAGCGAGTCCCAAGTTCATGAAGCAAATACAGTGTAGTTTACCTTGGGTTTACATTCGTTTCCAGTCGAGATCGAGAGTGTAAATTTGGAAGGAAATTTACTAATGAAAAATACACCGGTTATTTAATTTGTGGGTTCGTGTAAAATTCAACAAATGCTGCTCGAGCTTTTGTGACATAGTTCCACCAATAGACTGCTTTGCAGGGAAAGTTCGCCTAATAGAAATTAAGGTTATCTACCACCTTATTTGTCCAAATAATGTACATTCATATTAAAGTTAAATGTATGATGTAAGAAAATTTTCTTACAAAAAAGTAAAGTTTATTCCATTTTGTTATGGTTTATTATCCTTATTAAAATATAATATTTTTATTTCAATTAAAGTTGCCTAGCATCCTGACAATCTTTAATTAGTTTCTCTTTTTATGTTTCTTTTTTTTGGGTGCAATAATTGATGAAATGAAATCAAGCAAAATAAACTATGTTCGTTTAGTTTATCTTTGGAATAAAGTCAAACTTTATTTTTTAATCTTAAATTTAGTGAATCGAACAGAGTACATTACATACATACATGCCACACAAATTAATAGTAATAGGTACTCACGTCTCTTTCTCTTGGCGGTAGGCAGAAATCACAGTTTTCCACTCCCTCCCTATTTCCCTATTCCCTAGCTAGACATTCATGCACACTCGTCGGTTATAGGGATTCTTGACCTGACCTTTAAAATAAAGTATGAGTGGCATCTCTAGTTCATAACATAATTATTTCCTATTTACATGGCAATTCGTATCTAATAAAACATCTAATGCGGTGCGGTAAAAATATTTTAGAATTTAAAATATATCTGTATAAATATGTATATGTAACTTCACGCCAGTCTCTTTCGCTGATCGGAAACTACAAAAGTTAATTTTCTTGGATCCAGACAGGATTTTCCTAATCAAGTCTCAAGTATAATTGTGGCGTGCAGTGTCGTTAAATTATAACTATCCAATTACTAAGCTCAAGATTAATTTACTGAAAAAGTTATTAAAAAAATACATACGACGTATGGAAATTAAAATTTTGCAGCGATGAAGCAGAAAAGCCACTCGAAATCGGTAGTACAATGTGAAATTACATATTTAGCGAGAAAGTATGTAACAGCTCAAAATCATTAAGTTCACCCATGCGAAGCTGCGAACGGTTAGGTTAGTGTTTTCACAATTGAGGAATATAATTAGGATAAGAAAGGAAATTAATTAAATTACGTAGGTATACATTTATCAACTGATACTAGTCTGGCGGTCGCGTGGGTCAGTGGCACCCAAGACCTCTTGGACAGCGCGCGTATTCTGCCACAAATATATTTCTATATTGTTCAGGTACACACAACTATTAATTTGTGTCTATAAAATAAGAGTATTATTTAAACTTTACTTGCCTTTGCAACTGGTGCAACATATGTGTGATTTATTTGAATATTAAATCGTGTTTATCTCGCTAAATGCATAAAATGAATAATAAATTCAAAATTGTGTCTTTGTCGTTGTGTATTCTTTGTTTGATTCAAGCGGATGAAGGTAAGTTCTTGTCTGTAAATCTTCTTGTATTGTACGTATGTACAAAATAAAATCAGCGGTAATTAACTATAATATTAATTGATAAAATGAATAATCTACTCAGTATGGCAAACAGAATCTTTGTGCCGTACATAACAAAGTCTCTAATTTCATTTCAGCCTTAATCCATTGTTGGAGATATTCTTTCCCAAAAATCTCAAGAAATCTTTCTAACTCGTAGTGCACCAATCGCGTTCAGATATAGACAAAAATCACACATGACTAGCGAATCTAATCAGCTTTTTTTGAAAAATAAACTGCTGAAATATCAATTTATTTTTATTATGTATTGTGTTCCATTTGTATACGACTGGATTGGAGTATTTGTCTTATCGTTTTGTTTAAGTAACCATCTATAATTAATGTGAAAATGTCATGACGGATTCCGAAATGAAGTCATCGGTCTCGGACACTGATATTGTGTCGGATAGATTGCCAACACTATCTTTCCTATCAAAGATGCTGTAAGAGGAAACTAGGAGAATTTAGCTTGATTATATTTCCAGAACAGTAGAATAGTCACAATAATGGCCCAATAATGCCAACGTAATAACATGCCCCCTACCAAACTTATAAAAAATAACTAAATTTGCTTGTTTATTACACCTCTGCCTCAGCTTTCGGAGATTATATGCATGTATGCAAATATTATTGATGTGCCGAATCGCTGTTTTGGTTGATCGAGTCGATTCGAGTCAGTTTATACGGCATTCGAATCAGGACTCGATTCCCTGATTCGAGCCCCGTACTCGAATTCTATGTTTGGTATTCGAATATTTCTAGACTCGAGTCTAGAAATTCGAGTCTGGAAATTTTAGTACCAGTCCACAACTAGAGACCGATTTTAGAACAAAATCTAAACAAAAAGTTGCAGGTTCAAACTTGTTTGTAATATTAGGCCCGCGCCACTTCATTGCTTATGTAAACAATTTGCTAGTACAAGTGAGTTAACCAAACTCGAATACTAGACTCGAGTCAGGAGGACTCGTGTAAACAGAATCGAGCTAATACGAACTGATTCTTCCTGACTCGAGTATCGGAATCGAGTCCCGCGTACTCGAATCAAAATAAATTGGTATTCGAGTAGGCGAGTCCAAAGCAGGAATCGAGTCTGACTCGTGTCAAACCGTACTCGGCACATCGCTAGTATATATAATAATAATTGATATTTATAAAATATTTTACCTCATCATTACAACTCATATAAGTCTCCATTGAGGCACGAGCCTATCCCATGTTAGAGTGATTGGACCTTAGTCAACAATTAGTTGTCTGCATACACCTTTGAATTTCTTCACAGCTGTATGTAGGTTTTGGATGTTTTACTTCACCAGATAAATGTACATATGAAATTTAAAATACGAAAAACGCATTAGCCGGAACGACCCCGGCTCCCTCGAATACAAAAATACGAAAGTAACGAAGACAAAAATAACGTATGGACGACGGTATAATAACTATCTATATGTTTATTTAGGTACGTCAGAATGTGACATACATATCAATGCATTAATTAAGTGATTAGTAAATATGCCATTAGTATATTATATACATATTATTTAATTAATTGATTTGTTGTTCATCCGAATATGCTAAGGAATCAATAATATATGTAAGCATACCTACTTACTGTAGTTAAACATGTTTAACAGTAGGTACCTATATGTTATCAGTGTATGGTAAAATATACATATATAATAAAAAAGTTGGAACCGTTTGCCTTTTACAATAATAACAGTTTCATTATGAAGAGAATAGAGTAATCATTTTTATTTCCATAATTTTTTTTTTTGAAGGCATGCAAAGGCTACAATAACATGAAGCGTCAATCAATGTAAAACAAGTGAAAACAACTCGTTATCGCAATACGATCGAAGAATGATTTTACGTTAAGATTTGAATAATCTACTTAATTGTAATTAACTTACAATGTAGTACTTACAATTTCCTAAGTCCCTAGTAATAATTGTGTAAATAACTAAGTATTTATACTTTCTTCTCGTCCAAACAGCTGAAGCGGGAAAACTCTATATACAGCTGGCGATACAGCGCGCAAAAACATTATGGTTTTGTAAAGTAATAAATATGTCAAGAAACGGTTTCCTAATACTGCCTGATAGAAAAAATTTACATAGTTCGATGACCGACGATACAAGCAGAAATAATGCCATATTTATACTTTTAAACTCGTTTATTTAAACTAAAATTAAAAACTGTTTTATATAAGTAGTTTTTTTATAAATAAATAAATAAATATTTGTAACATTTACACCAATTAGCCTAGCCCAAACTAAGCTCTATAAGGCTTGTGCAATGGGATCTAGGGTAACGGATAGACATACATATATTATACATATATAAATAAGTTTTATTGACATATATATCAACAACCATGACTAAGGTACAAATGCTCGCATTCATCTCACAAACATCTGCCCCCACCGGGATTCGAACCCGGGACCTCAGAGATGGCGACACCTTGAAACCGGTGTATTATCCACTCGACTATGTGGAGGTCGTCAAATTCTGTGAATTTGTGTGATTTTAATTCTGTGAATCATATTTGCTTAGTAAAAAATAGTCGGCATCTTGTGTGGTGATTAGTTTCAACTTAGACAGACCTATTGATTAATAATACCACTCATACTCGCAACCTACCATCAAGTGGAATCTTAAATAGCCTTTTTAAATAATAAAAACTATGAATAGGTGACAAATGCGTGTTGAAAAAAACTGGTGTTTCCGGTGTGTGCCGGGACATCAACTATTGCCAATCAGCCAAGGATGACCTGAAAAAACGACTCAGTCCACAGGTGCGTAATAAATTGTGTTTATAAATTATGGTACATAACTGTTGCTCTTATGAGACACAAATTAGCAAACCTGATCTTAAAACTCGTTGGAGCAACTTGTATTTCTTTAAGTATATTTTCAACTGGGCGTAAGGAAGAATAAAGGAATTCTTTAGTCAACGTACCTAAATACCTATTACTCAGAATTCTGTGTTCCGCTTTGAAAGGTAGTATGTTGCAGAGAAATTATTCGTGATTAACAATTTCACTAGAAGTTGTTGCAGTCTGAATAGGAAAGGGGTAATCGGTTTATCGGTTTGCAAATTGCGTCCTTTTATTAGGTTATAAAAACTTTATATCTTTAGAAACTGAAAAAGAATGATCAGTTATTATACTAAAGTTTAATATACTGACTTAATTTAGTGAATTAATTAATAGATTTTGTTATTATTTATACATATAAATAAAATTGAAGTGTCGTCTGTCTGTATGTTCTAACTAATCTCAGGAGATCTATTTTTGAATTACGAATGCGACTTCGAAATCACCGATGTGACTAATAATCACCGAATTTCAATAATTCGTATTTTTGAATATCACTTATGTGACTACCTTAGTCACGGATGTGATTTCATTAAGAGTGCCCTCACCCACTCGTAATCAATTCATACTTGTGGAAATGTTATCTGTGTTTTGTTTAGAGAACTTATTGAATAGTCGAAGTTGATGTCTTGATTTACACACATATATATATATATATATATATATATATTATATATATATATATATATATATATATATATATATATATATATATATAAATATATATATATATATATATATATAAATTAAGCCGGCAATAACCGGCAACGGCTACATTCTGCGTGGAACCGAACTCTTACATTTGTGTGTGTACTTCATCTATGTTGGCAGCTCTGCGATCGACTTTCAAAAATTGAATGATTAGGAATCCGTGATCTCAAAGTTCGAAATCACCGCTGACTAAATAGTCAGCGGTGATTTCGAAGTCGCAATCGTAATTCAAAAATAGGTCTCCTGAAATGGCTGGATCGATTTTGACGGGAATTTTATTGGCAGATAGCTGATGTAATAAGGAATAACTTAGGCTACTTTTATAAATCCAAAAAAAACCAAATACACTTAACCAATTAACTTTTTATTAAATTCGAGGTAGCGGGTACAGCTAGCAATTCATAAGCTTATCGTTTTGGGGAGGTACAGGCGTAACGACTAGAAAATTTCTAATTTTCTTAAATAAATCTTTCTCTTTTAACTACCTCTACTATAACCTTCCAGATATGCTCATTTGTCGGAAGCATCCCGATTGTGTGCTGCATCGATCAGGTCACAACTGAGAAGTCGCCGGTAGCTACTCCTCCGAGGTATGTTGTGTTATGAATTTGAAATTGTTATAATTTTGCGAAAATGTAAATATTGTTAATGTGAAGGGCTACTTGTATTTGCAGACCTACAAAGCGACTTACAACATTTTGAAAAGTTAATCTGTAAATGTCTACGTAAATGACAGACAATAATTCCTACATAATCTAAAAAAATAATATCATAGACAATTCCTCTATTCCGTCTTAGTTGCACTCATGAATCTAACTAAAGCGGTGAAAAGACCCTAAACTTTATGATCATCACACCTAGTATATTATAACTATTATATTACAATCTTAATTCCTATGTTCTCTATCTGCACTGCGTTTTCTCTCTCGGTCGCTCTTACTACTCACTAAAGTCATTAGGCCCAAAGTAAAAGCCTGTACAAGGCAGAGTTTAGTTGATAGACAGAATGGACCAAGCCGTTTCGGTTCAATCTGAGTACAGCATAATCTTCACAGTACTTGGTTGCATTTATCTATGTTAAACATACCTTCGAGTGTACAAAGGGCACAATGAAACGAGAAACTACATTATATTAAAAACTTAATTATTATACGCAGTCATTGTAATGTAAATATGTAATTTTACTTCTCATACTTGAGGTTATACGCATAGAAGTATTACTACAACAGGAATGAGCACTTGATCAGAAAAGTGTGCCGAGCAGGAAGGAAGAAGTGTACCGTTTGTCTCGTTCTAACATTGGTAACCACACTATCAACAAAACGAGGATTTTCATTGAAATATTTATCTATGATAGAGATACTTTTAAATCGCTTTCTCCATCGCTATATATGTATGTCTAAATCTTTAAAACTACGCAACGGATTTTGATGCGGTTTGTTTTAATAGATAGAGTGAATAGGAAGGTTTATGAAGTTGATATGTATAATGCATGCACGGTATAATATAGAAATACTGATAAAGCGCTAGTTCTTATGTTCACAATTAATGTGAATAGGTTTTATATTACCTATAAGTATGCAGGACAAAATTGTATGTAACTTTGCGCAGTCTATGCATACTTATCTGCTTATTGCTGCAGCTTGTAAGTGCATTGCTAGATTTATCTCTACTATTGCAATTTTCTCGTCAAAGGGGTCAAGCGGATTTGCTGAACGCTTTTACAACGAGGTTTTTTTTTAAGAGATCGAATCAGAAATGAGGAGAGCAGTGGATATCTTCCGACTGATGGATGGTTGGATGGATGAAGGCTTTTATCTCCGTGGGTGGCGAAAACTATTTTATACTACTAAAAATTACTGCCTAAAATATCTTCTAACTTTGTCAAACTTGACGATCATGCTAATAAATGCTTATCAGCATGGGTTAAATTAAACACAGTTATTTAAAACATTTTTTTTAACAATATATGCCGATTAAAAATGGTCGTTGAAATTTTGAAACGTCAGGTTTTTGTAAAATATCAATGTGTTTTGGATTCAATACAAAATCAATACTTATTTATACATTAATAATTTTACTTTTTCGAGACATTTTCATCACTATAACCTAAAAAATACTTTAAGCAAGAAAATGGAAAGATACCTCAGGATATGACACTAAACACAGTAGAAATAATTAAAAAGAATCAATATCAATAATACAGTAATCTTCAAACCGATATGACAATACATGCGAACTTATCAAGATACTTTTTTAGCGGATGCCTACGTCATAATATCTACCTGCATGCTAAATTTCAGCCCGATCCGTCTAGTGGTTTGGGCTGTGCGCTCACCTTTGAGTTTTATATATATAGATAGATTATTGGTAATTAGTACTATCGCGTGATATTTCAACACCGTCAATTCGACACGACACTCACCATAAGTAAAACAGAAGGTACAGCATTTTCTTTTAATACACTTCGAGCCACATCAACTTTAAAACATTCCGGTTGGAAATGCTTACTACATATGACACTACTTTTTTTTATATTGTTAGCATCTTCTCCGATAGCAGAAATCCACAGTCTTCTTATATCTTCACTCGTTGGAAACCTTGACAAAATACAAATATTATTAATAACAAGTTTAGTTTAATACCGAACACTTAACAATAAATTGAACGCACAGCAATACATTAAACTACTTTTTCCGGTATCATATGTCTATGGGATTAAAGACTACATTAATTAAAGACTACATTACGGAACCTGTGATACTAACATCTCACAGCTTACTTATTTTCATTTTAACCGCTTCAACGAGTCGGTATTCAGCTTAACACCTGTAGATGAGGCCACTGTGCTTCAGCTTGTCAATGGTATTAAGACAAATGCGCAGGGTGTGGATGGTATTTCACTCAATATGATCTTATTGACACTCCCTCAAACACTGCGTGTCATTACTACTATTATCAATATGTCTATTAGGACTGGTATTTTTCCAGATGCATGGAGGAATCTATAATAAAACCCATTCCTAAGATAAACCATCCAACAAATCTAAAAGACCTGCGACCCAATTAGTATTTTACCATTGTTGTCTAAAATTTTAGAAAAAATAGTCTGTAAACAAATGACGAAATACCTTTATGATAATAATATATTACCACAAAAACAGTCTGGCTTTAGAGCGGTAGAGGTACAGTGACGGCACTTTGGACGTAATTGACGATGTGCTGACAGGGCAGGACAGAGGAAAGGGAACCATCCTGTTGTCTTTGATTACTCTCGCGCTTTTGATACCATTAATCAATCTTTGCTTCTGGCTAAGTTGGAGTATTATGGTTTGATTGTGATACAGTAAAGTGGTTTTCTAGTTATTTATTCAATCGCTCTCAGAGAGTAGAAGTTACTTCCCCAAATGGTACCAAAAAGATACTCTGCAACATCTAGGGTGACGCGCGGGTGTACCTCAGGGATCGATACTGGACCGATACTTTTTGTTTTGTACACGGCTGATCTGCCGGACTGTCTTTCGAGTTGTGAACATCATTTATATGCAGATGATTTGCAAATCTATAAACATTTAAACCTTGTGATACAGATTCAAGTACTATATTAATTAATGGTGACCTAGAACGTATAAAAAACTGGTCTGAAGCTAACAGTCTCGTTATAAATCCTAATAAAACCAAGGTAATTATTCTAGGTTCAAAACAACTAATCACTCAAATAAATTCCTATAACCCCAAACTTATAATTGCAAATAGTAAGATAGAGATAATTAATGAGGTAAAAAATTTAGGAGTTTTAGTTGATGGACGATTAAAGTTCGAAAATCACGTCCTTAACGTGGTCAGGCAATGCTTTTTCAGGTTAAAGTACTATATCAAATTAGACAGTATTTGAGAGTGAAGACCTAAGAATGCATCTGTGTGAGTCACTTGTTCTGTCAAAATTTAATTATGCCGATACAGTTATAGGGGGTGTTTATTGAAACGAACACAACATCTAATCCAGCGCGTTCAAAATGCATGTGCCAGATTTTACTTCAATATTCCTCGCAGAGCTCATGTACCCCATTTCTAAATAAAAGTGATCTTTTAAATATGGAGTCACGACGATTAGTACACTTTGCGAGTCTGCTCTTTGGGGTGATTAAGAGTAAAAATCCACCATATCTATTTAATAAATTAAGGTTCACGCAGCGTCCTCGCGTGTCGCTGACCGTCTTATTTGTCCACCATTTAGAACCGCTGCATTTCGAGGTAGTTTTCGCTATTCTGCTACAAAGTGCTGGAACAATATTCCTCCACCGATAAGAAATTGTCTTACAGTCAACACTTTCAAAAATAAATTAAAAAAGCATGCATTAATGCTGTGCCAAAAATAGAAAAAGTAGCAGGATACAGATATGTTTAGTTCAACTTATCACACGATTTACCTTCGCAATATGTATGTATTATTTATGTATTTATTTATATGTATATGTGTGCGTATTAGTGTGTATGTATGTATATATGTATACTGGTTGGTGTCCATGGCTTCGTCTGCGCAGGATTGGTGTTTCGAGTGGCTTGTGGCAAAGGCTACCCTTGTTGCTGGGCTAGTGCCGACACAAATTATCATAATAATAATAGTAACAGGCCCCACAGAATACCCGTGGTCGTGGCGTAGATGTCGCGACCGTTTGCGGAGTGGGGACCTTTTTGGTACCCATATATATTGTATCTATATATTAAGTATTATAAATATTGTTAGTGTACCAAATAAACATTTTTCTTTCTTTCTTTCTTTCTTTCATTAAAGTGAATAGATCCATGAGTTAACGTGTCTATAGCAAGAAACTAATTATTATGATTGCTAACGCTAAACTAAGTTTGTCTATATGTTCACACATAAACAAATAAATTGATACTATAAGAAAGTCCATAAGCAAGATATAAAATGCGGACGGAGCCGCGACAAGTCAGTATAAAATTAAAAGTATTGTAACATAAGCTGCCCTTAACAGTTATGAAAATTGTAACAGAACGCCAAGGTTTCCAATACTATATTATAATAGATCTAAAACTTACCAATCCATGTTCCATTGTAAGCAAACAATAAAATTATGTTAATTTTATTAATAAAGTTAATAATATTACTGTAATTTTTCCAAAATCCATGTCACTCTATCACAACGAAAACAAAATATCTTACTTGTGAAAAGATAATCCGCAATCTGGGTAATATTCCTGCTTGCAGGATGCCACAAACACAAAATCTCCACCATTATGGCAAAGAAAAATACCAGAAATATCTCCTATTTAGAAAGAAATACGCAAGATCACAGAAAAACAGTATTACAGCGAAAAGCACCAAACAAAAACGATGACATATGGACTCGATGTTTCTATAGTGAATTCTCCAAATCCTACCATTTAGTAGAAAGTAGACACTTTAGGTGCTCCAAGAACTTTTCTAAAGTATTTGAAATAATAAAATAACACCAAATAAAATGTTCCGTATTTTTAGAACATCGAATAATAAAAATAATATGTATCGACATTCACTTTTTAACTACTAATTTACAAGAGCTACAGTAACAACAACACTGTTAGAGTGAGATGCAGGGTACAGTTAGCGCCTTCTCCCTCGGCACACTAATGAACTTTTTGTGGGGTTAGTTCTTATGTAATTAAAAATAAAGTCGTAATTTCAATAACAATATTTTTGAGTGCTCATTCCTGTTGTAGTAATACTTCTATGGTTATACGATGATAGATTGCGGATTTGACTACTGTCTCTTTTCCGTTTATTACGTTATCCAATAGATGGCAGCACAGTGCGTCATGTAGCGGAACACAGTTGCACATTTGATTTAAAAAAAAAATGTAATTAGATATGACTTGGTCGGCGACAGTATTCAGTCAGTCGGGAAGAGTGCAAGTCATAAAAGTGACGCTAGTATTTCATCGCTCTAAAATTTCACCGCTCCCCGAATAAATCGTTATTTCTAGAAGGTGTTTGATTTTGTTGACAACAATTGTGTAAATAGAAAATAGTACATTATGGTACAAGTGTGTAATGTTGGTGATTACCGGCGGTAATAAGGGCCTCAATGCGTCTCAGCGGTAATTTACCGCTGAGGCGCATTGAGGCCCGAGCCGTCAGGCGAGAGTCTTAAGGAGCCGAGGACGGTAATCATCAATACACACGTGTATCATACAACGTTTTTCAACACACTTCTGAATAAAATAATACTTAAATAAAAAACCATTTTCTTCATAAATTGTATTTGCAGACATCTTAATTAATAACTAACTAAATAACTTCATAAGAGAAAACGAGACGAGTTGTGAAAAATGTTTCGTAATGGCGGGAAAAATTAATCAGTTTTCCTATACGCGCGCATCGGCCATAGACTAATAAAATTTCGTAATGGCGGGAAAAATTAATTAGTTTTCCTATGGCGCGCGCATCGGCCATAGACTAAAAAAATTAGGTTTCTTTTTTTTTGGGCTTTTCGCGGATAGCTTTTTTAACGCAAATGTAAGCGTAACTCAACCAATAATATAAAAAAAAAAACTATTACTCACTCGTAAATAATAGTAATGAAAAAGTCACAGTTTGATTATAGGTGTCATTATGTGCCTAATTGCCATGGGATTAGAGCCACTTTATGAGGAAGTGTGTTGAAAATATATATTTTTTTAAATTGTAACGGATTGTTGTTGCATTGTGACCCGTGTTTCATGGGACTCCATACTGTTTTTTTTATAGTGACGTCACGACTCAGGCTTACACACCCACCTACACACACACACACACACATGCTATTTAAACGAAAAAGTATTTTAAAAATAATATTAAAAACTGTTTATTTTGTTTCTCTTTGTTTGTTTTCATTATTGTTCATTTTTTGTGTTGTGTAATCTAAATAATATATGTATTTGCATGTTTTTTTTTCTATATCTGGTATGTTAAATGAAGGCGTTTGTTGCAGCATTCACATCAAACCAACTGAGCCGCTGAACATACCCGTGTATGATTATAAAGACACTTCGGGCCAGACCGTAGGCGAGTGCGAGCCGCTATCACCGACGCTCACCGCTGCCAAAACGGGACAGAAGGCATGGGACAGTCAGTACTTAGTAATTAATTAATGGGACAGTCAGTACTTAATAATTAATTTCAAAATTGTACAGTTCACTCGACGAACCTGTCCGGACATGTCTATCACCAGACATTTACAGATGCGTGATGAAATATTAATGTAACTAGCTGACCCGTGCCCACTTCGTTGGGCATAATATTAATAATCCCCGAAGCGAGCACCCGAAGCCAACGCGCGCCGTCCGCTGCCCGTTTTTTCTCCGATTCACTTTGCAAAAACGGACTACCACGTAAAAGCCTTTTTATTTTTCGGTTTTTTATTTAACCTATGACACTCAGCAATAATGTGGCTTTCTATTGGTGAAAGAATTTTTAAAATCGGTTCAGTAGAGCCCGAGATTACCCCTTACAATTTAACAAATATACAAATATACAAACACACAAACTTTACTTCTTTATAATATTAGTATAGATTAGAAAAATTGCAGGTGTTGCATTATTAATAGGTATGAAATACCAATGAAAATCAGTTTAATATTTCTTTCGTAAGTAACTTTTACTCGTATACTACCTACATGAATTTTCGCAGTGATGATTTACTATAGATGCTGTATATTAATTCTATATATGCGGCTTTTGAAAGCTAACGCAATTCAATTTCAATTTGTTGATGGCAATCGTTTTTTTATAAAAACATTTTGGCAGCGTCACGTCAGAAAGCTAACGCATTATGCATATTTTATTTTATTTTTATTTATTTCTCACCAATAAATAAAATGTACAAGTAATTATTAATATAAACAGTGACGTTTTGGTTGGCTTTGGTTATCAACTGTCCACCCTATAAATGGTCCTTAATCTAAATAACATATAACACGCAAGAATTAATTGAATATTTTTCACTGTGAGGGTAGTTAGACACATCTCATTCAGTCATGCTTGGCAATAGCTTCTACACACAAGCAACGCGCGCAATACAATCCATTTGCTACCGCCCGTAGCCCGACATCGTAAATGTATCTTTTTTTTTTTTTGTTTCCCTGAGGAAAATGCATTAAATTGCATACCCCGGCTGTGGCGAGCCGGCGGTTATGAGGGGCTCTCCTCCCCAGAAGGGGGAGGCCTACCCACTAAAAACCTCAGGGATGGCCTTCCTCAGGCATGTAGGGAGCCCCTGGGAACATCAAGCCCCTTCCGGGAACCCCCAGCCTCCGCTCCCCTATCTAGAGGGGAACCCTCCTCGGGGGAGGCTACTGCCTCCCCCGGTCTCCTCCACCGACGACGCCCCCCGGCCACGGAAGGGGCGTGGTCCATCCCGGGTCGCCGTAGCAGTCGCGACTTCCTCGCGCCCGCCGGCGACCCGCAGCGGGGCCGCAGCTGTGCTACCGAGCCCGGCGCCGCCGTCTTCGAGCGGGATCGGCCATCTCCCGACCCCGCTCGGCGGCCTCCTTCTGGAGCATCACTGCTTCACAGAAGGAGGCCACAGCCCTCCAACCTCCCTCGTCCGCCAGCATTGCCGCAATCAATGCCGGCGGAGACGGATCTCGCCCGATCTCTGCGACCAAGACTCGGCGCTCGGAGGCCCACGCGGGGCACTCCGCCAGCGTGTGCTGGGCCGAGTCGAGGTCGGATGCGCAGTGGTGACAATGTGTCGATCCCTCCCGTCCTATTCGACACAGATACTCACCGAAGCAGCCGTGCCCGGTGAGTATCTGAGTCAATCGGTAGGTGACCTCCTCCTTCCCGTGGAGCCAAGCTTCGAGGTTCGGGAGTACGGCACCGCGGGTCCGCTGGCGCGCGCAGATCCGTAATTCGAGCTGCGCACGCCAGGCCGCCACAATCCGTCGGTGCCACTCCCGCTTAGGCACTTCGTGCGCGGGTTCCAGGGCGCTCCCCCCATCGCTCCCCCGGTCGACACGCCGTGACGCATACGTCGCCGCGTACATGTCGGCCAGGATGTCGAATGGGGGGGAGCGTCCCAGAACCGTCGCCGCCTCGTACGAGATTGCACGGTAGCCTCGTACGATCCGTACGGCCATTATCACGGATCGCACGACGCCCTCGTACAGGCGGCGAACTCCATCCCTCGGTTTTTTTTTTTTTTTTTTATAGGATAGGCCAGCAAACGAGCAAACGGATCACCTGATGGTAAGCGATAACCGTTGCCCATGGACACCCGCAACACCAGAGGAGTCACAGATGCGTTGCCGGCCTTTTAAAAGGGAATAGGGGGAATAGGGGGGAATAAGGGGAATAAGGAATAAAGAATTTTGGAATTTGGAATTTGGAAGGGGGGTTGGGCCTCCGGTACCCTCACTCACTCGGCGAAACACAGCGCAAGCGCTATTTTACGCCGGTTTTCTGTGAGGCCGTGGTATCACTCCGGTCGAGCCGGCCCAATTCGTGCCGAAGCATGGCTCTCCCACGGTAAGTCGGTCCCCCGAGATTGGGCAGCAGGCGATGCAATGCGCCCGCCAGCCTTTTGGCTCGGGGGACCAACCGCACGAAATGCTCCTCGAAGCTCCAGCGGCGGTCCAGGGTGAGGCCCAGGTACTTGATGTACGGCTAGACCGGGACCACCGCGTCACCCACCCGGATCCAGCAGCTGGGTGGTTCCCGGCGCCTCGGAAGGCCGTGGAACCATAGCGCCTCGGTTTTGTGAGGCGCTATTTCTAAGCCCAGCCGGCGGATCGCCCGCACGACACATGCCACCCCAAGCTCGGCAAGCCTGAGCACCGGCCCGAAGTCGGCCCCAGTCGTCACGACGAGAGTGTCGTCAGCGTAGCAGATGACACTCACGCCGCGAGGAAGGCTGGTGCGAAGGACCGCGTCGTATGCGAGGTTCCATAGCAGGGGTCCCAACACCGACCCCTGCGGAACGCCGCATTCAACCCTCCTCGACGTTTCCATCCCGTCCCGTCCCATCACGCCGATCGTCCTGTCGCACAGATAGTCCCCGACCACGGCCCGCAAGTAGGGAGGCAGCTCGTGGTATACGAGCGCCTCCCTAATAGCCTGCCAGGGGAGGGTGCCGAAGGCGTTGACGATGTCTAACGACACCGCCAACGCCACCCCCCCCCGATCGGACTGCAGACTCCGACAGGGAACGAACACGCTGGATGGCGTCCAGCGTTGATCGCCCCCGCCGGAATCCAAATTGGCAGTCCGATAGGTCGGGACCCGCGCGCGACAGGTGCTCGTTGATACGAGCGGAGATAACCCTCTCGAAGAGTTTCCCCGCCTCGTTCAGCAAGCAGATCGGACGGAACGAAGATGGAGCGTCGCCAGTCCTTCTCTCCTTCCTGAGGAGCACCAACCTGGCCGACTTCCAGTTGACGGGAAACACGCCCTTGCGGAGACAGCTCGTGAAGAGCTGCCTCACCGTGCTCCCGAACGCCCTGAGCGCCAGCGCTAGCACCTTTCCCGGGACCCCATCCGGTCCCGGGGCAGTGTTGCGCGCAGAGAGCCGCGAAACGGCCCTGGCGAGCTCGCTCTCCGTCACCCAATCATGTATCTTACAAACTATTTTGATGTTTCATTAAATTATTATTAATTTCATATTACAAACGTATATTATAAATGCGAAAGTTTGTATGGGTGGATGTTTGTTACTCTTGCGAGTAAAAACTACTGAATAGATTTTAATGAAACTTTGTCTATACTAATATTATAAAGAGGAAAGATTTGTTTGTTTGTAATGAATAGGCTCCGAAACTACTGGACCGATTTCAAAAATTCTTTCACCTTTTAAAGCTACATTATCCCCAAGTAACATAGCCTACTTTTAATCCCGGAAAAATCGACAGATCCCACGGGATGCGCAGAAAAGGCTTCGCTTAAAAACTACTGCACAGATTTTCATGCGGTCTTCATCAATAGATATAGTGATTCTTGAGCAAGGTTTTACGGTTTTTATCTCGGAAAAACGGATAGTCCCACGGGAAGCGCGATAAATCCTTCGCGCCATAAACCGACTTCCGCGCATATGTAGCCGTGGGCAAAAGCTATGACCCTTAACCCTCTATAGACCCAATCCCGAAATCCACGCAGGCGAAGCCGCGGGCAGAAGGCTAGTAATAATATACTTATACATCACAATAAGTCATAAAAGACTATAATTTATAAAGATGTACGCCACGGTAATAAGCTTCACGAAATACTAATCCTGCGCAGTCGAAGTTGCGGGTGCTAGCTAGTAATACATAATTTTCTTGGTTATCTTTCAAGGTTATCTTTGAAGTAATTAAAAAATAATTGAATTCTTTACTTTTGGGTTTAGATTTGTACATATATAGGTATAGCATTGAAGTCGGTTTTTGTAGGGTAATTTTTTTTCCGTGTTGTTTTTTTTTTTCTTTTCCTCAGGAGAAGAGGCTGAGAATCCTCATGGATACCACCGCAACGGCAAGTAGAGATGCGGTGATTATGAGAGGCGGCTCGACCTAACAGACCTACCGACTAAACTGAGCTTGAGCCTTTGGTCCTAATAACCCTACTGGCTTGAAGTGAGAGACGAATTTTTGAAACAATATAAAACCAATTCGCATTCGAAATTGTGAGATTCGTATACGAATTACGGAATTCACTATTTCTGAATTTTCATTTCGTGTGTTGTGCAACGAGTGGTTCAACCCACTCGTTTTTGATTTCTACTAGTAGAATATCCAACGCTGACTTGACCTTGACAGTGATCCGTTTCACGTGCGAGTCATCGCCGGATTTTTGTTTATGTTGTTGTGGTTGTGAATTTTTCTGCGTGAAACGGAATTTAATTAAGAATTTGTTCTTAATGACAACACTGAATTCAAGTGATTCAAAAATCTATAAAATTTGCAGTCTCAAATTCATAAGTTGGCAACGTACACTGTGGTTCTTATGAGGTTTGCAGATTTGCTGCGAATCTCGTGGGAACCACATGTACTATTGGCGACTGTTACCACTTACCATCAGGTGGGCAGCCTGCTTGTTTGTCAACTTTAGCAATAAAAAAAAAAAAAAAAAAAAAAAAGGAAATTCCTTCTAAACCTTGGTTTTTTAAATTTAAGCAGGCCTCTAAAATTTGCATATCTACTATATGTCGGTTACGTCTTGGGCATGCAAGTACACCGGTGCACTTGACAAAAATAAGGGTTAAAGACAGCTCCCTATGTGAATGTGGTTTGGACGAAGGTTCGGCTGATCATATATTTTTCGATTGTACAAAGTATTCATATTCTTTGTATGATGTCATTCCCCCTTATATCCCTAAGCCGTGTCAATTTAACTCTCTTCTTTCTTATGTTAATTCACCCTTCATCAATATTCTTTGTCATTATTTATTCTACAATCGTATTAAACTTTAATTGGTATCTTTTTATTCTCTGATTTGGTTTCCGCTCTTTAACTTTTTTATATATTTCTTTATAGACAGCGAACAGGGTATATTGTTTTTTATTTGTCTTGTTTAATTTTAATTTTGCATCCACTTGTACTTTCACGGCCTGGATAATAACATGAGTAGCGCATACTTTAATTAAAAAAAGTATTCTAAGCAAAAAAACTCGAGGTTGGCGAAATCCTGTGGGCACCGCCATCAAACCCAAAAGAAGAAGAAGAAAATTTGCAGTAGAAAATAATTTCGCGTACGATTTGTATTCGTATTCGGATTCCAAATTCATGTCTAATAATTCAAAAATACGTCTCCAGGAGAGGTACGGTTAGCGCTGTCCCATGGAGAGGGCATATGCACTAGAAGTGGCACGGTATACCAAAGTGGGACCGGCCTATGTTGACTGAAAACCGTGTTGCTTTGTGGCAGTGTGCGTGGAGTACCAGCAGACGCTGGTGTACCCGTGCAAGCGCAGCGTGGGGCTGGCGGCGGGCGGCGGCAGCGCGCGCGCCTCGCTGTGCCACCACAACGCCGACGAGCTCATCGTGGGCGGAGAGGACGCGGCCCAGGACGAATTTCCGCATATGGTAAGCGATTTGTCAGGGATGACCTTTACTACCGACATCTAACTTGATGGTAAATGATAATGATACTGCGATTGATGTGGGTGCCGACGCGGAGTTTAATAAAAAACACATTTGCTTGGACACCACATAAAATATTTTTAATTAAATTTTGCTTCAAACACTTTCCTTTTAAGTATTAGCACTAAACTTTATGCTCTAATATATTTGTAATCTTATTAATATTTAATAATATTTGTGACTATAGCTCACACTACGAACAGACAATATCTCTGAACGCAAAATTATCTTTATAGAAGATCAAGACAGAAATTAGTTCCTGTACTAATACGAGTAAAAGTAATACGGCGCGATAGGCGCACCAACCTTACGATATCAAAAATAATGTTGCCAATGAAAATTATGTTAAGCTTAGGACTTAACAATTGACAAGGATTGTTTAGTTCCATAATGCCCCTTTCTCAAAATGCTCTCCTCGGCGTTAGGTTGAGGTTTTTTTTCGTTTATTAATTTTCTATGATTCGTAAAATTCCTTTTCGAGTAAGGTGGGTTCATTTTAGAACTAAAGAATTACAGAAATCAACTGGACTATCGATGGGATTCAATTAAATATAGATAGATAGATAACACTTTATTGTACATACACCACAAAACAGAGAGAAGAAAATAACAAAATACACTTAAAATTACTTGTACAATTGGCGCTCTTATCGCTCAAACAGCGATCTCTTCCAGACAACCTACGGACTAAGAGATATACGAGTATATTTAAAACTGTAATAAATACTAATATAAATATATATTTAAAACTGGGTTCATTATCTTATGTGCAACTTGCATTATATATATATTATAATCTAAGCTTTTTGTAGGGTTCGTTTTTTCTTTTTGCTTTTTTAGGACATGGGGGCCATCTTGTAGGACACCTACCGACAGATTTATAAAATGCTAAATTTCAATCACAGTACAGTATAAATTTTTTCTCTACTCATTTTTATTAACATGTTAATCCTTTTACTGAATTTATCAGGTTCGGCATGTAGGTATGAGGTTTAGTAAAATTTTTACTTAAAATAGAATTAAATCACAGATTTTTTTTTTCCTCAGGAGAGGAGGCTGAGAATCCGTCATGGATACCAACGCAACAGGCAAGCAGGGATGCGTTGATTATGTCGGACTCCTGGTGAATCGAGGCGGCTCGACCCACCAGACCTACCGACTAAACTCAGCCTAAGCCTTTGGTCCTAGTGATCCTACTGGCTTATATTGAAGGGTTAATCACAGATCAACATCAATCTAAGTCATTTACGAAAACACAAATGGCCGCCATGATTGCCAACTCGAGACATATAAAAGTTATATTTATTTTGTATTATTCTTCAGCATTTAAAATATAATTCATTGTTGACTTCAAAAAGTTTGCATTCGTTATTTATATTGTATATTTTATACCAGTTTGTCTTTACAATTTGAAATAACAATCACCTACTTGAAGTAAACAATTCGACCTATACGAAAAATTTCATTGCTCTTTTGATGATAAAAAATACATTGGTAATTATGATCTGTCGACGTGTACGTTGCAGGTGTTGCTTGGGTACGGACAGGATGCTGCGAGCGCTCAATGGCTATGCGGAGGCTCCCTCGTCAGCGACCAGCACGTGCTCACCGCTGGCCACTGCACCGAGAGCAGAGATGCGTGAGTCTATAGCAGTAACTCCCCCAGCACCTAGAGGTCTATGACAACTTGCAAGGGGTATACGTCAGCGAAACAAAAATTTGAGGGTCCATGAAATGAAAACTGGGGTCTACGATAACGGATCTCAACATACACTGATAGTACCTATTTACTTATATTACACTATCTTCTAATATCTATATATATAAAAATGAAACCCGTTTCGCGTTGTCACGGCATCACGTGTGAACGGCTGAACCGATTTCGATAATTCTTTTTTTTAAATGTTTGTGGAAGTCCAAGGATGGTTCTTACGGAAAAAAATATTAAGAAAATCTCTCAGAAATATTGAAAAGTATACATTTAATTTTGCATATTTTAAAAAACGCGCGTTACGAATGTCAATTTTTTTTTTATACGAATGTCAACGTCATTCACAGCCATAGACTATATTAAAAGAGCATTAGGTCAACTATACAAAATAAAGTAGTGCATCAAAGCTACGCTAAGGCGGTACGAAGTTCGCCGGGTCAGCTAGTATTTACATAAAAGTATTTATAAAAGTACCTATGAAATAAAAAAAAATATTATAAATGTATATAAAATATTGTAAGTTGTAGAAAGTAGGAATTTAATTTCAGGTAAGTAGGGGGTCTACTCAAAATCGAATCGAATCGAAAGGGTCTACGACACAAAAACGTTTGGATACCTCTGGTCTATAGTCTTGCTCCTACATTATTTTAATGCTCTGTACAGCCACAACTGATGTAAAAAACAACGTATACAAACCAGTCGTGCTTTCGTTATATTACAAAGTTAAACAATGTAAGTGTTTGTAAAATATATAATGAAAACTGTTTTTGTTTAGGATCATAAGCCGAAAAAGACAAAACACTATCGTATAATTTCGTTGGTTATCTTATTTGAAGTAGTACAATATAATTAAACCTAAACTCGCCCCGGTTTTCTTAGAACTTTTCAATGTGTGTAATCCGATAATTTACAAAAATAAAGGTTAGTTACAGTTTTGCCGAATGTTCAATGTAAACTTTCAACATGGCGCGGATTCGCGACACATTTCGGGATAGCGTTCATTTTATTACATAAAGTTGAGCCAAATAAAGAACGAATGTTTACCAACAAAGTGTTGCCTAGCAACCACTGACAGGCATATATTAATAACCTTTTTCTATTATAATACAGTTTTATTGCTTTCGAATTTGGGATACCTGTTTAATATTATAGCGTAGTAATATTTTACAATTTATTTCCGACTGACTGTCGCAGTCAGACTGTTTAATAATCCCTAATAAAATTATGAATGCGAAAGTCTGTTTTTCTGTCTGTTACCTTTTCACGCTGAACCAATTTGGATGAAATTTGGTTCAGAGGTACGTATTGTGAGACCTGGGAAAAGACATTCTACTTTTTACCATGGGAAAATTGAATATAACACTGGCGCAGCCGCGGGTGGAAAGCTAGTATATCTACACTAAAATTATAACGAGGAAATATTTGTATTTTTGTAATCAATAAACACAAAAACTACTAAGTCGATTTCAAAAATTCTTTCACCAATGGAAAGATACATTCAAGCTGGGTAATATACACTAGATTAAAAATTTTACCGCGGGAAAATATTTCTTTCCTATGGGAGACTTTGTTATTAATATGTTCATATGTATTGCGGCCAGATACAATAATGTCATTTAAGAACATTACAATATAATATGATTATTACCACGGGAAAACAACATGTCCACCGTTGCGAAGATGGTGCAAACCACTAGTACCACACAACCACTAGTTCAGGAAGCCTGCCTGGGCCACCACAAGCTTGAGGAATAAGGTCAGGTCTCACCAGGCTAGAGGGATTTGATGGTTCTTACCCCGTAGGATGCATTTATAATTTGAACATATTCATCTTAGTAATATTTGTGTACAAGGAAAATTTACTAACCAAAAAAATAATAAGTAACAAAAATAAAACGAAACTTGAGAAAACACAGGGAATAACACGACAGTACTTGAAAGCAGGTAGGTTATGACCACTAATTATGACGGCCATATTGCAAACATAATACGACCAAATAGTTTTTCTAAGTTCCGTTACTCCGTTCAGTAATTCATTCCTTTATAAAGTGAGATATAATTATAATAATTTTATTTAAATAATGTAGTAATAATTTAAACTAGTGATTTTTACTTAATAACATAAATATCAATTATATAGTTGCCACAGAAACATTAGTAAAAAAGTGAAAATTAAAAAAGATTTGTATTTATGATTTGCAACAAACGGAACATAGAATTTTCGATCATGGTCGGATTAAAATGCAAATATATGCTACTGATTTAAAAAGGTGGCTAAGTTGAAGCGAATACGTAAAAAATTGTGGTCTATTTCAGTTGATAGATTAGTATAAAAGTGCCGACTATAACCGAAAATGTTTATTACATCTGAATTTCACTTATGTCATCATGATTATAGGGTTATCAAGTAAAATTAATTATGTTTTTATTTAATAAATTCATTTATGTGGAAGTTTCTTAAATGATTGTAGTAGTATGTTTTAGAAAAAAAATATTATAATGGATCAGTCATGAAAACATTTTACAAATACAAGATAACGACAAGATAATTGACGTTTTTTTGAATTGAGTTGTGATAACCCTAAAACTGGTTTGTTTACATTTATTCGTTTCCTTAAATAAACGTAGATGCCTATAACGAAAATATGTCAAGGGAAATGAATACATACATCTATTTTAATATTTTAATTATTTGTGTGATTTACACAATTAATTAATTATTGGTTCATGTTTATTTTTAATTTTAATTATCTATTAAACAGTAATCTTGATTAGAAAATAGAATTATTATTGTTAAAGGATATACACGTTTATATATAATACGCTCTTGAAGAAGCGGATGTTTGTTAATGTAATTTTATTAAAAATATTTGTAACTGAAACTCTTCTTTCAAGAAAGATCTATGTCTTGACAAATTTTAAGATGATGTTAGGTGTAATTGCTGTTTTATCTATTCATTTGAATATTTTGTATGCAAAGTAAAATAAATGACGACGAATCTTATTAATGCATTAGATATTAAACAAGACCAGTAGCGTAAAAATACATGTCTGCGCATCGAAAAATGGTTAAAACATTATTCACATTGTGATCAAGACTATAATAATTATTATAAAATAAATAATTATTAGATACTCTTTCATTACTTTAATTTTTATTTTATTCTTCACAGATATGTAGTCAGTTGTTCCTATATTTATTATAAATAATATTTTTCTTTGGATCCTATTAGTTATGTATGATTTAGGACTAATAAGGATTAGTAGTAATATAAGGATATTATCACTTAGATAATTAATTCATTATTTTTTACTATATATTAATTTACTATTTATTTATTATTAACTTTATATTAATTTAAATCCAATTAAGAGAACAGAAACACGGACCATTCAGATGTTTCTAGTTGTTAAAAATACAAAGAGACTTGTTGTATTATGATAAAATAATTTGTCTGATTAAAACATTAACTTTTGTGAAAGGAATTACCTGTGATTGATGTAAAAACTAATAGATAGAATATTTTCATATTCACAGTATTAGTACGCTACCCGTATACTCGTATCTTAGAATAGAATACGTGCTAATGTAACATGATTACATATTAAGGACATTAGAATATATTTATTATTATATACACAACAATACCACATATAGAAATAACAATATTAATAAAGAGGTAGGTACATAGGTTCGGCTTATTTCTAAAGAAATTTTTATCAGCAGATCTGCGGTAGGAAACAATGAACGAATGGATAGGAAAACATAATTTGTATACAATATACATAAATATAAACTATAAATGTTAATTATTGCAAGGGAATTCAAATAGCGGTCTCTTGCAACGTGAACAGTAAAGAAATTGGAATAGAACTGAGTAGAATTGGATGAGATGTCAAAGAGGTTTTAACCAGGCACCTATAAAGCAACGTCTAGTATCTACTTACGTAGATTAGAATCAAGACATTATACAGCATAGAAATCACTTCTTTACTCTCAAAGTAAACCAAAGATCAACAGAATGTGTATTTTGAAATCTACCATAAATAAATAGTCATGACGTAATTTATTAATAATATAAACTGAAGAGTCATGTTATGTTGCAGTGGTCGAGTTTCGTTCGCCCAGATGGGAGTCCTCTCGCGAAATCAACATATGGATCCATCCAAACTGCGCAGTATATCTGAGATCAAACGCCACCCAGATTACAAACCACCCAGTCGGTACAACGATATCGCACTCTTGAAACTGGACTCGCCGTGAGTATCAAACATAATCTCATTTTGAGCTCTTCCATTTTCTAGACTAAACAAATGAACTATATAGGTCCATAAAGAGTTTTTTAACACCTTTACTCGTAAAGCTGATGTAATTCCACCGATTTTAAATATGTAAAGCGGGTCATAAAAAACGCGCGTGTTACCAAAGCAAATAGTTAAGTTATAGTCCATACAAATTCCATAACAGTATTTGCCATGTGTTAAAATGAGTTACAAAATGTGTTAAAAAACGTCTTACGATATACGTGCGTATTGGTTATAACATGCTTGGCTCAATTACGCCCTCGCCTTCGGGTCGGGCTGAAATTCCGCCTCGCATGTTATAACCATCATAACGCACTAATATCGTAATATATAAATAAATAAATAAATATTTGTTACACTTACACCAATTAGCCTAGCCCAAACTAAGCTCTATAAGGCTTGTGCTATGGGATCTAGGGTAACGGATAGACATACATATATAAATAATATTTATTGAAATATATATCAACAACCATGACTAAGGTACAAATGCTCGCATTCATCACACAAACATCTGCCCCACCGGGATTCGAACCCGGGACCTCAGAGATGGCGACACCTTGAAACCGGTGTATTATCCACTCGACTATGGAGGTCGTCATGTCGTAATGTACTATTAACATTATTTTTTATAACATGTGTAGGTAAAGAATGTCAGACAAACGTCTGGTGCATTTGATGATTTGTTTTTTATTACAGGGGAAAGTAATTCTCTTATAGGTTGTGCTACTTTGTGAACCTTGGTGAGTGGATGTCCTAGTCAGAGGATACCACACGCAACTCGTTTCCGGTTAATTAAGCACTGCCTTTGTGTCTTATGCTAGATAGAACGCCTGAGGCACTGCCCTTAGATGAGTTGGGTTGATGATTGGCGTCGTTTGCATCATCTTAACGGCAGTGGAGACTTTAATATTCATACACAGACACAGCCAAATGAGATTGTTTAATTTCATCCGCAGTTCACTCTCTTTTGATTTATCATCTGCACTGCTAAGTGCTCTGTTTATAAGGCGTTATTTAATGTATTCTCCATAATTGTCTCTTGTCAGCTACACGTCAATTGCCAACAGAAGAAATTGTGATTTTTAATGCTATTTAGAACTGGTCATGCCGCAAAATCGATTGTTTTGGTATCAATAATTATGATATCTAAAATGTTGTAATATCGATTTAAGAATCGATAGTATTTTATAGAAATATTTGTATAGATGAATCGATAGTGTTATACAATTGACCTTAATTTCAGTAATTTCGGTTGCTACATGAAACATTGCAGAACAGAAAGTTTTTTAGACACAAACATATTTTGAATTTAGTTATCCTGAGTATTTTTTTTTATTTACAAAATGGGTAAGTACTGTTATTTATTAACGTGGTAAAGTACATGGTAACAATCGATTATTTAAAACTATTGATAGCCTCCAAACTATCGATAGTATCAATAATATTGACACATTCTATAGTATCGATAGTTTTTGTAATATTGATACTATCTATAGTAAAGTGTGTCTGTGGTTATTAATACTATCGACGATATCGAGACTATGGATGATATCGACAGACAATTCATACCATTGCTGAACTGTCTATGGTCTATCGATAGACTAACGAGATGCAAAACTATTTGGAACTTTAGTTGACAATTTAAATACGTGAGTATACGCATGTTTCTCAGCGTAAAGCTGGACCAGTACCTAGTGCCAGCGTGCATCCACGTGCCCGCTGACTCGCAGAACGCCTCACGCGCCTCCGCCTCAGGCTGGGGTCTCACCACCTACAAGGGAGCCACTTCTGACAAGCTGCAGAAGGTAACACAAAGGCATAGCTGGCTTAATCTCGCTAATCCTATAATTAACGAAATTAACATTCACCAGGTGACTTTGAGCCTCTGTATAACGACCATTGGACCATTTTTAAACATACATACGACTATAATCGTATTAGGTATGATTGTATCTTATATTATATTGTATTATATATTATATAATTATAATTATTCACATTGAATAGAGGAGATAAAAAATAGATCTTCAGAGTTTCTTGCCTGTTCTTCTCAAGAAGGCTCTCCCAATTTCCGAACAGGTGTAGAGTCAATATCTTTTTTATTTTTATTCCTTGTTCGTACGACGGACAAGGTTTTTGTTTTTTTTAAGCTTTTTTTTTGTTGCTTGTTTTGACGTCAATAAGTGCCTGTAAAGGTCTATGTTGAATAAAGATTATTTTGATTTTGATTGCAAGCGGCCATTAATATTGTTTTTAAATACTTATCTTAGAATGTATATCTTATAGTCCAATATACAAAATACAATGTAAGTTCATTGCAATATTTCGTTCACAGGTGATCCTGAACAAGTTTTCTACTGAAGAATGCAAGCAAAAGTTCCAACCGGAGCGGCTCATGAAGCAAGGCTTCAACGAGGCTACGCAACTCTGCTACGGAGACAAATCTCAATCTAAAGATACTTGTCAGGTAATTAGTTGGTTCATATAACATATAAGTCATAAAACGGGGTTTATACTCGTGTCACACAATTCTGCAAAGAATCGCGAACCGTAGCATTGTGGTCGCGCTTCATTAGTCTATACATTTAAAAATAAAACTTTTATTAAATTGACAGGGTGACAGCGGCGGTCCGCTTCAAATCAAGAACAAACGAATCCACTGCATGTATAGTCTGGTGGGCGTCACGTCCTTCGGCAAGGGGTGCGGTTTCGTTGGCGAGCCTGGCATCTACACGCGCGTGGCTAACTACTTGCCCTGGATAGAAAGCATCGTCTGGCCCTGACGTTCTTAAATAAATTAATAATAAAAACAAGACTGGGTTTTTTATTAAATCCAATTTTTTTATACGTCCAGTTATAAGGAAATATGGTGGTCTCAAATCAAATCAAATCTAAAAAATCTTAGTTCAACATAGATCTTTAGCTCTGTCGTCAAAACAATCATAATAAAACAAAACTAAGAGAAGTCACTAACTCACATTTGAACGATAAAAATACCGTCGCTATTCTAAGCGATATAAGAGCTGTCACAAGGTTAGCAAAAAAACCTGAAACGTTGATCTGTGCGTACATGTTTATGAAAACATAATTAATTACCACTAAGGAGAGCATTCCCGAGAAGAACAGGCAAGAAAGTTCTATTTTTTTTGTCTGTATGGCTTAACATATGACATTGGTTTTCGTTTAATTACTTTTCTTATACAATAGCTACACAAGTTAATCTTACATTACAGTTTGAAATTAGTGCAATCATTCTTTACATTGAACCAGGAAAACGTTCTATTTTTTAATTAAAAGAAGTGATATATCTTATATTGTTAAAATATATCCTTTATATCTTTTTTTGTAAAAATGCTAACCAATGAAAACCTGCTGCACATAGGCTTCTCACGAATTCTCGATTCGGAAATAGAAAAATCTTCACGATGTGTGTCTTTACGGCGAAATGGGCGACGAGTGGAAATACCACAAAATTTTAAAGAGTTTGGCAAAATTGAAAGGGGATTCCTTCTTTACAAATCCGTATGGCCATGACGAAACTGTGATTTCTTAGGTAAAGACCTTATTTTGTTTTACTGTATGGTACGATGAACGGGATAACGGTTCTGAAATGAATCGGTTTTCGATACAAAATTAACCTAAAACATATTGGATATAAATATAATAGGGCTTAATATGACAATTCAGCATATATTGCGGAATTAATAAAAGTCGCAATTTCGAAAGAAAATACGTGGCATTATCGTGGTGTTCGTCCAAATACACAAAATTGCCACAAGTAAAATCAGTTCAAATCAATTTTCGTTAGTTTATGAACTAATTCATGTGTCTATTTATATAAATGTCTCACTGAAATGTATGTACGCGCATAACTTTTAAACGAGTGCCCATAATTATTATTATATCATTTTATTATCCTTTATTATTGTGTTTCGTTGTCTGGTTTGTATAAAGCAGTGTTTCCTAAAGTGATCTATGACAACCTGCAAGGGGTCCAAGTAACGAAAAAAAAATTTTTGGTGGTCCACGATAATGGATCTTAACGTGCACTGATGGTATTTACTTACATTATACTATCTTATAACATTAAGATTTAAATTATTTATAAAAGTACATAGGTATTTTTATAACTATTTCTTCATAAAAGAGAAAAGATTTGTTATTTAATTTTAAGATTCATATTACACAGGGTTACAGGAAAAGTCGTGCTAAATCCGTTAAGGGCGTGGAGCTGATGAAACGTAGATATTTTTAAACACATCTGCCATACTATTTTTTTGTAATATCCCTTAGAGAAAATTGAACTTTCTAATATTTGTTTTCATTTCTTAACTTTAACTTGTCTACTACGGCCTGTTCAATTAACTTATGCACTATTTTAATAATTAACGTTCTATAGCATCTTATTATACATGTAAACATGCAATAAATAATAATGATAATAAAAGCCACAAAATAAACAAAATTTAATTTAGAAGCCTTTTAAAAATCGGCAATTTTCAATAAAAAAATTTAAAAGTCGAATATCTCGAAATGGGTTAAGTTTAGGGTAGGGTGTTTCATAGTGAAATAAGTCACAAATGATGGGTACTCCACGCCCTTAACGGATCTAGCACGACTTTTCCTGTAACCCTGTATATGTGTATAAAATTATGTAAGTTGTAGGATATAGGAAGATAGCGTCTCACCAAAAACGAAAAACAGCAAAGGACACAAAAAGTTTAGGAACCTCTGGTATAAAGTATTAAAATAAAACAAGAGTATAGTCAAGCAGAAAATTTATTTCGAGACATACAGGCTACGATAGAGTTAAGATACAATAATTTCAAGATAGGCACAAGACTGTGCAATAGAGTAGAACAAAAGTAGTCCTAATTATCTATCTATAGGAAGACATTAAAAAGAAGGCAGCCGTGCTACAACCATTCTAACATCAAATTTATCTTAGCGGTCATATCATATCTAATGGTGAATTCATCTGTAGGTTTTAAAAATGTGAAACACTATAGCTGAAACTATTTTCATTTAACCAATAACGTTAATGTGCAAAAACTGTTTAACTAACAGTACTAAATATAAACATGAAACAATTTCGTTTCTTTATTAAACCATTAATAAGCAAGCAAGAGGCATTGATGGACCAACGGCATTGTACACTCGTAACTCATTTGTTTGCTTTTTTATTCACTATCAACCAGGTTTCTTCTTGCAAGCCAGTTCGAAAGTTGCCTTTTTGGTTACTATTGTCGAAGTTAAATTTTTAATATACACAACAAATAGGAGTTTGCATAGTAATTTATTAGGTCACTAAAACACGACAAATGTGGATTTTCATACAATTTTTGCCGGCAGCTGCTCGCATGTATTTGGTCAGTACCTACAGCAATATCGATTTATCTTGAAGGTCATTAAAAATGGAGTTAATTTTCAAGCATTTTTGAGAAAATCAATATGTCAAATTAAATCGGGTTAATAAATATAAGGGTTGTGTTCAACAGTAGGTGTTTTGTCAGAAATAATGATGACATATAAATATAATATATTAAAATGAACAAGTCACTAAAATGTTAAATAACAGTAAGAAGGATTGTAGCACGGAAAGCAAACTATTAGCTACGGAATTATTCAACTGTCAGATAACGTTGGCGCAACACAGACAGATTTATGATAAAAGTGCATAGTGTATGCGCAAACGCTGGTTCACTCGTGGTTCAACCAGAGGTGTATTAGGGCTAGTGCCGATAGCATTATTCGCAGTCGGTACAGACAGCGTAAACGAACAACTAGTATAGCGAATAGCTTAACTAAAATTAGTACTAAAATCTATACGATACAGTTAAATTGGGCGAATTTTAATTTTAAGGTAATATTGAAAAATATATTTTTTCTGAGATTTCAGTTAAACTTTTTGTGTCGAGAAAAGACCGATACGCCATTCTGAAATTAAGCTAGAAAGATGTTAATATTTATATTACACACATTTTCGTCCATTCAATGTTAGACTGGAAATTGAAAATTACTCAATATAACGCCAGTTTCATTCACAACGCACGTCGATAGTCACTCGTGGTAGAATAGGGTAGACGACAACAACTGATTATGGCCGTTTATATACTATAATTATCTGATTTGAGCAATTTATATCTCATGAAAGTATGTCGATATAGAAATTTCAGTTTAATTATTAATTGATATTGTTTTTAGATTTCTAAAAAATGAGCAATTATTATTTACGTAATTCTAATGAAACGAACGCATTTCTAGCATTCTCACATTAAATGTAACATTTTTTATATAGAAAGTATACCTATAAACGTACAAATGACAAAGTTATTTTAAAATTTGTTTATACGCTCATACAAATTAGGCAAGTTTACTTAGTTATGACGTCACGATTGCAGTGTTTTTGCGTTTTTGAGCGGCCCGCGACAGCGCCGCAAACATGGCGATGTATCTTCAAAAGTAATAGGCGCAGGTGTACTGTTGCTTCTAAAATATTTCTCACTTAAAAGAGTACTCTTATTATATATTGAATTTAAAAAATTGTCGTCTACCCAATTATCGAACATATTAAGGCGTTGTCACAGCTAGTTGTTTCGTACTATTTCAAACGTGAAAAATTCTGCGAATGTAAGGGAGCGTTCAAGTATTACGTAGCGCAATTGTTGAAGATGTTTGACCCCCCCCCCCTGTAACGCACCGTAACGTTAACGGTAAAAATGACGACCATACTAATACAATCGAGGGATTCCCCGTAAAACGTAAACGAAAAGGGTTGCCAATTTGTTATAAAAAAGAAACAATGTTACATACGGTGTTGTAAGAAAGACCCGCTCCTGTCCCTATAACGCATCGTAACATTTTACCGAGACCAAAAATTGCGTTACGTAATACTTGAACGCCCCCTAATTCTGAAAATGTAGAATCTATCGCATCTTTACGTTTTTTAGATGTATCTAATGAATTTCAAATACTCCCCGAATGCTAATTTGCAATTTAATTGAAGTGAGTACGGCTGCAATTTAACTGTTAAGGCGCAGTTGAAGTGCAGTTCCCAATGACCATTAAGTTAATTACAACCGATTATCGGATTGTAGCCTGCAATAGAGGTGCAAGGTTGGTTTAATTTTGCTGCACTCGTATTGACTGTATAATTACGAGTGCAGTCTGCCTGTTACTGTAGATATTTGGCAGTTGAAAAAGAAATGCATTTAAATTAACATTGTTCGCACACAGAGATAGATGTTAATTTACCTAACTTTTACCTACCTACTTTTCTATACATTTGAATGTTTGAATGGATAAATTGCAAAATAACTTAATCACCTAGTTATATATCCTCTGGTCTGCGACATTTTCAGTAAATTAGCACCCCCTACCTGAACTACGGACAGTACGTACTTTCCAATAACATAATTCAAATAAATACTCAACTATTTACTTACACTTAACAACACAAATCATTTTATTGCTTAGTAAGTAGACATTTTTACATAATAAGATCTGACACTCATTTAATACTATATATACGTTTAACACTTTATAATTAATAATATTTTCATAATAATAGCATTATCTTCATACAGTCAAGGTGGTATTTAGACACAGATTTTCAAATAAAAACGTATAGGTTTTAGTAAGTTTCCCTAAATGTGTCATACCTAAAAATTATAGTCACACAAATATATGTAACATATTTTTTCGACTGTGACTTATTGACGAATATTTTCATACTTATATGAAAGAGACAGCTGGATCGATATGCAATAAACTAAAATGCCTAATTTTATATAGGGCTATTACTTCCATACAATATATTTGTTCTAAAATAAATATTAAATGACCAAATCATTGCCAAATCAGAGCAACTGACTGAATCAATCTCACGCAAGGATTTACAAATACGCGGAATCTTTGTATGTCCAGAAATCGAGTCGATAGTTATGTATATGTTACCGGCAGTCTGTATAATGTGGTATTCTATACAATACCTAGGTAATTTATATAATACCTAAAACGTGTAGGTATGGTATGAAATATTATTTATTTTATGCTTTGCCTAGGTATTCTATATAATACCGAATGCACAGTCGGTAATGTATGTAAAGAAGAAAACAGGGAAGGCACAAAGCAAGGCGTTGTTAAGACATTGTATTCAAGACAGCAATTTACAGATTGCCATCAAGAATTACTTAAAAAAGAAGACGTCCCTAATCTAGAAACGACACTCGGTATAGTTGCGACTTTGCAATCTACGGGGACAGGTCAGGGATTTGTCAAGTGTAGTTGCAAAAAATACTGCGGTACTAAAAAGTGTTTTTATCTTAAAAGTAAGAATTTGTTCACTTTAAAATGTCATAATATTTTCTCGTGTTAGAATAAATAATTTACTACTTACTGATTTTAATTTTGATTAGGCAGTAGACCTACTTTTTACTTTTGCAGAAATTGATTTGTTATTTAAGTTTTTTAATACTAATTACGTACTTGTAAGTAACATTATGTTACAGCCAGAAGATTTTTTAGTTTCACGTCATTTTTTCTGTGATTTGTTTTCAAGGAACACCCTAATTGTTAATTGCTGTAAAGTTGATTTTAAGTAATGGAACATGTTTAATTTGCCCGTCGCTGTATAGGTAGGCCGGTTTACATTGATAAAAATAGGCCAAGATCTATTTATTTTACACACTGCTGTGAACCGGCAGGTAGGTACTCGATGCAATCCCTAGGAATTGTACCTACGTACTTACCTAGGTAAAGTATGTAATGGACAATAATATTCATAATATTTCATACATTGCCTGGTCTCCCCAGGTATTTTATATATTTCCACTTATAGAATACCTGAATTTTACAGATTGCCGGTAACATATATATGAACGGGACAAACGCGTTCATTCAATAAAATGGTCGTTGACAATTGATTACCCTGAAAAATGAGTGAATATGTCACACCCGAGAACATTTTAATTTTTTCCCACATGGAGAGGAATAATTTAGTTATATAACCGTTTCCTAGTAAAATAATAAAGTTGTAACCTATTAATAAAAAATCGACTCACACCTAATATATATATATATATATATAACAAGTAAATATTTCCGTGCATACAATATCGAAAATTGTAGCGCTAAACGCTAAATAAGAACTAAATGTAAGCCAATCTGGACATTAAAACCAATTCCATTACTGGAAAACTTAAATAAGCTCTTCTGAGTATAAAAAAATAAAACAAAACTACTATGTACTGTGTAAATACCAGAATTAGTTTATCTATGTACAATATTAACAACGATAAATATATATATGTAACAGCGGTGTAGCGTTACGTTTTACGATAAACTGTCTCCGTATATTTAATTCAAACTAAACAGTTATTTATGTGGTTCTATAATATAAAGATTATAAAATTGATATAGAATATATAAGAGTTAATTAATTTAATGCATTAATTATTATAAAATAGTTTTTATTTAAATTCATAATACATCCATCATGAATACACTTATGGTGTTATTGAAAATAATTCTTTATATTACTAAAGAATTATTTTTTAACAATTTTATAACAGGGCCATTTTCGAATATCGACGGTTGTAAGGTGATTTAACATCTGTATGCGGAGACATTAGTTCCCTACAAGTTGACCACGCCGAATTTACATTATAACTATATAAATAAATATAATATACTGACATAATTTTATATTAATGTACTTATACTATATTAATTTTATATTTAACTCATAACATATAAAATAATTAATTCAAGAATAATCTCTATAATTATATCTCTCTACTTACATATTATTATTAATCGATCAATCGAAAAATCATATTCCTCCCTAAGCAATACTGTGTTCTCGTCGTTTTTGAGTGAAGATTACAAATAATAATAATTTAAAAATGTGTTCTATTTTTACGTACTCTGAAAAATATTGTCATTTAATAATCACCATTAAAATAGAAAAAAAAACTTATTTTTTTTGTTTTGCATTATAACTTATAATGTTAAGGAACTAAAGGAACGCGAAATATAAAAATCGTATAAAATGCTCCAATATACTTAAATTGTGAAGTTTACATCTAAAAAGAAAATAATCATTCAATTTTTTTTTATTATTCCTCAATAAATAATTGAGTATAGAATATTTATTTACAAAATATCTAGTTATACATATTCAAAAACCACAAGACTAAAGGATTTTTTCAATAAGGTTATATTTAATCATGTTTAAATAAGCACATAATATTTCCCATATATATCGACATACACAAAGTTTGAATTTCATATTACAAAAACAAAACAAAAATTTGGTGTTGATCGAAAACACTAAATTATACTATGCACTACGAACTATCACTTAGCACTACTGGAGTCTTTATTGTATGAACTGGGTAACAGCCAGGCGAAGAGTACTGGCTTTATTATTGAAGGCGTATGGAGTATAATTGCTCGCTCATCAACAGCTCAGCACCTGTTAAAGTAAAAAATGGGTTCATTAAATCTGTTACAGACTACACACGCACCTCGCAGCATGGGTGCCCCCGCCGCGCCAGACACTACACACGCACCTCGCAGCATGGGTGCCCCCGCCGCGCCAGACACTACACACACACCTCGCAGCATGGGTGCCCCCGCCGCGCCAGACACTACACACGCACCTCGCAGCATGGGTGCCCCGCCGCGCCAGACACTACACACACACCTCGCAGCATGGGTGCCCCCGCCGCGCCAGACACTACACACACACCTCGCAGCATGGGTGCCCCGCCGCGCCAGACACTACACACCACCTCGCAGCATGGGTGCCCCGCCGCGCCAGACACTACACACACCTCGCAGCATGGGTGCCCCCGCCGCGCCAGACACTACACACACACCTCGCAGCATGGGTGCCCCCGCCGCGCCAGACACTACACACGCACCTCGCAGCATGGGTGCCCCCGCCCGCGCCAGACACTACACACCACCACCTCGCAGCATGGGTGCCCCCGCCGCGCCAGACACTACACACACCCTCGCAGCATGGGTGCCCCCGCCGCGCCAGACACTACACACACACCTCGCAGCATGGGTGCCCCCGCCGCGCCAGACACTACACACGCACCTCGCAGCATGGGTGCCCCCGCCGCGCCAGACACTACACACACACCTCGCAGCATGGGTGCCCCCGCCGCGCCAGACACTACACACGCACCTCGCAGCATGGGTGCCCCGCCGCGCCAGACACTACACACACACCTCGCAGCATGGGTGCCCCCGCGCGCCAGACACTACACACGCACCTCGCAGCATGGGTGCCCCCGCCGCGCCAGACACTACACACGCACCTCGCAGCATGGGTGCCCCGCGCGCCAGACACTACACACACACCTCGCAGCATGGGTGCCCCGCCGCGCCAGACACTACACACACACCTCGCAGCATGGGTGCCCCCGCCGCGCCAGACACTACACACGCACCTCGCAGCATGGGTGCCCCCGCCGCGCCAGACACTACACACACACACCTCGCAGCATGGGTGCCCCCGCCGCGCCAGACACTACAAACGCACCTCGCAGCATGGGTGCCCCCGCCGCGCCAGACACTACACACGCACCTCGCAGCATGGGTGCCCCCCGCCGCGCCAGACACTACACACGCACGCCAGCATGGGTGCCCTCGCCGCGCCAGACACTACACACACACACCTCGCAGCATGGGTGCCCTCGCCGCGCCAGACACTGTACACACACACACCTCGCAGCATGGGTGCCCCCGCGCGCCAGACACTACACACGCACCTCGCAGCATGGGTGCCCCCGCCGCGCCAGACACTACACACGCACCTCGCAGCATGGGTGCCCCGCCGCGCCAGACACTACACACACACCTCGCAGCATGGGTGCCCCGCCGCGCCAGACACTACAAACGCACCTCGCAGCATGGGTGCCCCCGCCGCGCCAGACACTACACACGCACCTCGCAGCATGGGTGCCCCCGCCGCGCCAGACACTACACACGCACCTCGCAGCATGGGTGCCCCGCCGCGCCAGACACTACACACGCACCTCGCAGCATGGGTGCCCCCGCCGCGCCAGACACTACACACGCACCTCGCAGCATGGGTGCCCCCGCCGCGCCAGACACTACACACGCACCTCGCAGCATGGGTGCCCCCGCCGCGCCAGACACTACACACGCACCTCGCAGCATGGGTGCCCCCGCCGCGCCACACACTACACACACACACCTCGCAGCATGGGTGCCCCCGCCGCGCCAGACACTACAAACGCACCTCGCAGCATGGGTGCCCCCGCCGCGCCAGACACTACACACGCACCTCGCAGCATGGGTGCCCCCGCCGCGCCAGACACTACACACACACCTCGCAGCATGGGTGCCCCCGCCGCGCCAGACACTACACACACACCTCGCAGCATGGGTGCCCCGCCGCGCCAGACACTACACACGCACCTCGCAGCATGGGTGCCCCCGCCGCGCCAGACACTACACACACACCTCGCAGCATGGGTGCCCCCGCCGCGCCAGACACTACACACGCACCTCGCAGCATGGGTGCCCCCGCCGCGCCAGACACTACACACACACCTCGCAGCATGGGTGCCCCCGCCGCGCCAGACACTACACACGCACCTCGCAGCATGGGTGCCCCCGCCGCGCCAGACACTACACACGCACCTCGCAGCCATGGGTGCCCCGCCGCGCCAGACACTACACACACACCTCGCAGCATGGGTGCCCCCGCCGCGCCAGACACTACACACGCACCTCGCAGCATGGGTGCCCCCGCCGCGCCAGACACTACACACGCACCTCGCAGCATGGGTGCCCCCGCCGCGCCAGACACTACACACGCACCTCGCAGCATGGGTGCCCCCGCCGCGCCAGACACTACACACACACACTCGCAGCATGGGTGCCCCCGCCGCGCCAGACACTACACACGCACCTCGCAGCATGGGTGCCCCCGCGCCGCCAGACACTACACACGCACCTCGCAGCATGGGTGCCCCCGCCGCGCCAGACACTACAAACGCACCTCGCAGCATGGGTGCCCCCGCGCGCCAGACACTACACACGCACCTCGCAGCATGGGTGCCCCCGCCGCGCCAGACACTACACACGCACCTCGCAGCATGGGTGCCCCCGCCGCGCCAGACACTACAACACGCACCTCGCAGCATGGGTGCCCCCGCCGCGCCAGACACTACACACGCACCTCGCAGCATGGGTGCCCCCGCCGCGCCAGACACTACACACGCACCTCGCAGCATGGGTGCCCCCGCCGCGCGCCAGACACTACACACGCACCTCGCAGCATGGGTGCCCCCGCCGCGCCAGACACTACACACGCACCTCGCAGCATGGGTGCCCCCGCCGCGCCAGACACTACAAACGCACCTCGCAGCATGGGTGCCCCCGCCGCGCCAGACACTACACACGCACCTCGCAGCATGGGTGCCCCCGCCGCGCCAGACACTACACCACACACACCTCGCAGCATGGGTGCCCCGCCGCGCCAGACACTACACACGCACCTCGCAGCATGGGTGCCCCCGCCGCGCCAGACACTACACACGCACCTCGCAGCATGGGTGCCCCCGCCGCGCCAGACACTACACACGCACCTCGCAGCATGGGTGCCCCCGCCGCGCCAGACCACTACATGCCACCCTCGCAGCCCGGTGCCCCCGCCTCGGCACACACGTACCTTACGAGCCTGGGTGCCCTCGCCGCGGCAGACACTACACACGCACCTCGCAGCCCGCGTGCCCCCCGCCTCGCCACCACACGCACCTTACAGCCTGGACGCCCTCGCCGCGGCAGACACTACACACGGCACCTCGCAGCATGGGTGCCCCCCCCTCGCCACACACGTACCTTACAGCCTGGACGCCTCGCCGCGGCACGCACTACACACGCACCTCGCAGCCGGTGCCCCCCGCCTCGCCACACACGTACCTACAGCATGGACGCCCTCGCCGCGGCACGCACTACATACGCACCTCGCAGCCCGGTGCCCCCCGCCTCGCCACACACGTACCTTACAGCCTGGACGCCCTCGCCGCGGCACGCACTACATACGCACCTCGCAGCCCGGTGCCCCCCGCCTCGCCACACACGTACCTTACAGCCTGGACGCCCTCGCCGCGGCACGCACTACATACCCACCTCGCAGCCCGGCGCCCCCGCCGCGCCACACACTACACACGTACCTTACAGCCTGGGCGCCCCCGCCGCCAAGTCCACGGACAGGACGGCGGCGGGGGCGGCGCGCCCTCAGCTGCGCCGGTGCCTCCCGCCGCGCCGGCGACGCTCGCGGCGCACCTGCAATGATAACACACAATAGTAGATTGTATTATAATAGCGCAAAACATTATTTTTACAGCCCTATTCTGGATAGGCTATTAGGTTTTTAGTAATCATACAAATCCGATTATTTTTCTTTTTTGACGTGAATACGTCTTTAAAATTGCTTCCATAGGGACGCAAATCAAAAAATCGAATGATAACAAAATGGGGGGATACAGTTTAGTGTTGTAGCTACATATCTATCATCCCCATCCAAATTCCAATTACACCACTGGATAGCTAAAGGATCAAAGAATTTATTACGCCCAGTAAAGACTGTAACACATCGCGCGCGGTGCAGGGGTGGCCCCGCCAAGTTGAAGGCCATTTTGCTGCGTACTACTATTACCCGTTACGAGACGTATTCACGTACAACAAACGGCCGTGTCCATAACACAGCCACACCCCCTTTTTCTCTTTATTTATAGGCTTTACATCTTATAGATTATGTCAGCCTTGTTTGCAAACGACTAACATTATTTCACATTAATTTTCTTACATATTCGATATGCAATAGACTTAAAGTTCTATTGCATATCGAACACTACGTCAGTCTTGTTTGATTAAATTATTTGAATCAACATTAAATCGCCTAACTTTTCTTGTCTCAAGCATTTATTCCTCTCACATTCTAAGATTCATCTATAAAAGATGGTATAAATCTTCATGACGATTACATACTGTACAATTGGGACTATCAACCTTACGCATTAAAAAAAAGAAAGTTATTTAGCGGAATGTGATTAGATCGAATACGGAGGCAAAGCTTTAAGTCCCGTTTACTTAAATCTGTAGATATGAACCATGGCTGTTTAGGCGGTGTATTCACAATGGTTCTATACCAAATACCGGCATCAACAGATTTTTGTTCAAAATAAGTGTCCCATTCTTCGTTACTTCTATCTCTAATAATCCGATCTTTATGTTTGGATAATTTACTCATACCAGCTAACGCGGCGAACTTAGCTTTGTCTAACAGCCAATGACGTCACCTATCATCTTCGGAAGGTTACAAAATTTAAAAAGTGAATATTAATATAAATACTTTTACATAATTTATTTTCCCCGCTTTAACCGACCTTTACAATTTGTGGTGGTGGAACAATATATTTGTATATTATTGTTCATGTAAAAAAATTGTTATTTTCTTTTACCAAAAGAAACAAATAAAAAATAATCTGTTCATAAATATTTTTTAATACGACAGTCGGAGATCCGTCAAGTTTTACGGACGAATTAAGTTTTTTCAAAGTGACGTGTTGCTGTGTGTACAAACAAGCTAGTAATAAGAAGTTATAACTATAGATCATGTTTACTCAAATTTCTTATAATAAATGAACAAAGAAAGATAGTTTATTGGTTTTCCTAGAGGGCTTATAGTATGGGGTTTTCAAAAAGGGAGTAAACATGTTTTTAAAGGGTCGGCAACGCGCGATTGACACCCCGTGTTGCAAGTGTCTATAGGCTACGGTAACCGCTTACCATTAGGCGGGTCCCACGCCTGATTGCCACCATTGTGGTATAAAACAAAAAAATGTCTGGACAAAGTTATTGAGTCATCTTTAGCAGTTATGCATATGGTAATAAATAAAATTGATCTATTGATTGGTATTTATGTCATTTGTCCTACGTTCTACACTCACAATAAAGACACTATCTCATGTTCTTCCCAAAGTCTCTAGCTAAATTAGAATCGGTCCTTACTAAATCAAATTAAATCATTTATTTGCACAAATATGGGTATGAATAAGGTGACAAACAGTGTTAGAGAGCAGTCATATTTACCATTACTGGCTTGTAAAGGTTACACAAAAATAATTTGAGAAAAGAATGTCAAGTAATAAAAATATAAATTCAATACATAGTGCTATCAGAAAAAATAAATAATCAGAATAAAATTATGTCAGTTATAATAATGTCCATATTTTAACAACAAAAGGTAGACGAGCAGAAAAATAACAATTTAACTAGCATTATTTAAATATTCAGAAACAGAATAAAACATTTTTTGATCAGCCATTTAAACAGTCAGTTTTTGAATCGGTTGGTAGGCAAACTAGAAATGTCCAATGGTAGGTTGTTATATATTCTGGCTACCATAGAGTAACAATTTCTTAGACATATATCAGTCTTTATATGCGCCAGAAGCAATTCATCTGGGTATCTAGCAACTTCAACACATCTTTTTTCTTTTATAAATTACATTAGGATCAGTTCATAGCATACATATATGCATAGTATATCTGTGTGAGAGATGAATACACTGAATACTGCACTGTCTATTCCTGTGAAAGTCAACGGACACAACGAGATCATACACAGGTCTTTTTGTTTAACGTGCTTTCCAAATTACAGAATTTCATATAAAACTTGATATGAAGTAACAAACTTACCGTGCCCACTTCCCCTTCGGCCCAGCGCTCATAGGCACGTTCACGTTTCAACCACTCCTGATACTTATACCACCATTCCTCCCATTTCACATAGTCGCCCAGGGTAAGACCTGCAATCAAATATATAATGTAACTCCAATGATACACGCATATCTACAAATTATATCCCAAGTAATATTATAAATGCGAAAGTAACTCTGTCTGTCTGTTACGTTTTCCCGCTTAAACGTCGCAACCGATTTTGATGAAATTCGGTACAGACAATCTTTTGACCCTGAGACAGAACATAGGCTACTTTTTATTTCGAACTAGCGGACCCGACAGACTTCGTCCTGTCAAAAATTTGTACAGTGGCATTTTTTGTTCCTAATTATTTTATAGATAATTGTCGCATAGCCAACCAAATCGCAAAAAAAAAGTATAAATGACCTATTCATTTTGTGGGCATTTCAATTTTGGAACGTGTGACATTAAATTCCTCCAACGATGTATTCTGTGCTCTAAGCACGCACGATACTGTTTTGATAGATATTATTGAATTTCAACTATATGTAGCGTTAATAAAGCGCAAATTGACTCTTTGATTTTAGGAACACCACTTCATTGCTTAGACAACATTGAGTGCTTGCAATATGAACTTATACAATAACAATAAAGCTCCAATTCGATTACGTTTTGTTAGAATACGCTTTGCATGGAAAATAAAAGGGCTGTTTTTAGGGTATTTCCGATTAATTATTCGAATTTTCCTCATTGTAAAAACCCTCCTTGAACTTCAACGAACATTAACAAAAAAGAATTGTCCAAATTGGTCCAGGCGTTGTTGAGTTATGAGCTTACCAACACATTTTGCGATTCATTTTTATATATAAGATAAAAGGGATGAAAGATAAAACCATGAAACTTTATATTTAAGCACTTGATAAGAAATCATTAAACATTTGTTCTAGCATTTTGAAATTTCGACCAGCTAGGGAGTGAAATAAGGGTTGAAAGTTAGTATGCAAGTTCGTCAAATATCACGTAATAAGAAACAAAAAATCGTTTGTGCTAAGCATTTTGAAATTTTTACCAGTGTGGGGCTGAAATAGGAGTTGAATTGAAGATAAGACCATGAATCTTGTTCAACGTGAGGCTGGTACCTGTAAGTCTCTTAGACATAAGGGACCACAGGATTGATAAAAACTAATTTAACGGGGGCGAAGCCGCGTGCGGAAGCAAGTTTGCTATAAATCTTAAGGAATCAAGTTAATAAAATTAACCTATTGTACACCCATATATAGTACACACGTGTAGATATATTAGATACTAACCAGTTACAATTATTAAGCATGGGAACCCTTTGCCTTTAAACTGGTTTCTAACGAGGATTTAAGACTTGACAAATCCAATCCAATCAGTAAGCATGTTAACGAATTATTCTAACAAATGTGTAACTAAATGAAGACCAGCTGGCTGGAAGAAAATATGTACTAACAGACAACTTTTTGTAAATTTGTAATTTATATATAGCTATATTACAATTTTTTGTAAGTAGTAACCGAATGCAAGAATCCCGATCTATTTAAATTTCAAAGTATATGTTAGATTTCTTAACAATGGGTTAATTAAAAATGAGAAATTCCAGTCCTACATCCACAGTCCTAGAATTATGTATGGCAAGAATGCTAGAACTCATACACATTTTTCATACGAATATTGTTTTTGTCTTCGATTAAAACAATTTTTGATAATTATAGCTGAAAACCTAATACATACCTCTCAAGTATCCTCTCTTCTTGTAGTAATCGTAGCGTACTCGCACGTCGTCCCAGGATGGTAAATCACTGGGTGCGGCCGCTAGCAATTCTTCAGGATAGCTTCCCACTGGACCCACCGGTTCCAGTCCTCTGAAAAAGGACACTAGTTTAGAAAAATTGGTATTAAGTAAAATAAAAAAATATTTGTTGCATTCACACTATAGTTAGCTTGTGTTATGGGATCTAGGGTAAAGACAAACACAATTTACGACATAATATTAGACGTATTTTTGCCAGAAATATATATGTAGATTATCACAACAAAAAAATGTTAGTGTCATTTCCAGATAGAAAATGGGGGACTGTGTTTGTATGGAAAATATGCCATACAGTTTTCTACAGCTCTATTACTATTCAGCTATCATTGGACACATAATATTATATTTATGAATGATTTTTAGAAAATATAATTATTAACTTCTCCTATACATTTACTCCGTTTACAAATTTATATATATTATTATATTATTTGTTATTGCGAATATGTTGCAGCCAACTCGTTAAAATAGCCGTTCAATCAAACAGCTAGTCCTTTGACTGAACAACGTCATTCAACCATACGTCTAGCTTATTAATTGAATATTTGAGTCGCTCAAAACGTTCAACACTGCAGCTGATTCAAAAACCGCCGTCTAATTGAATTAGTTCAGCGCTCACCACCGCAGCGGTAGGAGCGTTTTGCTCACCAGACGAAAGTCGAGTCTGACAGGTTAGTCAGACTAGATTCCTGTTTTGGACTCGCCTACTCGAATACCAATTTATTTTGATTCGAGTACGCTGGACTCGATTCCTATACTAGAGTCAGGAAGAATCAGTTCGTACTCCCTAACTCGATTCTATTTACACGAGTCCTACTGACTCGAGTCCATTAATCGAGTTTGGTTAACTCGCTTGTACTCGCAAACTATTTACTCGTACATAAGCAATGAAGTGGCGCGGGCCTAAAATTATAAACAGGTTTGAACCTGCAACTTTTTGTTTTGATTTTGTTCTAAAATCGGTCTCTAGTTGTGGACTGGACTAAAATTTCCAGATTCGAATTTCTAGACTCGAGTCTAGGAATCAGACTCGAGTTTAGATAGAAATATTCAAATACCAAACATAGAATTCGAGTACTGGGCTCGAATCAGGGAATCGAGTCCTGATTCGAATACCGTATAGACTGACTCGAATCGACTCGATCCACCAAAACAGCGACTCGGCATATCACTACCAAATACCATATTTTAATAAGAGTTTAATAAACTCACGGGTACAAATCCGCTGCGGGATCATCGACTGGCTCCCTGGGATCTCTGGGGTCCCTTGGATCTAGCGGGTCCCTCTCAATTCTGACGTGGAGAGTGGCTTCGCGTCGTGTGATTTTCATGTTTTCCAGTCGAGCGGACCTGTCCGCGGACCATTGGGCCATCTTGCCGAAACGCTCAGATAACGTTAGTCTGTGTGGAAAAAATAGATATGTGAAATATTCTGTTAGGTTACAAATTTATTAAATAAACAAAAACTGGATGGACAGTCACAGGTCATTTTGTTAGTGTTAAGAAGTAGAAAAAAGTCTGAAAAATAAAATCGTGAAGTATTTGTCAGTATGGGTCGAGCTCTCATCAGCTTTCCCCGATCTATTATGAGCAATAATTGTAATAAAGGTTTTACGGTGTGTATGACCGGTGAGAATTTTATACTACTTAAACAGTTTCCGTTATGAAGTCTGATATTTCTCACTGAACACTAGGGGCTGTCCATTGATCACGTGATATTTTTCTTTTGCATTTTGAGAACAGTGAGGTTTAAGACTACCCCCATTTATTACCACTATTTTTAGTACGTGAGTACCCTACAAAGAATTTTAAAGGAGAATGACCAAAATCAAATTAACACCGTTATTATTTTCTAATTTTTTTTACCACGTTTCCACATTATGAATCCTGTTTTCATATCCGGAATTATGATTTTTAGAAAAACAGTAAATCGCTTTCTTCCTTTCTTAAAGATACGGCGCGTTCCGATTGGCAATTACGGTAATCATCATCACTGTCATCGCGATAAAATTCGTTCCGATTGAGGATGACAGCGCTCATGTTAGTTGATGTAATCACTGTGGCCCGAATTAATAAGCTAAGTTAAGCCTGACTTAGTTAATCCACACCTTTATCCACCGCGGCTGATTAATGCAACTCTGTTGCTCTCACATTTTGTTTGAAACTGTCAGATAATGGTAGTTACATTGCTACTTTATTAAAATCCAATTTGACGATTATTATCTTAGATCAGCAATGTAACTGCACTATTAGACAGTTTCAATCGTATATATGGTATGTGATGTGATAGGAACAGTTTTATAATCGGCCTACAAGTCATAAAACCTTGTCCATTCAATTTCTCATACTCTCACAGAGTTGATAGACGTGCTATATTAAAAAAATGTATGAAAAAGGGACTTACAATGGCCACCTGGTCAATAACCAAATAATAATATGCATGTTTGTTTCTCAAATAGCAGTTAGTGATATTTTTTAAACCTAGGCACATTGTTTTTTGTACATTATAGTGATTTGTGGTTGTTTTATAGGTTACGGCTAGGTTCAACATAATTTGTAGGTTATCTCTGTTTTTGTTTAATTACTTGTAAACCCGGTTTTTTTTGGGAAAATGAACACTTTTGTTTTATAATATATAAAGCGTAGACTATAATAAAGAAAGATTTTTCGTGCTACAAAGTTAGACGAAATTCCATACAAACTTGAACATTGTCCTTTTCCAAATATTACCTTTAAATACAGGTATAAACTATAATTTTATTTCTGAAATTAAGGACCATTATAATAGGAATCAAAAAATATTTATTTAAATAAATAGTATATAAGTATAGGAATAAATTAAGCTCGGTATGCGTGGATTCGTTTTATGTTAAAAAATAAATTAAAAAAAAAAAATGAAAAAATGTTTTACCGTCATCGTCATCGTGGCAAGTCAAGATATAACACTATACACCGCGCTGCTCACCTGTTTAACAATTGCGCGTTTGACGAAAAAATAAATACACGTGATATCTTACTACACCCCCCCCCTCCTCCCTTGTGTTATTTTCGTGATTTTTATCAAACCCTTCCCCCCTTTCAAGCCACACGTGATTAATGGACAACTCCCTACGTGTATGTATGAAAATTTGTGATTTCCACATTTGCCTACCAAAACCAGGGAAGACAGTGCCTGTATGTACCAAATTCCTTTGCCTTCTCATAATGGGGCAGATAAAAAAGTAACCTCTGCGGCGGCTCGCTGTCAGTGTCAGTTTCGCCGTCGGAATCAGCGAGCGCAGCGACGATGGCAGCCGGCGAGACGGGCCGAGTGCGAGGGGCTCGCTCGCCCTCCCTCTTTATCTGGGCTTCGGGGATGGGGGCCGGCCGCGCTGCCATTTGGGATTTCTGCCATTCAAGCACCTGATGGACAAACAGATTATTTAAATGTTTGTAATATTAACTCACTAGACAATTTTAATATAATCCATATAGTCGACCAATTAAATTACCACCCATTGAGTGAATGTTGTTGACATGTCAAAAAAGTAAAGTCGATAGATGACAAATAATGTTGTCAACAATGCGTGACGAAATAACATCACATATGAATATTAGTAGTGAGTCTTATGTAGGGAGAAACTTATACATAGTATCAAAATTCCAGTTAATTTTTTTGTAAATAAATTCGACTTCGAAACAATATAAATTAACCAATTTTTGTACATAATTTAAATTACATAAAAACATTTTAAGCTTTCTTACATTAAATATACATTTTTTTACTATGGGAATTATAAATGTATTAATAACGTAATGCAATTTTATTTAAAGATTTATACAAATTAGGCGACTTTACCATCTTGTGATGTCATAATGAAGAGTGTAATTTAGTATGGAGTGCTTTTGTGTTATGGAGTATTTATGTATAAAATACTCCATAAATAAGTATAAAAGTAGTTTTAAATTTTATATATAATCTCTTTTAAAAAAATCTCAATAAATAGGAAAACAAACAGACAATTCAATTATGGGTCCCATTTTTTGTACAGAGTATGGAGAACCCTAAAAATGACTAGTTGTGACAGTAACAATATACCTTTATTGGTTTGTTTTAATGTTACTGTGCTTTGACAAATTCCCAGGCGGATTGCAAGGCCTTTGTTTGTTTGGTGCTAAATTTATTACTATATACTTTCTCCTCCTTGTTCTGCTAGCTAGCCGCCCGCGCGTGGGTACAATGTCTTTGCGTGTTTGTTGTTTTATTTGTTACAACTAGAGTTTCTCTGCGAGAATTCCCGAGAAATTTTGCCTTACTGCCAAGACGAGAAAAAAGTGGTCGAGAAAACGAGAAATTAAGTCAAAAATTTTTGAAACTTAATACGAAACCGACTATCAGATAATGCTTTAAATAATGCCCTCGTATTTTTAAAAGCTTATTTCCTAAAAAATAAAAATACCTAGTGGGCTAGCTTTTGGAGCAGTTTCCTCTTTAAATTGTGATTTTAATTAGTGTGATTATTAATTATTTATTAGATTTAACTTAATACGAAACCGACTATCAGATAATGCTTTAAATAACGCCCTCGTATTTTTAAAAGCTTATTTCCTAAAAAATAAAAATACCTAGTGGGCTAGCTTTTGGAGCAGTTTCCTCTTTAAATTGTGATTTTAATTAGTGTGATTATTAATTATTTACTTACATAACAAAAAAGTCTATATATAAAAAAAAATTGAAAATTTATATTGAAAAGTTGGACTAAAATAAGTTAGTTGTACCTTATTGTTATTCATTGTAATTATGAAGCTAGTCTGATTGTTTGATTTTTATACCTAATTCAAAAACTGTTGTTTCAATTATACATTTTAATAGAAAAGTTTGTAGTACAGACAGAAACTAAAGTAACTTATATAGTATGTAATGTAAGGTACTAAATTATATTGTGGTGACATGACGGCATTGTCTTTAGAAGATATTTTATTTGTTGTTTGCCAAAGATGAAGATTATTTAGTCCTAAAATTGTGTGTAGAAATAATGACAAAAGATCTCGCTAGATTTTATTTCGTGTAATTAAAATTTTATATACTTACTTAAGTTAAAGTCAATTGAAACTAATAATAAATGTTGTTGAATATTGCATAAAAAGTGTAGTTTTATTGTTAAAACACACATATTTTTAAAAATTATCATATATACAGTCCGAGAATTCTCGTGCTCGTGCTCGTACAAAAAGCTCGAGAATTGTGAAACCCTAGTTACAACATACCTTCTCCTCTCTGGTCCGCTTGCTGGCCTCCCTGGCTTTGAGCAGTTCCCTGGTAGGCTGGACGGCCCGAGCTTGGCCAGGCCGCCCCTCGGGCTTCGCCGTCGCTTTGGGTTTAGCCGGTGGTGGCGCGCGCTTGTTCTTGGCCGAGCACACGGAGCACGACTCGTCCGAGCAGCTGCTCATGGACGACCCCGAGCCAGATGACTGCAGAAACAAGCAATCAACAATTAAAATATAAAGCAAAATTGATTTCTATTAAGAGTAATGTCATGCCATCCAAAGTAGGTGTGCTGCAAATATAATCTTTTTTTTTATATCTGTGCTAATCTGCAATCAGTTGTCCACTATAAGCAGATCCATTGTGAGATTTTGTCTGGTGAAGTGCTTCTTCCAGCGAAGACAACCGACTCCTATTTAAGCCATGACATTTACTATAATATGTCTTTTCTCTTGAGGCGCTTTTGATATTTGCGAGTAACTAGATAAAGCAGCAAAAACATTCGGGTGGATTTTTAAGCCGTTTCAGGTATTTTTCTGTTGAGACCTGGATTTCTTCTTTTACAGTGGACATTTTCAGTTGCGCGCGTATTTCTAAGTTTCTTATAAACCACGGAACTTGCGCTATTGTTCGTAGTATTGCGTTCTGCATGCACTTCCCCAGAGTTGGATGCAATAAGTCCAAGTTGGTTTTAGATTGACTTGTATATCAGGAGCTTGTTGTCTCTCTCTGTCTGGGGGACTGTCCAAGGGTTCTCGGACAGTCCCTCCTGTGGCGGTGGCTTGATCAACTCTTGGTCCAGCCGGCCCCGGGACACATGGCGGTCGAATCGCGAGAGCGCACCCCGCCATGTGCCCAGAGAACTCGGGGGGGGGGGGGTTTAGTGGGTAGGCCGGTCCTCTTGACCGGAGAGTCCCACACACGGCCGCGCCTTGCCATCGCGGTTTCATGGTGCATAAGGTCGCATTTCCCCCCTCAAAAAAAAAAGGAGCTTGTTGTCTAGCGATAGCCTGCTGTTTCGACCGAGCATCCAGTGGAGGTTTCTGTGTCGTATGTTGAGTTCCTCTCTTTTACTCTTGATGTGTTGGTTCCACGTCAAGCAGCGATCCAGGTGCATTCCAATATATCTCACACTATCTTTGTGTGGCAAGAAAATATAATCTTAAAATCACTTTTTGACAAATGAATTAAGAAAAGAATCCAGAATTTGACTTACTAGTGACTACACTTTACTAGTGATCTCAACTAATCATTTTGTCATTTTACAAATCATTAAGCCTTGGCATATAAGAACATACATTGGCATACAAGATTTAATTCTCATAACTTTACTGACTAAGAGAACACAAGGAGCTACTTAAACTTTAATGTACATACACACATACAAGGAAAACAACTAGAAAAATATGAATACATCTGTTAGGCAGGTACAATTAGTGTATATGTTATCATGCTTACTAATATTATAAATCGGAAAGTGAGTTTGTTCCGCTTTCACGCCGTAACTACTGAACCGATTGCGTTGCGTTTTGCAGACGTAAAGATAAAAGTCCGGATTGAATAATAGGGTACTTTTTATCCCGGAAAAATCGGCAGATCCCACGGGATGCCCAGATTTTCATGCAGTTTTCATCAATAGATAGAGTGATCCTTGAGCAAGGTTTTGCGGTAATTTTTAACTCGGAAATACGGACTTCCGCGCATATGTAGCCGTGGGCAAAAACTATGACCCTTAACCCTCTATAGACCCGATCCCGAATTACACATGGGCGTTAGGTCGTTCATGTTTGTTGCGTTATATTTAAAACTATGTCGACCTTTACGTACCTTTCTGGGGTCGGGCGGCGATGGAGGTCGCGGAGGCCTGGGTTGAGGTCTTGTGCGAACTCTGGGGCTCCTAGAACGGCGTCTTGCTGCTGCGATGGGACTGCGTCTGTTGCCATACACAATATCACCATTAGACCTTTTTGCAAAACAGATTGCAATACGTTATGACAGGGTTGTGTTATTACAATTTCTTTTATTTGTATTTTAGAAGAAAAAATTCAGTATGAAGAATATAATAAGCTAAATATGACTTTAAAAAAATTGTATATTGGCATAAAGTTACAGCTAAATATGCTTTATTGTGAAATGTCACTAAGTACGAGCAAGGCTTATTGAACAAGCCTATGAATCTACATTAGAAATCGTCAAATGCCTGTGAAAATCTTTATATATTAAATCTTCTGTATGTGTGTTAGTCATTGAACTCCTAAACGGCTGGACCGATTTTGATGAAATTTTTTGTGTGTATTCCAGGGGGTTTGAGGATGGTTTAGATTCACAATACGGTCATCTTGATATTGTTTTTTGACATTTGAGACGTGGGACAGGACGTCTGTCGGGTCAGCTAGTATGTATATAGAAAACTAGAGCAAAAATAATAGAATTTTCTGAAAAGTTTTGTGGCTAAATTAAACACAATGAAGTAGTTTTACTTCATTGTGGTTAATTCAAACTAAATATTTATTTATATCGTCCATTTAACAGCAAACTTCCACTGAAATTTCTCTAAAAGGAAACAGTTTTTAGATTTCTTACTTTACAATTGCAAACAGTACATAAAAGGACATGTGTTGTTTCTTTAAAAATACAATGATTTATTATTATATATTATATTTCTTTTCAGCCTAGAGTCTATACATCTGAGTAATTTCGATTTGATAATTCTATGCATTTCTGAAAGTGTGTCAAAAAACGGTATTAGAACTTAAGCAGTGAAGTAATAGATAAAATTACCTGATGGGACTTCTCCTTGGACTTGGTCTCATTTCCCTGCGTATAGAGCGAGATTTGGATCTGCGAGGAGATCTCCGGATGGGGGACCTAAGGACGAGCAACTACGATCATGCATCTAACTAACATTAAAATACTTTTAATTTATCCTGTGTTACTTTTAGGGAATATGAATATCTTTACATTTCAACTAATAAAGCGAATAATCTTTATAGTGGACAAGAGAAATGTCACATGTAAAATATTCTATCATATGCTGTTGTAGGACATAATGGACACATAAGAATATTGTTTATTAAAATTAAAATGATTCTATTTTTATACATAAGAATTATTACTTGTACCATAAAATCCCTTTGAGTAATACAAGAAAAATATTATGCAGAACATTCAAAGCACATAATAAAGCAGTATAAGCATGCAACTACAAATCTAATGAATAAGTTGTGTAGTATTCATACAGTAAATGCTAAAAGTGATATTTTAGAAAATATTATGTGAATTATATAAAGAGTAAAACGTTATATAATATATGTGCGCGATTTGGGCTTCTTTGTTCTAAGCAAATTGAGATTTGGCCAAAATCTATTTTTATTTCACATTCTGTTACTATCTTGTTACGATTTTTGCAATGTGACTAGGTATAGTAAATGCAAAACTGTTACAAATGTTTTTATTTTACTCATACTCACAGCTTAAACAGATTTCCTCCAAGAGTAGTCAACCACGCTGGCTCAGTGTGGATTGATGTAACAGTTTTATAAATTTTTGTATGTGTATTTCCCTAGAAAGGTTGGCTCAAATTTTCCTTCTTTAGGAAGAGATATAAATGTATAGAAATTTGAAAAATAGTAAAAGGTGTGATCAACATTGAAATTCCTTAAGAACATAGTCCCTGATGCTTGTAAGATATATATCTTCATTTCAGTTATTAGTAATAAATCCTAAAGTAATTAAAAGGCTTGTTCAATTACAATACAAACTCTATACACATAAACTAACAAAAAAGAAACAAAATTTAAAATGTTTTGTATTACCTGATTGGACTTCTCCTAGGAGATCTTCTCTGTTCCCTTCGCAGTGAGCGAGACCTGGATTTGCGTGGAGACCTTCTGATAGGAGACCGAGAGTTCCTGATGGGTGAACGAGCTCTTCTGAGCATTGGACTTCTGGACCTCCGTACAAGTGATCTTGATCTTCGTCCGATTAATGGAGATCTACAAACAATAGGTAATTTTAAATGCAATGCTTATTCTTTGAGTACTGTCTATAAGGTAACTCCCAGATCTGTATTGGTATTGGAAATTTAGATCAGTAGCATGCAAATAGATCAAAATCAGATAAGCTTGGCTGCATCCAGGTCTTTTCTGTTTGTTTCATTGGGTTCTGTAAGCAAAACTGTGTGACTAGTGTATTAGTAATAAAGATATAATCATCAGGGACATTTTTCCTGATTCCCATTTACATTTTTCATATATATTTTAATAACAACATCCAAAGACATACCTTGATCTGCGATCAAGTCTAGGAGACCTAGATCGCCTAGGGGAGATTGAACCAGAGCCATCTAGGTAAAGTTGTTTGTAGCCAGTGTGACGCCATCTGCAGGTAAATTATGGGGTTGTTGAATTTAATGAGAAATTAATAATGTTTCATTTATTCCATGATAGGTTTTATAAATAACCTTGACATTCACATTATAGTAGCTGTTACAAATTAGCCTAGCATCAAAGTAAGCATTGTAAGGCAAACCTTCTATCGTAGATGCCTTAAAACAAGTGGTATCTAGGATAATGGAGACATATTGCATATAATATTAACAGCTATAACTAAAGAACAAATGCAATCGTATTCAATACACAAACATAAACCCACACCGGGACCATGAAGTCCCGAGGTCAATGATGAGGACACCATGAAACAGGTGTACTAACCACTCTACTATGGAGGTCATCATTTAGCATTACAGTATTATATGACTGTAGTATTTATTTTGTATTATTCTCAAACTGCTCAAGAACAACATACTGCTGTCATTTTGAAGTCACAAACCTCAAGTTTTTTTTCTGGTCTAGACAATTACCTACCTATAATATCTAACCTTTATGCATTATATTGGCATTTGGTAAAACTTAGTGATATAGTATGTAAATTATCACCAATGGATTCTTTTAATATTGTCACAAAATTTACCTATTGGGATCTTTCTCTTCAACCTCTAAAAGTTTTCTATCCCAACTGCCTGGTGAAGCCTGTCTTGCTCTTTTCATTACATTGTCTATCTCTTTTCGACGTCCTGCTGGGTTTGATGGATCTGTGGAATTATTAGATTGCTTTAATAGTTTTGCAAATTTAGAAAGTATATTTATTTATATGCAGTAAGAGAAAATAAATTGAACTCCATCATTTCCATTTGATGGAAGAAGGATAAACCATGGTTTTAATTTATTAGTTAGCAATTCCATCAGACTACAATAGACCCATATAAGTTATGTGTAATAAAATTAATACCTGTGATTCTAGAATGTTGTGGATTTCTGTCCATGTGCAACCTATTCTTGGAAGCAGCCTCTGCCGCTCTAGACACAGAGCCATTGCGTCTGGATGACATCCTGAAAGCATAATATGTTTGATAAATGGAAGAACTGGTTGTTTACATACTATTCAAATCCATGATTCTTATTTAACATGAAATACTTCAATAACACATTATTATTGTCTAAAGTGCAGTTGATTAATAATTTATATGACAAAGTCAATGAAAATAAATATATAATATATTTATAATTACTTAACATATGTTACATAGTCAATGAAGTGTACGAGAGAACTACAGTTGTGTATGAATATTTGAAGTGTTTGTTATACTAAAACCTATAATAGTAAATATATTTGTACAGATAATTATAAATATATTATTTTACAAATGCTAAAATTCAGTTATTTGTATGTAATACTAATAATTTTTAACTAATAATCATTCAGGCACCTAGACAATTGGCATTGACAATTAGTGAGGTCAGGCCTAAGAATATACCAGAATGAGTCATTTGTATAAATTATGTTTATAAAACTGCCACAGCGCACCCAGGAATCTATGTGAAAGTTAATGCACTTAACTGTAAAAATGATTTCAAAGATTCTGATCTTTAGATAAATATAAGAAGTCATCACAAAGTAACTGTGACCCAGATACATTCTATTTATAAATGCTTTCACAAAATGGCTGACTAATTATCGATCCAGTGGCTGCATTCAAATCATTAAAAACCTTACCTCGGTGCTTGCGCTCAAGGTACGGGTGGAGCTAGGGCTCCGAACGCGCGCGGCGGTCGCGGAGGGACGCGGAGCGGAGCCCTGGCGCGGGCGGCGGAGCCTCGCGAGGGCCTGACGCGATGCCCGCGGCGCCGCTGCAACCCAACCGAATACTTTAACATTCCGAATGCGGCGCGCGGGCACTACGAAATATCGCGAATGCACGATAGAACCCACGCGAGGCGAGCATGCAGCCTCCGGGTTCACGCGGCGAGGCCTCACGGATCAGGCCACACACGATTATCGCCAAATACACCATTCAATAGATTCTTGGCTCCTGCATTCCTTTGTGCGTAGTACCCACGTAGAGACGACAGCTGAACATCAAACATAATAATTCCACCTTAACTAATCACAAAACAAAGTTACGAACCAGCAGTAATAACACCGACACTTTTCACTGAAGTTCAATGGAGATAATTCTCTGAAGATCACACAGACTTATGATCCGCGACACGCCTTTCTCGCAGTATCGGCCATTTTGTTATGACAAAATTTCTTTTTACGTCATCTGTCAAGAGAATGAGACAAAAGTTGAATAAACTGATTTGATTAACCAATCAAAAATAAGTATAATACCGACCTATGCATAGAATAAGGTTACATATGATTATAGCACCAAATGCCTTTTTTATATAAATGGTGTTAAATTTACCTATATTTTTACAGTAGTAAAATCTAAAATTTTATATTTTTTATAATTACCAGTTAGCAATTGAATAAAGGTACATGTGTTTTATTGCTCCAACGAGTAAGGACCTATCCGCACAGTAACGTTTTTCATCGTCTGAAACGGCGCTCCACGTACCTTGCGCATGGATGCATTGACACATACGTTCATGTTCTTAGTAAAGTCGGTCGCTCGAGTGTACGCTCTCACAGTAAATATATTAACAATTATTTCTAATAGTATTTGTAATAAGGGTAGCCAACATGAAAAATACACGCTATAAACATATATTGAACCTTTTATCAAAACAGAAAGTGTTAAATAATACAACAGCAACTGCTAAGTGTTAAATAATAAAGCAGCTTTTTCTTTATAATTTGATTTTTATTCTACGTACTCTTACCTTTATAAAGTATTCAAGTAATATGTACTGAGGTTGTATTTAGTTGATTACTTCAAGATTTAAAACATTATGTTTTATAATTAAATTAAATTGTGTAACAATAAATAACTCCTTATATTCTTATCTTAATTATTTTTCTGTTTAAACTTATGGAAATTAGGTATATTAATATTGTTACACAGTAAGAATTATGAAAATTAAATGTTTTATTTACTATATACTTTGTTTTATTCTGTATTATATACTTTTTTACACATATAACTGCTTGGGAAAAATTAAATTACGAAATACAAAGCTACAACCACACATGATACTTACACTTTTTTAATTTTCTCCCTAAAATAAAGTTACAAATGTATATACAACGTTGATATGTCCGAAGTAAAAGGTCACTTATGCACATAAACGATACCAAATTCAAAAATAATAGTTTAATATTTACTTTTTATATACAAACATTGCTTTATACAGTTTCATGTATTTCAGAAAAAATCAGTTGTTTAGTACAAGTGAAAAAAAGTTATATCAAATTTTGTACAAAGCAAACTTCGAATCGCTCTCCTGTAAAGTCGTGATTTTGCAGATGTACCTTTATTCTATGCATAGGTCGACAATGTAATTGGTTGATAGATTGTCATAACGTGCATCGACCTCTACATTTATTGGTGAACCAAGAAATATACACACGCTACGCTATGTTACGTTTGGCGTAGGTTCAGCTTAAGCCATTCGTGTTATTAATAAATTAAGAATGAAAGTCAAAAAAGCAAAACAATTTTTGTTTTATGTGGTAGGGTAACTTTAGTCACAGACTGTGTAAATAATGAAAATATAGAACCACAACAATAAACAGTATCGTGTTTTGTACTATTTCATATTAAAAAAATGTACCTAGTTAAGTTATTAAACCTTTCTATAAATATTATTCGAAACCTATAAAATAAAAAATGAAATAAAAAATATAATAGTTACGTGAAATAGTAGTCAGTATTTGATTTTTGTCTACATACATACATATTTATATCAATTCCTGTTACATATTTATATCAATTTCATTACAAGGCGTTATTGCTTCAATACAAAAAGCAGGCGCAAAAATTGAAACAAGACTATATAACTTATTCAACAAACAAACAAAAAGATAACTTCATTGTGATACTTAAAATATCAAATAAACTTTATAATAAAAGTGGGGATACGAGGGTTAAAGTTAATATCTTAAGAATATCGGAGCAAGCTATCAAGTTAATCGTATTATTACATCTTTTAAAAATAGCTAAGCACTAAGAAGACAAAATACAAAAAATACAAAAATGTTTATTTTCTTTAAATTCTTAGACTTAGCTACAAACGTGGCAGGAGCCTCCTTTTAAGCTTTATGGACCTGTGTTAGGAGATTCCGCTCTTCATAATTACAATCTTAATGATATCGACTCTGGCGTAACTCTACAAACCCAAATCCAAATCTAACAACAGTCCCTCCCTGTCACTCTGCATAAAGTATGACAAGGATAGACCGCCGTCCAACCCATTTCCGAGCTTAGAGAATCATAGCAGAATCATCACCAATATCTACTTAACTAGATAAAAATATATATTCACAACATAAATTTCACAACGTAAAATCCCAACTAATATTATAAATGCGAAAGTGTGTTTGTTTGTTTGTTTGTTTATTTGTTTGTTTGTTTGTTTATTTGTTTGTTTGTTTGTTTGTTTGTTTGTTTGTTACCTCTTCACGCTTAAACTACTGCACCGATCATCACGAAAATTTGCATACACATAGTCTGTGGTACGGGGAAGGATATCACATTTTATCCCGGAAGAAAGTAGCTACTGTTCCCGTGGGATCGAAATTAACGCGGACGGAGCAACGACGGGCGGAGCCACGGGCAAGAAATAACAATATAATTATTTAATAATATTTAATATTTGCATACACATAGTCTGCGGAACGAGAAAGGACATAGGACACCTTTTATCTGTTCCCGTGGGATCTAAATTAACACGGGCGGGCTACTAACAGTGTAATCCTTACTAATATTATAAATCGGAAAGTGAGTTTGTTTGTTTGTTTGTTCCGCTTTCACGCCGTAACTCCTGAACCGATTGCTTTGAAATTTAGCAGACGTAAAGATAAAAGTCCGGATTAAATAATAGGCTACTTTTTATCCCGGAAAAATCGACAGATCCCACGGGATGCACAATAAAGGCTTCGCACGAAAACTACTGCATAGATTTTCATGCGGATTTCATTCATCAATAGATAGACTGATTCTTGAGCAAGGTTTTGCGGTATTTTTTATCTGTTTAGTCCCACGGGAAGCGCGATAAAACCTTCGCGCCATAAACCGACTTCCGCGCATATGTAGCCGTGGGCAAAAGCTATGACCCTTAACCCTCTATAGACCCAATCCCGAAATCCATGCGGGCGAAGCCGCGGGCAGAAAGCTAGTTAAAAATAAACGTCACACATAACCAAACATAATAACACATTTGTAAATAATAATGATAAATAGCTTGTCTAGACTAACAATCTCTAGACCTCTAGGTAGTATTTAGATTCTATTCATTTCTGTACTATTTTCTTGCACTCTTTATGAACTTTGCCATATATCTATACTAATATAATAAAGCTGAAGAGTTTGTTTGTTTGTTTGTTTGTTTGTTTGTTTGAACGCGCTAATCTCCGAAACTACTGGTGCGATTTGAATAATTCTTTTTTTGTTGGATAGTCCATTTATCGAGGAAGGCTATAGGCTAAATAACATTACGCTATGACCAATAGGAGCAAAGACAGAGCGGTAAATGTGTAAAAAACGGGGAAAATTATTCATTTTTGAAGGCTTTCTTTGCGTGCGCTGCGAAAACGGTTCAAGATACACAAAAAATATGTATGAAAGAATTATTCCTCTATACATGATCTAAAAAAAGTCCGCGACGGCATATGTCTATCTTTTAAGGTTAGTCAGAATGACCGTTTTTATGGTACCAAATTTGGTCGAAATAATTTGTTTAAGTTGTATCAACATAATAATACTAAAAATTCTGCGGAAACTCGACCATTCCGAAAATCCCGCAAGAACGGGAACTATGTGGGAAAAACCAAAAATCTGCCGAAGTCACTATTCCACGCGGACGAAGTCGCGGGCAAAAGCTAGTATCTAGATATTTGTTAAGATTATTGTGTAAGACTGCTGAACGAGCATTAAATTGTCTTCTTGCAAATACAAAATAAGTTCTGGGAATGTTAGCAACAAGTGTTTTCTTCGTTTATTCAAAGTCCTAGAATCATATGGTAGCTCTTTGTTTTTTTATTACAGTATGAGTGATGTATAATTTCCTAACAGATAAAAGCTTGCTCATCTCATATAGAAGGTGAGTGGAAAATTGCAATTTCTTAAAGTACATCACTTTAATTAAACTTCTCTGGGCACGTTCAACTTCCAGAAAACGTGTTTTCGCTGCACCTCCCCAGATGGGGATACAATAAATCATTATGGACTGCGCCAGAGAAACATACACTTCCTTCAGTACATCCCTATGGTGTTTCAAGGAGCCATCCGGTCTTGGTAACACATTTAAAAATCCTAATTAGTTTTCTAATTCTCAGAATAACATACAACAAGAAAACGCTGGTCCTAAATGCCTAAATATTTAGTAACGGAATTTTTTTTAATTGTTGGACACTCACATTGTGTTGCATACTGACAAACTTTTACATCTATGTATTTTAACTCTGAAATCATCATTGGGTTGTGTGTTATTATAAATACTGTAACATAGTACGTAAGACCATCAAGCTAATGGTGAAACAGAGTGCGATGAATCACCAGATCTTTGAAAACGTTGGCAACTTGAAGTCTCTTACTTGCAATATAAGTCGATCTTTTTTTCCCTCAGGATATGGTAGTGAAAGGGGTCAGGGGGACCTCATAAGGGGTGCGCTACTATTGCAGTCGTCTTAATAACCCCTTTGTGCTCGGACGACCTTATCATATCTTACGTACTATCTAAACACTATCTACAGCTTTTGGTCGAGTGGAATGCCCGGGATATTATCGGCTTTGAACTAAAGCGCCCACCCTCCAGAGCACCGGCGGTGCATATAAGTCGATCTCATACAGAATGCAATAAGACTAATTTGACACTTCACCGGACATCAGCCAGTATGATGTTAGTGTGGCTCTCAAGCAGTTTAAAAACAAGGCGTCGGGGATGATAGAGTTACAGCTGAGTTTCTGAAGAAGGGTGGACTAACAGTCCGAAAGGTCACACTCTTCAACTCCGTCACACTGCAGGGTAAAACAGTCTAAAATACAGCAATGTAAAATATTACTGCTGTATTAATTTAGTAGCTACGTCTCCATAGTATACTATTACAATTAATTTTTATCATTATAATAGGTTTTTTCTAAATAGAAATACAGCTGAAATATGCACGCCATCGGGGGAAAAAAAACGTTTTTTTGCTTTCCTGAACAATTTTCTTAAATGAGATTCGCCCGTTTGCGGCGTTGGCGACGAACTATAGACCTGTCACGCTCCTGAGTCATGTGTTTAACCTACTCTCGACACGAACACGAAAAGGCTACGAAGAGTTTAACTTGCCACTGTGCTTATCGCAGCGGACTATGAGAAATCCTTCGATTCCGTCAAGTTCTAGGCCGTGCTTCAGTCTATCCAGAAGGTCCCACATGTATATGGATAAATTTATAAGTTACGGTTACTATACGAAAACATCATAATATCAATCCGCTTTCAGACCCAGAACTTGAGACCGAGACTGTTCCAGCAAGCTTTGAGATAGAACTACGTGATATCGCTGAAACGGTCCACAGCTGTGCCGGAAGACGTGTATTGATTTTCGATGTGGACAGGACCGGGGATCGACGGGATTGGTAGGACATTGATAGAACCTCCTCAAGATCCTCTAGCGCACCCAGGGGAGCAAAGGCCGGGTGTCCTCAGATGCGACACTCGATCCTGAGGGCCCCCTACAACGTCCGAGGACGGCCATCGCTGAGGTTTTTAGTGGGTAGGCCGCCCCCGTCTGGGGAGGAGAGCCCCACATAGCCGCCGGCTTTCCGCAGCCGGAGTATGCAATTTAATGCATTTTTGCTCAGCGTAACAAAAAAAAAGAAAGGACCTCCTCAAGATGGACCGATGAATTGACATGAAGAGCGCAGAAAGGAAAGATCCTGTCCAGGCCCGAGCAGCACAGAACCGATAGGTATTTTCATCTTTTGGGGACGCCTATGGCTAATGATGGGCGCAGAGAGATGTAATAAATGTAATTGTACCAAATTTTTAGATTATGTACCACGTCTGTGTTTAAGTAATTTAATTTTTGTACAGTAAAATTTATCATTTATAATATAATACAATAAAATTTAGAAGCATTTAAGACTTATCCTCTTACAGAGTCCTCATAAGTCAGATTATCGCAGTTATCAAGCCGAGCAAGTAAATAATACCTTATATAACCTTACAACATTATCACCTGTGTGTACATACATACAAGCGTTTTGAATTATCAGAAAAACGAAAATGTACATAATTATCTTGTTATGTTTTGAACAAGTCATTGACCCCGCGTTATTTTGGTTGCAATATTAGATAACGGTGTTGATTTTATATATCACGTTGGTTGACTTGGGTTTTTGAAAGAATTATACCCTAGTAGCAATTTAAGTTGGCTAATAGTTGGGCCTCCGTCCACTTTTTAGTTGGCCAACGGTGTGGTTTGCCACCCCTAAAAGTTCCGATAGTAGCGCCAACTGTTGGCTGGCCATCGCTGGCCCGTTGTTAGTAATTTGTAGGAAATATTACGTTGATGGTATAGTTGGCCCAATGTTGGGGCAACAGTGGCGCGGTTGGGACAATGTTATTTTGTTGGCAGTACCACAACCTCGCAACAAAATCCCAACAGTTGGCATCGACACCCCAACGATAATTGCTACTAGGGTAGGAGGTTGTTAAGAAGGGTGGACCGAAAAATTGGATATTATCGGATGGTACTTGAAAGCACTTTGCAAGGAGCACAGACAACATCAAACTACAGTTTGGACCATTTTTACGTCAATAACTTATAAATATGAACTGTTCCATAAAAAAGAATCATAGAAATCGGTATATAAACACCAAAGTTATACATAAAATACGCTAATAATAAGCCAGCGTGAATACTGAATCATGCTATAAGGATTATTTTTGTATAAGATCGCGAACGCACAGACAGGCCTATTAACAATAATATTGTGCTATTCTTTGTTTGTTTACTTTATTTCTTGTATTTATTTTGTGTGCAATAAAGAGTTTATTATTATTATTATTATTCATATATTTAATTAATAATCTTAAATTTAAGTTTTTTACAATATAGATATATAAAATAAATATAAATACTATAAAAAACTTAAACCTAGTATGCCGCCGGTAGCGAGGCAAGGCCCAAACAAACCGGTGGTTAGGGCTGCAGACAGAGAAATCTCCGGACAATACGTGCCGTGTCGAGAATCACTGCTTTTTGTATCCGACCCTTGATCCATCCGTCAAGCGAGAGCCTCTTAAGATGTTGATCGAGACTCTTTGCTATCAAGCCATTATTATTATTATTATTGTGCGGTTCTGTATTGCGATATTTTTTCAACAGTATTGTAGATAGACATATATTTTCCTACTATAATACGAAAATTATTCTGTCTGTTACGTAGATGATGTACGTTGATGTAGTAACATCAAAACAAGACAAGGACATAGGCTACTTTTTTTATATGATATAATTATATGTAAAAATTTTATGAAATGTGTCTTATTTGAAGAAAAATTAAAAATGCTACCTAAAATTACGATTCCACGCGAACGAAGTCGTGAGCACAGGTAGTGTTAGCATAAAATTCTCTTTTTACAGTATTCATATGCATACATAGCAACGCGTTAGATTGATTTGTCATTGGTTGTCTTTGTATATCTAAATAATTATGCCTGGCCTTATACATACGCTATATTTAAACGGATCGGAACCATAAAAGATACACAATATGCTGTCATGGGATTTTTTTATATAATTTTAAGGAGAACATTTCCGTCGTACATGATTTTTGTGTAGCTTTAACCGTTAAGGTTGCACACGCGACGGAAGCTTAAAAAATGGAGTGACTTCTCCCGTTTTTCCAACATTTTCCTTCACTCTTTGCTCCTATTGATTGTAGTGTGATGAAAAGTTTACTATAACCAGTTCAGGAGTATGAAAAATAATTGAACTAAGTTTCGTTAAAATCCGTCGAGTAGTTTTTGTTTCTATAACGGTAATACTGACAGACAGACAAAAAATTTACTGATTGCATTTTTGGCATCAGTAGGTATCGATTCCTAATCACCAGGGGTGAAATATATATTTCCAAAATAACTATCAGGGGAAATATATTTCATGCACAAAATTAACCTGATTTGTTGACAGATTTATTATAAGTAGGTATAGATGAAAGCAATGCTGTCTATCTGTTACATGTTCACGTCAAAGCATTCTTGATGAAATTTGGTCTCGAGATAGTTTGAAACTTCTTTTTTTATTTCTCTTCTGGCTTGCACGACTTGTGCATTAGCCACTTGAGACTTGTTAAGAACATATTCTTAATTAATTCCTACCACGGTAAAATATCTCTATCCAAAACTCCAATAAAAACAGTTATTTAACTGTTTTTCACGCTATGCGCTATACGCTATACGCTTATTCTTCACGCTATGGAATATTCTTCTAGCCAGCTACACTGAAAAAACTGTTTTACAAAATTATCTGAGTTATGCGACAATAAGTCAAACTTTGTTAATTTATAAATGAATTTCACTAACAACAAAGACGTTTACAACAACACATTTGTTGTATTTTACAATGAGTTTGTCTACTAGGAAAAATAGTTACAGTCACTATTTGTTATGTAATGTCTTATCATTTTTTTGTTATTAGTTACTCAATTTTTCAGTATATATAATGCCTTTAAGCAAGTAAATAATGATTATTTGCATAAATTACGGTACAAATATATTATATAATCAATCCAATTAGACTGTATATTAAAAAGTAGTGACTATGTCTATTTAAAATCGAAGTACATACAAAGCCAGTTAGTAGAAATGATCCGAAGTTAGTTTTGTTTACACGTGCAAATTATACTTATCACTATGAGGCATACTATTAAAAGGTCACAGTGTACCTCGAGTTAACACATGTTGATATGGTATATTCGCGGAGCCAAACCGGTGCGGTGCCGATGTGCCGATGGTTCGACGCACGTCACGTGCGCACGCGACTGGGGCGTGCGTCGTCGTCGTGAAAATACACGCGTATCGCATTCTTTGCGTGTGTATCCGCAGCGTGTAGGCATATTAACTGCTTGCGATGATGATTCTGATAAAATTAAACACGCTATTAAAAGATTGCCGATTACGGATTTGTGCGAAATTTTTAAGCAACAAGGAGGTTTTTTCCAGGGAGTGTTTCGACCCCGCCACGCGCTTTCTCATCGATCAAGATAATCAGCTAACGCGGGACCTTCTGTCCTTGCAGGCAGCATCTGCGCTGCCGGCGGCATCTGCGCCGCCAAACCCTCCATGATCCCTTAGTTCGGCAGCCTTCAGCATCGCCAAGACTAAGGTTCCCTCATGATAAGGCCGGCGTCACTTTGACTTCCCGCGCCTCTTCTAGCGCTTTTGGGCCCCCTTTATGGGCCTGCGCTGCATCGTCCCTCTCCTGAGGGGCGGTCGCCCTCACGATTTGCCAATATGGTTTTAGAACCTAGGCCAGGCTGAGTTTAGTCGGTAGGTCACGTGGCTGGACCGTTCCAGTCGCGTGGAGTCCGACATAACCTCCGTGACACTTGCCGTTGCGGGGGTATCCTGGGTACGTTTCGTGCTCCTTGTGAGGATTCACAGCCTTCCTCTCCTGAGGAAAAAAAAAAACCACGCGCCCCGATATGGGCTTAGAGGACACCGGGGGACTTAGTGGGTACGCCGGTCCATTTGACCGGAGAGCCCCACACACGGCCGCGCCTAGCCAGCGCGGTGTCACGGTGCATATAAGGAGCATTTCCTCTCGAAAAAAATTGTGAGTGTTACGTTTGTTGGCACCCATTTATGGGGCGCACGAGAGCGGGGTTAATGAGTTATTCCGTAAAACTCATTTACAAGCACAATTTTCTCTTAGTGAAGGATGTTGAATATTTATACTTTTTATATTTATGTCAGTAGGAACTTTATGGATGAGTTGCTTGCAAAAGCAACATATAGGAGGGACTTTATACCAGGGTCGCTTAGGTAGGTACTTTCATCGTACCCATTTTTGCCGCAAAATAGTACTGTTCGCATTGCTGTTTCGGTGTGAGGCGTAAGGTAAGCAGTGATGACTGGGTACGGGCGACTTTTCTATCTTATTTCACATATGTCGGTTGCAGATTAGGTGAAAATCTCAGACGTAGCATACTCGCATTTACTATAGATAGGCGATTGTAACCACTTATCATCACGTGAGTGTGCTGCTTGTGTATCATAATATCACATAATAACATGGAAGAAGAAAACCCACAATTGACATAAGAATTGTGTCAGGCCAGGGTGGTGGTAGTGATAGTTTATTGACTATTAAAGCTTTTACAGTAGACCATTTTAATCCGGTACTGTGCTAATCCATTACTCTAGTATTCGGCGCTCTCAGATGGTCGTGATGAGAGATTCATGTCACTTGTATAAGCAAACAAATGCCGATCGCCAAAAAGCAAAAGAACATTTACATTTTCTTTACTCTAATAGAATAGTGAATCTCCAGAACTGTAAATCTTGGTATGCTTATGTTTCTGTTTATAGGCTTAAAATGTTTATGTATTTTAAATTGTATTTTTTTAAAGAGACAATAGGGAATATGCATGATTTTTTTTGTGTCTTAAATTATTAATTTACATTTTATAACATAGAAAAAAATATTAATAGGCTTGAAAATAGTCAAGTTTTTATACAAAGTGAAATTGAAAACATTGAATAAAATTGAGCCGTTTCAAACGCCGCCATTTTTCGCGCGCTTATGATGACGTCATTGGTTTAGGTCTGTTTGTTTACTAGTAGCGTTTCAGTTGCTTAGTACTAATTTTCTACATTTTGTCTGTAATTCAACACACATGTATGTACTTTTTACTTAAAACTTGAAAATAAAACTCTACTACTTTTGTACTTTTTGTGTATTTTATGTATGTTACATATATGTACTATCATTTTCCAGTAATCCACTAACGCGCCACAGCTCCAGTCTGATATTTGCCGAATTAACTAGAGTCTACTGTAACTCTATAGGATTGTAAACCCAACCTCACCTGCTATTGCCAGCTGATGAAGAATGGTAATCTTCCAATTCGCACTTAGCCATTTAATAGTCTATAGGTACTCGTATAATTAAATATCCTTCGTTGGTGCTTTATCGTTAAACAGAAATCAGAAATAATCGAAAATAACTTAACGGAACAACAGGTGAGGAAATTTTAATTTTGCACTACCATTACGATCATTATGATTGTCTGATAATTTGAGTACTCATCTTCACCCAAACCTTAGTTTATCTGAGCTTCTTTCGTACTTAACCTCATAACTGGATCATCGTGCGTTCTACGCTAGGGATAACCCTAGCGGAAAATAATTTCCGCTTATTCAAATTATTATCTCGAACTGTTCTCTCTAATCGTTAGCAGCCTCTGTTAGCTTCTGCATTCTTTTCTTAGTAAGTTGGTGAATGCAAAAGTTTCTCCCATTGATTCAAGCCTCAACATTTCATAAGAGCATGCTGTAGTGTTTCCTATGCCTCTATGCATTTTTAGCATAAAGGGCTGTTTATCACTCCTATTGTACAAAGGTATTTATTCAGGGGACAGTAGTCATCAGAGTGAGTGAAAGAGTAAACTTCTAAGATGCAGTCCCGGTGACTGCGTCTTTTGTTTGTTTCTATCCCTCTCCTAGATGAGTAGGGTTTCGGGCTCTATCAGCCAGATTTTTGGCTAGTTCTGCGGAATGGGGATCGGAGATTCTGATTCGTGCGCCTTCGTGTTTGAACATCATACATCTCTTAACTAGTTCATTTACTGTGTCGTTGCAAAGAGAGTCATCTGGTTTTTGTTAGCTGTGGATTGGAGCATATTATAACATCACTGTTAAGTTTGTATTTATTATTACGTCCATGGAACTGCCACCTTACTAAACTTTCTTAGTACTTGGTGGTATCCATAGAAACATATAAAATGTTATTCTTATATATAATAAATTGTGTATTTCAATAAGATGTAGATCTGCTCTGCAAAATAAACTACATGAAGCTTAAGCATGTGTTTTAATACGCTTCCACTGCGCTGAACGCCACAAGAAGAGAAATATAAAATAAAAGTAAAGAAAAAGAAAATTATCCCAGATTAGGTGAGAGCTGCAACTTTGGAATCTGGAAATTTCGAGTCAAGCTGATTCTCGAAGAAAAGGAAGTGGCAAGCAGCTTAACTGAAAGTCAAGGTGAGTCTGAAAAGATTAAATTAAGCGACGCAAAAGCTAGATCGATAATTGTAAAATGTTTGAGCGACAAATATATAGAAATCGTAAAAAGTTGTAAAACAGCAGCGGAGATGATGGGTAAATTAGAAGATATTTTTGAAAGGAAGAATATATGTAACAAATTACGTCTCAAAAGACAGCTTATAATGTTAAAGTGCGATCCAAATGAAAAATTGCAGGACTATTTTCTGAAATTTGATTCTCTATTGGGAGAACTATCCGCTATAGGTGCAGAGGTAGATAAAATGGACCAGGCTTGCTATTTACTTTCGTCACTTCCATCAGCGTATGATAATGTAATCACAGCAATAGAGACCATGATTACCGATAAGTCTTTAGAGATAGGAACTATAAAGGCAAGACTATTACTGGGTGTTCGATGCTTGTATGAAAACTCCACATTCCAAAATCTTACTATCACTCACAATTTCAATGGCTATCAATAAGATATATTGCCATTCTTGTTCTTCTCCATTCTTGGCTCAAAATTCCAAATGCCCCTCAGCACTTTATGTCCATAATTCCGCTCCTCAACTATAATTTTTTTCTTTGTGTCTCACCATTTGAGCAGATTTGTGTCTAAAAAAAATAAAAAGATGCTAAAAGTATAGAGTCGTCTGCGTGTGTTTATAGTCCAGTCAAAATAAACTAAATTATAATTCCAGTTTGCATTAATTGCCAACAAGCTGGATTTTCGTGCAAGCCTTAAATACGTCATTACAAATGATATGTCAAAAGTTCCCATCGATCCCGCTTGTGCGTTGTTTTTTATTTGAGGTTGAACGTCACATATTTGCGTTTTTTGCATATATCTCTGAAATAACAAGAGCTATCGAAAAATGGTTCAGACAAAGTTTGTAGATCGTAAAATTGTCTACAAAAAAGATCTCAACACTTTTCTTCTACAAAGTACGGCTTTCGAGATATCGTGAATTTAGACCGCAGGAAAGTCGTATTTTCGACTATAGCACACATTTCCGCATCACCTCTGAGGTAGTACACGGCGTTTTTTTTTAACGTGGTTTCCCCAGTAGGAATACTCCACAATATATTTTGATCGAGAGAATGTAATTTTGAAACTTTGTGCAGGCCTTTGTTTTTTGTTTGATTAATGCAAACTGGAATGTTTATATTTTGACTGGACTATTATATCAAGTAGAGTTTCTCGATTCTACCTTCAGCCTTATTATCACTTACTGCCATCTACGTATTAAGTATGTAACTTCTAACCTAAAGTTTTGCTGCAGTGAATAATAGAAAATCGTATGTCATTCCACCATTCCATTATTTGTTCCACTTAATACTTAGTGAATCAGGATATTATCCTTGCACGACCATCTCACGTGCGAGGTCGAATCTTTTATTTAATTAATCTCAGTTTATCGTGAAATTTAGTATGTCATGATCATCCATTAGCGGAGTGCTTTATGTATAATTTATGTCAATATCAACCATTAGGTTTAGGCTAAGAACAATTTGACATCTAATCAAATAAAACTCATTATGTTGTCTCGTGATAGAATATCGCCACGATTTTAATATCAAACAGGTGGCTAAACAAGTTAATGTTTTTGAGGTTGGTACTTGGAAGAGGCAAAGAAAATATTTATAGATACCCTGGAGGATTTAAGACAGAAAGAATTATCTATGGGTTTATTATATACAGTCTTTGGCCTAGAACCGTGAATAATACTGAAAGCATTGACTCTATAGGTTACTAGTGATGGAATCATTATGGCCCCAACTAAGAAACTTAATGATACATTGACTTTATTTTCCAATGTTGTTATTAGGAGCTACTCGGCACATTTCAATTTATGGGTTGTGCAATGATATTGAATACAAACAAGAGACATAGATAGCAATAGCGCGCCAAAACTGAGGCACTCAAATTTGTAATTGATGTAATTTTGTGAGTAGAATAATAGTGAGAGAATGAAGACGTCCTTCCTCGCTCTGATTTTATACTTGGCTAGCGCAACGCTATCTCATTCCAACCCGTGCTTTCTGTATGACCTATTTCATTCACTAATAACATCCTTCAATATTAAATGATAAGTATGTACAATGTACATACAAAGCGAATCGGTATTTAAACATTGCATAGAATGAGTATGCGTCAGCTATACAATTTCTGTTATTCAATATTTTCGTCAGTTTATTCGGTCGAGAACCAACCGCCTCAAGATAGTCATGTATTTGAAATGTGAGTGTATTTGAAATTCAATAAAAGAAGTATACAAATCTGGTCGTATTATTGGAGAAAACCCTTATGATTCTAGAGCACGCAGGATGTCACCGTATAAAGTGGAACCTGGCGGTACATTCATTTCTAAGGCCCTCCATGTAATCTTCCTTTACAACTCTTTATGAAGTACTTCGGAACTTCTTCCCAACTTAAGGAAGAGGTATAATTGAAGTTGTATAGATGATATACAGAAGAAGGATGAAATATATGGGTTTGTAGTTTTTTGGCAACATCTGCAGAATATTATTAACTCCACTGCCAACTTTGATGGAAATAAATATTTCACAAAACCAAACAAATAATTTTGTAACACGTTAAGTTGCCAGATATATTTGCTAAAAGTCATATGCTACAAATGATTTCCGGCTGTAGAAAGCAAATCGTGAACTGTACAATTCCCAAAACGACCCGCGACTCTGAAACACGTACACTACATTGTTCAAAGATTTCTACAAATACATTTTTATTCATAGCTATTGTATTTTAAACAATCAGTTTGTTAATGTAATTGTTTGACATATTTTTGTTTTTATAATGACATCAAACATTACATTACAATTTCCATAAATTATTCTTAATTAAATGTATTGTTTTTTTTTTATATTATTTCATAAAGTTATAATAATACAAGATCTTACAAAAAATACAGTCTTTGTTTTTAGAATATTATTATTGTAATGAATCACACTTGTCATTCGCACTGATCACGTGAGAGATTAGCCTCCCCCAAAAAAAAAATACTATCTATCGTTTATCTATTCTTTCGATTTGAGCTGCTCAATAGGTAAAATGGTGCAAAACTCAAATTTGTTTTGGTCAAGGAACATTTTGCGAGAGCACTAACATTATTACGAATATGTATATACGAGTAGTATGTATCTGTAAACTCGTGCAATTCGCTGCCCAGCCCCCCTAGACAAAATGCCTTTCTATTTGCGTTTTCTATAATAGATAACATAAAAAATGTATAGAACTGACATTTCCAGTAGATACGTCACGTGACTTGATGACGCTGATAGAAAACTCGCAGACAAGATGCTATTATAACTGTGTTTCAATTCTATCGCTCGTCTGGTCCGTCTGGTAGCAATTAGTCGAATTCTTGGTATCGAAAGCCCATTTAGTTTATTACGCGAGGTCTTTTAGACCGCGACGCCGTGGGTGATGGTCCACGTCGTTTACGTTTTCCACCGCCTCTGCTGCCTTCTCTGATCACAACTCAGTCTGGAGTATAGAGGTTGTTGATGTTTTGACGACAGTCGTAAAGAAGGGAGTTGGCTTTGATAAAATAATATAAGAATGAACGCGGTATGGTAGGAAATAATTGAATGTATATAATTAAGGATTTTGACTTAACCCAAAGGTCAAAATGTCTTGCTGTTCCAACTGGTTTAACCAATTTAAAATATTAATGTTTGTCAAGTGTAGCACAATAACTATCAAAATATTTGAAAAAGAAATCACGAAGAATTTACGATTGAACTAAATTATTTATTTACAATTAAATTATTAACTATAACATTATAATAGTTCTAGAATTGGAATTCCGCTATCTTCCGCAATTAGCAGTTCACGTTTACTATTCGTCAGTAAAAAAGAACGATGTCTTCACAAATATTTCGTCCACATATCATCGCTTAAGTTTTAACAGCGCGTAACAAAAAATTGAGGCGAAAAATCTGTTTAATTTTGTAACATGCTTTGTAATTTTTTTGCCAAATATATTTGAAATTAGATCTATTTCTGCCGCAAAATAGCAGTGTCGCATTGCTGTATTCCGGTGTGAAGAGTAAGCAGGGAACTGTGACATCATGTGTTTTCATCTTATGTCACATGTTGGCAACGACCGCTGTGGCTTTTGTGGGGGATACAAGTTTGCTGACAATCTTATAGGTATCCACATCCAGTATGTACTATAAGCGACTTTCACCACTTACCATCAAATGGTCAGTCTGGTTGTTTGTCACAATATCATGTAAATAAAAAAAGAAATACAGATTCCTAGAATATTAGACTGTGTTTATTTTGTCTAAAAAATTTGACTACTATGAGTTACGCGGTGTTAGAGCTTAAGAAAACTATAACACTCATAGTAAATAGTTATCACATACTAAAACCGTAAATGTGAAAATGGGAGCCAAGTTCTTTAAGCGTGCTTGTCTACTTCACCGATAAATTAATGATGTCTAAATAGGTGCCAAGTTCTGACAATGTTGAAATGAAATTTATGTTTTTTTGTTATTTACACAAAACAAACGAATTGTAATCTACTGGGACCTAATATGTTATTGTACTTTTTTTTAACGGCTTTATGACTAAGAAATTGATAAATAGAGAAGATATCTGGGGTCTCCGGATATCTGACAAATACGATTGTCATATATTTTATCATGTCTACGTTAAAGGATGAAAAACTGTGGTACCTTGAAGTTTATCCTGTACAATCATTTTAGCATAAGTGAGACCGCATAAATTAATAAAAATACTTACTTACAACTTATTATATACAAAGGAATTAAAAGTAAATGAATATGGAGAATCTAGTTCAATCAAAATGTATGATTAAAAATTTGGTTTGAAGCTCAAAAACAAGGTAGGTTACTTTCAAAATACTATATTTTTTTGAAAAAGAAAATACCAAAAACGAACCACAACATCTAATGTGTTCAATATATGCACAAATTTGGTGCAAAATATTTTTATATCAAAATGGTTTCGATAAACTTAATATGCACGTGACGCAGTATAAGCTTTACTATTATCATAGCATAAACAAACAGAATTTTTAAATAATCTATGGAAATTTATAAACTACGATTTTAATCTATGATGTGAAATCTGAAATTAATTACAAGCGGAACGCCATCTATGAATAAGTTTAAAAACATGTCTATCTGTCACTGAAAATCCTTCATAATGACAACTATTTTAGATTACTACGTTTTTATTGTACATACTTATGTACATATTGTACATATTGCAATGAGTATATGTATGATAAGTATCAGTATATACATACTCATTGCAATACTCAGGAGGCTAATAATAATCGCAGTAACCCCATTCCGCTCAGAAAATTGAAGGCAAAAACTGTTAAAAATAAATACATTATTTCCCTGTGCATTATGCATTCTACATACGATTTAACAATGTCAAACGTGCATTTAGATAGCGGTCTGTTTTCGTCCAAAGTCGCGACATTGTGCGTAAGTCAAGGATATTTTGTTCTATTTATTTTCATGCAGTAACGGAAGGCGGGTGTTTTGGTACAATAATAGATTTTCTGAAATAGAAGATGCGTCGTTTTATACTAGAAATGCTCGCTGTTCCAGCTGCATAATTTATAGTACGGTTAATTAATAGCAATTATTAATTTACAGTGACTGTGTAAAACGTATTAACGTATTCACGTCACAACGTATACATCGAGATTCACGATTGACCTTGTATTACAGTATGTATGTCTGAGCGATGGGTGCTCTCAGCCCTCTATCTCAAAAGCTTATAGAAAAAAAGCTGAGATAAAAGTTGTGGTAAATTTTTTATCTTTAATTTTCATAATAAGTGTTGAAGTGATTGACCAACCGATTTACGTGACCTTTGACTTCGAATAACTTACGACGCAGATGCGAGACTTTTGAGACAACTTTTAAAACGCCAAAATGAAGCTGGAAGCGCGTACTTCCAGCTTATTATTTCAAATTCCGAGATTGTGGTTTTTTTTCCATAAAGTGACTGGACTAGTTAGATAAAACAAAAAACAAATAAAACATGTCATTTAATCTGATTCAAGTGACGGCAAGTTGACAGGATGAAAGTTAAAGTCGAGGATAAAAGGTTTTTTGAACGAGTATTGCTTTTTCGTTTATTATATAGCGATAAAGTCGTTGATTTTATCCAACCCAACTGAGCTGACAACGTATGAAAAAATGTTTCTTTACCAGTACCTTTTCATTCTAACGATATGAAATTGTATAAATAAAAAAAATAATACAGATAGCTAATAATATAAATTCTTAAATGATAGTATATAGTTTCTACAATTTTTAATTGTTTGGCTGCATACCCAAATTACCTTCGCCTTGGAATGGAATAGATATATAAATTCTCAGTATAAATAGTAGATTGTTGCATTGAGCTTAATAATAAATGATTACACTGGTCAACAAAAAGAAAAAAAAAATTGGTGCAGAAATAGTGTTAAGGGTTGTTGACTAACGGCCGTTTTCAATAACCTATCTATCCTTTGTTTTTGCTACTAACGGCCGTTCCCAATATTCAATCTATCTCTGGTTTTGCCCTACTAGAGATAGAAATAGTTATCTATCCTTGAATTTTTTTCCCTATAAATGTATCGACGATAGGAAATCCTATCCGTGGATGCTATCTATCGACGGGAGGACCGGTAGCTTACTAGGGATAGACATTTGTATGAAATTGACATTTGTCGCGTCCCTATATTGTTTCAGAGCTATCTGTCAGTACGTTTGATTATCCTCAGTAACCTCAAAATTCAATCCTAGGATTTTCAGGGATAACGGTTGGATACCACGGCAGATTTACAAGTTTTTAATGTTTAATTAATTTATTTGTGTGAAAATTATAAGTTTCGCGTAAAGAACAATGTCAGACTCAAGTTCGAGCAGTGATCTTTCTCTTTTGGAGCAGCTGAGTGACTGGGATTCAGATGAAGAAAATGATATGGCCCGATCATATCAAGAGCGTAAAAATTATTTCGACACATACGACGATTTTGATTTTCATTACAGATTTAGATTGAGCAAGACCGCAGTCAATGATTTGTTGACCGAAATAATGAAATATTACGACTCTGTAAAGATACAGGGAGAGTATGTGAACCAATGGCGTAGCTTCTTTTGACATTCAAAAGTGATTGTAAAAATCCTAATTGAAGAATAAATTTTTGATTTTGATTTGATTTTGATTTTGAATAATAATACACTTCTGTGTAAGGTGTTAAATATGTATAATAAAAAATAATGTTTCCTTCTTAAAGTCTATTTATTTTGAAAACAACATATATTATTAGTTAAATTTTTAACAAGTTATACACAATATTTTTTATAAAAAAACAATACAAATAAGCACTCATTTTATGGAAAATAATATTCCGAAAATAACTTTAATACTTGTAGTAATCACCTTTGATTTCTACAAACACAACAATATTATTTATTTCTAAAGAATACAAATGTCAAACAATCAACTGACACTGTCATCTTTCACATTCCTTGTCACGTCAAAATAATTTTACTCACGATATAAAATTATTCTATTGTAGCAGGTGTTATTTTGCGGAAGTCATTGTATTACAAAGGATATTGTTTTTTTGATTCCGCGCAGTTCATGATGACTTGTCCAACAAGCAGACAAGGTCGACACGTGTTTCGTCTCTCAGCGAGACATCTTCAGGATTTGTTGCCGCTCGATGACTCACCAGCGGCTGGCTTGCGGCGCCTTGCACGCTTGTATTTATAGGCCGAGGGGCTTGGCCCCTCCTCTCGGTAGGCGGGGCTACCGACCATTGGGCAACTGTTTGTATAATAGGCGAATGTGTAAGATTTGTTTGTTCGTTCAGCAATGTAATATTAGGTATATTTTTATGTTTGTAGATTTCCAATTGTTCCCGAATATTCATAATATGTCCTTTTCACAGGTATGAAGCACTTTATAAGTATGGTTGTCTACTAGGTGATCTGTATCCAACAGGTGTTTAGCGATAAATAACATCCGGAGCGATCTCATTTCGCTAAACACCTGTTGGATACAGATCACCACCTAGTAGACAACCATACTTATAAAGTGCTTCATACCTGTGAAAAAGGTCATATTATGAATATTCGGGAACAATTGGAAATCTACAAACATAAAAATATACCTAATATTACATTGCTGAACGAACAAACAAATCTTACACATTCGCCTATTATACAAACAGTTGCCCAATGGTCGGTAGCCCCGCCTACCGAGAGGAGGGCCAAGCCCCTCGGCTATAAATACAAGCGTGCAAGGCGCCGCAAGCCAGCCGCTGGTGAGTCATCGAGCGGGCAACAAATCCTGAAGATGTCTCGCTGAGAGACGAAACACGTGTCGACCTTGTCTGCTTGTTGGACAAGTCATCATGAACTGCGCGGAATCAGCAAAAAAACAATATCCTTTGTAATATAAAATTATTGTAAATAGGTATTAAACTGCAACAAAATAAATGGATTACTGAACCTATTATTTTTAATTACATTATTATTTTCTTAAATATTTATTAATAGTAGAAAAAAAAATACGACCAAAACGTTGATGTACCGTGACAGAGAGTGCTTTCATGCTTTGTGGCACTGCGTACTTCGGAACGTAAAAGAGGGCTCGGATAAGCGGCCTATCTACTGTTAACTGGCGATAGACATGGTCTATCTGTAATAGTGGGACAGCTTCTGAAGATAGATAGCTAAGTACTGCCGATCGAGGATAGCTGTCTATCTTTAACTGAAGACTGAATATTGGGAACGGCCGTAAAGATAGTAAAATCTATCCTTATGCCCTAACTTGCGTTTTAATAACCTACTGATGGATAGCATCGCCTACCGAAGTTACCTATCCATCGTCGGGAGGACGGATAGCTTACTAGAGATAGGACGCTCATACAAATCTGACGTAACTGCATTTCAAAAAAGTTTCAACTTACTCTCCGATAGGCGGAGCTATCTCTAGTGACGACATTTGGCTATCTGTCAATATCGGTGGATTAAAACACAGATAGGCTTCGAAAAAATTAACTATAATAACATTATAACTTAAATTACAAAAGTATCGTAAATCCAGATACTTACAGAACTCATTTTTTTCCACTTTTGCTTATATTTTATATCAAAAACATGTAATACACACAAATTGGCGGCAACAAATTATCTGTCAGTAATGTTCGAATGACATCACTTGTCATTTATAAACGTTTCGTTCTATGATTTTTATAAAGAACACCAGCAAATAAAGTGAAAATGACGATCTAAGATTTTTTTTCAATTATAGTATCATTGTATGCACTTTTTACAACATAATATTTAAATATAAAATACATCAATAAATTGTACATATGTTTTAAACGTACTAAAGCTTTATGGTTAGCAACGAACAAAACGTTCTACAGGGCTTGGATAGACGAGAGGGCATAAAGCTATCCTTAGTTAGACAAAGATAGATAGCTCGTATCTTTGATTGTGAAACGCAGACTACAGATAGATAACAGCTTACTGCTAATCGGAGATAGCAATTTATCTTTGATCTTACGGCCGTTCCCAATATTCAGTCTTCAGTTAAAGATAGACAGCTATCCTCGATCGGCAGTACTTAGCTATCTATCTTCAGAAGCTGTCCCACTATTACAGATAGACCATGTCTATCGCCAGTTAACAGTAGATAGGCCGCTTATCCGAGCCCTCTTTTACGTTCCGAAGTACGCAGTGCCACAAAGCATGAAAGCACTCTCTGTCACGGTACATCAACGTTTTGGTCGTATTTTTTTCTACTATTAATAAATATTTAAGAAAATAATAATGTAATTAAAAATAATAGGTTCAGTATCCATTTTTTGTTGCAGTTTAATACCTATTTACAATAATTTTATATCGTGAGTAAAATTATTTTGACGTGACAAGGAATGTGAAAGATGACAGTGTCAGTTGATTGTTTGACATTTGTATTCTTTAGAAATAAATAATATTGTTGTGTTTGTAGAAATCAAAGGTGATTACTACAAGTATTAAAGTTATTTTCGGAATATTATTTTCCATAAAATGAGTGCTTATTTGTATTGTTTTTTATAAAAAATATTGTGTATAACTTGTTAAATAATTTAACTAATAATATATGTTGTTTTCAATAAATAGACTTTAAGAAGGAACATTATCTTTATTATACATATTTAACACCTTACACAGAAGTGTATTATTATTCAAAATCAAAATCAAAAATTTATTCTTCAATTAGGATTTTACAATCACTTTTGAATGTCAAAGAAGCTACGCCATGGTTCACATACTCTTCCCTGTATCTTTACAGAGTCGTAATATTTCATTATTTCGGTCAACAAATCATTGACTGCGGTCTTGCTCAATCTAAATCTGTAATGAAAATCAAAATCGTCGTATGTGTCGAAATAATTTTTACGCTCTTGATATGATCGGCCATATCATTTTCTCATCTGATCCCAGTCACTCAGCTGCTCCAAAAGAGAAAGATCACTGCTCGAACTTGAGTCTGACATTGTTCTTTACGCGAAACTTATAATTTTCACACAAATAAATTAATTAAACATTAAAAACTTGTAAATCTGCCGTGGTATCCAACCGTTATCCCTGAAAATCCTAGGATTGAATTTTGAGGTTACTGAGGATAATCAAACGTACTGACAGATAGCTCTGAAACAATATAGGGACGCGACAAATGTCAATTTCATACAAATGTCTATCCCTAGTAAGCTACCGGTCCTCCCGTCGATAGATAGCATCCACGGATAGGATTTCCTATCGTCGATACATTTACGGCCGTTCCCAATATTCAGTCTTCAGTTAAAGATAGACAGCTATCCTCGATCGGCAGTACTTAGCTATCTATCTTCAGAAGCTGTCCCACTATTACAGATAGACCATGTCTATCGCCAGTTAACAGTAGATAGGCCGCTTATCCGAGCCCTCTTTTACGTTCCGAAGTACGCAGTGCCACAAAGCATGAAAGCACTATCTGTCACGGTACATCAACGTTTTGGTCGTATTTTTTTTCTACTATTAATAAATATTTAAGAAAATAATAATGTAATAAAAAATAATAGGTTCAGTATCCATTATTTTGTTGCAGTTTAATACCTATTTACAATAATTTTATATCGTGAGTAAAATTATTTTGACGTGACAAGGAATGTGAAAGATGACAGTGTCAGTTGATTGTTTGACATTTGTATTCTTTAGAAATAAATAATATTGTTGTGTTTGTAGAAATCAAAGGTGATTACTACAAGTATTAAAGTTATTTTCGGAATATTATTTTCCATAAAATGAGTGCTTATTTGTATTGTTTTTTATAAAAAATATTGTGTATAACTTGTTAAATAATTTAACTAATAATATATGTTGTTTTCAAAATAAATAGACTTTAAGAAGGAAACATTATTTTTTATTATACATATTTAACACCTTACACAGAAGTGTATTATTATTCAAAATCAAAATCAAATCAAAATCAAAAATTTATTCTTCAATTAGGATTTTTACAATCACTTTTGAATGTCAAAGAAGCTACGCCATTGGTTCACATACTCTCCCTGTATCTTTACAGAGTCGTAATATTTCATTATTTCGGTCAACAAATCATTGACTGCGGTCTTGCTCAATCTAAATCTGTAATGAAAATCAAAATCGTCGTATGTGTCGAAATAATTTTTACGCTCTTGATATGATCGGGCCATATCATTTTCTTCATCTGAATCCCAGTCACTCAGCTGCTCCAAAAGAGAAAGATCACTGCTCGAACTTGAGTCTGACATTGTTCTTTACGCGAAACTTATAATTTTCACACAAATAAATTAATTAAACATTAAAAACTTGTAAATCTGCCGTGGTATCCAACCGTTATCCCTGAAAATCCTAGGATTGAATTTTGAGGTTACTGAGGATAATCAAACGTACTGACAGATAGCTCTGAAACAATATAGGGACGCGACAAATGTCAATTTCATACAAATGTCTATCCCTAGTAAGCTACCGGTCCTCCCGTCGATAGATAGCATCCACGGATAGGATTTCCTATCGTCGATACATTTATAGGGACAAAAAATTCAAGGATAGATAACTATTTCTATCTCTAGTAGGGCAAAACCAGAGATAGATTGAATATTGGGAACGGCCGTTATAGGGACAAAAAATTCAAGATGATAACTATTTCTATCTCTAGTAGGGCAAAACCAGAGATAGATTGAATATTGGGAACGGCCGTTAGATAGGTTATTGGAACGGCCGTAGTGTTAACTGTAACACTAAATTATTTTTTATTGTTTTTTTCCTACGTGTAGTTTTCGATCTACCTTCAGCTTTGAATATTGCCTGTAAGTAAGTCAGTACTTTAATGCGTTTAATGCGTTAATAATCGGTACATTTCTGAAAATAAGTTTATTTTAATATCACGTCTTCATCGTGAAGAAGTTGCCATAATGAGCCAAATATGTTTTGTTACATCTGTGGTGAATACACAGTTAAAAAATATAGAAAACCTATAACAGATTTTGTAAAAAGTGCCTATTTTTCCTATTTCAAGATGAAAATTGTGGATGACTACAAGCCGTGGATACCTCAAATTGTTTGTTAAAAGTGCTGGGAACACTTGAGACAGTGGGTTAGCAGCCGAAGAAGCCGTATGAGATTTGGAGTGCCTAAGCAATGGAAATAACAAAAAAATCACTTGGATGACTGTTACTTCTGCTGTGTTAATTTGCGCGGTGTTAACGTTAAATAAATGATTTACCCAGACTTAGATTTTAGATTGGCTAGAAGACCTTTACCGCATTCAGAGGAAGTACCTGTTCCAACATATTACCCCCCTTGCACATAAAATTAGGCCTAATGAAACAATTTGTTAAGGCGCTAGATAAAAATGGACAATGTTTTTCTTATATATCAAGAAAAATGACTGGTCTAAGCATAGAAAAGTTAAAAGCAGATATTTTCTTCAGAGAATTTCGATAGTCCGCAAATAAGAACATTAATAAAAGATACTGATTTCATACGTTCAATGAATGATTTGGAACGAGCTGCGTGGACTTCGTTTGTTAAAGTTACTAAAAACTTTCTTGGAAATTATAAGGCAAATAACTACTTACAAATTGTAAATAACATGCTAGAGAACTTTAAGAACTTAAAATGTAATATGTCCATCAAAGTACACTACCTCCACAGTCATCTGGATCAATTTCCAGAGAATCTTGGGTCCTATAGCGAAGAACAAGGGGAGCGGTTTCACCAGGACCTAAAAACCATGGAGGAGAGGTACCAAGGTCGATGGGATCAGCATATGATGGCTGATTACTGCTGGGGTATGCAACGGGATTATCCTAATACATCTCATTCACGAAAGTCGCGAAAAAGAAAATTTTTATGTACATAGTACTTTAATAAATGCTGTTTTTTCTTTAAAAACATTTTTTTATACATGTCAATATCTAGAAAAGTACACGTAGGAAGTCATTATTTTTTGTATTAATGTAATCAGGATACAGTCCTAAGTTAATAAAAAAATACAGTGTATTGGCACCAAAACTAGTGTTGACCAGTATTATGGTTAGATCGTAGAATATCCCATGGTAAATTGAACTTTTTGGACACAGCTCGTCCTGGATGACACATTACAAGATAACGTAATTAAATTGGAATATTTTAATTCTCCAATTCCACTATAAATGAAAGCCAAAGAAGAACTGATAACGTAATATGTGGATGCATTGTTCGACGTCGTTAAGTTTATAATAATAATCAATAAAACTGTTTTGCATGTTAAAGGTTATCTTAGGAATGAGGTTAAAAGAATATAAATATGTCGTTGTGAGATTAAATATAGAGTCTCAGTTAAAAGAGAGTTGTTGTGGTATTAAAAATGCTTAAGTTTAAGGCATTTCACATTTACCTTGCATCTTCATCCTATTATGTTGAGATTTTTTAATGTTAATGTAATGTTTAAGTGAATATAATTTGGGCATGCCTCAAAGTCAATAACATGACAAATTAACAAGTCGAAGATCGATAGTGAAAATCCCGAAACCGAATTCCATTGAAATCAATGAATTTTATAAAATTTTGTAATGGCCGAAAATCTATCCATTTCTAAGATAGTCTTAAAACAAGTCTATTTATATCGAGTCATAGCATTTTATAAAATTCGGGAACGACCCAAAATCTAGTTTTGAAATAGTCTTAAATATGACAAATCGATAGCAAAAATCGTAATCAATCGACGATTCGATCGTGACATCCAAGTTCCATCGATTTTTGCTATAGATTTGTCGATACCAAAATCATTGGGACTTCTTCATCTATTATATCTCGAATTATTTCATATACATTCAGAAAGAGCCCAAAAAAAATATAACATTTTTTTAAATTTCGTATATAATCATTATGTAAACATTATTATGTACCTCGAGTTTTGGTAGAATTGCATACACTGTGAGAGCTGAAAATTAGTTACTTTTTTAAAACGTCGCTTCGAGCTGGGATTTATCCCGATTTTTATTGGGTTTTAACAAGCATACAATTTTACATGCATGCATACACTGGAACACTTTTTTGTAGGTTATACGAAACACATATCTAGCAGTCAAAGGTGTCGTTATATCCTCGTGTCCTGTTAGTGTTGTCCCTGCACATAATATCTATAGATTAACTATTCTGATACTACCATTTGCAATTCGTCCTCCCGTCCAATATCAGATTGTTGTAAATGTTTTTTATTGTACAATTTCCTCACCGGATTAATGTCGGACGAAGAGCAAAAGGTTAGGACCGCTATGCAAATTCATGTTCTTTAAAATACGCTAAATAGAAATTCTAAAATATATAGCAATTATTAGAAATGTTCATAAGCTCTTATATCTAATAGGCATAAATAGATACAAAACGTTTGAATAAACAGTAATACACTGTAACACATAATAGTACAAATGTTGGAAAGTCACCAAAACTAATAAGTAATAATAACAAACTAGAGTCTCAGTCCCGAAGAGATACAAATATGCCTAATAAAATATAGTGTTAGTAAAAAGTTGACAAACAAAGAAGACGACGCCGATAGCTTCGTTACAATACTCAGAGATATTTGGCCAGTTACCAATTTGGGAAAAAAACTTGGGATGAAAGCGCCATCTCTTGAACTACTGCCAATGTTCCGCATTGCTAATGTTCCGTTTCAAACTATTTTTCCAAAGCCTTATGTTGTAAGGTTTGGTCAAATTGTCAATCTTTTACCACAAAATCATTCCAGGGTACTATGAGACTATATATTGTAAGTAATTTATTGATTGATCTGTAATTTTGGCGATGAGTGACTTAAGATAACGGTGATTTGAGAAAAGTCTGAGTAAGATGACTTCTGTCGTGAGTCATTGTGAAATTGAGAACCTGTATATAGTGAATTGAGAGGAATAACAAACGATTGTTGAATTATGGAAAAATAAACTATATTTAAAAATATTAGCAGTTGGGAATCGATCACGTCAGATTTAGTAATTGATATTGTGTTTTTACGATAGACGGTAGCTGTCAAAATATAACTTCGTAAATTTGGTACTGTTATTTTTTTAAATATCTTGCTAAAGCCAATTAAGTCCGTCCAATATTTCTTTAAGTCGAAAAGAAGAATATGTTTTCTTTCCGCAATATTTTCTAATTCAATCAAATTTTGAAGTATACCAATATTTAGTGTTTCTTTTCCGTATCTTCGGCTCTACCGAACTATCTGTCTTTTAAAGTTTCCGATTTCAGCGACAAAATGCTGGAATGATCTTCCACCACCTCTAAGAATCACATGTGCAGGATAACTTTCAAAAATAAATTAAAAAATATATTACTGGAGCACCAAAACTTAATTTGCTTGAAGGAAACAACTGCCATTATTTGTAGGTAGATAGTTTTATTTGTATATGTTTTTTTTTATGTTTCTCGAGTGTATACTTTGAAATATAGGTTATATATATTAATTATTATTATCGTAACAGTGATGTCACAGCGTGTTATAGTGATACAATATTTTATGTCAAGTAGCAATGCCAAACAAAATGTTTTACAATCATGATAGATATTTTCTTTTGATTTTTTATTCTTTTTTTTTTAGTCTCAATCTTGTAGAATGCTATTTGTAACTTTGTAGCCCTCTACTCTCCTCATAGGGTGATGGCTGAAAATCAGTGTTTTGCCGTTCTAAGGTAAAATCCCCACTGAGCCTTGGCCCTTTCAGGCACTGCAACACACATGCAATCTAATACTTACCGTTTTTTATTGGATTTTTATTTATGTGTATACTTGTGTTTAGTGTGTTTTTGCCTGAATAAACGTTTTATCTATCTATCTATCTATCTAAAGTTAAACGCTCAAGATCGACATCTTTACCTGTAATAATCGATCACTAAGATAAATTTCAACAACTTTTAATAATATGAGTTTTTTAATTAAAGTTTTTAAACTTCGAATATTATATGCAAGCGGAAACAGGAAATATTTTTCCAGTCCAATTGAAATAAAATAATGTTTAAGCCCGTAAAAACAGCAGGTCAAATATCAAGGACCGTAATCTTGATACTGTGGGATGCTGCTAGAGCTACAGAATCGAAATCCAGCCTCGTAGCATAAGCAATCAAACAATATATGATAAAGTGTTTAATGTGCTATATAACTGCTATTTTGAATGTTATCCTCTGTATTTTACAACTTAGTGATAAATTGCCCAATCATATTGCATTTATGTGTCTACGGGAGCACAGTTTCATTGTCATTTCATGTCATTTTTATTCCTAACAGATAGTTAAGTATGGACAGAAATCTTCGATCACAATATGTCGCGTGCTGCGGCAGTAGCTACCTACCTGACCACAGTCATGTGACCCAGGTCTTGGGTTACAGGCGTTGTCGTCAAGGTCTAGTGACCGCATGTCATCTAAGTCCAGGAAGATGGCGGCGCCACCGGTGTTAGCTCATAGGTCTGAAGGCCACGGCATAAAGATTAGGTTCGTATTTCTTTGTTTAAAGTGATAGTGATTTAAAATGTACAACGTATTACATTTTTTAAAATCAATCTTTTGAGCTCAAACAGGAATACTGTTTTACCAACTAAGTAAGTAAGCGATTACCCGCAACATCAGAGGAGTCACAGATGCGTTGCCGGCCTTTTAAAAAGGGATAAGGGGTGAAGGGGGGATTGGGCCTTCGGTACCCTCACTCACTCGGCGAAGCACAGCGCAAGCGCTATTTTACGCCGGTTTTCTGTGAGGTCGTGGTATCACTCCGGTCGAGCCGGTCCAATTCGTGCCGAAGCATGGCTCTCCCACGGTAATGTCTAATGTGTCCGATAAAAATGTGTGAGAGAAATTGTAGGTCCTTCGGGGCCTCCCTGAGAATGGGGGCCCTGGGCACGGGCCCCGTGTGCCCTTATAGTAAAGACGGTATTGGGCACGAACAGGGTAGGTTCGGTATCTTCAGGTATCTATCAGGTATCTTAGGGCGATTAGACTTTAATCAACCACGCCGGCGCAATGCAGATTGGCCGACTATTGAATTGACACCGTTGAATTTCATCAAATGTAAGTTGCCTTACGGTAACTTCCTTCATAAAAGGAGTGTCAGATAACAAACATATGAAATTCAAAAACGAAAAACATATTGGTACATTGCTGGATCGAATCATCCGCCTCGTAGGCCAGCAACGAGACCACAGCGCTACCGACACTCCTCTGGTTACTACGATATAAGTAACTAGCGAAGATGTAGGTACAGGAAAACTGATAAATCTGTATAAAATTATAACTGTATTTCGTTAACTTCCTATTTTACAGTCATAGCTTTTCGCTTTTTCTGTTGTTATATAACCAAAAACTATGAACATCAAAAATATCATAGACATAGATCGACCAAAAATGATATAGAAGACCGACAAAAAATGATATTCGATTGTTTTCCTAAGTTCCCTTGATTCAAAGTCTAGATCCGACAATACAGCACTACCTACGATTTATTTGGATAATAGTGATAATAAAGTTCGATTTTTAATTCGAGTCAGTAAAATGACATTTCCAGTGTCATGTGTCACAAATCATATTATTTAATATGGTATGTATTACATATTTACAATAAAAAAACGCTTTGATACCTAATAAAATAAAGCATGACTAAATGTCTAAGTCTATTGATTGCCGAACATTACTATTGTAGTGATGGGTTGTAGTGGGTCTCCCTTTTTTGTATCAGTGACAGATGCACTTGTCATTTTACTGACTCGAATTAAAAATCGTAGTTTAGTATTCCTTATTTTACTGTCAACTTCAGATTTTTATTCTTTTGTTTTTATCTTTTTGATGTTTTGATGATGATATTTATTGACTACTTTCTTTTAGTATTTTCGTATTGATTATTATAAATAGCTGACGTGATGTTGGCAAAATGTTTTTTTGTTAAAAACCATTGCTTTTATTAAAATTTGATTAAAAATTGATGATGACAAGCAAGCGGACTGTCCACCTATAATGAATGGTAAGTGGTTACAGTCGCCTATACACATGTGGTTCCGGTGAGATTCGCAGCATTCTGCAACCTCCACAAAAACTATAGTGTACGTTGTCAACATATGACATAAGATTACATCTTATTCAGTCACATTATTCAGTTGCTTGCCAGTCTAATTGCTTTGCCTAACTTACCCGTCTCGTCGAAACGCAGCAATGTAAACACTACAATTTCATGGCAGAAATAAAAGTCGATTACGCACGTTTTCGGTGAAACGATAAACAAATTTTATAATGATGGTCTGAACAGAACCAATGTATATAATCAAGGTGGTTCAATACCAGAGTGTCAGTGAGGGCGATTATTGACCCGAGAGAATATATTTGACTTTTAGTCTAGAACTGATAAGTGTGTGGTGAGAAAAATTGACAATTTAGTAATCACTGTAACTGGATAATGTTAATTTAATAAATTTTAATTTAGTCAGATCAACCGCAAAAATTCGCGAAAATAGTCCATAGACAGTGTAAAGGATATTGGGAAAAACAAAATGGCGCCATCTTCTGTGTTAAAATGACGTCAACTTCTTTGCGGAAAATGCATAGTGTTAGAACTACGTAGACGTCTATATTTTTACAATCCAGGTAGCCCATAGACAAAAGTTTTAATATAATATCAATTTATGGAATAATAATAATAAAAATCGGGTGGGGCTGTGCCGGGGCACACGGCCGTTGGTTTTAACGTGAAACGTCTATGTTAGGAAATCGCTTTAAATAAAAACAAGATTGACGGTGTTTTAAGAATTTTAATAAAAAAACTCAATATCACAACAGCGAGCTGACTATATAAGTGAAATATTCACACCATATTTTTGTTTCTAAGACTAATAGTTTTTTAATTATTAAGGTACGATGATATAGACCTTTTCGTTACGGTCCACTTTTTAAACCTGGTACCCGTATGTTTCGGCGCGATTTTAAAGACGTTTCACGTCAAAACAAATGTGTATTTTTACCGCATGTTCTGGATGTTTGAATTCTAAAATCGATTACTTGTTACTTCCTAAGGACTAAAGTGATAACTTTTATCCGTTGAGATATGTTGATGTGTTTTTACAGAAGTAAAAAAGGCAAAATAAGAAATAGTAAGTATATAATTATCTTTTTCGTTCACGGGAAGCACGGTGACTTATAAAAAGCCTTCTTTCTTATAAATAATATAATATTTTATAATGTTGTCATGTCTTCAGTGTCATATTGTCTATAAGCATATTAATGAAATGGGATTTATTTATATTTATTAACAATACTAGCTGGTGCCCGCGACTTTGTCTGCGCAAGACAAAATTTTTATATTTTTAGTACCTATATGATTTACTGACACGCAAGGATCAAATTAAGATTCTTTTCAAAAAAGAGATTAATTCCCTATTGTGCCTATGTGTTATTGTGATAAGCTATATTATTGTAAAGTTTCATTCAGAAGTATTTAGGCGAAGGAGTATCAAATATACATTCATACTTACAAACATTCGTGTTTAAAATATTAGTAGGGTTACACTAGTTATACACACACAAGAGAACTGTATCACACGAGCTCGTCGAAACTGTAAAATTCGGTTAATGGGTGCAATTTCATTTAGTCGCAAAAGTAGTTCAGCGAAAAAAGAGAGGATGACTTATTAAAATAATCTGTTCTCTGTCATAAACATTTTATATAACGTTTCGCATATTTCATATTATTTATGTAAATTATTATCGTTAAATTGCATGTAATATGTTACGATGCAAAGATTTAATCAAAATAAATACTGCAATAAAACTTTCTATTGAATCGATATAACGTTATTTTTAGCATGAAATAGAATCATTAATCAAACTATTTGATTGTTGGTTAGTTTGCCAGTGTTTAGGCAATGGACATAATGAGACTCAGGTTATAGTCTGTAATCGTCTATTATTAATAACTCACTTATTTAACTAAAACTAAGGCTTATATACTAATATGGTACGTGCGTATTTTTAGCTTACTCAGCACCCTTGAGATGATTATCTCAAGGAATGTTTAACCTCAATACGTGCACGTTCTCATGACCGGCACAGTACTCCCCCCTTTTTTAAAAGAATAAAAAACAAAAGGTACACGCTAGGGGTAAACGAAAAAATATTCAACCTAAACTGAAAACTGACCTACATTATATATATTGCTGATCGTATAATAATGGTTGTTTCGCCTTGAAACGGAAATGCGCTGACGTTTGTTTTGATGCGTTGGTAGGTTGATTATACGTTCTTAACCTTGACAACCGCTGTGTGCTTGCTTATTTGACACAAAACCGAGGCGCTATGGTTCCACGGCCTTCCGAGGCGCCGGGAACCACCCAGCTGCCGGATCCGGGTGGGTGACGCGGTGGTCCCGGTGGGGCCGTACATCAAGTACTTGGGCCTCACCCTGGACCGCCGCTGGAGCTTCGAAAAGCATTTCGTGCAGTTGGTGCCCCGAGCCAAAAGGGTGGCGGGCGCATTGCATCGGGGGACCGAGGGATGGAGTTCGCCGCCTGTACGAGGGCGTCGTGCGGTCCGTGGCCATGTATGGGGCTCCCGTGTGGTCGCAAGACAGAGCTCTGCTACGGAGCCTGCAGCGGATAATGGCCATACGGATCGTTACGAGGCTACCGTACAATCTCGTACGAGGCGATGACGGTTCTGGGACGCTCCCCCCCATTCGACATCCTGGCTGATATGTACGCGGCGACATATGCGTCGCGGCGTGTCGGCCGGGGGAGCGATGGGGGATCGCCCTTGAAACCCGCGCACGAAGTGCCTAAGCGGGAGTGGCACCGACGGATTGTGGCGGCCTGGCGTGCGCAGCTCGAATTACGGATCTGCGCGCGCCAGCGGCCGTCGGTGCCGTACTCCCGTACCTCGAAGCTTGGCTCCACGGGAAGGAAGAGGTCACCTACCGATTGACTCAGATACTCACCGGGCACGGCTGCTTCGGTGAGTATCTGTGTCGAATAGGACGGGAGGGATCGACACATTGCCACCACTTAGCGCATCCGACCTCGACTCAGCCCAGCACACGCTGGTGGAGTGCCCCGCGTGGGCCTCCGAGCGCCGAGTCTTGGTCGCAGAGATCGGGCTAGATCTGTCTCCGCCGGCATTGATAGCGGCAATGCTGGCGGACGAGGGAGGTTGGAGGGCTGTAGCCTCCTTCTGTGAAGCAGTGATGCTCCAGAAGGAGGCCGCCGAGCGGGGTCGGGAGATGGCCGATTCCGCTTGAAGGAGGCGGCGCCGAGCTCGGTAGCACAGCTGCGGCGCCGCCGCGGGTCGCCGGCGGGCGCGAAGAAATCGCGCCCGCGGATACGGTGACCCGGGAGGGACCACGCCCCTTCCGTGGCCGGTTGTCGGTGGTGGAGATCGGGGGAGGTATCGTAGCCTCCCCAAGAAGGGCTTCCCTGTATCGGCGGGGGAGCGGAGGCTGGGGTTCCTGGAAGTAGCTTGGTGTTCCCGGGGGCTCCCTACATGTCTGAGCCAGGCCATCCCTGAGGTTTTTTAGTGGGTAGGTCTCCCCTTCTGGGGAGGAGAGCCCCACATAACCGCCGGCTCGCCATAGCCGGGGTATGCAACTTAATGCATTTTCCTCAGGGAGAACAAAAAAAAAAAAGGTTCACATCGCGATACACACGCGCCTAAGCTTGCCCAAACACTTGGTCGGGTTTTCGCCAAGGGGGGATTGTCCAAGAACAGTATGGCGGCGTGTACGGGGCCAACCATGCACGCTGGCCTCAAGTCAGGCCAGGGTCATCAGGCAAGCATTGCTTGTTGTACAGCACCCCTAGCGGAACGTAATTGTATCTTTAATATTAAACCAATATGAGTTCTGTAGCTTACTATACATCAAAGACCAATCGAAAACCATAGCAAGCTCATAGTAGAACCACAGGAGTCAAATGCTTTAGGATAACAAGTAGTCTTGGTACGGCATTTTATGTCACCCATTATTAGGTTGGTAAGTATCGCCAGATTATTAAGTTTGTATTAAGTAAGTACATACATATAACTTAATGTCACAGTTTTTGTTATCTTTACTTAGTATGCAAATAGATCTAGAAATTTCTGGAATTATTATGAATGGTCTGTCACTATCATAGTGGTTATCATAATATTTCTATTGAGTATATAGCTGCAATTTAAAAGCGACTCTACTACTATATACTTACAAATAAATTAAGTCTGACAGATGAAGTAAACATTATGATGTTTTGAAGTTATCGCTGCTAGCTGTTTACGACATGTGACTTTCCTCGATCACGTGTTTTCTATCAAAATTGCAATGTGAAGGAATTCTCTAGAATAGAATACAAGACAGTATCATACAAAACTGACAGTTTTAAAATATGAAAATACAGGGTGTATTTTTGAAACGGGGCAGTAAGGGCAAGTACCTTAACCGTTGCAGTTATAGCAAAACGTTCTTAGAAGACCTTCCCTAACTTTTTGATATATTTTGAACTGCTTTCACAGATTTTGTAAAAAACGTACTTGCCCTTACTGCCCCGTTTCAAAAATACACTCTGTATACTTAAACTTTTATTATTGATGAAGATACTTGTAAAATATAACAACATATTAAAAGGTAACGCATTAAGTACTACCGCAATTTGTTTCTATGTACTTACAGCTTTAGCTGTATTTGATCGATATTTTAACATATTTTTAAATAGAGAATTGATCAAATCTGTAAGTCATCATCATCATCACAGCCCATATATGTACGTGCCCACCGAGGTACCTAAATATGAAGGTTTGGCAGTTATGAATGGAAAATGCTACCTAATGCAACTAAGCAGGGCAGCGTTTGGAACATGCATGCGGCAAATTGTCTGTCGATATATCGCAGCGTCTCAAATCCAAAGTTTGATTCATGTGGGCCTTATAATAGGGTTCAAAGCTATTCTGGGTAATTTTTAAGGTGATCTAATCAATCTTGTCCTTAGAATGTCCTCAGTTTCAAACTATTACAATAGCAACTTTCCTCAAAATCAGTACTGTAGTTTCGCAGCCCACTCAAACATAAACTTTTAATCCCTATTTTTACCCTCTTTATGGTAATATTATTTTTTTTGTAATTCAGTTTTATTATAATTTATATCTAATAAAAAGCTCAACAAATACGTTTCAAGCTTATAGTTTTAAAATGACGACTAAATCAACTTTTGCTGCGAGTCGGTCACTAACTGAGACAGTCGGGGCACGTAACGCTGCAAACTGCGTAAAGTGAGGGCAAAACTAGCAAACTGTGGACACTTCATTTCAAATATGGAAGGGTGTACTAGCTGATATGCTTACGCTATTAGGCGTCAGACTCGTCCGTCATCATGACAACGCTGACATGTTTTACATAGTCACATAGCAACACTCGCTTCAACGTTAACACATACGCTGATTTATGAATAACTCAATATATGGATACTTTTACATTATCTTGCAATCGCGATTAGGGTTGTCACCCATACTGTATTACGCAGTATTCTACGTTAAATCGGACCTTTGTACTTTATACTTTAGGATCACAATAAAGTAACCGAAAATCTTTGAATTGAACGTTTTCATTTGGCACCGTATGGCAACTGATGTGGTACTTATCACACAGTCAGACTGCTCATGGAAACGTCTGTTGCAAGCGTTTTCATCACTTGTCGGAGATAGGAGCATGCTGTTCCAAGACATCGCGTGACTTCCCAATGAAATAGTCGGATTACCTACGGTTTTTCACGTGTTCGTGCTAAGCGGGGTTTTGCAACGTGGAGTGGCCGTACGTTGATAATTACTTAATTATTATAGTGCAGGGATCTGGCGACATCGATACTTGCGATAAGTAATAATAAATTGTCTAATGGAGTTTTGTTACATCAACAATAGTCGAATAGATGTTTGTCTTTAATAAGATAGTTTATTATTCAAATTTGTATATCTGATAGTTTTAGCATAGTCCAATGACAAGACAAATATAAATTTGTCTAATTAGTGAGGAAACTTCATTATGAGTCATGAGGTAATACTTCTGTCAACTATATATTAAGCTAAGAACTAATGAAATTATTTCGTTATTTTTATTCATTTACTTCAGCGTATAAAAAGTTCCACTACTAGATATTATTAGATCACGAATCAGGCAACTGTATTCCGTAAACTTGGAAGATTTCCTTAAGTAGAACATAGTCAGGGTAATGATAGTTATCCTTACCCTGACTATGTGTCTTGCCCTTATTCTATACGAAGTATGGTTGCCACAACTGGTTTTCTTATTTTATCTTATTACTCATCATATCTATGCTTACAATTGTCACACATATATAATTCTTTCTTCTTTCCACATCTTCTACGACATTTCTTTTCAGTTATCTCCATCCATGTTCATATTCAAAACTCTTTTTGTGAGGTGTGATTATGCCTCTTCATTAAATATTTTCTTCACTGTCACTTTTCAACTTCTTTCTCACTGGTGTAACTTTTACTCTTCTGACATAAATACTCATTCCAAATGTTTACTATTTTGGTCACGCTACTTATTCATTGTAATCTTAACACCTACGCCACTTGAACTCTTCTTTCATCAGTCTCTTTGGTTGTACAACATTGGATCACAGTTTTAAAGTTTAATATCGATAAAAATATGAAAAAAATAATATCGACAAAAACCTTGCACATCACAATCACTGCTCTATAATTGGTTTGTCAGTACGCCGTAACAAATTTTCTGCTACTTACGTATTTCAGTCACGGCATCTGAAACTTTCTAATTGACTAATAGACATTTAAATTATCTACTTATATCTTTTTTTTTTGTTCCCCTGAGGAAAATGTATACCCCGTATACATTGATACAAAATTGTATACCCCGGCTGTGGCGAGCCGCCGGTTATGTGGGGCTCTCCTCCCCAGAAGGGGGAGGCCTACCCACTAAAAACCTCAGCGATGGCCTTTCTCAGGCTTATAGGGAGTCCCCGGGAACGATAACGACTTCCGGGAACCCCCAGCCTCCGCTCCCCCGTCGATACAGAGGAGCCCTCCTCGGGGATGGCAAATATCTCCCCCGATCTCTTCCACCGACGACGCCCAGCCATTGGAGGGGTGTGGTCCCTCCCGGGTCGCCGTATTTGTGGGCGCGACTTACACACCCCCGCCGGCGACCCGTGGCGGCGCCGCAGCCGTGCTACCGAGCCCGGCGCCGCTTCCTTTTGGAGCATAACTGCTTCACAGAAGGAGGCCGCAGCCCTCCAACCTCCCTCGTCCGCCAGCATTGCCGCAATCAATGCCGGCGGAGACAGATCTCGCCCGATCTCTGCGACCAAGTCTCGGCGCTCGGAGGCCCACGCGGGGCACTCCGCCAGCGTGTGCTGGGCCGAGTCGAGGTCGGATGCGCAGTGGTGGCAATGTGTCGATCCCTCCCGTACTATTCGAAACAGATACTCACCGAAGCAGCCGTGCCCGGTGAGTATCTGAGTCAATCGGTAGGTGACCTCCTCCTTCCCGTTGACATTGTGATGTCCTACAATGAGGTATTTGTATAACTTTGGCACACTTATTGTGATTAGGAGTGAGTCTAAAACGGAACTGATTTATAATTCAGTGAAAGATAATCCAATATTATTCCTACACCGAAGGTAATTCATTGAAGTTAATTCGGAACAATTTACAAGAAGATTTTCACTTCACACACTTTTGTCGACCCCTGACTTTTTTTTCAATTATAAGATTAGAAACCACAGCGCAACTATTTTTTGTTTTTTTATTCTACCTTAATTTCCCGTTTATTTCTCTTTCAACATATTCTGTTTAACATTTATACTTATTATCTGACAGTTAGGTACATATAATAATTTTGTAATCAATGTTAAGTCTTCGGTAGTATAGTGGTCAGTATCCCCGCCTGTCACGCGGGAGACCGGGGTTCGATTCCCCGCCGGAGAGAACTATTTTGTTTTTTTATTTCGTTATGCTTTAATTAATATTTTTTAAATTGTCTCAACTTTTACGGAATATTTTCTTGATACGAGTAAGATATATCTATAACAAGAATATATAAATAATATTGTATGAGAATGTTAGCTAAGAGTATAATTAATTGCCAAAAACGATTTTTATAAAATCACACTAAATTTAACATTTTTAGAAACCCGTACTCTGATTCTAAAAACGGAACCTTTATAGGATCATTCTTTTTTTTCTTTGGAGGACCTATGTTGAAGTCGCAAATGGCTATATTCAGCTTTACCTTGAGTGTGTTTGTGTAAGGCACGAGAACTGATGTTTCTTGCCTGCGAACGGGCTCGATGTGGTTCCGGGCCGTTAGGGTCTAACTAGGGGGTGGGCGTGTTGTGGTAGAATCGCGAAAGCGCATCCTATTATATATTCGCGTCTAGTCAGCGCGGTGTCAAGGTGCATAAGGTGCATTGTCCCTCAAAAAAAAAAAAAGAGTAACTAGGGGAGTCGACGCATATTAAGCGCGCGTGTGTTACTTGGGCACTCAAGAACGCTGTGTCGTGGGAGGTGAGAACTCACATGACCTCCGTACATGTCAGTACCGGATGTACGTACAATATGAGGTACAATAAAGGATCACCTTATTATCCGTGTGCTTATATGTCTATTTCCCTTTTTACTTTCTATCAGGTTGAAATTAATATCAAATACTCAGGTCTGCGGTCTTTTCGCAATCATAAGATATGGCTTTTTGTGCTCGGGAACAAATCCGACCACCATGAATTAGTAGTGACATCACAAAAAAATATTGGAAGCTTTAGACACTTATAAAGCAATCAACTAACCTATACCAGTAAAACCCACACTTGATAGATGCTTTCGTTTCCATTCAAGCCGTAGGGCCCTTAGGGCCAAGGCTAGGCTGAGTTTAGTCGGTAGGTCTGTGTGGTCGAGCCGTCTCGACAGCACCAGGAGTCCGACATAATCAACGCATCCCTGCTTGCCTATTGCGTTGGTATCCATGATGGATTCTCAGCCTCCTCTCCTGAGGAAAAAAAAATGATAGCTGGCATTTATAATTTGTTAGTTAAAAAAAAACCGTATTTATTATTTTATTTACTATTATAATTTTAAGGGAAACAATGTATTTATGTTACCGGAGGGGGCGCTGACACCGCTACTCAGTTTATAACTTTTGCGGCTGTCAGCACTCAATTGTTGTATAATGTACCTATGTCTTATGTTCCCAATAAATATTTTTGTATTTTTTTGTATTTTGTATTTGTCAAGAATTTCCACACTAATCGACTCTTACCGCGATTGCGATCTTATGAAGCGACTTATGAGTGCCCGGTACATTGAAGGTACGCGAAGACTTTTCTATCCCAATAGCGATATCTCAGAGCAATATACACTGTCTGTTATTTATTACATAAGGTTCGTAATTCGTTGACATATTAGTTCCCGAGTAGCAGGCATGAGCTCGGGGCTGAAATATTGATTATTTTTTTGTTCTTTTATATAATTTTAAGAATGACTTTTGTATTGTCAGATAATTGCTGCAATCGCATCGTGCATCTAAATGGATGGTAATGGATGGTAAAGACGCCTGGTCTATCTAAACATTCATTAGGAAAGTAGCTCATTATGTTTAACTTCGGATTACACAATCAGTGATAAATTTTAACAAATATCATCAGAAATTTGATTAACACAATCACCAATAGGTACTATTCTTTATTTTGTCATCGTATCTTATCGCCAACACATAATGGCGCCTATTTTTAAATATGGAACGAAATAACCTTGATAATGACACTGGATTTTATCGTTTTCCAAGAATAGATAAAGTCTATATTGACAATAGTTGAGAGATTTAGTTTTTACAAGAGTCATTTTTCACCTATCATGTTACCTATATGGATATATCATGATATATATGTAGGTACATATAGCCTAGGTTAATCCTCTATGAGCACTACGAGTCCCTTGGGATCCTATATAAAAAATCTAACGCTGTCACACACTTTTAAATGCAAGGATTTGTTTTAATTATGAAAGTTCATACTTATTTTAATTTCTATAAGAAGATTGGTATTCTTTATGACCAATGTCGTAATGGTTAGGTTGATTGTGCTGATCTTTCTATGGTCAAAGAATGTGATGAAGAATGAAACAAAAATAAGTTTGCCGTTCCAACGTACAGTGTGCAAAAAAATAGAAGCTCAAAAAAGTTCCATAAAATTTTACCGATTTACCTTTTAACAGATTTAAATCAATTGTCAAAAATACTCTTATGAAAAAAGGTTATTATACTGTTGAGGACTACTTAAATGATAATTATGCTTGGTTTTAATTTTAATCAATCACTAGTTACGTTGCCAAATATTTTGACTGTAGGAAAAAACACAATGAAACTAAGCGGTGTGTTGCAGTGCTTATCTAATTATTTACCAGAATTGTTTATTGGTTTTCATATTTTAAAAGGAAAAACGACACTCTTGTAGAATCACTTTGTTCCAGCTGTCAAGACCCTTTATTGAGCGCTTGTATAGGTATCAATTGACATTTAATAATTAAATCTACTGTCTAAAGTTTAAAATAAATATTCTAAATTTAAACTAGACATTTATAGTGGAAAACTGTGATCTGCGCGTATAGTTACGAGAAAAAAGCTTGAGTATATGTACGTATGTATATTATATTACATAAAAATAGCTAAAATTTGTTTCACTATTATTTCACGTGAAATATTGCAGTGAGTCATGTAACACTGCACATACATGTTATCCCTAAAGCACGCTTTATTGTACGAAGGGCGCTGAGTATGTATATTGAGTTTTTTGTCTCCGCCGGCATTGATTGCGGGCGGACGAGGGAGGTTGGAGGGCTGTGGCCTCCTTCTGTGAAGCAGTGATGCTCCAGAAGGAGGCCGCCGAGCGGGGCCGGGAGATGGCCGATCCCGCTCGAAGGAGGCGGCGCCGGGCTCGGTAGCACAGCTGCGGCGCCGCGGCGGGTCTCCGGCGGGCGCGAGAAAGTTGCGACTGCTATGGCGACCCGGGATGGACCACGCCCCTTCCGTGGCCGGGGGGCGTCGTCGGTGGAGGAGACCGGGGGAGGTAGTGTAGCCTCCCCCGAGGAGGGCTCCCCTCTAGGCAGGGGAGCGGAGGCTGGGGGTTCCCGGAAGTAGTTTGATGTTCCCGGGGGCTCCCTACATGCCTGAGGAAGGCCATCCGTGAGGTTTTTAGTGGGTAGGCCTCACCCTTCTGGGGAGGAGAGCCCCACATAACCGCCGGCTCGCCACAGCCGGGGTATGCAACTTAATGCATTTTCCTCAGGGGGAACAAAAAAAAAAAAGGTATGTTGAGTTTACTTTACCCAAAGGTTGCACGTGTAAAAAGTATTACAAGAAAGCACAACAAACAAATGACGACTAGATTGATAAGCTTTAGAAATGTAATGCTGATGGACGCGTGTGGGTGAGCATCACGTGTTCATATTTGCGGCCACGCAAGTAAAGTCTAATGCTGCAGAGTGTCTACAGGTATGAGAGATGTGTAGGTCGACGGACAGTTTAGTTTTACAGATTTAAATCAATTGTCAAAAAAACTCTTATGAAAAAAGGTTATTAAATTTATAATGAATGTAACTTTACTGTAATATAACCTTCATGTTGATACCAGTTTAAATGTCAGTGCAGTAGTTGACGAAACGTCAATTGATATAAAGTCAAAGATTTAAAATACTTATATAAAGTGAAATATTACAAAAATACATTTATTAATTTTAAAATAATATAAAAACATTAAGTGACGTTTCTCTCATTTTCAGGTGAGATATTTAATTAAAATTTAATATTATATTAACAATAAAACTCTTATTTTCAGAGCAACGCACATGTTTTTTTAATGTACCAATATATAAGTGAGAAAAACACTTATATATTGTTAAGGATTACATAAATGATAACAATGCTTGGGTTTCATTTTAATGAGTCAATAGATACGTTGCCGAATATTTTGACTACAGTAAACAACACAATGAAACTGAATGAAAACAAAATGTTAAAACTTGTAAAGGAAGTTGGGTTCAGACTATTTATCTGAGGCCAGCTTCTTATTGACGACTCTGTAAAAATTCAGGGAGAAAAAAATCTTTTGGTTTTCTTGCTGGGTCTTTCTCTGTCTTATTGAGGAGATCAAGATTATTTATCTTGACTATCTTTGACATTGATCTGTTAAAACTATGACATCTTGACAGATAAACTATGACATCATTCAAAACGGATTTCTAAGGCTAGTATACTAAAATTAAACTTACTGACCACACCAATAAGACCACATAGCGCATGGCGGATCCCTTTTTGACTGTACCGTGTCTGATTTTAAAATACCCTCCCTAGATTGTGAAGACTTTAATGATTTATTCTAGGTGGGATATTGGCATATGGCGGTCGAATTGCGAGAGCGCACCCCGCTATGTGCCCCGTATGGGCCCAGAGAACTCGGGGGGGTTTTAGTGGGTAGGCCGGTCCTCTTGACCGGAGAGCCCCACACACGGCCGCGCCTTGCCAGCGCGAACCGACTAAACTCAGCCTAGCCTTTGGTCCTATTGACCCTACTGGCTTTATTGACGAGGGGGCCGCACCTCAGGAGAGGTCGGTTAGCGCTGCCCCATGGTGAGGGCATAAGCGCTAGAAGAAGGCACGAATCTCCAAAGTGGGACCGGCCTGTATTGACGGGAACCTACACGTGGCTAAGCAGAAGGCTGCCGGTTAGGGGGTGACAAGGGAGGCGACGGCTCAGACGCCGCCGCTTGCAGGTCTAGAAGTTCCTGAGTGAGTTGGTTAGGGGGGTCGCTAAGGACATGTCCCGATCTCCGTATCCTCTGCCGGTAGTGACTAGTGTTGCCTTGAGATAGGCTCGCTGTTGGCGGTGTTGACGGGAGTGTCATGGTGCATAAGGACGCATTTTCCCCCTCAAAAAAAAAGGTGGGATATTGGCATATTTATCTAGTCCAGGAGTTATGGGAGGGACATGTCTTAGATTATCAAATGCTTTTTTAGTGTTCTCACCAGTTCCCATTATTGGACCAGGCTGCAATTCGACCTTCCTTGATGTGCCCCCCACTGGTTCGCGTGAAGTTCACGGAGATTCCGACATCTCGAGTTATCCCCAACCACGAAATATATTATAAGTAAAGATTTTCCCAACGGAAAAAAACAAAACAAACACTATTCCTTGTCTTGGGGGTTTCCAGAGCTGGCGCTTACTCAAAGATCAAGTCTCAGGGTCATGCCACTATCGTGGGTAGCCCTATCGTGACAGCGATAGTAATAGGGGGTTATTCTAATAAATCGGTAGTTCTATTTTAGTAGTAGTAGTATAGCCGATTGTGTATTACTTAGCTTTTGTTGTTTTACATTAATATAATAGCAATAATTTGTTCAACATCACCATTACTAGTGCTTGGAATAAGTAGTTTAATTTTATATAAGTACTTGCGTAACATGGATAAACCTAAAATAAAATACAATTTTATGATTTTGTTTTAATGTTTTAATTTTACTGACTGTAGTAAATATAAAATAACACAATGAAACTAAGCAATGTGTTGCAAAGTCTATCTAATTATTTATCAGAATTGTTTATTGGTTATCATATTTTAAAAGGAAAAACGAAACTCTTGTAGAATCACTTTGTTCTCCAGCTGTCGAGACCCTTCCCTACCGAGACGCACGAGCCTACCTATATGGGTGATTAGGCCTTAGTCGATTACGGGCCCAGTGTGGATTGATTGACTACACACGCTTTTAAATTTCTTTGCAGGTGTATGTAGGTTGCCTCATAAAGTTCTCCTCCGCCGTAGGGGCGTCAGATAAGGCTATAATTCATTGGAGACCACAGCGCCGTCGACGCTCCATAATGCATTAATTACAAACAATTCACAGAAAAACTGCAATAAATGAGAATCGAGAATAAAACTGATTGACTTGCTCTTGACTTATTTGGGCAAAGCGAGAAGTATAAATCCCTCAGGCTTGGGTTTCTAGTCCACTCCGGGCACATTTTGTTCAAAATACCAGACGTCAGATGCTTGGTCACACCTCCATGCCTACCCAACCGACTCAAAATCTTTCGATGCCGGAGTACTAGAAATTGTGGGCTTGAGGATCTACTAAAGTTTTCATCTTCCACAAACTAATCTCAAAGTGAAGTTGCAACGGCCATCTGCGGCCAGCACGTAGGTCATTTAAAAACAAATCAGGAAGGAAAGATCATGGAGCAACGTTATTCTCAACATGTATGAATGTGTTTATTGTATATTACGAAATATTTAACAGTAAAGCAAACATATCTGAACTAGACGATAAAATTCGCTAATAACATTACATGCAATGTTGTAAGTATTGTTGTTATTTTATAATGTAATCTCTTAGATAATGATAAGGTAAGCATATGGTATTTAAATAAATCCTTCACACAACCACAAGTATGGATAATATAAAAGAATTAGCTTGGCTTTACTGGCCAGTATGGTCGGCTTTCTGAACTGTAATGCTGGTGAACAGGTGTTTGTTGGGAATAAACTATAAATGGGCGTATGATGATAAAAAAGTAGATAACCCAAAAACCTTATCACACCTTCGGCGACATGAGATTATTATTAGTCGTCGGGTATTTTTCCCGCGTGATAAGATTGTCTGGACTCCTGCATGAATTTAGCACGTGCTATATATCTGTTGCAGTCAAAACTCTTAACCAGTCAAAACTACTGTTGACTAGCAAAATTAGTCAAAAGTACTTTTGACTGAACAGGTTGGTCAATAATACTTTTGACTAAAATAACAGTTAAAAGTCCTTTTGCCCAATAGAGCTGGCCAAAAGTACTTTTGACTAAGTGATTCCGTCAAAAGTGGTTTTGACTGGTATTATCAGTCAAAACTCTTAAAAAGTTAAGGTGGTCGATAAAAATAACGACAAAAGCATATATAAACTTTTATATTACTCGTTATTAGTGGAGAACGTGCTGATATTAGAACAAAATGACTGACTACGAAAAGAAAGAACGCTTTTTGCAAAGAATTTTAGCGATAGAAGATATGAAAGACAGCCATTTCAATGTGATGTCAAAAGAAAAATTTGAAAGGTTTTTAATGGATGTGGAAGACGCCAAATTTAATGAAAAGAAAACACCATTACAGTACAGCAGGTTAAAACGCTTTAACATCATTGAAGTTTGTGGTATAAAAAAATTAGTTTCAAAAACACAGAACTAGTCAAATATTTTTTGCCGGCTGAGGAAATCTACGACATTATTGATGCTGCTCATATTTCCATAGGGCATGGTGGTCGCGATAGACTCAAGAATGAAACGGCAAATATATATAATCACGAATTATATTTTGGTTTTTTAATTTCAATTAAAGTTAATAATTATTTCAGAAAAGCTATTAACGTAATAATAGGTAATGTGTTTTTGTAAGCGGATTTTCTGATTATTAATTTTAATGTCAAATTTTAAGTGTATGTCTTCTTTGTATTGATTGTAATGCCATTTTTTTCGTAATAAACGATGTAACATTTAATAAATATCTTTTTTATTCACATCTATCGAGTTAATAGTGCTTTCGACTGATGCTTTATTGCAGTTAAAACTACTTTTGATAAAGAGCGTCAGTCAAAAGTACTTTTAACTGCAAAGTCAAAATTACTAATCCTACTACTATTATAAAGGCGAAAGTTTGTAAGTATGGATGTATGGATGTTTGTTACTCTTTCACGTAAAAACTACTGAATGGATTTGAATGAAACTTTACCACAATATAGCTTATACATCAGAATAACACATAGGCTACAATTTTTGAGGTTTCTAATGTGAGGTCGTAAAAAAAACACATTTTTTGCGCTTACATTGCAAATTGTCTGTTGTGTCTGTTTATAGGAGCATACTGCAGTAGCTACCTATAGGCCTATGATTAGGGCTCTGCAGTGCTTAGTTACCGTATTACTTACTTATTACTAGACTAGACGGGACGAAACTGAAGTCCACGCGAACGAAGTCGCGGGCAAAACCAATAATTTTAAGTCAAAACAACTTTTGACCAACCTGTTCAGTTAAAAGTATTTTTGACTGGTTAAGAGTTTTGACTGCAACATATCGAAACATGGCGTATGTTACACGACTCGCGTGGTCGGCCGGAACATGGTGATTAACGATGTAGGCTTTTTTCGTGACTGCCACGCAAAACTGATTGTTATCGTTAATCTTACAAACGTTTAAATAACAATACAATTTAAAATTAACCTTTCTTCAAGTCACATGACTTGTTACATCACATGTGTAGGTAGTTTACAGGTAATGATTACAGTGACCCTATGTTATCTGCCTCGGTAGATGATTTGCTGAGTTAGGTCGCGCAGTTGAGTGTTGCGTGAGTTACTAGTAACGTTAAGTTTACATTATTAATATTTATCAAAGTTCGTTGTCTTGTATATAGATACAAGATATATATACTGCCCAACTATAATACTGCCCAATATTACTACTTCGAAAGTCACGCTTCCTTATTATTTATTGATTCTTGCGTGATATGAATAGTATGCTGGAGCAGCTCATGCTATCATATTTTTAGAATTTGGATTTACGAGTCACTACTAGTACACCGCGGCCTCCATACAAACTCTTAGTACATAGGTTTCAAGTTAGAAGCTTGAAACCTATTTTTAGACTTTTGATTAAATATAAATAAAATAATAATTAATATTTCTTACATTAATTAGCCTAGCCCAAGCTCTTTAAGGCTTGTGTTATGAGATATGGGTAACAGATAGACATCTATACTAATATTATAAAGAAGTAAAGTTTGTGTGTTTGTATATTTGTTAAATTGTAAGGGGTAATCTCGGGATCTACTGAACCGATTTTAAAAATTCTTTCACCAATAGAAAGCCACATTATTGCGGAGTGTCATCACCATCATCATCATCGATTTTAAAAATTCTTTCACCAATAGAAAGCCACATTATTGCTGAGTGTCATCATCATCATCATCATCATCATCATCAGCGGACGGCGCGCGATGGCTTCGGGTTAATTCAGTTCGCTTTCGTGCACGCTTCGGGGATTATTAATATTATGCCCAACGAAGTGGGCGCGGGTCAGCTAGTACATAAAATATACCTACATATATAAATATTTTTGATAAAAATATGTATATGTTAACAATCATGATTATCATCTGCTCCTCGGGACTTCAGAGATGGTGACACCTTGAAACGAGTGTACAAACCACCCGACTATGAAGGTCGTCTAATAAATACAACATTCGAAATTTGTACAAAAATTTATTCTCTCGGTGGTAGTAGGACTTTAAGTCATGCCCTTTCCCTTCCCTTCTTCAATAGACAAAGAACGCAACGTTGTGTTAAATATTTTAAGGTTGAGTTTTTTATAAAATTTGCGCTCCTTCTTATAAAAGCTGTAGCTCTGACGCTTGGCATTCTTTTCAAGGTCAGCCAATACTTCACACCAGAATAGTTGCATAAGCATAAGTGCGATCTTGTCTGAAGTAGTGTTGTTCAAATTGTACTGTACCAAATATTACTTAGTGGCCCTCGGTTCTATTGAGAAATGGGCCAAGATCCTCATTGGTGACAGCAAGTTAACAGGGGCCAAGCTGCAGACCCATCATCATTATAGGGTGGCATGATTACCGGTGTGCTGTAGTATATATCACAGAGTGTTCATTGGAATTGCATGAATTGAATCCATTCTACATTCCATCTCTGAGATACCAAATGCGGCAGAATATTTTTCAACTTTTTTTTTTTCAATTAATACAGCGAACAGCAAGCGAGTGGAACTCTGTTCTTAGATTTGTTTTCTATTCAATAAAATTTGAAGCTTTTCAAGATGTAATATATCTTCGCCGCTCGAAAATATGGTAAATAAACATACTTACTATATGTAAAAATAAAATGTAATGTCACAAACGCCAATTTATCTAAAATATTTGTTTAGCTACACAAACATTGCAGTTACATGATGAAATTCGGCGAATGCAACATAAATCCAAAGGATTTTTCCGTACACACGGTTCATTGCAAGATTTAGGTTCGGCATCGACGGATTGTGGCGGCGTGGCATTGACTCAGATACTCACCGGGTACGACTGCTTCGGTGAGTATCTGTGTCGAATAGGACGGGAGGGATCGACACATTGCCACCACTGCGCATCCGACCTCGACTCGGCCCAGCACACGCTGGCGGAGTGTCCCGCGTGGGTCTCCGAGCGCCGAGTCTTGGTCGCAGAGATCGGGCGAGATCTGTCTCCGCCGGCATTGATTGCGGCAATGGTGGGTGGGATGGATGGCGAGGTCGGGAGATGGCCGATTCCGTTCGAAGGAGGCGGCGTCGGGCTCGGTAGCACAGCTGCGGCGCAGCCGCGGGTCGTTGGCGGGTGCGAGGAAGTAGCGGTTGCTGAGGTGGTTTTAAGTGGGCCGGCCTCCCCCTTCTGGGGAGGAGAGCCCCACATAACCACCGGCTCACCACAGCCGGGGTATGCGATTTGATACATTTTCCTCAGGGGAGCAAAAAAAAAAAAGGTTCATATATACTAAATTTTATCATAATTGTCTTGAATGTAAATTCATTGAATTAAAAACATTGAATGTAATAACCTATTAAGTGCGCGTATAAAAGTAGTGTTGGTAGACATTCCACAAGATGGGCTGGCGATGTGGCGAAGAGCATGGAAAGGCTCTGAACGCTAGCATCACAGGACTATAAAAGGACATTGTTCCGGCTCCATACATGTTCTGCCTAAGAACCGTTCGAATCGAAAGTGACTTATATAAACTCTTAAAATTATATGGAATCCTATGAAATAAGTTTTCACGAACGGACACTTCAGGAAACTAAAATAATTACGAAGAAAGTTAATATTTTGAGGTTATAAATAAAAAATAACCAACCTTGCGTGAAATATCAGAGTAGTAATATCAAAGTAATATTAACAATACTATGTACAGCTATATATGTTCTCTTCTAGAACTAGGAAAGGACTACTCTACTAGATACTAGGCAAAGAGATTTCAGATCATTTTACAAAATCCAGTCCTTTACACACATCCGAGTCTACCAAGTACCTACGCAATGTAATCGGAGTCCGTAATCAAGCCAAAGTTGTTAGAATAAAACCATGAAACGCATAGAAATGAAACGGACACAGATAAGGTATGAAGTACACCAGTGTTGCCAATTACGAAAACTATAATACTTGAATGCCAAGATAGAAATTCGCGATTTCGCTTAAAAAATATATAATACTAGTTTTTTTCTAGCTAGTCAATTTAGGTATTTAAATGAATAAAGTGTTATCAACTAATTTTAATGACCGACTTCAAAAAGGAGGAGGTTTTCAATTCGATCCGTATTTACTGAAATCGCGAAAACTTCCGAAACTGGCAGCACTGGCTGACGGAAAACATTTTATATGGCATCAATAATTGTGACCCAACTTTTTATTTGCAATTTATTTATTTGAAGTGTCCGTGGAATACTAAAATATGTTTCAAATAATATAAAAATAAATAAAAATTATAGTATAATTTATATTCACATCGGTTCTTAGGCCAAAATTGAACAATGTCCTTTATAATAATTGGCAGCAGTTTAAGACCAACAATGGGCATCAATTGGCTAAATGATGATGTTAATTAAATAAATAAATAAATAAAGTTACTTAATAATATCATTTATGCATCACCCAAAACCTAATCAGTCAATATTTGTATGTAATTTAAAATTATGTCACATTAGACAGTGTGTTATTTACAAAAACTCTTCGTCCAATTTGGTCTGCCAGAATATAACATTCTTTTATCTAACTCCTCACTACTATATCTTACTATTCTATTAAGTATGTTCATACATAAACGTCATTAATAAGTAACCACATTCGCCATATTGTTTACCTGTTAGAAAAACAATTACGCACTATTGCTGGTTGTCAATTTACCGAGTTGATACGTGTAAGGTTTTTACTAAGGAAAGTTGAACGTAGAACATATTTGATGGACACGGTTTGTTTAAAAAGTCATTAATTTTTTTTTTCATTCATCATCAATGAATTTAATGAATTAATTTAATTTAATGGTTGTCAATTTACCGAATCGATACGTGTAATGTTTTCACTAAGGAAAGTTGAACTTAGAACATATTTAATGGACATAATTTGCTTAAAAAGTCATTAATCAATGAATTTAATGAATTAATTTGTTGGTTGTCAATTTACCGAATCGATACGTGTAATGTTTTTACTAAGAAAATTTGAACTTAGAACATATTTGATGGACATAATTTGTTTAAAAGCCATTAATCAATGAATTTAATGAATTAATTTAGGTAATTTGTTAAGCTGATACCCGCGACTTCGTCTGCGCAGAATTACTATTTTGAGTAGCTTATATTATCGTGGCATATATCTTTGTAAATTGTAGTTTATATTTTATTCTCATGTATAAGCTATATTATTGAAAAGTTTCATTAAAATCCATTTATTAGTTTTTATGTAAAAGAGTAAAAAACATCCGTCCATACCTACAAACTTTCACGTTTATAATATTACTAGCCTTCCGCCCGCGGCTTCGCCCGCGTGGAATTCGGTTATCGGTCGATTTAGACGATAAAACAAATTGTACGTCATCCCTCGGGAATTCCTCATTTTCGGGGATTCATTATCGTATCATTTAGCTTCTAAATTTACATGTTTATATTCGTTTGCAATATTTTACCTTGTTTTAAGCGACACAGCGCCATCTACAATCCATCCATCAAGCAAACAATATTTTTGTTTTTCCTCGGGAATATCAATTTTTTTCAAGGATAAAAAGTACCCTATTATTTAATCCGGACTTTTATCTTTTCATGTGCATAATTTCAAAGCAATCGGTTCAGTAGTTACGGCGTGAAAGTGGAACAAACAAACAAACTCACTTTCCGATTTATAATATTCCTAAGGACAAGTAGTAACGATGTCACGATCCGGTATACACCGTAATTTTTATGCTATCTTCACTATTGTAAGCATGTGTTGATTTAATAATTCCAATCTTGTCTATGAACTTTTACTCTACAATAAACTTTAATTTTGGTCTATAATGTATGTTTGGCTTATGTATATTGAATCTGCAATATCAATATATTTTTAAAAACGTCGACTCATTTTTTGAATAGATCTCACATGCACAAACATTCAGAGCGGAACAAATATTAATAGGGTATACAAAATATCTGCCCCGTATGGGAATTTATCTGTTACGTAGAAGAATGTAGTTCCTAATGACTACTTTTTTGTGATAAATATTTGGTGGTCTGGGGATGGGTCGTGGGCTGTTTTTTTTTTGTTATATATATATATTTTTTTGTGTATTTAATTATGTATGTATGTGTGTAATATATATATATATATATTTGTGTATGTATAATTTATCCTACACAACCTAATTTGATATGTTAAATATTTATGTCTTGCAATAGTAGCTTTTATTTTTTTTTGTCTTATTCGCTCAGGCTGCTTGTGGTTTGCCTGACGAAGGCAAAACTAAGGGATCTGGCTGAAAATCAGTGTTGCCTTATTACTGGGGCACCAGCACTGAGCCAAGTCCTTTTCAAACTGCAGCACACATTTGAAACTCAAACCTTTCTTTAATGTACAATTTCTTACCAAAATGTATTTTAGTACTTTATAATGTTTTCTTTTGTGTGTGTTTTGTTTGTGTTGTCAGTTTGAATAAAGTATATCTATCTATCTACTTTTACTGGATAATAGTTTACTTTTATTGCATAATAATCTGGAATCGTGATTTGAAATATTTAAGAATTGGTCTCATACGAAAAGTTGTTGATTATCATGAATCATACGTTTAAATATCCTTTACGATTGTAAAGGCGCCAAAAATAGACGTCGCGTAAAATCATAGTCACATTTGTATCCGAATTGTGTAACCATTCGTAGTAAACAAGTTAGAATAAGTGATTGAGTACCTACCGTAAAAATGGCGAATCGCTTTTTCCACATTGTAGTAATGTTGTAGCGAGCAACTTTAGCAATCACTTATAACAATGACGAAATACTGAGATTAGTGTTTCGTCATTGTTATCCTTTCATTGTGCAATTCTTACTTTGTTACGATCGCTGTAATTTGACAAGCAAAGTGAAACTATTACAGCTTTATAAAATAACAGTTGGCACAGAACCACGTATTAACGACGCAATGATTGCTAAATTAAAAGCGATATCGTTATAAGATTTTTACTGCAATAAATAAATGTTTGAATGCTAAAATTATAAAAGGTCAACTAATTTCCATGTGAGCATTGAGTTTATTTATATAGTAAAAATGGTTGCCTAATTCCCCACTCAATAGCAGTCAAACTAAACATTCAACTGTCCAAATACTTTTTATCGAACTACACACAAGTAACGAGCAATCAGAGTTAAGAAAACAAATTATGTTGACATTATTGCATGAGCTAGTCTGGTGTTGAACCTGCGACGCTGTCTCGGTGAAACCGGCATTGCGGCCCCGTCCCCTTTTGCCTGGTCGAAAAGAAAGCAAGTGCCTATCACGTGAAAACTGCGCGGGCGGCTGTGATAACGGCGTGGGCGCTACAGTGACCATGCGACTGAACTGCAAAGGACAAATGTGGACAAAATTGAGTTTATCTATCACTAGGAAAGTTGTCTGATATATACTCGTATTTAACTAGCGACCCGCCCCGGCTTCGCACGGGTGCAGTGAAAAAATGGTTATGGTGGTTATCCCTAAGAGATAGACATATACCATCGCGGACTTTTTTGTGGATTTTTGTAAGTTGTACAATACTGTAGTACATTATTTTGGTCTATCTCGTAGGGTTCAGCCAGCGTTTGCAATATAAGCGCAAAAAACGTGCTTATTTACGACATCACATTAGAAACCTTTAAATTTATCAGTGTTTCTCTACTATATTATGCATTTATTATACATACAAACCTTCCTTAAGAATCACTCTATCTATTAAAAAAAACCGCGTCAAAATCCGTTGCGTAGTTTTAAGATCTAAGCATACATACGGACATACAGCGAAAGCGACTTTGTTTTATACTATGTATTGATATGCTAATGAAATAAATTATACGTCTAGTACACAAAAAATGTAATTACTAAATTCGATTTTTTCGTCGTATTTTAATTTATAAGTTGTGTATAAAATATTCCTCAGTAATAAACATGATAGGTACTCTAATTAATTTTTAACATTTTAGTTAAGGCATCATATCACAATGAGAATAATCTGTGTACAGTAAAAGCTCTTACATGCACTTATTGACGTGAAAATAATTTTGAACTTTTATAAGTGTAGCTTATGTGTTATACTGATGTATAAGCTATGTTACTGTAAATTTTTATTAAAATCCATTTAGTAATCTTTACATGAAAGAGTAACAAACATTCATACAAACAATCATTCGCGTTTGGAATATTAGTAGGATTTTCTTTTCAAATGTTTTAGTATGTCCATTTAATTACTTTTATGAATTATTTATTTATTTTATACGAAGATATTAAGTTTATTTTAATAATAAAATGGTCGCCTGGAGAACAGAAATAAAATATTTTTAAGAACTTTAATAAGTCTTAATTGAAGTATAATTATTTTTAATTTTAATTTATATTATTATTTAATTATATGTATTTTAAAGTAACTATATATTACTTGCGGGTTTTGTAGTGCATTGCGAAGTGTGTAAGTACACGTAAGTATATTTTATATGTGTATGACACAGATTTCTTTAAAATATTATAGACAAAATTTCAGTAATTTATAGTAGATAAATAACGATCGATTTTTTGTTTAAAGTTGATCGATGTTATTCAACATTGTTTTGCTTTGCGGTATCAAAGGTCTTTTAGTTGATAAAAGCACTGACCTACAAATAATAAGACGACTAACACAGATGTTGGCCAATTTTCAGGCAAGTACGTTTCGTACAAAAATAACTATATATATATTGTTAAAATAATATTCTAATAAATATTTTTATACAATTATTCATCTCGGCTTATTGATTCTTTATTTTTCTTGCTACAAACACTTGTATTTGTAGCTGCGTATCTCAGTTAAAAATCACTTAAAGAAGTTAAATTTAAGATAATAATTTTAAATAATTAATTAAGTTTAAATAAAAAATTCTAAGAAATAGGCGCAGATTATAACGGAGTAAATATAAACATTTAAACACAATATACTTATTTGTATTACTAATGGGCAGGTGGCAGAGTCATGAAGGATTTTTTTTGTTAGCTACCATTGAAATTTAATAATATCAAACAGTACCTATACTTAAATGAAATTACAAAGTTTAATTTAATAGATATAAAATTTCAAAATGTATAAAATGAAATAACATTATTTCATTAACTGAAAAGAGAAGCACCCTGCAGCTTATCGATATACTTACCTACAAAAATACAAAACGAATTAATATAAATAACTAGAATACATATATCCACTTCGTACTCAAACAAGACAGTGTCACACTATGTTTATTCATATCAAGTCGTGGTCGGCGCGTGAGCCGATATATAAACTATCAGCGCTCTGAAGCGAGTTTAGTTCGTTAGCGTCCGCCACGCTGGTCATACGCAACCCAATATAATCATGGCTGCAATAGACATGCTGGCTACTGAACAGATGTTCTACGGACACAGTCCACCGGCCGGTTTCTTGTCGGACTACACACCGCCAATAAGAAGACACACCAAGCTATCGAGCCGAGGATATTCTGCCCCATGCCTTACAACATCAGCGCTTAAACCTGTGCAACTAACTCTTAAGAATGCCACTCGTTCGTGCTTGAGAATGCCGACGGAAACCAAGAAAAAGAAAGTAGTGTTCGCTGATGACAGGGGGTTTGCTCTAGAACATGTAAAGGTTATGACTGAACCATCATACATGCCGCCGTATTGGGCTATCAGAATAGCCGCTAGTCCTCCTCCAGAACGGAAGCCCCCTCCGAAAGCAGTCGATATATGGGAAATTAGATTTGTGCAGCCAGCATCTGATTACGTAGAGTTTAGGCGCAGAATCACCGAGGATTGTGTTACACTTGAAAATGTTATAGTTAAACAAAATGAATGTGCTGTAGATGGTACAGTGAAAGTGAAAAACTTGGATTACTCTAAAGAGGTATTAGTCAGAGTAACCTCTGATGGATGGGGAACGAGTGAAGATACTTATTGTGCTTTTGTCAACCAAGGACCCTTGAGCAAAAATGGGAACTCTTTGTATGACACCTTCAGCTTCCGACTCCAGCTTCCTGTACATTCCAGAAAAATACAATTCTGTGTATGCTTCCGCTGCAAAGGGGATGAGTATTGGGACAATAATAAAGGAGAAAACTACACGATCGAGAAGTCTTCAGTGAGAAATGTTCCAGGAATAGCGACGGCTAGGATAAATTTCGGCAATTCCTGGAGCTCTCGGTCAGATGGAAACGCAGTTGTCCCGTATTGGTGAACCGTGTCTAGTAATTCTGGTTTTTGAATTGTAAGCCTTTCGGCTTTGTGTTCTGTGATCTATGTGCCATAATATGTCAATCTTTGGATCTATAGAACGCTGAACGATTCCGATGAGAAATTACAGTAAGTTTAGTCAATTTTATTCAGTCCACATAATGGAATCATTTTAGTTATATCCGCTCATCACGAAGTTGGTGCTCGCCTGTCATTAACCTTGTTATGGGAGCGATAAGAGTTGGTTGCATGCCTATGTCAAGATAAGCAACTATTTATGTGTGTTTGATACTTGAAACTAATAAGCACCAATGTAAATGGAAATAATAAATAGTGCAGGGTATTTATAGAAATTTGAAAACAGAGAGGTAATAATGCAAAAAGATACGTTTCATTTCGTAATGTTAGACTGTGAATCGAAATTCTTTGCTCATTATTTAAAAGAAAGATTACATTATTAATATTATGTTTTCGATATGTTATAATTAAATTTAATGAGGGTTAAATGAGTGTAGATTTGCACGTTTCACACATGCATAAACATGAACAATTCGTTCATGGTTTGAAGAAAGTTTATTGACTAGTTAATAATCTATGTTTATACAAAACAATCAATCAAGCGTCTAGACAGTAATCTGAATTAATCCTATAGCAATGACATATTTTAAATTTGAATCATATGGTACACATGCTAGAAAGCACTGGCACTAGCTTTTATCTTCTGTTGTTAAGGTTGACGTTAGCATATCAAACATCTCGCTATTCAAGGGTATCTTCATTAAAATGACAGTCATTTTAATTGGTAATAGCTTTGTTTTCATCGACATACTCGTACGTTCGTGATGGAGCTTTGGATTTCTTGCATTAATTTTATGTTAGTAAACGAAATAAAAAATACGAAACCACGAAGATTTGATAGTTTTATAGATATTTGTTTGTAATAAAATAAATAATTGCACGATAGACACGACACTAGTTATTAGACAATACAGCTCTACTCTACTACGTGACTTAAATTATAAAGGGCAATGTAATGTTACAATAGATAATTATGATATTTTTAACTCTATTGTGTTATTATAAGTTTTGCATAACAACGATACGCTATGTTACAGTGTATTATTACATTAGGTACGCGATGTAACATAATTTTACATTCCGTATTTTCTAGGTAATAAAAAGGTTTATTGTTCGTTAAATAGCGAAGGTTATTTGAACGCTTTATGCTAAAAACTGTTTATGCTAATGTGAATTTAAGAAATAATACCTTGTTTTAGTAGACGTTTGTCACTTTTATATATAACCAATTCTAGGTCATGTATCATGATTCTTGTGCCATTATTTTTCTCAGTCATTAGATACTTTATCATAGGTAACTTTTTTCCAATACAAATCCAGCTTAATCCTAAAAAAGCAAAGAATTTGGGACACACAGCCAAAAACTTAACATTTGGTATTGACTCATCCAAAATACGTAATCATTACACACCTACAACGTACTAAACGGAGATATTATCGTGATAGTAATAATGTACCTAATTAACCGTATCTCGTGTTTTTTTTATGTAATTAAGTAATTTGTATCACTTTTTGCATTTAGTTTATTATCACATCTGCAACTTCGATTCTATTTTTAAACATTAAGATTAATAATAAAAAAAGGTAAATCGGTCTTTATCGACTTGACGTCTGATATGCGTCACGGATTATTTGGCATTACGTTTTACAATGCATGCTCACTGTGTTATTGCGTTTAGTCATAATGGAGCACGTCATATTTAATTGCTTATGACAAAGTGGGAGGTGAAAATGTATGATATAAATTTTCTTTATAAACATGTTTTGTAATATACTAATAGTCTACTAATTAGTTCTAAGACGTGTCAAAAGTTTTTGTTAATCAAACACTTATTTTAAAGTAGAAGCTATATTGTCTATTATAGTTTATTTATATTGGTTTCAGTGCCGTGTTTTCATTATGTTATGTATTCATTTAAATTACAAATTGTATTTTTGGCAAAATGTTCTTCATTGTAAAATTGTCAAAGTAAATTGTGAAAGTGCCAATAATTAGAAATACTATAAAAATAATTTCTAGTCAAGAACTTACCTTATTGAAATATCTGTAATTATATTTTTTCAACATATTATGTAGCAATTATGTTTTTCAATTGTTGTGTTGTCTGGATAATTTATTTAACAATGCAATATATAATTTTGAATAATACAATTATAATCTATGAATCACCATAATAAAATACGTAAGAGTTTTCAATATATATATATTTAATTGTATACGTACGCCGAAAATTAAGTAATGTTGTTTATTATTGTAAATCAATCAACGTATTTAATTTAACTATTTATGTAATTAAATAGATAAATACTACCATTTTTGTGGAAACAAAAATTTGCTAGTGTTTAAAAAATACCCAATAAATCGAAATATGCCCTGGAACATAATTTTTATTGTGAGTGTAATACTATTTATTTAAATTTATTTTCATCTTTATAATCCTTCTTATTATTTGTCACTTAACATACATATTGTTGTTAAAATAAAATAAAAATATTTTGAAAGATCTTCAATGTAATTATTAATTAATAATTGTAAGTTGGCATAATAAAATAAACACGATATGCTTAGAAGAAGAATGAATGTAATTTAATGTGGCGAATGCTTTTTTCTTTTTTTTTATATTTGTTTTAGTACGGGGCTACTCTTCTTATAAAAGAACTGATCGCTATCAATAAGTTTAGTAATATCTTTTTACCAAATCGTTGTTTGTGTAAAATTTGTTGATGATTTTATTGTGGATGCTACGAATGATATCTACGAAATAATAATAATAATAATACGATTTTTAATACATTTTATGTAAAAAATATGGTGTTTTATTATCAGACCTAATTAAGAAATTTCGTACAAAATTTTCCACGAGGGAAATGATTTCGATCGAATCTTTTTATTATTTTAACATTATATATTGAAATGCACAAATAATATGTAATATTTACAAAAAAATAAAATACTTGAAATCAAGTATCGATTGTCATAAAAACTGTATAGCCCATTTATCAAACGATTTCAGATTTTATTACTACAAGTATTTAATAAACAAATAGGTGACGAAGATGTATGTATACTATCACAGATGCTTTATGCATACTTTAGGAGAATCTTAACTAAATTTCCCTTTATGATCTATAAATGGGCTACAAAAATAATTTGAGAAATGACATTGCGAGACCTTTTGACCGTTTTGAGGGTATGTGCAAGTGAGATTCTTTGCGTGTAACTGCACCAACGACAAAGGATAAAATATAATGATAAAATTCAAGGTGAAAATTAAAATGAATCACATCTTATTACTGAGTCTAGTTTTTAGACTTTAGAACTCGTTTTTGGGTTCATGCAGTATTGAGATATGTGGCAAATATATAAAAAATAAGTGTCGTTTTACTTCTATGGTGACATTTTGCTCAGTGCATAGAATTATATTAGCGAGACGCGGTTGGCAACGTATGACTAGCATTCTTTTGATGTTGCGAGCGTCCTAATAGCTAACGTTTGACATTGTTGGTTTGTTTGGCAACTGAGTCGCACTTATTCAGAATACTTTGAAAAAAAAAGTGATTTTGTTTACAATGCTATCAAACTCAATGCATAGAAATTTATTAGTGAAATATGATTGGCAACTCATGAATAGCATTATTATGACGTTGCGAGCGTCCTAATAGCATCATACAGGGACTGTTTGTATGGCAACTAAGTTGCATTTATTCAGAATATTTGAAAACGAAGTGTCTTTTTAGTTTATGATGCCATCAAACTCAGTGCATAGAAACATATTAGGAAAACATGATTGACAAAGCATGAATGGCATTATTTTGGCGTTGCAAGCTTCAACATCAAACACGGTCTGTTTGTGTGGCAACTAAGTGATACTTATTCCGAATATTTTGAAAAGAAGTGTCTTTTTAGTTTTATGATGCCATTGAATTCAGTGTATAGAAATGTATTATTAAAACGTGATTGGCAACGCATGAATAAAATTCTTTTGACGTTGCGAGCGTCCTAGTACCTTAACATCTGACACGGGCTGTTTGTTTGGTAACTAAGTTGCACCTACATAATATATTGCAGAAAAAGTACAACAAGTAATTACTGTAATATTGTCATTATAATTAATTGTAGCATTGATAATTACAATACCGTAAGACATCAACCTAAAAAATCTATTTTCTAGCAAAGCAGATCGACGATAATAAATATTTAATCAATAATTATATCGTAATATGTTTTAGTCATAAAATCGACATAATGATTATATAAATATGTGTGGTATTTGACATTTTAAAAAAAATACATATAATACGAAAAAGTAAATAAATTGACCATTTTGTGAAATGGTCAATTTATTTACTTTTTCGTAAAATTAGCCCCTTTAATTTGATGTTGGTCAATGAGCATAATAAATAAAATTATTTTTTCAGCAATTTTCGAAAAATAGGCAGCGATTAAACAAAATCCTTACTAATATTATAAATCGGAAAGTGTGTTTGTTTGTTTGTTCCGCTTTCACGCCGTAACTACTGAACCGATTGCTTTGAAATTTTGCAGACGTAAAGGTAAAGGATTAAATAATAGGCTACTTTTTATCTCGGAAAAATCGACAGATCCCACGGGATGCGCAATAAAGATTTCGCTCAAAAACTATTGCACAGATTTTTATGCGGTTTTCATCAATAGATAGAGTGATTCTTGAGCAAGGTTTTGCAGTATTTTTTATCTCGAAAAAAACGGATAGTCCCACGGAAAGCGCGATAAAACCTTCGCGCCATAAACCGATTACCGCGCATATGTAGCCGTGGGCAAAAGCTTAACCCTCTATAGACCCAATCCCGAAATCCACGCGGGCAAAGCCGCGGGCAGAAAGCTAGTTGGAAATAATTTGAAAACCATGGCATCAAAATCTTTTTACTTTTGTTTTTATCGATACAATTAAAGAATAACTTCACCTCTCTTCGTTTGTGCACTTTCTCAAGACTCACACTGTATTAAAGTTTGTAAAAAGACTTTGCACGTCAATATAACCTAGTAGGCCTAATTTTGGCCCCAAAATCCCCCGAACCCAAAAAACCCCCCAAATCGGTATACCAACCACTCGACTACAGAGGTTATCAAGGTCAAGGTTATATCTGTAGTAGTTAAACCTACTATATATAAACGAAGGATTTGGCCACGAACTGAGATATAGATTACACGAACCGTAATGTTCGAATCGAGCCAATATATGCTACTGGTCACGCGAATAGTATGTTTAATTTTGTACATCATGTCTCATTGTAAACGGCCATATCACTATACAGTATAAAACAATATGCTTAAATCTTTAAAACTACGCAACGAATTTAGATGCGGTTTTTTTAATAGATATTAATAAAAGAGTGATTGAAGAGGAAGGTTTATATGTATAATAACATCCAGTAAATAGTGGAGAAATACTCTCCATTTTGAGGTTTCTAATGTGATGTCGTAAGTAATTACATTTTTTCCACTTACATTGCAAACGCAAGTTGAGATGAGATATATCAAAAATGTACTAAGTATTGTACACATTGAAAAGGTCTACAGAAAACTCAGCGATGGTATTTTTTAAAGGATAAGGCAGCAAACAAGCAAACGGATCACCTGATGGTAAGCGATAACCGCCGCCCATAGACAGCCGCAACACCAGACGAGTCCCCGACACGATAGCGTCTCGGCTAAAGCCCGCCGCCCCAAAATATCTTGTCCGACCCGCTCGATCCCATCACACGCGCAAAATCAATCCCTCCCGCCGGCCACCAACCGCGTCGTCCCTCATGTCACACACCCACGTCTCTCTCTCACTCACGCGCTCGTCGGCGACCGCGAAGACCCGGGCCACGCATACGTCAAAACATATACCCGGTACCGTCATGTACCGGGTAGATTCTCACCCCCCACTAACGGCGATCTTGAGCGTTCGAGCCATTAGACGGTGCGCTCAAGCTGCGTCGACTCCCTTTGCTTCGGCCATAACGACACCGGAACGGTTGCCGGTGCAGTTAGTTGGCTAGGTGTCGAACCTTCAGTTCGTGCGCCTTCCACAAATACAGATCATTGCAAAGCTGAACATAACCATCTGAGGCTTCAGCATAGGTCCGTCCAAAAAAAAAAAAACCAGACGAGTTACAGATGCGTTGCTGGCCTTTTAAATGGTATATGTCTTATGGATATCACAATAACTTTTTTTTTTGTCATTTACGACAAATAATGTTATTATATACAACGTTCACAGTTTTTTATATAGTGTATTTAGTATCAGCATTTCTTTGCTAGTTTCAGTTGCTAGTTCAAATATATACTGAGCGATATGAATTTAATAATACAAATATACGCTATAATAATAATACATAAAATATTTAATAATATAATATTAATAATAGAATAAATCAATCCATGCAAAGTTACAAGTTATATGTACTTGTAGTAACAATAATTACTTTTACTCTTCACAGTCGCCCTTGTTAGGCGATGCAGTACAGAATTTAAGAATACTCTTGGCAATTCGAAATCTTTCAAAATGTTACAGAGATTTAGCTGGTATATACGCGTCTATCTCAATCGCATATACATATTAGCCGTAGAAGTAAAATTATTCCATTACTCTTTTAATTGTTTGTTAAATTATTGGTTTTACCCGTGGTCTTTGGAAATGTTCGCCTTCGTTCAATTAAGTTGACCACGGACTTAAAAACATCAGTGAAAAAAATAAATATGGCGTTTTGGATGCGGAAATCGTAAAGTTATTTGGTATTCAGTAGTGTTATTATAATATATATATATATATATATATACACGACATTATGTACTGCAGCGAAAAGTCGGCCAAATATGGCACGACAAATACCACGAGATCGACGCGATCACGAGTTCATGACGTAATCTTCCAGAACACAAATCGATAGCTTAAAAAGTATATCACTATCGCAACAATAAAATATTTAAGTGCGTTTAACGAATTTACAATTTAATAACTTTAAACGCAACGTTTAAAGCTTAACGAAATTTAGTATATGACCTAGAATCTTTGGCATCAAATTTGATTATATTTGTCATTGATTCTAGTAACATTCCCACAATCCAGTCATTTTCTTTTTAGAACACATATTTTTGTCGAAGGCGTGGGCGAAGTGTCCCGGAATTCCGTTTCGTGACAGGGTCATTCACCACTGGATTTTAGTGCATCCATACTGCATGCTGTGGAGCAATTAGGAACACGTAAATTCAGAATATGATGGTTTTCTTTTCAAATGACCCACTTTCCATTTAAAGTTTTTAATTGATTTCGTAGTCGGAATTATAAATAAAATTAATAGTTTTATTTAATTATTTATATTGCGACAGCAAAGTAAATTAAATAAGCGAAGACAGACTTGTACCTATATTATGACAATGTATAAACATTTCTGTTACTATAATTTGTGCGAGCTTAGTTCGTTAATGAATAACTTTAATTGATTAAAATTATTGGTAAAAGTATCGAGACATGTAGCCGGGGTCATGATGGACATTTATAAAATATATTTCTTTATTTATAATATTTATAATTCTTACAATAATTAATCAGATTAATCAGCATTTACGCAGCGGTCGCGAGTCGCGGGTCGATTTCCACAAAGGCAGATATTTTGTGTGGCCCACAAAAAAATTATCCGGTTTTGGTGTTTCTGCATGTGGATTTTTATATTTAAGATTGCACTCACGACATATAATTACAAATTCTAGAACGCGATGATGGATTTGAGTGATTCTTCGAACCCTAAATTTTCGATGTCTTGAGGTTTATTTTTGTAAGTAACTGACAAATCAGTCTGCAATTAATTTTATAACATATTTCAGACTATTGTCTATCTTGCACAAGTTATTTTTTTTTAAATAATATTTATATAAATATTTCAAAAAAATATTTAAAAGGAGTTCTTCTGACTAATATGGTGTGTCCGTAACCCAGTTTCTTGAACATTACTAACAATAACATTATTTCATATTGATAAATTGATGTAAATTATAATTATTACGAAAGAATATTAGTTGTTTCTTTACACCAAAAAAAATGGTACTAATATTTACGATTGTTTATTTATAAATAAAAAAATAGTGAGTGTCCGGCACAAAAGTCTGATTCATATTTACGCGCTTCACTCGAACGTACCCAGCTAATTAAGAAACATGAGGCGACCCTTTCCCGCGCTGGCGGTAGCCAGTGGCTCGGTTGACGTGGTCGTGGCTGAGAAGTGTGGCTGGTTCGTGTCGTCGCGGAGATATAAAGGTAAATATCTGATTCATATAGCCTTGGTACACCTGTGTTTCTGATTAGTATGTTCGTTTTTATAATTAAAGTAAATGGTTTTAAAACTTGAATCTGCGGGAAATATAATGCCATTGGGGAACAGAAACCTATGTATAAATAACAATCTTTAAATGCACACGTGTGATGATTTATCGATGTTTATGGGTAAAATTCTGATTGATATGTGTCTGATTCATATGGTAAAAATACCATATTAATCAGAATGTCACACATATTGTGAATGAAACGTTACATTGGCGGCACGTTACGCCTGTAACAAGTCATTTCGTATGAACCTAATGTTATTTACGTGTCTAAAAACAGTAGCTGTAAATTTCGCAGCAGTCCTAATAACGTCAAAGGGGTTTCATATCTATCGACGACAAAATTTTCGAAAATTAGACTATACCTGAAATTAAAACTAATATATTGGTATTAAACTCCGTTCGTCTAGGTAATAAAATAAAGGTAAACAATAAAAACAAACTTCGTTTAAATGAGAGTTTAAAAATAAAATTAATTAACTAAATAACATAAATAAAATAATAACGAGTGGTTAATGAAACTCCCTACTTACTCAACTATTAGTTTTAGCGGTAGTTTATAGGCTCAAACTACTGCTTAGACGAAAAGGGTAATATACTGAATATATTAACTTTTAAGACCGTTATAACGTAACGTGATAAGTCGTGGGTTCGATTCCCGCTCTAGAATTTTTCTTACAATTTTTACTCACCTTTTAATAGGTATACATTATTCATAATTGGGTTGAAACGTCAGGTCAATAATAAGGTATCTGTAACTTGAAATTCCTTAAAATATTGAAAATTCAGTCATGTGTCAAACAGTGTATTATTTGTATACATACCAACAGTAGTGGCAAATACAAATAAAATACTGTACCTGCATGTTGTCAAAATTGAGACAGTCTTATTTAAAGGTATTTTTAAGTATGATTATTAATAAATTTGTAATCTTCGTTTTTATATTACAGTACACAAAAATGCCACCAGTACTATCTAAGGAAGAAAAAAGAGAGAAGAAGAAAATTGCAGAACGTATTAAAAAGTAATTAATATTGTGATGATTGATATTGTCAAGTGCCATATTACGCTGTGATGACTAGATTTAGGTATTATGATAAGCATCATGTGCATTTACTGTGATTTTAATAAAAATTGACTGATTTTTCTAACTAGAATTTCATTTCTATCCCTAATTCTGATTCATATGTCACAGATTCTGATTCATATGGCCCCAAAATTTTTAAAGTTAGTTATCTCGGAAACCATTTTATCAAAAAGTGTGCCTTTTTCACACATTGTATCTTAGGTTACCATCTTTCGTAAAAATATGTTTTATAAGCTTAAATGTGAAAAAATAATTAGGCCATATGAATCAGACAAAGAACGCAATTTCGGAGAAACACTCATTTTTTAAAATAAAATTATAATATAATTTTATAATACATTTTGTGATACTGCTTACATTTTTTATAATAAAAAAGTAAATTTATTAAAATTTTAATCAGTCTCTCATCGTTAGAAATGCCCGATGTGTAGATAAAAGCACGAAATTCTTATTGAAAAATTCAATAAAAAAATCAAAAACTAATACGATACATGACAACAAGATATCAATAATAGAGTTGGAGACGCAGGTAAAACATATTTCTTATTCTTTTCAATCATAAACTTATAAATATCGTCAACCTGGTGGTATGTTAGCTGTATAGCCCCGTAGCATATCAAACTGCCAATAACACATTATTTTGCAGAGATCAGCATAAAATACGCACAGAATAATAATAATAGTTTATTAATACTTGAAAAAAGGAGGAGGTTCAATTCGACTGTATGTTTTTTTAGTTTACATGTTTCTTAGGCGATCATTCATTATGCATTTACTTTACAGATTCTATTTGGTTGTCATATTTCAGATGTGGTAAAGTAAAGCTTATTGATAAGTTGACTGCGAAAATCGAAAATCAAGGAAACAAATACGTCGAGAATTATATTTTCTTTATTTCAAAGCTAGAAATTTTAAGAACAGTCAACAAAATTGTTGATACTTAAAGTAAAAAAAAACACGAAAACAACACAACAAGAAAATTACAAAAACAATATGGACCGAAGTATAAATTTCACAAGAATAAATTTAGAATAAAAAAATACAAATATACAACGTTTTGTAACTTTGCATGGATTGATTGTTTTTTCCAAAACAGCCTACTATCGCCCTACTTTAGCTATACAACCCTGTACGCGTTGCTGCGCCACATGAGTAAAGAACACATGAGTTTCTTTACTCATGTGGCTGCGATGAGCCGCGCCGTACTTACCTTTTAAAATTTGTTCCAAATGCAGTCCTTCCCGGTTGGCAACCACTCAACTCAGAGTATATCTTACAAGTCTCTTGCTTTGAAGTAATAATAGTACATTATGGTACAAGTGTGTAATGTTGGTGATTATCGCTGAGGCGCATTGAGGATCTTAAGGAGCCGAGGACGGTAATCATCAATACACACGTGTATCATACAACGTTTTTCAACACACTTCTGAATAAAATAATACTTAAATAAAAAACCATTTTCTTCATAAATTGTATTTGCAGACATCTTAATTAATAAGTAACTAAATAACTTCAAAAGAGAAAACGAGACGAGTTGTGAAAAATGTTTCGTAATGGCGGGAAAAATTAATCAGTTTTCCTGTGCGCGCGCATCGGCCATAGACTAATAAATTTCGTAATGGCGGGAAAAATTAATTAGTTTTCCTATGCGCGCGCATCGGCCATAGACTAAAAAATGAGGTTTCTTTTTTTGGGCTTTTCGCGGATAGCTTTTAGCGCATATGTAAGCGTAACTCAACCAATAATATTTAAAAAAAAACTATTACTCACTCGTGAATAATAGTAATGAAAAAGTCACAGTTTGATTATAGGTGTCATTATGTGCCTAATTGCCACGGGATTAGAGCCACTTTATGAGGAAGTGTGTTGAAAAGAAAGTGTTACGCCCGATACTTACCTACGCGTCCGTAGTGTTCGCCCACGTCTCTAAGTGCCGGGTGTACAAACTACAGGTAGTCCAAAATAAATTCATACGTCGTGCTCTGGGTGCCCTGTGGTACACACGCAGCATAGACTTGCATTACGATCTAGACCTTCAGTCGATCGAATCCCATATTAAAAATCTAGCCTCCCGCTACTTCTCTAACGCACTGACCCACCTCAATACTCTCATACAAAAAATGGTAGATTACACCCCTATAGATAGCGTCTCGGCTAAAGCCCGTCGCCCCAAAAACATTCTATCCGACCCGCCCGACCCCATCACACGCGCAAACCAATCCCTCCCACCGGTCACCAACCGCGTCGTCCCTCACGCCACACACCCACGTCTCTCGCTCACTCACCGCGCTCGTCGGCGAGCGCGAAGACCCGGGCCGCACATCCGTCAAACATATACCCGGTACCGTCACGTACCGGGTAGATTCTCACCCTCCACTACACGGCGAACCTGAGCGTTCGAGCCATTAGACGGCGCGCTCAAGTTGCGTCGACTCCCTTTGCTTCGACCCTAACGACCCCGGAACGGTCGCCGGTGTCGTTAGTCGGCAAGGCGTCGAACCTTCGGTTCGTGCGCCTTCCACAAACACACTCATTGCAAAGCTGAACATAGCCATCTGAGGCTTCAGCATAGGTCCGTCCAAAAAAAAAAAAAATTAAGTAATAAAAATATTATTTTTTTACTTTAAGTTTGTACATATTACTATACTTTTTAATTCGGTATTATTTTTAACAAGCTGGTGCCAGCGACTTCGTCTGCGCAGAATGTAGAAACTTCGCAGTTTATATTAGCGTGGGGAATACTCGTATTTGTATAAATTGTAGCCCGTGTGTTATTATGATGTATAAACTATATAATTGTAAAGTTTCACTTATAAAATGTATTCAGTAGTTTTTACGCAAAAGAGTTACTAACATACATCCATACAAAATTATTAGTTTAAAATAATATTAAGATTATTCTATTTAAAAAAAAACTAGTGACCCACTTCGTTGGGCATAATATTAATAATCCTTTTTTAGTAAAGAGTCTTGTGTTTTAATTTCTAACTGTAATATTAAAAAACAACTCTTTGTAACTTAAAAATAAAAGTTAGACATATGCTGTCATCGACTTTTTTGTAGGCATTTTCAAGCTCCACATCTTTTCTTTAGAACTCAAAAATATATCTTTCATAGTTAAAGCAGCGTTCGTAAGAAACGCTTTCATTCGACCGTTTTTTCTCCGATTCACTTTTCAAAACGGACTACCACGTAAAAGCCTTTTTATTTTTCGGTTTTTATATAATCTATGACATTCAGCAATATATGGCTTTCTATTGGCGAAAGAATTTTTAAAATCGATTCAGTAGATCCCCCTTTACAATTACAATTACCCCTTACAATTTAACAAATATACAAACACACAAACTTTACTTCTTTATAATATTAGTATAGATATGTTCTTCAAATGTGCTGAATAATTTTAATTTTACCCCCACCTAATATTATAAATGTGAACAAAACTATGTCTGTCTCACGCGATTAATACGTCGTTAAACGTCTATATAAGCTAATTTTAATGAATTTTTGTGTGGGAATAGGATAACAGAGGATAATTTTAATCCCATAAATGCGTTCGAAGCCACGTGCGGTAAGTTGGTAGATACAATGTCAAAAGGTAAACGTTACTGTCGAAATATTTTCTAGCACCACGTCCCTTTACCGTACTCCTTTTTTTGTCAAATCAGCATATTTTTTTTAACTACGTAGTAAAGTTATCATTAATCACAACAAAACCGTTGACAAAGGACGTATTTTTTACATAGAACAGTACCGAAACGTTATGTGAAATCTCATGGTTGCACAGTTTTCAGCACTACACTGGTTTTTACCACAAAGGCTTAATGTCTTCAATTAGTTTTAATATGTACTAGCTTTTGCCCGCGACTTCGTTCGCGTGGACTTCAGGTTCGTCCCTAGTCTAGTAATAAGTAAGAAATACGGTAACTAAGCACTGCAGAGCCCTAATCATAGGCCTATAGGTAGCTACTGCAGTATGCTCCTATAAACTACGTAGGATTCAGTCAGCGTTTGCAATGTAAGCGCAAAAAATGTGTTTTTTTTACGACCTCACATTAGAAACCTCAAAAATTGTAGCCTATGTGTTATTCTGATGTATAAGCTATATTGTGGTAAAGTTTCATTCAAATCCATTCAGTAGTTTTTACGTGAAAGAGTAACAAACATCCATACATCCATACTTACAAACTTTCGCCTTTATAATAGTAGTAGGATTAGAATAAAACCGTGGTTGAAGATCTGGTGGAATCATAAACACAAATGATACATATTTTGTACCATTATAAAACTTTGACAATTTATATTAAGCGACAAAATAGAAAGAGACATCTATAGCGATGTGCATTCAACTCTAGAAAAATTGCAAATTAACAACTATTTGCCGTAAATTGCACGATACATGCTTTAACAATCGCACATTTAATAGTAAGTAAATGTAAACTTTAAATGATTGAGGACAAGGTGTAATTCATCTTTGTTTATTTTTATTGATCTGAATTTTTATTTTTAGTTGGTATGATTAAGTGATAAAATATTCACGGTAAGTACAGTGGTATATATTTGAAAGAAAAGTATATGATGCATCTTGTTAAAGTATATGATTAAAGTAGACATTTATTTAGGTAATTTAAAGAAATAAAATTTCTCAACCTCTTGTAAATAAAAAGGCGCGACATGCTCATAATGGCATGCAACATAAATAAGCAACTATAACTCATGTAATAATGTCATCCCAACTAATGTTATAAATGCGAAAGTAACTGTCTGTCTGTCTGTTACGCTTTCCCGCTTAAACTTCGCAACTGATTTTGATGAAATTTGGTACAGGCAATCTTTAGACCCTGAGACAGAACATAGGCTACTTTTTATTTCGAATAAAAGGGATGAAGGGGTTGAAATAGAGGTTTGTATGTGATTTCTTAATTTTAAAAGATAAAACCATGAAACTTTATATTTAAGCACTTGGTAAGAAATCATTAAACATTTGTTCTAGCATTTTTGAAATTTCGACCAGCTAGGGGGTGAAATAAGGGTTGAAAGTTATACTACCTTTCACCAGGATTGACAAAAACTAATTTCACGCGGGCGAAGCCGCGGGTGGAAGCTAGTGTTATATAACTACAAGTCATGTAATTTAAACAGTTATTAACTTATATGTACAAATTTCTAGATCAATTTTATATGGGAAGCAATCTGCAATATCTACTATTTTGCTTTTTAACCAACGAAGGCCAATTCTGGAAAAGTCCACGCTAGAGCAAGCAGTTAAGCCATTATTCAATCACAGAAATGCAAATCTCTTGATGTCAAGGTGCTTCCGTCGAAACTGCTTCCGAGGCCATTGTCTATTGTACAATTTTGATCGTTAATGCTAAGACAATAAAGATAAGGTTGTTTCGATTGTTAGTGACATATTAATGTATAATAATAATTCAGAGATGCATTTCCTGTAAGTCGAGTTGCGGTAGCTTGAGAACATAGCCGACATAAATAGCTATAGCTATTCTTGTGTCAGGCTTGTAAAGCACTAAAAAATAAATATTCTTGTATTGTGTTCTAGAGCTTCCCGACAAGTACGTTTATTTAGGTACACGGTACACATAGTCTAATTAGGTAAGAGGTGAATTCTCTGATTCTTAGGTGAATTAGCTTATTCTCGGCTGATCTATACACAGTGCTTATAAGAAGTCTTTAAATCTAGCGCGTCACCAGTGATAATACGGTGCTGAACACAGCTTAGACGAGTCTTTAAGAAGGTTCAAAGTCACTTAAAGGGCAATGGAGCGAGTTTGGATATTTTCTGCGGGATCAAATCTACGGGATCAATGACGAAATCGGTAGAGTAGCAAATGCCTCAGTAATTTAGAACCTTAATAAAGAGTGAGCAGAGTCTATATTCGACATTAAGATACATCGTCGTTGCCAGGGAATCAACAAAAATAAATGTTTTAATTACTGCGTGTGTTAAAAATTGTGTCGAGTTCAGCGCCGGTTCACACTATGTATTTTTAAACCGTTCATTTTGTTGTTCGTCAAGCTTCACCGGCGCTTGGTTAATCCAAATTCTGTTTTATTTACAATTAAAACGAATATCATATTTATGTATGTAGGGGAAGTCCGGGCAAAGTGGACACCTTAACCTTTGACAGCCCATGTAAAGAAAATCTAAAGACATAGAATTAAAGGCAAAAGTGTTTGGAATCAGCCTTTATTAAAGTTTCAAATAAAATCAAGAAAAACAGTGTAACATCAATACTTTACCAATAATTATCTATAATATTAAAAATAGTATCACAATCCACTTTGCCCAACACACCGGGTAAAGTGGACAACACCATAGGGCAAAGTGAACACTGGTTAATTAAGGAACAATTACCATAAAAAGAAACAAAAATAAAAAATTATAATAAAAATAATGAGAAATTATAGGACTAGTCAGTTATCAGTGCAATGGTCGCAAGTAAACGTATTCGTTCCTTCAAAGGCCGTACATTTTTCGTGACTCCATTGCTTACAGGAAATACATTGGATCCAATCATCAAGTGGTTGCCCATTGACTTCAATATAGTCTTCTCCACAAAAGTTGCATGTGTATTTTTCAGTATTTTCGATATGTTTAGATTTCTTCCTAGTATTTTTGGTAGTTTCAATATCTTTGGTCGTTTTAGCATTTTTGGTCTTGCCAGTACTTTTTTTAAGCGTAGGTTTTGTTTTTGTATCTCTGTTAAAGTTCTGCAGTACTTTGGTGCTTGCTTTATCAAATTTTATCTAAGTATAAACTAATAAAAAAATGTGTAAAATAAACAATCAATAATGATCAAAATGTCTACCGCTAAATCGAATACTACTGGGCAAAGTGGATACTATATTCACTTTACCCGTGTTCATTTTGCCCAATAGGTACATTTTGAACTCAACCTAAACTGAGATGAAAACAACAAACAATATCTCGTCAAAACTTGCTGTAATTCAACACAAGAACATGCACTTTACAGACATTATCACTTCAAAACGATAACGATATATTTAAATACATAATTAGGAAATTACTTACTTTGAAATATCGTAACAAATGACTACTTTTTGATTTTTTTTGTTTTATTCACAAACGACGCGTGACCTTCCGCTATCTCTCTTTGTTTACGACTGAGGGGTGGGGAGCGAAACTCCCAACAGGAGACGGACATGTTCATACGCGAAATTTTGGAATTATTCAGGGTATTCACTTTGCCTGAGCTATTCGCTATGCCCGGACTTCCCCTAAGTTAGAGCAGCAGGTTGCGACCGCGGAGACGATATATCGGGTTTGTCCGCTCGAAGTGCGGGGCCTGTTATTGTTAGTATAAATTTGCCACCACCGACCTGATTGATATGTTTTTTTTTGTACCTACCTACTGTATTTATTGTATTAGGTCAATGCGAATCGGCATCACTCGGAAAAACTAGAATTAGTTTATGTAGTGTTGTCCTTTATATTGTGAACACATTATTGTTAATAATAAATAAATATTTATCGTAATGTCCAAATGATTTTATAAAGAAGTAACGAAAGTAATCGACAAGTGTTGGACGTGAGACAAATGATTAAAAAATCAATTCCCAAGTTCGTATATATTGGTCATCTTTTTATATACCACTAAATGCTCTCATAGACGCAGTAAAATTCAAACACCAAATAGATAATATACAAGTAATAATAAACTAACTATTATTATTAAATATAAAAAAAAGCAACAATTTCATTTAACATTTTTATTTAATTCTATAAACTCAACATTTAGCTATTTTCATATTATAAGTACTCAGTACTCAGATATTTAAATTTCACGATTCAAATAACTTACAATCAAACAAAAGTCCTTACAGTTACAAAATGTGCAGCATAATTTAACAGATAGATAAGTATTATGCAAAACAATTATGGATACGTACCTAATCTTTCATGTACCTAATCGGATATGTAATACTTTGATCTAATCATAACTGCTCCTGTATTGTAAATATAAACATCTGATAAAGCGTTGTCGCTATCGTTCCACTTTCTAGGCTAACTTATATGCATAGTAGTGTTACAGTGAGAGGTGTGGCGACATAGATGACTTTATCTTATAATTATAACTTAAAATTTGATTTAATACAGAGCTGTAACGTTCATACATAAGCAGAGATCGGAATTAGGTAGAGTTATTCATGTAAGTACTTACACTGATTTGATACAGCGAAAGAATAACTTGGATATGCCTCAAATCCCGAGATTAATTTTAAAGAGCAGAAAAAAAAGCGTGATTTTTTAAATAAAAAGTTATTTACTTTTACACAATATATTTTACACAATAAATAAATATAGTAATAAGCAGAGATCGGAATTAGGCAGAGTTATTCATGTAAGTACTTACATTGATTTGATACAGCGAAAGAATAACTTGGATATGCCTCAAATCCCGAGATTAATTTTAAAGAGCAGAAAAAATCTCGTGATTTTTTAAATAAAAAGTTATTTACTTTTACACAATATATTTTACACAATAAATAAATATAGTAATAAGCAGAGATCGGAATTAGGTAGAGTTATTCATGTAAGTACTTACACTGATTCGATACAGCGAAAGAATAACTTGGATATGCCTCAAATCCCGAGATTAATTTTAAAGAGCAGAAAAAAAAGCGTGATTTTTTAAATAAAAAGTTATTTACTTTTACACAATATATTTTACACAATAAATAAATATAGTAATAAGCAGAGATCGGAATTAGGCAGAGTTATTCATGTAAGTACTTACACTGATTCGATACAGCGAAAGAATAACTTGGTTATGCCTCAAATCCCGAGATTAATTTTAAAGAGCAGAAAAAATCCCGTGATTTTTTAAATAAAAAGTTATTTACTTTTACACAATAAATTTTACACAATAAATAAATATAGTAATAAGCAGAGATCGGAATTAGGTAGAGTTATTCATGTAAGTACTTACACTGATTCGATACAGCGAAAGAATAACTTGGATATGCCTCAAATCCCGAGATTAATTTTAAAGAGCAGAAAAAATCCCGTGAATTTTTAAATAAATAGTTATTTATTTTTACACAATTTAAACTACTGCACGTGCGACTTTGCCAAACTTACATCAATGACATCAGATGTCCGAAGTTGCAAAATTCCTATACACGTGATGTTGCCACATTTGTAGTTCGCACAACATAGCTAGTGAGAACAAAAGAATACAATAGCCGAAACGCGGAGCACTCCCCGCTTAAGGGGATAACATGGTTGAAATCTCATAAATACTGTGTCTTTGAATAAATTTGTTATCCGTCCGGTACTCACGTACGCCTCGCCCGTCTTTGCCCACGCAAACCCTAGAATCCTGCACAAACTCCAAGTAGAAAACAATTCTCGGAACGCTTCTTCAAAGCGGCATCCACACACCCCAATCCTTTAATCCGAGAGGCTGCTAACTATGCACCCTCCCCCTCCCCCTCATACCGTCGCCCTAAAAACGCGCTCACCGACCCTCCCGATCGCATCACGCGTAAATTGCAAACCCTGCTGGACGCGGCATCTGCGCCGCCGAACAGCACGGGTCACTAAGTACCTTCTGTACACAATCAAGTTGACCGACCCACTCTGGGAACCGGCCTATCCCCTAAAGCGTATGCACCATTAAGGGCTGCGCTACCTCGCCCCCTCCCCTGAGAGGGCGAGCGTTCCGATAAAGCCGATAGGGCCCCAGGCTTTCTGCCCGGCCAAAGGCATTAGGCAGTGTTTAGTTGGTAGGCTGACCTTCTGTCAGAGTCCAACATAACCACCCGCCGTAGACGGGCGCGGGTGTATCCGGTGCAAGGTCGTCCAAGCACCAGGGGGTTGTCATAGCGACCACTGTGGTGGCGCGCCCCCTATGAGGATTCACTGCCTCCTCCCGCGAGGAAAAAAAAAATAAAAAATAAATTTGTTGAGTAAACCGTTTGTTCAAGAGTTACAAAAAAAATATATATGTTATTCTCAAGGATACATAAAATGAATCCTATTAATCAAAATTGTAATATCTTTACGAGGGCTACTACTTAAGTATCCGGAATCTGGGATTTCAACATTGTTAAACGCAATATATGACCTCCATGGTAAAATTCGTTCTTTTTTTGAAATACTATCCGCTATTTTTTTTCCCTTATGTATGCTAGTGTTTTGTTTCTGATGGGTTTAAAATGTCATATCGCTGAAATGATGGAACTCACACGTGAAAATATTCGTGCTATGATTTATTACGATTTTCGAACGGAGTAAGCTCACGGACGAAGTTAAGGAAGGTCGCCCGAAATCAGTCGTTGTGCCACAAAACATTAAAGCTATACGAAAACTAATTATGCAAGACCGTCATGTTACGTATCGCGAGATAGAGGCTACTCTGGGCATATGACACGCATTAATAAAATATTACATGAACATTTGTTAGTAAAAAAAATTGTTCGCATTGGATAGCGCACAACTTAATTCGGCATCAAACAGAAGCTAGCGTCGAATGGTGCAAGAATATGTTAAAAAAAATTTACGGAGGTGACTCAAAATCTGTTTATAACATCTACACAGGTGATGAATCTTGGATCTATGCGTACGATCCCGAAACTAAGCAACAATCTACAGTTTGGGTGTTTCAAGGTGAGCCGAACCCTACGAAAGTGACTCGTGCAAAAAGCACTTTAAAGCAAATGGTGGCCTGCTTTTTTGGTATTAATGGTCATGTGGCTACAATACCACTGGAGAATCGTAAAACGGTCGATTCGGAGTGGTACACGACCATTTGTTTGCTGGAAGTATTTGAAGAAATACGTAAAAACAACAAGCGACGCAAAATCATTCTACACCACGACAATGCCAGCTGTCACACATCACGCGAAACAAATACATTTTTGGAGGGTCCAATATTGAATTGATGGGTCATCCGCCGTATAGCCCAGACTTGGCACCTAATGATTTCTATTTATTCACAAATGTAAAGAATAAATTACGTGGTCAACGATTTTCGACTCGTGAAGATGCCGTCGACAAACAGCACGTTTCAGAGATATCGCAATCAGAGTGGAAAAAATGCTATAAAAATTGGTTTCAACGTATGCAAAAGTGTATCGATCATCGCGGAGAATACTTTGAAAAACAATAAACCCATATTTAGCTATATACGTTTAATTTTTCTATTTCGGATACATAAGTAGCAGCCCTCGTAACTGACTCATGTAAAAAAAAATCACGAAATCTCGTCTTTTTAAAACTTGATTGCAATTTCTCTCTGAAATTTCTTATTACTAATCTATGAAATTTGCACCATAAGAAAGCTTTCGATCTGGACTACAATTTCTATTAAAAGAATTTTTGTTTTTTTCGATGTTCTATTAAATAATAAATCTAAAACAACACAAGATCCCCGCGCCAAGCTTCCCCGCAACGCCCTGGCAGCATGCTCGAAGCAACAATTTTAGTGTCAAACAGACTCAGAGAGAGGATTGTATGTGCGTTACTTGTTTTTAAAAATTACAAAAAAGAATTGATTTGAATGAGTTATAACTATAAGTTAAAGCTGTTTGTAAATAGTGTGAATATTATATACCGTAATTCTCACGAGATAATTTAAGTTGTAAATATATTTAAAGTGGATATATACCTATATACCAAATAGGCTATTTTCATGTTATAAGATAAAAATGTGAAATAATTTTATTTTTATAGTTATTGTACTGAGCAATGCAAAAATTATATTATCCCAACTAATATTATAAATGCGAAAGTGTGTTTGTTTGTTTGTTTGTTTGTTTGTTTGTTTGTTACCTCTTCACGCTTAAACTACTGGACCGATTTCAAAAATTCTTTCACCTTTGGAAAGCTACATTCTCCCCGAGTAACATAGGCTACTTTTTATCCCGGAAAAATCGACAGATCCCACGGGATGCGCAATAAAGGCTTCGCTCAAAAACTACTGCACAGATTTTTATGCGGTTTTCATCAATAGATAGAGTGATTCTTGAGGAGTTTTGCGGCATTTTTTATCTCGGAAAAACGGATAGTCCCACGGGAAGCGCGATAAAATCTTCGCACCATAAACCGACTTCCGCGTATATGTAGCCGTGGGCAAAAGCTATGACCCTTAACCCTCTATACACCCAATCCCGATATCCACGCGGGCGAAGCCGCGGCAGAAAGCTAGTTTTTTCATAAAAACGTAAGATTAATTTTATATTTCTAATTTAAAATCGAAGTTTTATTATCTATATATCACGTGACCGAAAACACCGATCGCTATGATTGTCTCGGTATGACGTTATCTATACATACATACATACAAATAAATAAAATTGCGAGTGTCTGTTTGTAGTATTAAAATTACCGCTTTCTACTACATGCATATATACGGTCACAAACATGGCGGTCGTCATTTTGGCGCTTTTATTTTACGATAATATTTTGATCTTTTTTTCCAACATGCAGGATAAATATTTTGCAAAAATAAAAATAACACTTGACTATCGCATGTAAACGAACATTTTGAAAAATATTTGAACAATAGTAGAATAGCCTATTACAGATATCTAGTACTAATAGTTTTTGAGGACGCGGACAGACAGACATACATGGCGAAAACTATAAGGGTTTCTTATTTATGGAACCCTAAAAGCACCTGCTAGGACCTCCACTGCTGAATGCCGAATTATCTCACTGAATAACGAGGCTTTTCTTTTGTGTTAGAAAAAAACCTATGTTACTAAGTGATTAATCATTATTTATTACTTATGTGTACTACTCAAGTACTTATTTGAAATGTGTACGTATATCACCAAAGTAAGTATCATATAAATAGTATACAAATAAAAGTAATTATAGGTCGCTCAGAGAACGAATAAAATAGGTAAACATAAATTGAATTTAACAACATTATCTGTATTCTTGCTTCATCTTAGACTGAAGCACACTGTAGTGCGATTGTCGAGCGACAGATGTCGCTGACACGAAAACATGTTTGAAACTAAGCAAATCGTCGAGGTCATTGGGCCATGTGATCCCTGTCGCATTCAAACTATGTTTTAGCAATAAATCGAATCAAATCGGTTTACTTATTCACAGAGCTCATACGCTTACTTCAGTTCGTCGAATGCGTTTTTACTATTATTTATTTATAATATTGTTGGCCACACAGGATTGTCCATTAGAAATCCCGGGAAGATCCACATTAATATTGACATTTCGATGCAAGTACATACATAATTCACCTAATTCCGATTTCTGGTACTAAGTCACTATACAGTGTGCAGTCTAAGCTAACATAACATGTTAACATATTTTGAAGTTTCTATACTATTTTTTTCCGATACGTACCACGCCTATTTTTGATCTGAGATATGTTATTTCATTTAGTAAAAATACACTTTTTCGAATCAACTAACTCAAACTGGCAGCAGATTATTCATTGTCCAGCATATTCTTATATACGGAGTGCTCTTAAAATATTAGTTTTATTTTTATTGGTTTTGGAACATACAAATTAATGGATTTGTTTCATGGATCAATGTTCAATGGATCACACCAGTATAATTAATGATGACAATTTGTTTAGGCACGATACAGTATCGTTATCATTAATTTTGTTTGCACTTTTTTCATATTTATGTATTTAATTAAGTTAGATGTTGATACATTCTTATTGACGGTGAATAAATTCTATTTGAGCGTGGCAATGTAGAAGATGACGATTGCAGGTGATATATTCGATTGGGGCGGATAAGCCTCGAATGCTTAAGAACACGGTATGTTGAAGACGCATTGCCATATAACATGGTAATGTTGCCAGCCTTCTGGACATGTTGCCGATTAACGGCGATATGGGTTACATTTCTCATTTATAATTTGAGGTTTTTTTTACTAATTTTGGAAAATTCTGTTTGTTTGATATAATAAACATTTTATCTAAAAATATATTGAAACCAAGTCACTTTTGAAGACTTACTACATACATACATACACTCACGCCTTTTTCCCACGGGGGTAGGCAGAGATTACGTCCTTCCACTTGCTACGGTCCTTACATATCTCTTTCGCTTCATCTACTTTCATAACATTCCTCATACATGCTCGACGATTGCGGGTTCTGACCTGGCCTTTTTTGAGGACACTTACGATAAGACTTACTGAACCGATATAATCACTTAGTAAAATCGATATTTTTTGAAACGAATTATAAACCGAACTGAATTCAGTAATCTGGATGTACCTCTTGACTAACATTGTTTTTCTATATGTCGATATGTTGTGTACATAAATAAATAAATAAATTTATCTTCTTATTTACTCAAAAGCAAGAAGAGCTTCAGCCTGTACGTATCTTTAAGCTTCTTATTTCGTCAGCTTAAAATTCCATTGTCGTCTACGAACGTGTTTGAACAATGGCTGCTCTGGCTTTCGAATTTAAATAAATGCCACTCACTTCACGTATATTTGGGTCTATGTGTCCAAACAGAAAATACATTTTTAAAACAAGTTTTACTTACAACCTGTCACAGTTCGCTATTAGTGCATAATGCTATTTATCCTATCTTACATAACCTCTTAATACAAGAGCAGTATGGTTTTATTAGAATCAAGTTAATCACCAACAATCATACCTTTCACTAACAACTTATTTGAGAACCTAGACAAAATGCCTTTCTATTTGCGTTTTCTATAATAGATAACATAAAAAATGTATAGAACTGACATTTCCAGTAGATACGTCACGTGACTTGATGACGCTGATAGAAAACTCGCAGACAAGATGCTAACTGTGTTTCTATTCTATCGCTCGTCTGTGTTCTATTTTGACAGTACAAGAGTTCTATACAAATTCATAGACAAAATGTAGTTTGTGACGTAAAAAATAGATACGGTTCTATACTATTTCTACTCAACAAAGCGATTGCTCATACCCAATAGATTGGTGATAGATTGTTTGTTTGTTGTTTTAAAATAGTGTGTTTTTGCCAAATTATTCCTAAAAATGCACATGATAAGGCTTTTGTGGGCAGCTCATACCGAAGAAACGTTGATTCGGCGTAGAAGGAGGGGTCAAAATCGACGACAGCTGGAAAATATTAATGACATGCCCGAAAGTTTATTTTTCGAACATTTTAGATTAAATAAAGAAATGTTTTTATATTTGTGTACAGATTTAAAAAGACTAACTAACATAAAAGGAACCAATGAATTACCATTGGAAATAAAAGTGTTTGAAACACTTCTTTACTTCACAAACATGGTATTTTCTTTATTTGTACAACATTAACACTTTTTTTTATTAAAGGTACTTTGTGCCCTTAGTTTCTTCGCTGCGGGTTCTTACCAAAGAATAGTTCGCGTCACACAGCACATAACCCAGAGAACTGCAAGCCGATGTATTCGGGTCTTTGTCTAAGAGATACAAATATTACTATTTTTCAATGTTTTAAAAGCTAAAAAAGTCTTCAGACATTTTGTTAACTGGTTTATATTTGTACTAGTTGTTCACCTGTGTTATATTCTAATTTCCCACATATTTATAGAGATATTTTCCCTTTCTATTAATCGTTTTCCAAGTCTTAAAACCATCCCCATACCAAATTACATAGGAAATGATTCGCCTGTTGCTATCGCGGTTACCCGCGGGAAAGATTAATTTTACTTCAGTCAAAAGTATCCTTTGTTTCTTCCCGGGGAACGAAACTATATTCATACCAAATTTCATCAAAATCATTAGTTTTGGAATGAAAGCCAGACAGACAAGAGTTACGTTTCCAATTATAATATTAGTATGGATCTTTAATTTGATAAACTTTTTATATATCTTGATTGTATAAATATTAATATTATGTCATTTTGAAACAACCGTAAGTAAACAAAGCTAATTTGAATTCAATACTGACACTCACTTTTGTAATGATTAATTGTAAATCTCATACTTACCTCTAAATAAATGTCTACGCAACGATTTTCAATTTCAAATCCAAAGTTTGCTTAATTTAGTCCTAATTAATGTAGGTAAATAATTTGTGAAGTACGCACGTTTGAAATGTTTTGAATTCCTCCTAATGGCATTTTTTCTCTTTAAGCAAAGGAACTTAAGGCGAAACACGGTACCTAGATTATTTTCTATTTCTATTCTATTTTTTTTAGCAGATTTAAGTTTAAGTGATATTAAAGCATTTTTCAATAGAAAACGCTTAGTCTTTTATAATAGTAGAAATAGAATAGAAAAGACGCGCGTGCTTTTTGTCTAGGGCTACTGGACTGTCGTTTACAAATTGATGCCGATTTTAGATAGATATATTTTAAGAAAACCTTTCTACAAAATAAATCTTGCATTGCTCCTAGAATAATTCGCAAGAGGATTTATAATCGTACCCAATAGATCACAGTCTTAGAAATTATGCTAATGTAATTTCTGGTGTACCGCAAGGATGAATAATGGGCCCACAAGCATTTAATTTATTTATATATTACCTTAAAAATATTTTTTATACTCCAACTTTGTTATGTATGTATAATAATCGAACATTCTGGGAACTAGAAATACTCCTGGCGAAGTAACGCAACCACATGAGGATTTAAATAGATTTTCAAACTACTGTATCGATAGCAAATTTTAACAAAGTCATTAAATGCATTAAAATCACTTTGCCAAAAAATTTTACTTCTCAGTAACAATTATAATATTATTACTTGACTTCGATCTAAGATCTGCTCACTCTGAAAACAATCCAGGAGCATTATTAGACAAAAAACTTTATTCTGACTAATTTATAAATATCATAGTGTCATGTTTTTGAATATTTTATATTGTAATAACACAAACTATTGTGTTTACTAAAGGAGATTTCGTAAATTTAAGACTGGCAACACCTTTTCCCGCCTTTGGCCGCTATTGGTTTACTAGAATTATGACAAAATGGCGGGGGTACCGAGGTTTGCTCGGCCAAAAACAAATCGGAGACCATTCTTTCTTATTTTAGCTACGGGCGTGTTAAGACTAGTTGTAGAATCTATGTCCAATTGTTGTCTGACTTTAAGCTAATATTATTATTGTAAGTACATGAGTTACAGTAAAAGTAATAGTTGTATATATCAAGTCATTTTTATTTGTAATAATAGACTGTATGGTTTGGTAAAAATATCCAACCATGATTTAAAATCTATAACGTTATGTAGATTATGAAGGACGGCACATTTTTGAAACATAAATAAATTTGTCTAAAATCATTATTTAATTAATAAAAAATATGACCAAACATAAATGTCATTCATGTTTGGTCTATGAAATAAGCGTCATTGCATAAAAATATACATGGTTCTGTTTTGCGCACAATGTAGTAGATATTTATCCGGCTGTTCAATGATAGTGTTATAAAGAATCACTACGGATTTCGGAAATGGGTATATTGTTGTTTATGTGTAAAAAGATAAACTTATCTCTACATTAAAAATATTCTTCTAGTTATGTTTTGGTTATAATAAGATAACAGTCGAAGGTTATTGTCATTTTGACGTCGCATATCGATGTATCATTAAAAATTCTAATTAATACGAAAATGAACCACTCATGCATCTGCTAAAGTCACTGAGTATGTCATGCTGATTGCCATAGATCAGTGCACTGACACTAGTCCAGACGTGTCGGCACAAATGTATGTGATACTCTTTCAATCATTATTGAAACGTAGCAGTGACATGCTTAATTAATATTATTTTAATACTAGCTGTGCTCGACTTCGTCCACGTGGAATCTTAATTTTAGGTAGCATTTTTAAATGATAAACGTAAGAATAGACAAATATAATCAGAAAGCTTTTAACTGCTAAGCTATCGGGAGTTACACGTGTTATTGTAAGTAAACCATAGACATATGCTGTCGTGGGATATTTTTATAGGAGAACATTTCCGTCATACATGATTTCTGTGTAGCTTTAACCATTAAGGTTGCACACGCGACGGAAGCTTGAAAAATGGAGTAACTTCTCCCGTTTTCCCAACATTTCCCTTCTCTTCTCTGCTCCTTTCTGTTTTGTTCCTCTGAGGAAAATGCATTAAGTTGCATACCCGGCTGTGGCGAGCCGGCGGTTATGTAGGGCTCTCCTCCCCAGAAGGGGGAGGCCTACCACTAAAAACCTCAGGGATGGCCTTCCTCAGGCATGTAGGGAGCCCCCGGGAATACCAAGCTACTTCCGGGAACCCCCAGCCTCCGCTCCCCCGCCGATACAGGGGAGTCTCTTCTCTGCTCCTATTAGTTGTAGCGTGATGAAAAGTATACTATAACCAGCTCAGGAGTAAGATAAATAATTGTACCAAGTGTCGTTAAAATCCGTCAAGTAGTTTTTGTTTCTATAACGGTTATACAGACAGACGGACAAAAATTTTACTGATTACATTTTTGGCATCAGTATCGATCCCTAATCACCCCCTGATAGTTATTTTGGAGATATATTTCATGTACAAAGTTGACGTCTCTACAGAGTTATTATAGGTATGGAAGATTTATGGCCGTTTTCACCAACCTTGTCTTAGCTTAGGTGACTCCTAAGTGACATGCTGTCACTTTTTATATTAACTGAAAAGAGTGAGACAGCATGTCTCTTACGAGTCGCCTAAGCTAAGACAAAGTTGGTGAAAACGGCCATTAGGTACTTATCTACGTTGTACCAATTAAATCACGCATCGTGTTTTGCTCGCGTACATCGTCTGCTTATCGCATACGCAGTACCTCTATAATTTACCTCCATGATGAAAAACGTTACGGGTTATCGAAATCATGTATTATGTTCAGTCTAGGCATCTCTGCCTCAATCAGTTCCTGGTTTGTTTCTTATCTTCAATAATAAACTATTCCGTATCTTAATGGTGTATGTCAAGGCGCAATTTTTTCACCATTGTTTTATCACTCCGTATGAATTATTATTATTAATTATATTAAAGAATTTAAAAATGACAATTGTTATATGATGAAGAATAAATTTGTATTTTTAAAAACTAACTTTATTTTATTACACAATATTATATCGATTTACACAAGTTATAACGATCAGAGTTAGGAAGTGACTGTTGATATTTTCAAGTAAGGGTCTTATATACTAGTTTTGGAAGGGATGTTTACATATTTAACTAAATAGAACTTTGACTTAATTACTTACAAACAGAACTTTGGAAATATACTCATTGAGATAAACAATTCAAATTATGATCATGATTATAACAAATATAATAATGAACAATCAAATACTATTACCTAAATACCTAATTATCTAAATACTAACTTATTATCTAATGTGTAGGTTGAGGTCATAACATAACACCTCCCCCTTTAGAATAAAGATTGGGAATATTGCCCGATCTTTGTTGGTTTGAACTAGGTGATGATGGCGTATCCTCGTCGTCTGAGATACACGAAGTTGAAGTATGAGAGATAGTCTGCAGTGGTACAGAAACATGGTGGCTTCTTCTTGATCGATCGAAACAGTTATTAAATATTTGGATACATCCATGTCTGTGTTCTTCTAAGTTTCTATTTTGGAATCGGTGTGATAGACAACGCCAAGGGATAAATTTGTATAGAAGAAAGGATAACATGATAAATCCCATTATGTAACTAAAGATGGATAGTTTATAAGAATGTTTTTGTATGAAATTCTTTTCATTTTCCTTCAGGAGCTTCGAATAATCTTTAATTTCTGTTTCATTTGTGTGAAGAGAATCCAAAGGGATATTGTTCATTTTAATATGAATGAGTTCAGGTGGTTCTTCGAATTGAACAGAGTTGATACAATTTTCGATGATGTCAACTGTAATGATGGGAATGCTGATATTTGTAATTATTTCTTCAGTTGCCGAAAGTGTTACGAGACTGGTGTATAATTTACAAGCCTTGATTTAACTTCAATATTCCAGATCCCTCTAATTCATGATGAGTACTTGTATCTCCGCACTGTAAAGCACCATGAATCTTACGTTCAAATAAAAATCCATTTATTATTTTTGATCGATTGAAAGATGTTGATATTAGCAGCGATTGTTTGTTATTTCGCAATGATTCGGTATTTCTCTGGATGTGGATAGTAGAACGGCCATTTCACATATTGGACGTGTATTATAATTGTAGACAGGGAATTTCTTGCAAACAATCTTCTCCGGGGCATATGTCTTGCAGTTGTCCATGTTGTGAAAGTGACGTATTGTTGAGTAGTGCTTGTTGCTAGGTAAGTTTGCTCAGCAAGGATGGTGGAGTAGATTGAGGAATTGGCATGAGGAATGGGGTATGGAGTATATATGGTAATATGAAATCGTTCCATTTTTTACTAGAGGAAAATCTAAGATAAAAGATTAATTTATTTTTAAGATATATGATGTTATACTAGCAGATTCAAGAATTTTATGTATGTTAGGTACGGTAATTGGTTCCACTAAACTTCCGTCATTACGAGCATGATTAGTTGATAGTAATTCTTTATACACTCTTTCTGATGTAATTATTGAAGGATGAATAGCGCCCGATTTAATGAACAATATGCTAGTTAGTATGTCGTCTATTTCTTGTTCTAGCGACATAACAGACTCTAAAATTTGAATGGAGATTTCGGAAAGTTCTTCATTTCGTTTAAAGTCAAATAAAAGTTTGTTAGTGTCATTATAAATGAACCGATTCTATTAAGTTTTCATTAATTATATGTTCATCATACGAAATTTTAATTAATGTATATTAAAGTTAACAATTGTAGAAGATATAATTTGTAATTGTTGTTTTTAATATTTCAGAAGATTCTAATTCTTGTTTTTCTAACAATTCTATACATTTGTCATATCTTGAAGCATCCTTTGCATCGGGAGTACCTATTAGCCATTTTAACACAGAACTGAGACCATCTAATAATTCGCGTTTTGTTCGTTTATTAGGGGTATAATAGGCAAGTTCGTTTAATCTAGAGTTTATACGATTAGATTTGTATTTAAGAAAGGAGTTTGTCGTTTTAGCATTATAAGTGTTAAAAATCTTAATTGTTTATTAAATTTTGGTAATTAGTAGCTAATCTTTTAAGTGAATCGCGAGATAGAAATAGTGGTTCTAAGTTTTTATAGACTATAAGTTTCCAAGACGATTCTGATACAGTTAATTTTTTTGTATATGATGAAGAATAAATTTGTATTTTTAAAAACTAACTTTATTTATTACACAATATTATACGATTTACACAAGTTATAACGATCAAGTTAGGAAGGACTGCTTGATATTTTCAAGTAAGGGTCTTATATACTAGTTTTGGAAGGGATGTTTACAATATTTAACTAAATAGAACTTTGACTTAATTACTTACAAACAGAACTTTGGAAATATACTCATTGAGATAAACAATTCAAATTTATATCATGATTATACAATATAATAATGAACAATCAAATACTATTACCTAAATACCTAATTATCTAAATACTAACTTATTATCTAATGTGTAGGTTGAGGTCATAACATAACACAATGACACGATTGTGTAAACAATTTTTGCCTTAAGAGGGGTAAAAATGGAGAAATGAATTTTTTATTTCATTAGGCTCAGAAGCTACTGAACCGATTTTGACGAAAGTTGATATAGGGATAATTCGACAATGGTAGAGGGACATGGGGGAATTTTGAACTCAGGAACATTTATTTTTTTAATGGGAAAATTTTATAATAAGCGGGATGGGTTTTGATGCAATTTGGTATGAGGAAGAAGTATCCGAAACTGTAAGTTTCATGCGGAGAGGAATTTACTCCAACCTGTGTAAGACGTTATAGCCTACATTGCTTATTTTTAAAGACATTATGATTTCACATTATATTAGATTACACATTTAGAAGTATTTTGAATTTTGTTAGGTCTTTAAGTAACAATAAAACGTAATTAGTTAGGTAATTCGTAAGATTTGGTCTTGTGATTGTGTAACCCAAAATTTATCATGATCACGTTCACTTCATTTGCATTGAGAGTCGGGCGTTGCAGCGTAGGGTTGCCACTTGTTCTTTTTTATAAAATATTGCGCGATATATTGGATCACATTATAGTTTATACCAACGATAAAATAGGCGTATAAATTACTATAGTAAAATATAGTTATTCCCATTATTTTCATAACTTACGCTGTTTTCGTAGGCTTGTACTTAGAAATACAAGTACAAATATTTCACGATTCGGTTTGCTGATTATAAATTCAAATTCCGAAACTTCAATTATTTGCTTCCATACAAAATATGCTACATCATGCACACGTTCTAACTTATTTAGTTCTGAAAAAATCTAATGCCGTCAACCGGAATTTAATCGTTTGTTCCGAATGTCTTTACCGTGGTAGAGCCACGCTTCGGCACGAATTGGGCCGGCTCGACCGGAGTGATACCACGGCCTCACAGAAAACCGGCGTAAAATAGCGCTTGCGCTGTGTTTCGCCGAGTGAGTTAGGGTACCGGAGGCCCAACCCCCCCTTCCCCCTTATTCCCTTTTAAAAGGCCGGCAACGTATCTGTGACTCCTCTGGTGTTGCGGGTTGTCATGGGCAACGGTTATCGCTTACCATCAGGTGATCCGTTTGCTCGTTTGCTGCCCAATGCTATAAAAAAAAGAATCGCGACAACATCATTATTGTCGCAATGATTGACTGCTCCCAGGCGGTTCCACCCTCCACTACACGGGGACCTTGAACGCCCGAGCCAGTAGACGCGCGCTGAACTTGCGTCCACTTCTTTTTCTTCGACCTTAATGACGGGCGCCGAATCCGAAGCAAGACGTACAATCTTCTTCTTCAAAGTTCTTGCGCCTTCTACAAACACACTTCAGGTAAAGCTGTTAATCTTCAGTAACTTCTAAGTCTAATCAAACAAAAACTTTCATCCCCTATTTTCACGCCCTTTAAATGTCTACTTTCAACACACATATAAACACAGCAGAATCGAAGTTCGCGGGTAAAACCAAGTATAAGTATACAATTTTCGTTTTGGTCAGTGAAAAGGTGCCAGCCCTAGTAGAGTATCCTATATTGATACTGCAATCCGTCATATTATAAAGATCAAAGCGATCGCACACGATTTTTTTCTTAGACAATAAACTGCCGGAAGGGTCTTGTTAGTGAGTCGGCATCTAAATTGAACGGATTAGGAACATGTCAGGGGCTGGCGACTATTAAAATCGGAGGATCAATCGACTACATTCAATATGTATACTGTACCTTAATGTCAAGTAAATAGAGTTGTGTTTGAAAAACTTTTTTACTTTTACTTTTTAGTTGAGTGGATCCACATTATATAAAGTTCGTTGTACTACTCAGGTTGAGTTTAGTCGGTAGGTTATTCTGGTCGAGCCGCCTCCAGAGGATAAAAAATGGTGTTAAAGCCGTGTGGTTCAAATTCGAGCTTTTGGTGTAAATTTATTTAGTAGCCTTTTAATAGTTAAAAAATTAAACATAAACGAAAATCGAATTTAGTAAAGTTTGAAAGAGATAGTGCTATTGAGCTCACATAGTACCATCTATTTCTAACTATACTGAACCAGCGATGTCATTTGAGAATAGTCTTCCGTGACTTTCTTCGTCCAGTACCTTTTGTATGATTCGTTTCGTTCACATATAATTTTGTGAGACATTAATAGATAAGTATGTACAGTAAAGTGAGGTCAGTTTTTAAGCGTCGCATAATATTGGTATGCGTTATCTATAATGAAATTAAATCGGTTCAGAGTCACTGATACAAATATACTGATATAAATATTGATATTGATTCATGTGTATGAGTCTGTTGATTTGTATGACTCTGAGTCAATCGTGTAAGCGTCGCGTATCGAACGAAACCGAGATGCAATTGAGCGACGTGATCCGAAGCGCTCCGACTCTGAACTATTTACTTATCTCAATCGTGCGAGCGCTGCGTGCCGATTGAAACCGAGATAGCGAATGATTCATTAAAGCGCTGTTAGAGATTTGAATCAGTGAATCGCTTGGAAGAAACGACTCACTTAAGTCGTTTCTGTAAAGATTGACACGTCTCTATTCTGGGATTTCTGGATGGGAATCATCTTGATAAGGAGTCCTCAAACACATTGATTATTTGAATATCTGATTAAATTACATATATCCTTGATAATATTATAAACGCTAAAGTTTGTATGAATGGTTGTATTGATATTGCAGATTCAATAACAAGTATAATATATACAGAAGCCAAACATACATTTTATAGGAAAGTAAAGATTATTATGGAGTAAAAGTCCATAGACAAAGATTGGATTATTAAATAAACACAATGCTTACAATAGTGAAGATAGCATAAAATTAATTAATGAAAGTTTGTAAGTATGGATGTTTGTTACTCTTTCACGTAAAAACTGCTGAATGTATTTAAATGAAACTTTACAATAATATAGCTTATACATGAGAATAAAAGATAGGCTACAATTTACAAAGATAACAAAGCTACTCGAAATAATAATCCTGCGCAGACGAAGTCACGGATTTCAGATAGTAGGTATATACATAATGTACATAATGTGAATACTAGAAACAAAAATAAACTTGCCGTTCCAATGTTCAGACTCCATAAAACTAGCTGTTCGTTCTTGGGGAAATGTCTATTATGTTTAACAAACTTCCGCAAGGTGTCATTGATTTGCCTTTATATACATTTAAAAACCATATCAAAAAGACACTCATGAGTAAAGGTTATTATAAAGTAAGTGACAATCTTAATGATCACACTGTTTGGGAATAGGGACACTATTCATAGAGCCATGTTTGGTAACAACATTATTTATAATATTGTATTATTTTATATGTGTATGTAAACATACATACGACTGTAATCGTGTTAGGTGTGATTGTATCTTGTACTATATTGTATTTTTGTATTGTATTATTGTGATTGTTAACATTGAAAAGAGGAGATAAAAAATAGACCTTCAGAGTTTCTTGCCTGTTCTTCTCGAGAAGGCTCTCCAATTTCCGAACAGGTGTCGAGTCAATATATTTTTTCTTTTTTTTTTTCCTTATTCGTACGTACGGACAAGGTTTTTGTTTTTTTTATTTAAGCTTTTTTTTTGTTTTGTTTGTGTGACGTCAATAAGTGCCTGTAAAGGTCTATGTTGAATAAATATTATTTTGATTTTGATTTTGATTTTGATTTATAAATTAATTAACTCTTAGATCTAAGTTTTTTGTTCATAACTCAACTCAACTAAATGTAAAAAATATTGATTATGTGATATGAATATGCATATATAATAAAAATATTATGAGTATTTTTTAATTTTTTTATCGCCTAGCGTTGTCTAAAATTTAGGAGGCATGGTAGAGGTTTCGACAAAATGAGCGTACAGAAGCGCAAGGGACACTACCTACTTTTTTCGAAGCGTTTTTGTCGTTTTTTAAACCCTTTTGACTTTGGATTATACCATATGAACACCATTCTCGGAATATATTGTAAATAGCGGACTTATTAAAAGATTTTTATAGCATAGTTCTTCTACTTTCGTTTATTTAGATATCTATAAACCTTTATTTTGTTACCGACAACTGTTGATTATCCAAATATTTTGGGTATTTACTAATACCCTAGAAAGTTGACATTTGGTACATACCAAATACATACCTTTGGTATGTACCAAACTTATGTATGTGATATGTACGTATTTGGTGTTAAGGTGTAAATCTTTAGTTAGTACTATTGTATAAAAGAACAGAAATAAATAGTGGATGCAATTTTACCTTATTTGTATGAAAAAAATATTTGTATGTAGAAATGAACAGTGGATGCATTTTTACCCACTTGATTATAGCAAAAATATTCACATATTTTGACATAGGTAGAGCTTGTAAAGTTCGGTTTTGTAGAATTAGAAGCATGGCTCTACATAAGGTAACTGTTGCGAGTCATATGTTTATATATGGCAACATTTCACATGAAAATGTTATAAAATTCACTGTAACGTAGTTACATACATACATATACTGACGCCTCGTTCCTTTGGGGGTAAGCAGAGATCACAGTTTTCGAAATGCTACCATTCAAACACAATTCTTTAGCTTCCTCATCGGTTACGGGTACTCTTGACCTGAACTTTCTTCAGTATATCACTTATTTAGTCGAAGTATGTTCGTCTAGGTCAGCGGTCAGGGAACTTTCTTAATCATTACCCCAAAATATTTTTGTGTAAGATGATATTACCCCATGGCCAGGAGCAAAAAAATACGAAATAGCCTCTTTTTAGCATCTTTCATATTATGGCCTTTAAAATATTATTTATTCAATTTATCAATGTAATACCTAGTAATACATAACGGCAATAATAGTAATATAAATAATATATATAAAAAATTGAAACCCATTGGGGTACAATTGAGGGTTGACAATTTGGGGTAATGTAACAAATTATCTAGATGAGCAGGTTAAGCAGAATAACTTTAGACGCAGAATGAGTTGTAATAGTTTATTCTTTATTAGGCTGTACACAGGAGGAACTTCTTCTATGGTACAATAATTAGAGGCAGTCATACAGAGATAACACAGACCACAGACTAACTAGAATACTGTAGTTGTTACAGATTAATATTTGGACAGTTGCATATATACTTAACTAATAATAATAATAATAATGGCTGTGCTTTACTGCGCAAAGGTATAATACGAGAACACGCTAGTGGTGGGAAGTGAGATGGCGTGGCCTGCATATGTCGCTAAATTGCAGGTTTATTTATAAAATAGCAAATTAGAAATGCATACTTTTAACTCATGAAAATTTCATTTTTACCCCTAAAATTTAATTTTAAAAATAAACCCCATTTGGGGGTATAACCCCATAATTTACCCCGGTTTCACGACTGCTGGTAGGCTGGACCGCTAGGTGGTCCCCTGTCAACTGGTCTATTCATTTGCCTTAATATTTTTTCTCCGTCAGTTGTCTTTGGTCTATCCTTTCCACCAAACTTCTCTATTTCTATTCTCTACTTGAATTTCTTTCACTACATCTTCTTTCACACCGCCCATTTCCATATAATTATGATATATTATGTTATTAAAAAATTATTAACAAAACTGACACCACTATAGTACATATTGAAATTCAATTATTCGATATTCTTAAAATTTATTTTATACTCAATTTTATTTTGTAATGTATATTTGCATGCAGAGAAGTAAAACATGGTGGATTTTACCAATGTTGTAACTCTGTACATGTTATCGTGTAGCAAATAAAAATTTTAATCAAAGGCTATTTGTTATTAATATTCATCAAATTAGGAAGTAGAATAAAACAAAACTCACAATAAAATAAATTTGTATTATTCATCATAAAATATAGTATAGAACCATTTCTCAACTAAAACACTAATATAACAACAAACTATGTCTTATTATTTAAATGTTGTATATAATATATTGGTTGTTGTAAACATCTTTGCAGTGATAGTAATAACAAATGAATAAACAGATAACGTTTAAGTGCTAATTTGATATACATTAGAAAACTTAACGATGATTATAAGATAATATTTAAATTAACAGATTAAAGTTATAATTAACATGTTTTAGATCAAGAGGATAATCACTAATTTGATTATTAGGCTATGCACTGCAGCTGCATGAAATACCTTTATAATATGTAACAAAATTAATGTCTATAGATGTTCATAAAAATAAAATAAATCTAATTTCTATCGATATAATTAATCATGAAACCTGAAGCATGAAACCATCGTCCGGAAAAATGTGATAACATACGAGGCCAATAGTATAACATATCTTCAACAATAACTTATTTTGACTTTTACCTACATATTTGATAAAAAAAATTTATAAAGCTACTATTTAGAAAGAGACATCAAAACTCGATATTAAAAATATATTCATTTCATTCATTAAATAAGGAAAAAGCATTATTTAAAGTTAAATGTGTTTTATTAGTTAGACATATTTGCGTCACGTACAACATCCTCTTATTCGGGAAAATTTTAAGCATATTATATTTTTGTAATGTCATTATGATAGAATACAATGCATTTCACAATAAAATTTCATAATTGACACAAGAAATTCCATTATTTTCATATGGCAATCTAAATTCATAACTCATTTTGTAGGTCTAATGATTTTTTACATATACCATAAAGTACAAACATAGACAAAACTCCAACGTCTAACACATTCTACGAATTGTCAGCTGTGTTTCCAGGATAACAGTTTCCTTACAGCTTACGATTGAGGTAACCTTATCATAAAAGCCCAGTTGATTTACTATCACGATATTTAGTTACCATCAAACCCTTCAAAGCAGTGTTAATTGTGGCTAGGTATTTAAGTTATTTGGTTTAATATCGTATCTTGGATAAAACGGAGTCAAAATGCAAAAAGTTGAACGAAAACGCGTGACGTTATCGCCGTTCAGGTGACGTCTACGTCAACAGTGCGCTCTCAGATATCTTCAGTTGCTCTAGAAACACGGATATGCAATTATCTAATCATGGTATTCTTCAATTCCATTGAATAACACAAGTAATGTCATTGCTTTTCGGATATCCTACGACACCCTTTGTCGTATTTTAATCATATGTTACTGTACATTAATTCTTTTATCTATGACCAGCTTTCTGCCCGCGGCTTCGCCTGCGTGGATTTCGGGATTGGGTCTATAGAGGGTTAAGGGTCATAGCTTTTGCTCACGGCTACATATCCGCGGAGGTCTGTTTATGGCGCGAAGATTTTATCGGGCTTCCCGTGGGACTATCCGTTTTTCCGAGATAAAAAATACCGCAAAACCTTGCTCAAGAATCACTCTATCTATTGATGAAAACCGCATGAAAATCTGTACAGTAGTTTTTGAGCGAAGCCTTTATTGCGCATCCCGTGGGATCTGACGATTTTCCGGGATAAAAAGTTGCCTATGTTACTCGGGGATAATGTAGCTTTCCAAAGGTGAAAGAATTTTTGAAATCGGTCCAGTAGTTTCGGAGCCTATTCATTACAAACAAACAAACAAACAAATTTTTCCTCTTTATAATATTATTATATAGTATAGTATAGTATAGTATAGAATATCCGTGAATACTGTACTGTAAAAAGCCTGTGGCAAAATGCTTAGTGAGACAGTCGCAATAACTGGTTGCGAATTATATATATACGTAAAATTGATATTAACGTACGCTGTAATTCAGTTTGCACATTTTGGGAAGTACGTAGGCGTATAGTAGTTATTGTCTGTGTAGTAGTAGGACATAGAAAATTCACTTTCGATAGTTTGGGTGTGGTACACGGTTTTCTGTGTGTTACGATTACGATTTATATCGATTTCTGTGTTTTTCATACTTAATCAAGTCAAGAAAAAATCGTAGCATGGCGTTAAGTATGGTTAAAAAACGAATCACGAATGCTACCTAACTATAATTAATGAAACCATTAACAAGACTGATCAAGAAATACACATATACATAGATGTCGTTGTTACGTTTCTACTTAAATTCGTGCCGAATTTCATAGATTAAAAACAGTGTTTATATATTTCCATAAATTAAGTAGAATTCCGTAGCGTAAATAAAAAAAAATATTTACGTTACGGATTACAAAGACATTGCTTTACGAATAAAATGTATGTTTAAAAACATTTAATTGGATTATAAAGATACAGTTTTATGAAAAATCTACATAATTTTGATTTACATTAGGACAAAAGCACCACGTGTATTCTCTTCTGTCAATTATTATTTTTAATTATCTGTGATGAGTAGGGTTGATAATTGTGTCATCAGCTAGAAACAAAGAACAAAGGACAGCAGCGGTAAAATAATGTAAAATAAAATAAATACTTTGTGGTTTTATCGTCTTTTAGTAAGGTATATATTGTTACGAGCTGGGGTCAGTAAATTAAACGGCGGTCTACCAAAACACTGAACTTTTATTAATTATTACACTAACTTCACTAACTCCACTGAAAGCACTGAAAGTCGCTTCTTAGTTCTCCAATATCACTTAGATGTTTTCGCACTGTATCGCAAAACAATAATGCTTCCCGGCGGCCGGACACAGCCTTATATAGTCCCCTAAGATACTTGCCACTCTTGCCAGAACATTCGCGGACACACTCGAATGTGTAGTCCAATACGTCGCGCGTTCGAGACGTTTCGAGTATAACTGTCTCGATACTCGAATATTCTCGATACACAATACTCGAATATTCCCGTACTATCTTTCTCGAATATTCTGTGTTTGTCTATCTCTTTCTAATGATGTTTTCTCATTCTAATACTTCTCGAATGTTCTAACTATCTCTGTCTCTTTCTACTATTGCTATCTCTTTCACTCCTATTGAAATTTATGTCCTTTTACTGAAGTAGGCTTAATGGCTCATAAGGGGTCCTGAAAACGCCTGAAACGGGTTTTCAGGTTATTGCGGCATTGGATAGAGGGTAGCCTGAAACGTACTGAAAACATGTTTCAGGCGCCTGAAAACTACTGTAACTTGGGTGTAATTTAGATTTTTTAGTATGTGAAAGAGCTACTTCTGAAACGGCCTGAAACGACGTTTCAGCCTGCTGAAAACGTTTCTAAGTCACAGAAAATCACGTTTGAAGTTTTACTAAGCCACCGGCGTAACACTACCCCTCCTAAGACATGCTCGTCCCGAGCATCATTATTTCCGTGGTATTTCGCCAGTCGGTCAACGTGAACAATCTTACAGGGACTACGTGCATTCCGCTGTATCCGGTACGTGACGTCGTTGATCCTCTTCAAAACTCGATAGGGTCCTTCCCATTTGGCTTGAAGCTTCGGAGATTTCCCTTTACTGCGGACTGGATTATGTAGCCACACCAACGAACCCTCTTCAAAGCCCTTGTTGTTTACATTTCGGTTGTAGCGGGTTTTCATCTTCTCAGACATCTGTTGGCTTGATTGTCTGACTTGCTCGTGTACGTCGTTCAACTTGTTGCGCAAATCATTCGCGTACTCGGTTATATTCCGCGGGGCGTCAGGTGGAATTCCAGTAAGTAGATCCGCAGGCAACCGTAGTTCTCTACCAAAGTTTGCAAATGCTGGTGTCACCGAAGTACTTTCATGGACTGCGCTTCGATATGACATCAGGAATGGTTGGATGTGCTTGTCCCAATCCTTTTGCCTGTTTGACACAACCTTTGCAAGATACCTCTCCAATGTTTGGTTAAATCGTTCCACCATTCCATCAGATTGCGGATGGTAAGAAGTGGTCCTCGTTTTATGGGTACCCATAACTCGACACATCTCTTGAAATATTTGAGACTCAAAATTTCTTCCCTGATCACTATGAATTTCAAGGGTACTCCAAAACGGCAGAAGACTTCATGGACTAATTTATCCGCAACTGTTGAAGCCTCTTGGTTAGGAATAGCGAAGACTTCCGGCCACTTAGTGAAATAATCCATCACAACCATGAAGTACTTGTTTCCGCATTCACTTTCCGGAAATGGTCCCGCAACGTCTATGGCAATCCTTTCCCATGGTGCACCAACGTTATACAGTTTCAATGCACCTCTGCTGCGTGTATGAGGTCCTTTACTGCAGCACAACTTGTACACTTGCGGCACCAATCTTCAACATCGTCACGGCAATTTATCCAGTAAAATCGTTCTCTTATTTTCAACAGAGTTCTCGTCACTCCCATATGACCTCCCGAACATCCGTTATGGTACAGCTGTAGAACATCCGGTATCTTGGCTTTGGGTACAACCATTTGTAGATGACAACGGTCTCTTCGAGCGTTTTCCCATTTGCGGCACAAGACTTCATCTTGGATAACCAGGCTGTCCCATTGAGCCAATAGCTCTTCGTGATGGAACTCATCGACGCAATATCACTCCAGGCAGGTTTAGGAGTACCGGCTTTGATCCATTCGAGAATCGGTTTGATGTCAACATCATACTGCTGAGCGTGCTGAAAGGTTTCTTTCCATTCATTGCTAAGATCCGTGTTTAGCATTCTCACAGGTAGGTCTGCTTTTGCCTCTTGTTTTACGCAGTGCTTGCAGTCTTCAGAGCAAGGTCTTCTTGACAAAGCATCTGCATTACCATGAGATCTTCCAGAATTGTAAGGGAGACTAACCGGCACAATAATTTCTGATTTGGGGGTAGAGCGGTTTTCTTTAAGCTATACACTTTCCCCGGTGTGGCTCCTTCCATGAACAATTCTTCTCGTCCACAACTCATAATTCCTTGCTTGACGTCGATCTCACAACCATTCTTCCTCATAAAGTCTAGTCCGAGAATGCAGTCATCGACAATATCAGCACAATGACGTTGTGCAGGTAACTTGATTACCCAACTTCAACTCCACCTTCTGTTCGCCTCGGACGGGTATGTGCTGACCGGTGGCGGTTACTAAATTTAATCGCTCCAGGCTGTTGTTTCTGAAGTCCCTCAGAGACCGATTCGCAAGTTGGGAACACAACCGTGCGAGAAGCGCCGGTATCGATTGTCAGCTTACATGACCTTCCGTTAACCTTGCCATTGATGATCAGGCTGTTCCATCGTGGGCTTGTGAGATCGAAATCCTTGGGGCTCTGCGAACACCAGCCAGCACTCGCCCCGCAGTCCTGGCGTTTACTCGTTTTCCCTGCTGTTGTTGGACAGCGCTATTAGCTGCCCTGTTCTCCTGAGGCCCATCTTCATCAATCCCTGAGCTACGCTTAGGACAACTTGATCGGAGGTGTCCCTTTTCGCCACAAGTGTAGCATCTAGGGCTGTATCCTTGAAGCGGTCACGCACAGGTGTTGCAACTACCTCCCTGACACGGTGAGACCGATGGTCTTGTCTCACAGCTTCCACTTCTAGAGCATGGGCCAGGGCGTCTTTAAGAGTTTCGTGGTGCCCGAGTCTCACAGCAGCTCTCACTTCGAGGTCCCGAATGCCGTCGACAAAAGCCTGTACAAGGTTGCCCACAATTAACGTCGGTGCGGACTGGTACGCTTTACGTACCAGTTTTTCTACCTCTAGGGCCCATTGTTGCAGGTTTTCACCAACACGCTGAACCCGATCTTTTAGCTGGGCCCGAAACACATGTTCAAGGTGTGCATCGCCGTATCTTGCCTCAAGCGCTTCCAATAGTTCCTCGTAGCTCACCTTCTTGTCAAGAGCTTCGAGGACTGTCAAGGCTTGATCTCGGAGGCCTAGCTTGAGTGCGGTCATGGCCTGGGCTTTAGTCCACCCATTTGCCTCCATTACAGCCTCAAACTGTATTTTATAGGCTGACCACGAGGAACTCCCATCAAAAGGTGGCACTTTGAATCCTCGCACCAAAGGAGCGGCACTGACGATAGTGGCTGTCCCATCTCCGACCTTCAGATTACCCAAGCCTTCTTGACATCGGCAATCTCAGATTCAGCTTCGGTGAGACGGTTCTCGTGTTGCAGAACCTTATCTTCAATCACTTTGACCTTATTGCCGAAAGTCGCTTGGAGATCTTTGATCAGGACCATTTGTTCATCTTGGCCGAGCTGCAGTTGTTCCCTCAAAAGGCGAGTCTGCTCCTCCTGGCGGCGGGCCTGCTCCTCCTTATCGCGCTGCAACTGCTCTTCCAGACGGCGTGCCTGCTCCTCCTGACGGCGGGCCTGCTCCTCCTTATCACGCTGCAACTGCTCTACCAGACAGCGTGCTTGCTCCTCCTGACGGGGCCTGCTCCTCCTTATCACGCTGCAACTGCTCTTCCAGACGACGTGCTTGCTCCTCCTGACGGCGGGCCTGCTCCTGCATCATCGCCATGAAAGCCGCCCAATCTGGTGCGGCAGCCGACGTTGAGGGACTGGTTTCCATAACTGACTGCTGGTCCTCGTCAGTTGGCGGCTGAGTAGCTCCGAAGCGTCTCTGGTCGGCTTCCTGTTGTCGCTGGCTTCTTGTCCGGATTCTTCCTTCCGTGTCTTCCTTTGGTAGAACCGGCGTACTGATCCCACTTCTGACACCAAATGTTACGAGCTGGGGTCAGTAAATTAAACGGCGGTCTACCAAAACACTGAACTTTTATTAATTATTACACTAACTTCACTAACTCCACTGAAAGCACTGAAAGTCGCTTCTTAGTTCTCCAATATCACTTAGATGTTTTCGCACTGTATCGCAAAACAATAATGCTTCCCGGCGGCCGGACACAGCCTTATATAGTCCCCTAAGATACTTGCCACTCTTGCCAGAACATTCGCGGACACACTCGAATGTGTAGTCCAATACGTCGCGCGTTCGAGACGTTTCGAGTATAACTGTCTCGATACTCGAATATTCTCGATACACAATACTCGAATATTCCCGTACTATCTTTCTCGAACATTCTGTGTGTTTGTATCTCTTTCTAATGATGTTTTCTCATTCTAATACTTCTCGAATGTTCTAACTATCTCTGTCTCTTTCTACTATTGCTATCTCTTTCACTCCTATTGAAATTTATGTCCTTTTACTGAAGTAGGCTTAATGGCTCATAAGGGGTCCTGAAAAACGAAACGGGTTTTCAGGTTATTGCGGCATTGGATAGAGGGTAGCCTGAAACGTACTGAAAACATGTTTCAGGCGCCTGAAAACTACTGTAACTTGGGTGTAATTTAGATTTTTTAGTATGTGAAAGAGCTACTTCTGAAACGGCCTGAAACGACGTTTCAGCCTGCTGAAAACGTTTCTAAGTCACAGAAAATCACGTTTGAAGTTTTACTAAGCCACCGGCGTAACAATATTATTATGTTTGAGGTAATTTTCTTATTAATATATAAGAAATGTTATTGGCCTCGTATGTAAAATGCAAGGACAACTATGCAAAAGTAAACACGAAATTAACACAGCAAGTACAAAATGACTATAGCTACCTATATACGAATAGTTTTAAACATTTTATTATAATAAATATACTCAAATACTAACGTGTAGTAAATATGCCAGTATTTCGCGTAAACACACACTAATAAATATGAATAATTTTCAATTCAAATATTAGCGCTCGATTATTTTGACGAGTGCGCTAGGCCAGAGTCGGAACTCTTAAAATCGAAATAAACCGTCTGTATCGCCACACGTCTTGCTCTAACATTACTATGTGTAAATGAGTTAGAACAGGATGTGATGCGACAATGAAATGTCAAATTTTTGTGTACAACACAGAATCTGTACTCTGAACACAAAAACTATTATACAGAATGACCGGAAGGTTAACATCGAACAAAATCAATTAGGTATGTAATTGTTTTTATTAATCCGAATCATCCATCTCATCGAACAAAAATGTAAAAGAATAATTCAAGTATTTAGTTTTGCAATGAAACCATCATAACTAGTAGTTTTATGCATATAATAATCAGATTCGTGAAATACTCTAAAAAAAAAATCAATTTTTAATTAAAAATCTAAATAGATGACTTTATGGTTCATCAAATCCAGACGGCAAATCAAATGGAGTTATTAGTTCGCCAGAGGACACCGGGCCACAAGGTAACCCTGAAAGAATGTTGGAAAGCAGTACCTATTCAGTTTGTCTGGATTTTCAACTGCCCACGTGCGTTATGAATTTTGAAAGTTCGCATTGCTCATATTTTGTCTCAAAAAACCAGGATCTCTGCTCTTTTTGTAGCATAGTTGGTAAAATGAACCGAGAAATTGAACGAGAAATTTAATTAACTATAATTATTTAATATAATTCTTTAGATTATAATATAAATCGGTCTTTTTAATAGTTTTACAAAGATACACTGTCACATTAGGTCTTACTTTGTAAGGATAGTGTAAGGAGATATATAAATAATACTTTAGCCATACATACAAGTGGGTGATTCGTATACCCCACGTCAAGGGGAACCGAATTGTTCTATTCACGTCAATCTTCCGGCCACCTGTATACATCACACGTTCAATTTTAAGATTACAGACCCTAAACTTGACACAATAGCGTCACAATTATAACATGACGCATCATTATGCACCTAATAGGTAGTAAAACATTTATTTATGATTTAGGCACAATTCGTCTACAATATCTTATCTATATATAGACGCCTTAGAATATAAGTTTACAATTTTATTACAGCCCCGATTTTGTTCCTTAATATGAATAATGGATTATCTAATTTAATGATAATTTAAGTTTGTTGAGGAATCACATTAAATGATTTAATGAATTGAATGATATTATGGATATGGTGTAGAATTATTTTTGTTTCAAGAAAACCCGGTTTTCAATATATAAAACCAGTTTTTATTTATTTATTTATTTGTTTTACACCCCATGTAAATCCTTACTTAATACAAGTCGTATTACTATTAAAAATGATGTAGTTATTTGTACTATGTGCTGAACAAATTGACTCATGGGTTACGAGACTATTTCAATAGCGCTTTCAATAAATATAGCACATGCATAAAAGAGGTGCAATATATTTTTACAACAATGCACCCGCCATTATAATCAAGCGGTTACAATTACATCTAGATATACTTATTTATAATAATTATTAAAATCTCACTATATTTCTGGCCACCGTGAGGCAAACCGATATTATATAATTACATCTAAATATATGGCACAAAATAGACACTCCAATACTGTACGGTAAGGTAACTTTTTGTATCAGCTCACATTTCTATCAAGGGAGTTAAAATTCACTGTGGAGGCTTCAATGAGTCTTGAGCAACACGATAAAGGTACGATTAGCGGAAATACACAGTAGCGAGGCGACATTTGTGTTGAATGTGATTTGATTTAACTCAGACATGGTCGTAGAGTTATAGAACAGCAAAAACTATGGTAATAAAAAAGTCGAGACCAGATTGATGACATTCGAAAAGTACATAATACTAATCTGCCGTCCTCTTAACTAAAAGGACGCTAAGCCGAAAACAATATTCAAGAGAAAACTGCAAAAAACGCAGGGAATGTCATTACTTCAATGGTGTGATGGTTAGAGCCGTGGTGCAAAAATAACACCATGCAACATATATGGTGGTGATTTGTATTAGGTATGCTTAGTAAACAAGAGAAAACAAAGATATATTTAGATATCACGTTCCAAATGAAAAATAACGGTAATATTCGTAACGTAAAATTATAATCTTACTTAATTTACTTTCTGCTACACTTAGTTGAGTGAAATTATAAATTTATATCTTTGATGTGTACAAAAGTTATCAAAACCTTTATGTTATTCATATCTACAAAATGCCGCGAGTTAATTCTCTTAACTTATTTTGTTGTTTGTGGTCAATTTACACCTAAAAGTGAAAAAAGCCAATTTCGCCTCTGCTTGAGAAGTGTTATGGAGCTTATTTTAAAATTGCCATTAAAAATCAAGACGAATCATGGGTACCGGAAGTGTGTTGCTTAAATTATTATAAATATTTGGCAAGGGTAATATTAAACAGGCGTGAACAAAAAATTACGTAGATGACTGTTACATCTGTTTAACAACTGTGAAAGGGTTTTCTAAAAAGATTCGATGTAGTATGCTACTGTGTTATCAATGTCAATGCCGTTACCACATTCTCCAGATATTCCAGTACCGAAAAGTTTTGTAGATCTTCAAGCTTATCCAGTTCTATTGAAAAAGAAGACTAAGCAGGCCTTTCCAATAGCGGAGAGGTATTTATAGATGAAAAAAATATAGAACCACAGCCACATATAGAATTGATTAGTCAATTCGAACTAAATGGTTATTTAGTTAGTCATTTAGTTAAGTTGGCAAAACATAATTACATACTGTGAACCCAGTGAAACAACTTTTAGTGATGAAGAAATCTAGAATATAAATTAATACATCAAGCAGTTAAGTTAGTTTAACGTATTTTTAGCGTAGAAGTGTAGGTTAGTCGCTTTTAAGGCGGGGAATCATTGAAATTTTAAAAACTTAACGGTTAAAAAAGTTCCTGTAACTCACGAATTATTTAATATTATAAAATGATTCTTAGACGAAATGAAAGAAAATCTTCTGCTCATTCAAGTTCAATTAATCAAATTTGACCACTTGAGGGTTAACGTTCTTTTAGTTAAATGACGGCAGATTTTTTTATATATCGCGATATCAAAAAGGCAAGGAGGAATATTACGTTAAAATTTAAAAAGATTAAAATATATATATATATATATATGTATTCTAGAACGGTAGAGTTGGTCACTAAAATACACCTAGTGACAACAGCACTGCGCGCGCGCCATCGCGCGTCAATCGTACTCGATTACCCAACATTGCGGTGCAGTGTCACACAGCGTATTCTATTGTAATGAAGACTGTCTAATGTTTCACAATGGGGACGTATATGAGTTGTAGTGTAAAATACGTTAAAGTGTCGCGTCGCTTCAATGCCATGCAATTCCAGTTAATGCGGTCCTTTCTTTAAGGTTGTGTTTGGATTATTTCAAAAGCTTATTTTGTTTAGCATAGATTCTATTGGTACATATTTCAATTTTGGCTCCTGATGAAAAGTTAATCCTATCTTCTAATTTAAGGTTACTCGTTTTGTTGTATTTCGATAATGTTACCGCCGGCAGCGTCAAACGTATCTATTTTGTGCGTTAGACCATAAAATAGTCGTAAATCCATAACGTTATACAAATTGCACTATATTTTGACGCGAACACGTCTCAGACAACTGAACGTTGAAAGTACATGGCACAGTTAATATGGCAGTTAGGCGAACGGCGATAGACTCCAAATTTTCGATTGTATTATTCTCCTTGACGAGCTGAACACGTATATACAATTTTTAGGAAAAGTTAACGACAAAAATCGCCGCTAGGGGGCTCTGAAAAATCATAAACGACGATTTTTCATTTTAAACTATCTTTCTGACAAAAAAACAATAAAATCAATATTTTTATTATGATGGTTTACAAGTACATTCTTGAGCTGCTTTTTTGTTATAAGTTAAAAGTTTTTAGCGCTTTTGGTGCTTTCTGATAGTTTAAAATGAAAAGTCATCGTTGGTTTATGATTTATCAGAGCCCCCTAGCGGCGATTTTTGTCGTTAACTATGTCTAAAACTTGTATATTCGTTATCAGCTCGTCAAGGAGAACAATGCTATCGAAAATTTGGAGTCGAACGCCGCTCGCCAAACTGCCACATTACCATGTACTTTGGCTAGATTGTGTAATGGTATTATTAACATTACGTATTAAGGAATCCTGTAATAAAGCCCTTTGCGCAAAAAAAAAAAAATGGTCACTCACGCAGTTTTCATACGAACAATAAACTGTAGTGTTAAATAAAATTGTAAGAACATTTATGCGAGGTTCTTTACGACATCGGTTATTTATATTTGAAACAAATTTAAAATCTGTCTTAATCCTGTATTAAATGAAATTTAAATATGTTTTTTAAAGAGATTAAACGTTCTTTTTAAACTGTGTAGAAATGAGGATTTTTCTGTACTTGTTGGGTGAGCTTGTTTAAAACACGATCATGCTAGCTATTATTATACGTTTAATTATGAGTCTGAAAAGAGATAATGTTTGTATGAAAAAAGACGAGCGCCAGCATTATAATGTTTGTTGAGTATCCATATGAGAGGAGGCGTAGAGCACTGATACGGAGACACAGTATACTTGAAGGCGTGATATGTTAAATTTGTACTAAATTTTCATAATGTTATTAACTCCGTATATCTCTGAGAATTCTTCTTATCGCGTCTGGACACAATAACATCTATTCAAAGAAGAAAAAATACCTTCCAATGATAAAAGATTGTTGCTCATGAAATTATATTATAACTCCTGTTTTTTCGTAATTATTTTTCCACATAAACTTTCTGATAGCTTTTCTTTTATCTTGAAACGTATGTTATTATTTAGTTTAATGTCTATTAACATGTGTGTAAAATATTGCGTTTTTAGTGATTAAATAAATAAAACTTTAGTATGGAAAAAGTAACATATTAAAATTTTGAGACTAAACGGCAATTTCATAAACACAAACCTGCTAGCTAGACTATATTACCAGATCAGAGAAGTTACGAAATGTATAAACTAAGTCTCTTCTCATAATTTTAATATAATTAGTATTAACAAATATTATTAGAGCCTTAGAAGCAAAAGTAGTTAGTTTGTTTTTCTTGCAAAATATTTTTCACAGGACTACGGCAACTAGTAAATTCTAAACTATATATGTCAAATACATATATTGATATAGAATATATATCCATCGTGGATCAAATATAATGTGTCCACACGACATAAGTTTCGCGGCCTCTAGTCTCCTCCCATTATAATAAATTCTTTTCTCTTAGAGCTATTAGTTACTATTGTTATTTTTGTGAGCCACAAGAAAGTTGGATGAAATGAGAGTAACATAAAATAGTTCATCGGATTTTACCTTTAAATATATTTTGCAAAGATAAACTGTGAACGCTATATATGTATACAAAAATAAAAACTTTGTACTAATGTTGCTATTTTATAGCAAACACACTAGGATTTATGTTTGATTATCAACATTGGTACTGCCCTGTTGCGGAGAAAATTAAAATTGTTCGCTTCATATAAAAACATTTAAATGGTTTTCATATGCATTGCTGATCTATCATTCTATTTACATCATATTAAAATTGGCTATTAAAAATGTTTGTTATTGTATATTGTCGGTTGATGGTGTTTCTTCGTAGTTCTTTCCAAAATCTACATTTTCATTTTCTACCTCGCCTTCATTCATTTTCACACTATCTTCTTTTTTCTCATCTCTCTCCGCATCGTAGTCATCTTGTATATCCTCGACATCATCCAAGCTTGCCTGCCCTGCTTTGATATCAGCATCAGCGAGACTGGTTTCAGTATCAAGGAATATCATCTTTGGACTCTTTATTCTTTCACCGTTGTCTTCGATAATTTCGTCAATTATTTCTAAACGCGATTTTGAGAAAAACCTATGTAACGATTCTATCTTATCAAGTGCTCTATCAGTTCTCTCTGAGCTGGACGAAAGCGTCGTATCTTCAGTCATGCAAGCCGAGTCAATCCTTTTAGATAAGTCTGATATTGAATCAGATATTTCCGTAGTTGACGTCGATTTATCTATTTTCACGACCTTAGGCTTTATAATCATACTAGGCGGCAGGTCGGGTATATTTCTTAAATCTATGAGGCTTATTGAAGACCTTTTCAAGCTGCTAGTTATTTCAAACTCTCTACTGTCGCTGTCAGAGGAATCATCATCAAATTGTTTCTGGATTTTCCTCTCTATATAGTCCAGTAATTCTTCAGCACATTGTCTCGCTTGCGTCATTCTTTCATCACTCGACAGCTTTCGTTCTAATCCTCTAGAAGATGGCTCATCTTCCTCTATTATATCTGACAGCTCGACGCTGAATGGTAAATACTGAACGTACTGTAGTATCGGAGGTTTAGTGTAGGCATTGAAGTTCTCAATATCCTCCTGATCAGACATTGTGTCATCATCGTTAAAAATATTTCTAATCTTACACACTTTGCCTAAGGCTTCAATAAATATATCTTCAAGATCAACTTTTACGTGGCTCAAGTCCACTACAGTTTCAGAGATTCTTCTACTCGTTGACTTATCAGAGCGATCATCGCCTCTTTCTATCACAGTATCCTGGGTGTGTGTCAGAGTAGAATCGGATTTAGTTTTATTCATTTCACTAAAAGTTTCTAATTTGCTTATTGTCACATCTGATTTAGATTTCTCAGAAAGCGAAGGTGTTATAGATATAGATTTGTTATTGAAAATTTTGTCTTTGCTGGTGTAAGTATCCATGTATTTGAGAAGCATTTCAACGAGAGTTTCATTACTATCTTCATCAGGGGTTTCATCTATATACGAAAGACCTTTCACATTTATATTTGTCGCAGACAAACTTATTCCTTTGTTCAAGTCAGGCGCAGTCTTAATTTCAATAATAGGCTTGTTAATCCATTTATTCTCTTCTGGTCCAAAAAGGAATTCCATTAACGTAATTTTTGTATCTTCTTTACTAACTCGTTCGTCATCCTTTTCCATACAGCCAGTTGAAGCTAAGAACTCTATCAAAGTCTCCATTTTCTGCTCCAACTCTGTATTGACTTTTGTCGGAACATATATATCTAATTTATTATCCGTAGGTGATACTTCCGCCTTGAAGCAACTACCACCGCTGCCTTTCCTCTCATCTTTTTGGCTCTTCACTATGGTGAAAAAGAAATCTATTAGATTCGCTATTCGCTTATCGTTGCCCTCTTCTTCGTCGGAGCTAGTTAGGTCAGACTCTTCTTTGACGAGGGGACATCTTTTGGGGGCTTCGTCGAATCTTCTTAGTACTGTTTCGTGAACGACCTGCAAAAGGTCTCTAGCTAGACGCACTGGGGATTTGGAATCGGTATGGATGGGTTCGTAGGCCGTAGCGGCGGGAGCGGAGCGTCGTCTGTCCTTATCAATTCTAATGAAGTCCCATAGAGAGCCCAGTTCAGATGAGAGGGATGCTCGATGGTTCGCCAGTCGGTTGCCCAGTCGGCGGAACACCTGCAGGTATATTGATTTCAGATTTATTAAGCTGCATAGTTTTAGCTCGAAAATATAACAAAACATAAATCTTTATTACACACCAAAAACATAAACATTGAAAAAAATACAACAAATAACAAATCTACATCTACATCTTAAAGGATCTTAAAGGGTATGAAAGGAAATTTGAACCTTCGAAACGAAAGACCTTCAAAACCAAACTATAAAAACACAACGCTAATTGTTTTTAAACTGTGACGCTTTGAATTTCAAATTCGAATATCAGATCGCGTTCGTGTAAATAATTTGTTGTAAGCCAAGTGTGAGTAGTTAGGTATAACGTACATAGGGAATATGTAGTAGTAGGTATTGTATATATATATATAATGACAGATAACCAAGGTGGGTTGATATAGACACAACCGAGTGAGGGTAGTTAGAACTGTGTTTTTAACATGGAGTGAAGACGAAAACACCGTTTTTACCGTGGGAGAGCCACACTTAGGCCCGAATTGGGCCGGCTCGACCGGAGTGATACCACGGCCTCACAGAAAACCGACGTAAAATAGCACTTGCGCTGTGTTTCACCGAGTGAGGGTACCGGAGGCCCCCCCTTCCCCCCTTGTTCCCTTTCAAAAGGCCGGCAACGCATCTGTGACTCCTCTGGTGTCCATGGGCAACGGTTATCGCTTACCATCAGGTGATCCGTACCATAAAAAAAAAACGCATCAGTCTAGTAACCGGAGTCACCTAACCGAAACGTAGAGGTAACAAAAATGAATTATTTACGCAATCATATCCTGATATTCGAATACAGTTATTATTCCGCTGTACCTGCAACACTCAGGAGCGCCAAGCACGCAGTTTGCGCAGCGACACACGCTTGAAGCGGGCCACCTGCGCCGCTAGCGCCTCGGCACCCAGAGAGCCGCCGCCCTCGCCCTCTGAGTGCACCTACAGACCAGTAGACGTATTTTTGAATCATTAGACGTGAATTTGGAATTCGAATACGAATACAAATCGTCCGCGAAATTATTTTCTACTGCTTACAATTTTATAGATTTTTCAATCACTCGAATTGAGTTTTTTTTTATGCTAGGCCCGGCAGATGACTTCCTCCCGCCGGATGTTAAGCGGTGAAAGAGGCCTAAATGAGATGACAGATAGGATAGTGACTTTACTCCACTCTCCTACCTGCCCTATCCCTGCCGGCCCAAAAGATGCTTTTTCACGCCTCTTTTGAAGGAACCCATGTTGTAGGATGTACGAAACACATACGCAGGCAGAGAATTCCAAGTGCGGGAAGTACGACAAAAGAAGGAATCGTGGAATTTCTTGGTGCGGTGTTGAATGGGGGATATAGTGTACGGATGGCTCCGAAGACCCTTACGTGTGTTTCTATAAAGGAAAGGAGAGAGAGGGATAAGGCTAAAGAGTTCTTCAGAGCGTTCCCCATTAAACATCCGATAGAAGGCGCTAAGAGAGGCGATATCACGACGAAGGCTCGAGGGTGTTGGTTGCCTCTACATCGTTGATTATGCGGTTGTCATTGGAGTGTTGTCATTAAAAACAAATTCTTAATTAGATTCCGTTTCACGCAGAAAATTCAAAATCACAAAAAATTAAAATATATGTATTCAAACAATATTTATTATTATGTACCTATTTACAAGCTTTACATTAACCAGTGTTAGAGAATTTTCCATTGCCCGGCCCCTCTACTCAGTGACGTCACAACCGGTGGCGCAATCGCAAGCCCCGCCAGACAACAGCTCGCCTCGACCGCCACTCTTTGCTACGGGTTCGTGCGCAACGGACGTGCGATTAGTGTCCTATAGATAATTAACCATTCCGTGTTCTAATTGATTTCAGTTCGGTAAATCGTATATAGGTTGTTTCGGTTGTTATTTTCTTAAAAATTACCCTTACTTTTAAATTGTTAAGATCAGAAGTGGGATAGGATCTGCGTGATTCTATCTGGTTTTTGGTGTTGGTTGAATTTTATTGCAGAAATGGTGGATAGTGAAAGACGTGAGACTACTCGTAGCAGGAGTCGCAAGCCACGTCACGTTTCGCGCCGTAACCGCACCCCGATCCTCGACAGTCGGCTGCGGCGCGAGATGGACGCGATGCTCGCCCGCCTCAGAGTATTGGAGGCTCGGACTTTGACCCCAGTTTACATAATATCGAGACTTGGTGTGAGGAGGTAGATCGCGCAAAGCAATTAAACAATTGGAGCGATCATGAGTGTCTATCTCGTATAGGTAACTATTTAAGGGGCGATGCACGTACGTGGTTGAACGAGTGGGTGACGAGCGAACGCACTTGGACCAACTTTAAAAAGGAGTTTAAGCCTTTGTGTCCCAGACTCCGGATATCGCTAACATTTTGTTCGAAGTAATGAGTACAACTCTGACAATTACCCTACTTATGCCGATTATGCTCGTCGCTCACTGCTGCGATTGCGTATAGTGCGGGGTCTTTCTGATTAATTGATTTCAGCGATAGTAATACGTGGTGTAACAGACCCCCAAATACGGGCGTCAGCTACAAACGCTAAGCTTTTGCCCAATGACTTGGTCGAGTTTTTCTCTGTTTACGTAAAACCGAACGCAAATAAAAGTGTACTGCGTACTAATGCTCACCTAACTCATTATTCGAAGAGTAAGTCGATTTCTAATTTTACTCCGAGAAAAGGTAAGTTTGAGGACGGCAAGTGTTTTACGTGTGGGTTATCGGGGCATAGGCAAGCTAATTGTACTAAGAGAGTAGCGAATGAAACTACCGCCAATACTAGTGCCAGTTCAAATTCCAAACCTGTCTTTGTGCCGACTAAGTCTGAACCTTGTTCTTTTTGCAAAAAGATTGGTCACAAAGTTGACACATGTTTTGCTAAACAAAAATCTCTGATCTGATCTGAGGTCCATAATAAAAATAACGTGAATTTTTTGTCGCGAAAATGAATCTACCCTCAGTAGTGATGGAGTTGTAGCCGTTATACAGGGGGTACCTGTTGATGTTTTAATCGATAGTGGCTCGACCATATCGCTTATTTCGTCTGATTTACTTAGGCATTTCAATTGTGTACGTAAACCTGCTTTCCGCGTACTTAAGGGCTTGGGTAGTCAGGAACTTGAAAGCATACGTGACGCTATCAATTGAATTGTGGGCTTTTCGATTAATTTAAAAAGGTGTGCTTTTCTGTGTACGAAAATTGAATACCTTGGCAGAAGCATTAGCGAAGGTCAGGTTAGACCGAGCCATGCTAAAGTAAAGGCCCTAACTGATGCACCGTTTGATACCCCTCATATGGACGTTTTGGGTCCATTGCCGGAATCGAATGGCTACCGCCATGTTCTTATAGTTGTTGACGCAAACGGCCGCAGAACATATGATTCAGAGGCGCGGCGGCGTGCGGCACTGGCGCTTCGTGCTGGCGCAACAACGTGGCCGCGCAGCGCGACCAGCTGCTGCACGCGCTGGCCTGCGCCGGCGACATTGTGGCTATTGTTTAGCCCCCACATTGTGGCTATTGTGTCGCCGCGACATTGTGGCTATTGTTTAGCCCCGACATTGTGGCTATTGTGTCGCCGCGACATTGTGGCTATTGTTTAGCCCCGACATTGTGGCTATTGTTTCGCCCCGACATTGTGGCCATAGTTTAGCCCCGACATTGTGGCTATTGTTTAGCCCCGACATTGTGGCTATTGTTTCGCCCCGACATTGTGGCATAGTTTAGCCCCGACATTGTGGCTATTATTTAGCCCCGACATTGTGGCTATTGTTTCGCCCCGACATTGTGGCCATAGTTTAGCCCCGACATTGTGGCTATTGTTTAGCCCGACATTGTGGCTATTGTTTCGCCCCGACATTGTGGCCATAGTTTAGCCCCGACATTGTGGCTATTATTTAGCCCCGACATTGTGGCTATTGTTTCGCCCCGACATTGTGGCCATAGTTTAGCCCCGACATTGTGGCTATTGTTTAGCCCCGACATTGTGGCTATTGTTTCGCCCCGACATTGTGGCCATAGTTTAGCCCCGACATTGTGGCTATTGTTTAGCCCCGACATTGTGGCTATTGTTTCGCCCCGACATTGTGGCTATTGTTTTGCCCCGACATTGTGGCTATTGTTTCGCCCCGACATCGTGGCTATTGTTTTGCCCCGACATTGTGGCGAACCCCGCGCACGCGCCTCGATAATGCGGCTTGTTCTACGCTCCGATACGCTTGGGATCTGGTTAGAGTGGATGGGCTACAAAGTAACAAAAAAAAAATAAACAATGGAACAAGAAGACCAGGCTGCGGTGAACAGAGATGCCCAGAACGGAGAGAACCTGGCTGACGAGGACGTTCAGCTGTCAGGAGAGGCCGTGTTAGAGAATTTTCCATTGCCCGGCCCCTCTACTCAGTGACGTCACAACCGGTGGCGCAATCGCAAGCCCCGCCAGACAACAGCTCGCCTCGACCGCCACTCTTTGCTACGGGTTCGTGCGCAACGGACGTGCGATTGGTGTCCTATAGATAATTAACCATTCCGTGTTCTAATTGATTTCAGTTCGGTAAATCGTATATAGGTTGTTTCGGTTGTTATTTTCTTAAAAATTACCCTTACTTTTAATTGTTAAGACCAGAGTAAATTTATCACTGTCAACGTCACTTCAGCGTTGGATATTCTACTAGTAGAAATCAAAAACTAGTGGGTTGAACCACTCGGTGCATAACGCACGAAATGAAAGTTCAGAAATAGTGAATTCGGTAATTTGTATACGAATCTCACGATTTCGAATGCGAATTGGTTTTCTATTGTTTCAAAAATTCGTCTCCAAGTTGTTTGGTTGCATTGTGTATTTCCGTATACCGCAGCGATTATTCGCAGATCACTATAGTATATCGCTGAATCAAGCTAAAAATACGCGGTCTTGTTCTTGGTTTTGATCTTGCAAAAATGCAAGAACAAGACCAAGACTGAATTTGGGCAACACTAGTGTCAAGAGTTGCCTTTATATAAACTTAAAGATCATATCAAAAATACGCTCATGAGAGTCATGAGTAAAGGTTGTTATAAAGTCAGACAAGTTACTAGGGACAAGTCACATTAATCAATATCTGATAACAATATAATTTATTTATAATTCTGTATTTATTTTTTACTTATAACGTGAATGTAAGTATATAGATAAGTGTTTTATTAGTCTTGAATTACGCATTTTCATACAATGATTAAAATAGACCTTCAGGATTTTTCGCTTGTTATTCTAGTGAAGGTACTGATCAAGACGAACATTTCTAAATCCTTTTCTATTTCTTCGTTCGTATGAACGTATAGGGTTTTGTGTTCTTTTAAGCTTAATTTTTTTGACATAACTAGAGCTTATAAATCCCTATGTTAAATAAAGATTATTTTGATTTTGTCAGTTAATTAATGTTAACACTTCCAACACAAAATAAATAGTGTACTGTCCTCACGACTGGTAATTGTAGACCAAACACGCGTAAACGACTGTTTAACAGAAAATTTTAGACCGCACCCTTGAATGTGGCAATTCTGTCACAGTCATAAGATAATACTAATATTTCAAAACAATATTAACTGATATTTAAAAGGGATTTTGATAATGTCAAACGATGAAATACGAATGAATTACTAGATACGAATGAATCATTAGTATAATAATTCTTAAAAACTGCCTTTTTTCAATTTATATTATAGAATGGGATGTATTAGGTGAAAATGGATCAAATATTAATTATACTAATAAGAGCAAAGTTTGGGAAATATTCAAGTAAAAATATTAATGTTAAATATCCATCATGGTCGTGGTTACAGACGTCGATTCACTTATCAAAGGAGATATTTTTTTTAGGCCCACTAAAAAACGGCAACGTTTATTGATATTACTGAACTCTAAAATATCAATTTATTATTAAAAGCAATTGCACGATATTATGAGTAAAAATGAAACGGGAATAATAAAATCAATTAATTAAACTTAGTAATGACTTTTGACATTTGAGGTAAAGGAACTAACGTTTTTTAAATCAACATGAAAGATGATTTAATATTTATACAAATAAAATATAAATATAATAATAGATAAAGGATAGTGTATTATTTCTTTTTTATTTTATTTAAAAGTATTGAACTCTCAATAATTATTTTAATACTATTTTAGATTATTTTAACTATTAGTTCGTCAGTCCAGTATCGTCGTGAAACGGAACGCGTCATCATTTTTGACAGCGATAGCGACACTAACATCCAATTGACGTCGGTTTGTTTTCAACCGAATTCTGTGTTTACGTTTCCAACGGCTTGATTTCGTTTTCTTTCCCGTATCCAGTATTTAGAATGCAAAAAAATAATACGATTTCGGGCGTTTGGTAGTGGCCAAAGAAGATTGTATTTTTCAAGAATAAAAAAGTGTTAAATAGCATTTACGTAAAAAGCAATTTGAATACAAATCAAAATAAAGCTACTAACTACTAAGAATTTTTAGGTTATTTAATCTTCATGTTTTAATTGATTTCTCAATATTCCCGTTAGATAAAAACAAGCTAATGTTCCTTATAATATCTAGGGTTAATAAGAAATTATTTAACGTATGTCTCATTAATAAACGTTATATTTTGTAGTGGGCCTATTCTCCATACAAGAAAAAAATATCTCCTTTATTTCGCTTAAACTTTGTCACACGGTTAGACGTACGTACGTACTACATCGCGGTTCTTGTAGGGTTACAGATTTACCGCGAATATCGCAGAAACCAATGTAGCTGAATAAAACCACGTACCATCCGGTGGCCAGTCTGCTTGTAAATCGTTGTAAATAATATTGGTGATGCATTACCTCTCGCGCGGTGGCCCGCTTCTGCATATAGGCTCGCATGTCCCGGTCGGAGTGGCCTTTAGCTCTCCCTATGCCTTTTCCGAGGGGGGCTGTTGATGCTCTTCTGATAAAAATTGTTTTTTATTATTTATAATAAATAGTTGTATGGCACGATACACAATAGTGATATATAATGGCAATAAAATATGTGAGTACATACGCCGCGTATCTTATATGATCTTAATCAATATTTTTATTTGCCACAAATATTTGAATTTGGGCTATTATTAAATATATGTTAAACCAAAAAAAATAATATTCGTACACATCAAATTACTACAAAAATCTAAATAATAAATTTAGATTTCTTTGGTTTACAAATTATACTCAAAAATGGCTTAAACAAAATGCAATGGAATAATAAAAAAAATTATTCGTATATTAAAATGAAAAAATCCTACTACTATTATAAAGGCGAAAGTTTGTAAGTATGGATGTTTGTTACTCTTTCACGTAAAAACTACTGAATGGATTTGAATGAAACTTTACCACAGTATAGCTTATACATCAGAATAACACATAGGCTACAATTTTTGAGGTTTTAGGAACCTGAAGTCCACGCGAACGAAGTCGCGGGCAAAAGCTAGTAAAATTATAATCCTTCAAAATTTCTTCTCTCTGCCTATTCAAATATATGAATATGCTTCTATAATTCACTATTTTTACTTCTTTTACGTAATTTTTTGGGTTTGTTGTCTGTGTTCAATAAACGATAAATTTGCTATAGACTTATTAAATATGTAACTGACGTCTCATACGTCGGAGTCATGGAAGTGATGTGATCTATGTTTACGTACATAGTGCTTCCGTGATCAAATTTTAAGGGTCTACCTAAAATCTAGCGCTTTTGCTGTGTTTTACTGGATTCATTGAGGCTTTTTTAGCCAAACCTTAATATACATGCATTTATTATTTATTTTCTCTGTTTTTATTTTAAATAGGTATGTTATTGTATTTATTGTAATTAAATGGTCAAATAAATATAATAATAATAAACATTTTATTGCACATAAACATAAAATACAAAAAAAAATATTTTTAACAAATATAAGACGACAATTAGGCGGCCTTATTGCTAAAAAGCAATCTGTTCCAGGCAACCTTTAAGAAACTTTACAATAACAACAAATATCTCTTTGCTTATTTATATTCTTGATTACAAGATACAAATTATAGCTCCTTAAAAGGAGACAAAAGACAATTTTGAGTTGGGACTTAAGCGACGACATAGTTATTTACCAGACTCGGGCTCGAAGGACCAATGATTACTGTATAACTGTAGGATTATGTTATAGTTATCTGACTATTGTAGTAGGAAGGTAACAGTATAGTTTTAAGCTGTAATGTTTGTGGTACCTGCTGTGTGTTGGATCACTGTGAACAGTCTGCACTGGTGGCTTCCCGTCTGTGGCAGGGTTGTCGACTCCGAACGCATTGCTCAATGGAAATGGTGAGCCGCCTGTAGTTATAACATACATTAGCTGCGCTCAAAAGATAGTACTATAAATTTTATAAACATTTTAGTCGATAGAAGTTTAGTGCTTAACTCTACTGATATTACAAACATGAAAATTTGTATGGATGCATGTTTGTTACACTTTCACGTAAAAATACTAAATATTTTTTTAAGAAACTTTACAATAATATAGCTTACACGTTAAAATAACACATAGGCTATGTTGACGCCTACATGTACATTCCCAGCAAAAACACAGAAGTGCTACTGCGGAATCAACGTCATCGAGATACATACACATTTTTTTTTGTTAACCCACAATCTTATATATAAAAATGAATCGCATAATGTGTTGGTCAGCGCATAATTCAACAACGCCTGGACCAATTTGGCCAATTCTTTTTTAAAATATTCGTTGAAGTTCAAGGATGGTTTTTAAGGGAAAAATTCGAATAATTATCGGAAATACCCTAAAAACAGCCCTTTTATTTTCCCATGCAAACGTTTTCTAACTAAAACGTACAGTCGAATTGAGCTTTATTGTTATTGTATAAAGTTCATATTGCAAGCACTCACTGTTGTCTAAGCAATGAAGGTGTGTTCCTAACATCAAAGAGTCAATTTGCGCTTTATTAACGCTACATATAGTTGAAATTCAATCATATCTATCAAAACAGTGTGCGTGCGTGCGTTGGAGCACAGAATACATCGTTGAAGGATTTAATGTCACGTTCCAAAATTGAATAGTCACAAAATGTAGTCATTTAGACTTTTTTGCGATTTGGTTGGCTATGCGACATTATCTATAAAATAATTAGGAACAAAAAACTGCCACTGTACAAATCTTTTTGACAGGACGAAGTCTGTCGGGTCCGCTAGTAATCTATAAAGTTATAGTTTGGTTTTCGATAAAATAAGAATACACGCGTTATTTTTATACAATCATCTAACTAGCAAGTGTGTGAATCGGACGAATGTATTCATATATTTTGATTGAACTGGCGAAATAGAAAATCCACCCATCTCCGCTTCAGCTGTATCTTTCATGAAATGTTGTGATACATAGGCAGTATATTGGATATAGTCTTTGCGTATAATTCAATTACAAACTGCACGTGTAAAGTAGCTGAGACAAGGTTAATTTAACACGTGGGATAGCATATTAGCCAATTGCGGTACTAATACACAATTATTGGTACTAATGCTCAATGTCAAGGTCATCCTTGAGCTATGGTTGCTTACTCACCAGTAATGGCGCCTCTGGTCATGCTCAATCCTCGTTGTATCCTGGCGATGGCGGCGCGGTGCCTGGGTAGCGGTGCGGAGCTTCCTTTCTCCTGGAGAACGAACCGACCTAGGGTCTTCCAGCTCGCCTGACAAATCATTAATAAATAATCTAAATAACGATGTCTATCAATTATTTTGTCATCCCGTCTATTCTTTAAGAGTCGATTGGTTCGCACATAAATGCTATTGAAGTAGGTATTTGCTCGTGAATGTGGGAGGCCCAGGCAGCCTCTGCCGCCGCCTGTTCGCCAGCGTCGTGGGATCGATGGCGCTGTACGGTGCCCCGGTGTGGTCCGACGCCCTGACTCCGCGCAACACCGCGCTCTTGCGCCGTGCACAACGCGTCGTTGCAGTCAGGGCTATCCGCGGATACCGCACCATCGCGACGGAGACCGCGTGCGCCCTTGCCGGTATGGTTCCCTGGGACCTGGAGGCGAGGGTGCTGACCGCCGTCTATGAGCGGAGAGCTGAGGCTCGACGCGATGGGAGGAGGGTCCACCCGCTCGAAGTCGAGCGGTGGCGGCAGGAAGCCAGGGACACCGTCTTGGAGTCCGACTGGCCCCAGAGGCTAGCGCAGACGCGGTCCGGCCACTGGACCAATGCGGCGATCCACCCGGTGCTGCGGCAGTGGGTGGAGAGGAGGAGCGGGACGCTCACGTTCCGCCTTGTGCAGGTGTTGTCGGGGCACGGCTGCTTCGGCAGATACCTGCACAGGGTCGCGGGACGAGAGGAAGATGACCGATGTCATCACTGTGGGGCGGCCGAGGACACCGCGCTGCACACGCTCGCGCACTGTCCTGCGTGGGCACAGCAGCGCCGTGATCTGACGGCCGTCGTTGGGAGCGACCTCACGCTGCCCGGCGCGGTTCGAGCGATGCTCACCGGCCCGGCGGAGTGGGATGCCCTCTCTCGCTTCTGCGAGGAAGTGATGGAGAGGAAGGAGGCGAGCGAGCGAGAGCGCGAGCTCGATCCCCTCGCGAGTGCGAGGAGACGCCGAAGGACAGGGCGGCGAAGGAGGGGCTATAACGCCCTGATACCGCCGTCCTAGTGGGGGTCGGCGGGCGATGCGGCCTGGGAACCGTGTCGTCCGCATTGCACCGATCCCTGCGACGGTGGGGGCGGCTGAACGATGCCAGCTGTCCTCATGCCTTTGGCGGAGAGGGTGCCCGCACTAACATCAGTGCGGGCTAGGCCGAGCGGCTCACGCGGGTGAAGCGCCTTGCGCACTGCCCGTAGCCGCTCATTATGGCCAGTGAGGTGTCGTCGAGGGTTTTTAGTGGGTATTGCGGCCGCCGAGTCCCACACCTCCGGCCCTACCCAAGGGTCGGCCTAGAAGTGCGTAAAAGCATTTTCCCTCGAAAAAAAAAAAAAAAAAAAAAAAAATAGGTATTTGCTCGTACTTAACTGCAAAAAAATATCGAACATTTCGACGAACTCACGATCGATTCGAATTTGTATAAAATAACTCTAATGAATTGAAAAAATAATGAATAGTGCAGCAGTAGGTCAATCTTAAGATGACATTTAATATATGAAATAATGAATTGTTATTTGTTTTATCTATTATCATGCTATTAATCTAACAATTAGCTTATTGCCAACAATAAAATACTCAATGATATTATGATAATTATATCATCCAAACGCGTGATATTATGAATTTCCAAAAAAGAACATTCTCATGCAATGACATTTTCACCACCAGATCTAAAAATTTTGAAAAAAGAACAATAAATTGTATTTCGGATTCTCGTCTTATCGTGTTATTTCCCGCCATTTTTTCACTCGAATATTGGAAATCGCAAACAAACAATTAATGTGTGCGCTGTTTACAAAAATGAGTGATTCTAGCTTTGATGACACACCACCAGATATTTCTAAAGCAGTAAAGGAAATTTCTAACAAATTGTTACCGGAAAAATCTAGGAAACAGTATGAAAAGGCATACATTGAGTGATAAACCCACATTAGTGTTTAAATACCCCTGATTTTAAAACAGTTGCATAAATAACTATTAAATATAATCTTAAGAAGCAAGTAAAACTTCCAAGACTACGCAATTACCTGCCTTTGTTTTTATTCATCAAAATTATTATTTCGACAGCTTAATAGGTATAACTGAAAATCTCTTACATTAAACAGCATTCGACAAAGTACCACATTAAAAAAACTGTTACAGTGCTGATTGCGGAGTACTTAATATTATATTTCTGTAGTTTCCCACTTGCAATGCCTACAAGCCATGCTGTTACAAGCCCCTCAGGCACAATAAATCGGGTAAATAAGTAAGTAAATATTGGAGTACTTCAGGGGGTTCATTGAGCACCTTTCAATTCTATTACATCATTGTTATAAAAATATTAATTAAAATCATTACCATGGAATTCTCTACCTTATGTTTAATATATCGACCACTTCCAGAGTTCACTTTCAGAGTTTTTGGAACTTTGTCAACCACAATGGCCAAATGGACATTACTGGTGTCCCTTTTTTCATATAGGTATATTACTGATACCCCAGAAAATACGGAAATAAAACTATTCCAATAACATCAACACAGAATAAATAAGTAGGCTGAATAGTACCAACGCTATTGACGTTTTTCATCTTTATAATATTCAGGGAAAGATTTATATTCATTGTAATTACTAGCGTTTCTAGAACATAAGCATGTGACAAACTTCTTTTGTTACTTTTCCATTTTATTTTGATCAACTTGTTGAAAAGGATTACAAACGTATTCGCAAATTCTAATCTACTCGCGCCCAACTGTTATACTACTTATATTCACTATTTACCTAATCTAGGTATAGATCAGAGTTACCTGCGCTGTGTAGACAGTTTCGTCATCAGCCAACGGTCTCTGTTGAGGACCTGCGCCTGCGCGACCTCCCCACTCCAACTCTTCGACCAGGACGAACCTTCATAAAGTTTTGTTTGATGATTTCATTATTTAACATATAGGAAACAGAAACGTAACCCGAATCTTAAATAAAAATACTTTGTAAAATTTAGGACCATAATTTTGATAGCTGTCACTCTCATGGTTAAACTATTAAAGCTGTCAAACTTTATAAAATGATTACAAATTTTCTGAAAAATTAATAAAACCAAGACGTATGGTGACAGATCATGAATAAACTAGCTTTCTGCCCGTGGCTTCGCCCGCGTGGATTTCAAGATTGGGTCTATAGAGGGTTAAGGCGTTCATAGCGTATAGCATAGCGTTATAGCGTTTGCCCACGGCTACATATGCGCGGAAGTCAGTTTATGGCGCGAAGGTTTTATCGCGCTTCCCGTGGGACTATCCGTTTTTCCTAGATAAAAAATACCGCAAAACCTTGCTCAAGAATCACTCTATTTATTTATGAAAACCGCATGAAAATCTGTGCAGTAGTTTTTGAGCGAAGCCTTTATTGCGCATCCCGTGGGATGTGCCGATTTTTCCGGGATAAAGATTACCCTATTATTTAATCTGTGCTGGTGGCGTAAGCATCACCTGAAAGGTTACTTCTAGTACGTTATTATTTAGAATTTAGTAGTATGCACTTCAATCAGACTGGAACAATAAAAGTTGGCGAAGTTCGCGTATACTAGTGTTTTGTTTTTTCTACGACTATAGCAACAAGACTTACAGCCTGATGGAAAGCGTCTTCTATGAATGAGTTTATATACTCGTTACAGTCGAAAATACCGTTTTTTCAAAATAGGGCCCAAAGTATAGATTCAGCATTTTGATTTATTCGTGTAATTTGTAGTTTTGAAAAAAGTGTTTAGTAATATCGAGGCTTAATAACATCGTAGTTAAAATATGTGCTCACCTTTTCGGATCGTCATGACATCTGGCTTTAGTTAAAGCTTGGTAGACCACGTACGAAGCCGTCGCGTTGAGAGGCACCTATTTAGAGAATTATATTTTATAATATATGGTAGTGTCAACTAATCTCAGTCGATGCCAACGTTATATCACAAACTATACTAAAATCTTCACATAACTAAACGTAATTATTATTTGTACATTTCGAAAATTTGACTAAATTTAAAAATCTAGTCAGACATAACTATATTCAACTTTGACCTCCCGAAATGTAATTATTGATTGATTCGTAAAATTCTCCTCTGTCGTAATATTCGTTCGATTGTAATATGTTTGTAAAAACTAAACTACTTGTTCAGTTCAGAACACAAATAAAATGTACGTTTTATAAATAACATCTCTAATCTTAGTCATAATCTATATAACGTAAGCCATGTAGGATTGTAGCCAATTGGGCTAATCCGAAGTTAGTTATGTCAAACTATTTTTTATAGTTTGCGTCACGACCGAATCAGCGCATTAATATAATAATATGGAAGCCCTAAGTTAAAATAAAACTACTTACACCTTCAGAGATTATTTCAACATGGGCTTTTATAAATGTTTCCTTTTGGCGTTAGGTCTTCTAATTTTTGAGTAAATTGACACCAAAAGTATCTAACTAGCTGGCATCTGACTAAAGAGTATCTAAGAGTATCTAACTCTTTAACGAAAGCAAAATCGAACATATAGCACAATTTGGGTGGCTTTCCTGTTGACGGGTCCATATTAAAAGAAAGGATTATATCAAATGCAATATAAAAAAATACAAAAAGTTATTAAATATAAGAAACAAATTTTTGTGATATAATTAACCAATTAAATTTATATAAAGAGATTAAAATTTTGCCCAATTTTAATAAATACTGCTCACCTTGAGAATAGCGTATGGTATCTCATGGGACACGTTGTGAACGCATACCAGGAAACTGTCTGGCGGCTTGCGAGGTTCATCATCCTGTGTACTGGACTCCTCATCTGAAGGCACTGACTTGTCTTTAGAGCGATCTGTTGATGCTGACCTGATGGTATAACAGTGTCATTCAGAGATTAGATTCAGGGATTTGACGACCTCCATAGTCGAGTGGATAGTACACCGGTTTCAAGGTGTCGCCATCTCTGAGGTCCCGGGTTCGAGTCCCGGTGGGGGCAGATGTTTGTGTGATGAATGCGAGCATTTCTACCTTAGTCATAGTTGTTGATATATATTTCAATAAAAATTATTTATATATGTGTAATATATGTATGTCTATCCGTTACCCTAGATCCCATAGCACAAGCCTTACAGAGCTTAGTTTGGGCTAGGCTAATTAGTGTAAGTGTAACAAATATTTATTTATTTATTATAAACTATTAAAACGGAGGTTGACTATAGATTCTATTATCTAACCAATATTCAGACTTGAGTTAAAGTATAATTGTACAGAGTTAAAAATTCAGTTCGAAAAACTATCTAGTCTACGATTAATTTAATTTATTAGATAGAGCTAATAAACCCGTTGATTTAGTTTGATTTGAAGGACCATCTTGTTTATGGAAAGTAATGAAATGAGAATCATAACAGTTCTTAATTTTTAATACCTTGGTTATCACTTTTACACTTCTTTCATATTTATAGATGCGATCTAGCTGTATTTTTAGAATAATTTCATTAGTTTCATGGTGTTACCCCACTCTTTTCAGCAGCCTGACTCCAGAGGCATTGCCATTTCTTTTTGAGATAGAAAGCGTAAGAGCGTGGAAGAGCGTGCTTAAGAGCCGATTACACCGGCCTTCATAGAAACCGAGTTTAATAAAACTTGGTTTTGATTGATCAAGTTCAGAAGTTAGTTGTGATCGTGGCTTACATCCGCACCGATATCACCAACTCCCATTGATCTCGTTTACTAAAACGTAGTTAATCCACAGATTAGAGTAGTAATCTTTCACAAAGAATGTACGAATGAATGATTGCTTTTAAAGAGTTGTAATCAAAGAAATTATTTCAAATCAAATGGGAACATAAATTATAAGAATTACTTCAGGATACGATATTCTTGATTCAGATAGTCAGTAACGGGTGTTAAAAATTCCATAATTAATTACTTCTTATAAATAATAACAAAACAATTACTCATCTCGTGTAAATAAAATAAAATTTCAAAACAAAATATAAGGAATTTTAAATAATTGGGTAGCTTCACGGTAGCTTACAATGACCTTGCTTGTTTAACGGACTCCAATTACAATGTCGAAAAGGAAAAGGGACCCGACCTTTGCTGCGAGCGAAAAACAAACGCTCATAGAACTTGTCGAGCGGCATTTCGATATTGTTGAAAGTAAAAAAATAGATAGCGTCAGCGTAAAATTAAAAAATGAGCTCTTTAAACGCGTTTAGAAACGCTAAACGTCCAGAATCGGCCGTTCAGAAACTGAACCAAGTTTAACATGAACGACGATTACGCATAGCTGGTGAAATGCAAACTCGGTAGCGAAACTCAGTTTAGAGCGTAAACTGAGTTTAACTTGAACTGATCGCGTTCAATTTCGACGGTGAAATCGGCCCTAAGAGTAGTTTTTCTACCTGAACTTAGATTAAGCGTACCTAAATTTTATCAATGGGACACTGATCATGTTTCTATCTTCCAGGGTTGGCTCCTTGGATAAAGTTGCATTTATATCAGTGAAGTTACTGGGTACAGCATCTACATCTGTCATAAGTTAGTAACGTATACTGTGGTTCTTGTGGTTCTTCTTCTTTTTTTTTATTTCCTGTGAATATCACAGGTAGTTTTCTTGTTCCTATTAGTTGTTTAATAATGCAATTTAATGGGTTTGTTAAAACAATAGTACTTACCGTATGCTGGTAAGCCACGCGCGACTGCTCGGATCATCTCCTACTCTCTTAAGCAGCAGTCTGACCCCAGGCCTTGCTAGCCGCAATACTCTCTCATGAGGCGCTAACACTCTTTGTGTGGGAGCTCGGGACTGCAGCTCTTCCACAAGAACATAATTCCCGCGGGATGAGCGACATGCACCTGTTTTGGTCAGGCACTGAGCAATAGCCTGGAATAAAATAAAATATAAATGCTTTTAACATTTTTTAGGATCATAATGGAGAAGAACTTTATTTCACTACTTCTAAAATGCTTTTACTATTGTGATATCGTAAATAACTCTATTAAATTCATTTTACTTGGCAGCCTATTTTACTTCTGACTATGATATCTAATTTTTCACATCGAGAAAATAGCTAACAGCAACGTGCTGATCAAATAAGTTGGTGTTAAGTTCCTCGGTAACGCTGTGAACCTGGGTATGTACAGTATAGTATGGGGCTCTTTACGTACGGAGTAAAGATATTTTCAAAGGGTCAGTAAAGTCTTTGTGATGCCCCTAGTTAATATAAAACTTTTTGCCACAACACAATAAAAAAAAGGTGAGCCAGTTACTTGCATACCATTAACAGTAATAAAAAAGCCTTCTTTTTAGGTCTCTTTCTTTGCTGAGGTAATTGTAAATTTTATTTGTCGGTTCTAAAGCCAATGTAGGTCATGGGCAAATGTATAAATTTTTATTACAAGATTCCACATAGTGTAGCTGAATTGCCTTTTCATAAGTTCAAGGTACCTACATGTTAAAAAACGCTAATGAGTAAGAGCTATTACAAAGTCAATGATTATTTAAATGATGCCAATGCTTAGTGTTGATTTGAAGACATTACATTCCAAAGTGTAAATATTTCTTGTCCCGTATAAATTGTAAACATAAATGTACGTTGTATGATAACGACATAATTTATTGTAAATGTTGTTATTACTTTTGATAAAGCTGATAAGTTTCTTGCGCCCATTCTTCTTATCAGCTAAAAAATAAGTCCTGAATGGGTGGTAGGAAAAAAAATATGGACGATTCAAAGGGCTTTTTACAAAGTCTTTTCATTGTGAATGGATAAAAAAAATCTTCCGAAACACTTACCTCATTAGCCGTAGTATCCTGCGTGACTTTCAGTATGGAGTACGGCTCGTGCCTGGCTACCGCATAGACGACTAAGAAATGGATCTTGTCTCGGTCGCGCGGGGATCCGGGAGGTGGATCCCCTCTTCTTCCTTCTCCGGCTGCCTCCTCGCAGCAACGGGAGAAGATGAGCAGTGACGCCATGTTAAGCGGCTGGTTGGTTGGCGATCTGGGTGTATTGGAAATGTATGTTTTTGTCATATCGAGATAGGTTACGTGTAGTGAAAATTTCGAATCGTTAATTGGAATAGGGTTGCAATATGTCAGGATCATTACGGGTATGATTTTATTATGTAGTTGTACGTTTGATTCAGCTAACAAAGGCAAAACAAAACCCTGATGTTAGATTGCTGATTGATTGTGGTAACAGACAATTGTCGGACCCTGAGAGCCAAACATCCTACGCTTTCATAGTTTTATATCAACGAAATAATAACACGACACAGATAAAGTGCCGAGTTTGACGATGATAAAAATAGCAAAATTGTGAAAATGCTTTTATATTATAGAAGATGGCAGCCCTAGCTAGAATCGTACTCCGATAGCGTCGATAACATTTGCGCTAGAGGAACTATAGTTCAATGCCGCTATTGTGGGTTAGCTGTCGGGACAATCGGGTATTGAATTGAAGGGTGGATATTAAATTCCCTTAACGGATAGCTATCTCAGCAAAGGTGACATAACTAGGTTCATGTAATAAAGCTTATACAGTGAGTGCTACATGCTACAAGCTTTATATTTGCAATTCAAAAACTTTCGTTGTTTTGAGCGACATAAAAATGATCCAAAGGTCAGCTTGACATTGAGACTACTGTACTGCATTGTACTACCTGCAACCATACCGTCATTTACTATCAGATGAAATAAAAACCAATAGCTTCAATGTTGTACATCCAATAATTGCATTTTTTTTTAATTTTCGTAATGGATCTCCATAGAATATAGTTAGACTGTTTTCGATGTAGTCCCGTGTGCAACAAACACACATTAATAATTTTCTGAAATAAGTCTCCCGCTACGTTAGCTGTTTACCATCCCATTGACTGTTAGTTTGGGGAATTATATGCCTTGTCTACTTTTATCTAAATATTGTTATTCTTTGATTCCTTGGATTAGATCTCTCGCTTTCCAACGAATCTCATAATTACAGATTCGCAATATGATATATTGGTGGTTTCATAAAAGGGACTGAATGATTTGACGATGGGCAATTCCTGAGATTTTTGGGATTGGTCTAAATTTTACAACACTAGTAACCTCTTTTTCATCTTCTTCTACACTAAAAAACTTCTTCTACTCTGACCTCAGCGCTAAATTTCACAACTCTAGTAACCTCTTTTTCGCCTTCTTCTCCACTAAAAAACTTCTTCTACACAGCTGCGCTTTCTTCTCTATTACACTATGCTAGGTCTTCACAAACTCTACTCATTCTCTCCATTCTTCCTGCTTAGCAGTATACTAATCTTGAAATGATTTACCGTAATCTCACATGTCTGTAGCCAGGTCGCAGGCACTGCAAGGGTATCACTCGCTGAGATAGCATGTAGTTTGTGTCAGCGTCGTATACTTCGAACCTTAAGAGTGCCAGCTCCGGGAAGTTTATCTGTTGATGAAATTATTTTTGGGATAAGTTGAATTCAAAATCTAGAGAAATTCTTCTTTCTCACAAAGAATAATAAAAAAACGTAATACTATGTAACTACATGAATGAGATCAGACATTAATAGGCTGTCAACAATATACTTTAGTCTGGTGAAAACCTTAGAATAAAGAACCTCCTTTCCCAATTTAATTGCAGACAGAATATAATCCGTTAAAGATTGGTAACACCCTAAAGTTCATTTTACTAACCTTAAAATTAAACGTCTCATTCCATATAGGGTTCAGAGCATTCCTCCTCGCCACCTTGGTCCTGATCTTTCTGCAGTCCGCTGGCACCCCTAGAACTTCGACTTCAACAAAAGCATTGTAGAAGGAGTACACGTTCTCGGCGACGTATTGTCCTGAGATCACTGCGAGGGTGAGCTGTGCTGCGTGGATACCGTCAAACTCCTTGTCCATTGGATTGAAGCTAAGGGGAAGGCAAATTGTTGAGAATAAAAAAAAAGGGTAAAAGTTGGCAACCTTCGTAAAATATCACTTTTAGATAAGTCTTATATTATTCTGAAAGACTTATAGATATGCCTAAACCTAAAACCTTAACTCTAAGAAATTTTTGAGAGCAATTCTTTTAAATTTCAGGAAGACATTTTCCTTCAAGGCTTAGCCTGTCACATATTTCACACATATTTACGTTATCACTGTGTTCACCTCATACCTTGAAACTTACGATCTCATAACTTTAATAAGATACAATCTATATTAGTTTAATAAAGCAACTGATAAAGTAATAAACAGCAAGAACGGTTTAAATATTTCATTCAGATTAGAGTCCACTCACCGCCTGTACGCGATATGCGTCTGGTCCCACATAACCGCTGGCTTCCTGACATATCCTCTACATCCACCGCCTTCGAACATTGCCGCATTGACCGCCATTGCGGCATCCTCTGTCTGGTAATTGAGTGCCACCAACTGCACGCCGCACGACCAGAACACCACTGGATCGAAGTTGGACGAGTCTATTCTTAGGCTGTAGATAGTGTGAAGAGAAATATCAAGATAGGCATATAATGTCTACTGATGAGTTTATGCATCTAATAGAGATAGAGACTAGTATAGGGCAAATTAATGAAAAGCATGGCAACGTAGAAAGGCATCCAAGAAGGTTGGTAATTTTAGCATATATTCAAAATTACTTAAGATTCCTGTATTTACATTACTGTTGATTTTGTTACCAAAAAATACTTTCAAAGCCAACTTACCCCGCAGGATAGGTCCTGACTAGCTGCGTCTCAGTATGAGCTATTAATGCTCGTGGGTGCTTCCTGCATATTTTCTTTCCTATTGCCTCGTTGACCGACGAGCAGCGGTAGCAGGGGTGGTGGACCGCCGGCGCGTTGAGGCAGCGGCCTCGGGTCGCTGACTGCTGTGACTGTTGGACTATTTGCTGTGGACAATATACGTTGTATACTGGATGTAAAGCTTTACATGTATACTACGAAACATAAGGGGTTATAAACGGTGAAAGCACAATCACAATACTGACCACAAATGTTCGGTTTCCTAATTAGGTTTCTTGATTAGGAATTTAGTCAATAGTCCACAAACCAACCACACTTCAGGTTACGCTTGTTCTTTTTTAAACCAATAGAGACGTGTGAAGAAGTACATAGATGATGACGTGACATTGCACATCTACTGTCATCAAGTTAAGGGATATTTTGATTAGACTTAATTGTTTGGTTTCACTGTGAACTCGGCACTGGTTGGTGCGTAATCAAAAACTTTTAAACTGCCCAATTATCATGAAGTCATGTGCCCACTGAAGGAATGCTGCGAGTGTTAGAGTTTCGTCCGTTATGAGGTATGCTTGGGTCTTTTTTTATATTCGGAAGATGCTGCATACACGCCGTCTTAATCAGGAATATGAACAATTATCAGATGTTTATTGATAATAGTACTGTAGTATTATATCAAATACGTACTATATACTATTCAGTAAAAACAAAACAAATCCCAAAGAAGAAGAAAGCTGATTTCATTTTTTCTATTCTGATGCTATCTAAAAGAAGTAGGGTATAAAGTTTTCAATTTTACTTGGTTTTATTACTTTAAATAATAATTTTTCTTTACTATAAAATTATCAAGACTCACTGTGCCGGCGCTGTCGCTGCTCTCGGAGGACTCAAAGCTGCTGCAAGGGGCGATATCTTTAGGTTGACTTGGCTGCTTGATACTGCTGCGCGGTGATATAGGGTTGAGCCCGCGGAATTTTATTGCCTGCCGAAATATATATTTTGTTTATTTTATTTTCTTAAAAAACTATGTAAACACAAAATAATTTCAGTTTTTGTACATCGTCATACGTTGCTAACTGATAGCTGTGAACATAGGATGACGTGAGGTACCTACTACTACGGACTGCACTTTCTTGGACACATGTATTATGTGTAAAGTTTGTATGGTAATCGCATGCATCCAATCCTTTGCAGCGTCATAATTTTTTTTCAAGGCTTCTTTAGTATCTATTTGTATTGACCATATCAATTCTAGATGGTTTCAATAAAAGCAGTCGCAAGGAGTAAATAATTCAGCAGGCAGCCTTAGTACTATTTACACGCCACTTACACTCCGAAAGGTCATAGCTACCATAACTAGACATTGCTTTTTAAACAAACACCTGTACACAATTGGATGAGGAAACGCCACAGTATGTTCTTATGGAATGTGCAAGTGTGGCCGACCAACGGGAGAAACTTCTCTATTCCCCGGCGTCCCTGCCAGAAGCATGCAGCAGCCCACGGAGGCTGCTGGCGTTCTGGCAGGAGCCTTCTCCTATGCGCACAATGGCCCAATCATGAGGCTAAGTGCGGTGGAGCCCAGCTAAACTAACTAACGCCACTTACACAGAATTATTTCTTTCACATCACAGCTTACATACGTCCCCACCGAGGGTCACGAGCCTACCCTAAATATGTCAAGGTGATTAGGCCTTACTTAACCACGCTGCCCCAATGTGGTTTAGTTGATTACATACGATGTTTTCATATGTACATATCGGAAAACAAAAAATTGGTACATGGCAGGATCGACCTCGGGCCCTGTAGGCGTGTGGTGGTAGAATCGCGAAAGCGCACCCCGCCACACACCCCGATATGGGCTTGGAGGACACCTAAGTTTTAGTGGGTAGGACGGTCTTCTCAGACCGGAGAGCCTCACATCCGGCCGCGCCATGCCAGCGCGGTGTAACGGAGCATAAGGAGTATTGCCCCTCGAGAAAATAAAAGGATCGACCTCGGGTCCTGCGTATCATTCGATTCGTAGACCAGTGTTGAGGCTACAAAGCCCCCGACGCTCCTATTTTAGTTTTTGGCTATTAGCTTAGCTGCATAAGTAAATCATCAGATAAATATCCCAGCAATCATTCCCACCTGAACATAAGTAACCATATCGCTCAACTCCTTCGCAATCTGATTACTTCTTTTGCGAGTATTGGCGTGCTTGACACTGCCTGACGCTGTCTCCCCGTCTCCTTCACTCCTGCGGAAGCTGTGGTAGAGCGAGAGAGAAGTCCTACCGCACTTGTCCTCCATCGAGCTCAATATCTTGTGTAGCTCCTTCTCTGCAATAGATCTATAGTTTAATTTTCTACATTTGCATATGATTTTATAATTGAGATTTTATACGATTTTGATACAAAATTAAGTTTTAACAGTAAATTCCTGTAACTTCTCGCTGCTGTTCTGTTTTCGAGCTTTACACGTCATAGAGAAATATTTATTTTTTTAACATTTTTTTAATGACGAAAGCTTAATCGAATTATGATTTCCTATTTAGTACCTTAGAGAGCTTTACTACAATAAATAAAATCATATATTAAAGTAATCAATTATAATAAAGTAAATTAAGCAGAAAAATTGTAATGAATAGGTACAATTAAATATTGAGGATCGGCTCACCGTCTAACTCCTCATCATCTTCATCATAGTCTTCATCAGAGAAGTACTCTGTGAGGGAGCTGCCTGCGGACTGGTTGGACATGATCGAGCTGGTTCTGTTGCTCTGCTCGGGTAGAGAAGTTGACGTTTGCCTGATTCCGTTAGATCTGGAACGAATCGTTCACTTGGTTATATGTTTAAAAAAGTATATAACGTACCTCGTATTGTACTTATCAACTGGTTGGTAACTTAATCCTATATTGCATCCACTCCTATAAAAGTTGGAGGCTCTATATTGGAACTTGTTGACGAGTATGTTTACCTGGGACAAATAGTCTTACTACGTAAGTTCAACTTCCAGAAAGAAGGTAATGGATGGATCCATATCGGCTGGGCAGCGTTCAGGAATATACGCGGCGTAATTAAAATCAAAAATTTATTCATTAGCGTTTAAAATGCTACGACATTGGTCGACAAGTCTACGGCGGGAGATTTTAAGGTTTAAATTTTAATTAAGGTGTAAAAAATTTATTTTCTCTTGTTTTTTTTAGTCATACAGAGCCGTCAATCAAACGCTGGCATCAAATAGTCTGAACCCAACTTACTTTACAAGCTTAAACAAGTTATATTTATATTTTATATTTTTATATTTTATTTGTGGCCAAGGCTTGTATAGCACTTTTCTCAAATAATGCGCGGAAATTAAAACTAAGTAGTACCAAGCAGAACTTTTATTTGAATAACAGGTTTATTTGCAAGCCAGTTCGATATTTAAATAAAACTCTGATTAGTTGCCTTCTTGGTTTGCCATTTTTCGGAGTAACAAATCGTTCCATTTTTAAAATACACGATAGATATGAATTTACATGTATATTTATTTGGCCGCTAAAACACGACAGATATGGATTTTCATACATTTTTTGGCGGCCGCTGCGCGCATGTATTTGGCCAGTACAGCAATTTGGATTTATCTCGAAGAAGGTTGTCAAAATAATTGGGAATAGGGACACTATTCATAGAGCCATGTTTGGTAACAACATTATTTATAATATTGTATTATTTTTATATGTGTATGTAAACATACATACGACTGTAATCGTGTTAGGTATGATTGTATCTTATACTATATTGTATTTTTATATTATATTATTATAATTATTAACATTGTAAAGAGGAGATAAAAAATAGACCTTCAGAGTTTATTGCTTGTTCTTCTCGAGAAGGCTCTCCCAATTTCCGAACAGGTGTCGAGTCAATTTTTTTATTTTTTTCTTTTTTTCCGTATTCGTACGTACGGACAAGGTTTTTTTTTAAGCTTTGTTTTTTTGTTTTGTCTGTTGACGTCAATAAGTGCCTGTAAAGGTCTATGTTGAATAAAGATTATTTTGATTTGATTGATTTGAATGCTCAAATTTCCAAGCATGTTTGAGAAAAATAAATCAAATAAAACAAATAAATAATAAATATATTAACAACCATAACTAAGGTATAAATGATCGGATTTATCACACAAACATCAAACATGTGCCCCCGCCGGGACGTCAGAGATGGCGACACCTTGAAGCTGGTGTAACCACTCAACTACGGAGCTCGTCGAATCATACAATACAATAAACCTAGAAGAAACCATAATTAGATTTGTTCGAGTTCAAGATGTGAGCACATTACTCTTATACGAATAATTATCTTATTTAATAATTCCTCACCGAAAAGCACTTGCCAACACCCCGCTGTATCCCTGCGCTGAACTGGCTCCCGTCAAACCAACAGTAGGACTGGATTCAATCGGAAGCAATTTCTTATTCTTGATCAGAACCTGTACATTGCAATGGCAGTAAATGGTCAGTAACCTTTTTTTTACCAGCTAAAACTTTCGTTTATGGCCGTCGACGACGACACTGAACGGACCCGGCCCCGTACCGAGCAGGGCGCAGTGCGGTCGGTCGGTTGCCCAATAAATGGCGACCAAGCCCTAGTTATCCACGAACCACCTTGAGTGGTTAGGTTAGGTTAGGTTAGGTTTTTTTAGGCCTCTGCGACGACCGCCAGGGCAACCTCACCCTCCGCAAACGCTTGGATCAGGAGATCCTGCGCCGCGCGACAATGATTGAGGTTGCCCTGGAGCACCCTGCACCCTGTGCTTTAGATGTCCATGTTAAGATTGAATGTCCATCGCTACGCTCGCCCCCGGGGCTGGGGCGGGGGGTTGGGGGATCCCCTTCTTCCTTTTGAGTGGGCAGAACCAGGAAGGGCTGCCCACTCAAAGTAGATACTATGCTGCCCTGCCTGTCTTTTAAGTATACAGTGTGACTTGATAAAGTGCACAAACGAAAAAAGGGGGGCGGGGGTTGATGTAATTATTAATTAATTTTATCGTTCAAAACAAAAAAATAAATTGTTTTGTAATTATTGTCCTTTATTTTTGTTTGCAGTCGCTGCCTGGTATTTATAAAATAGCTATAACTTTTAGAGACGAGTCTAATCTTGCCAAGAATTGCAGAAAAATTATCTCAATTGAAATGCTCATTGACCGACATCAAAATTAAAAAGGCTAATTTCACGAAAATGTTAAAAAATTAACCAATTTGTTCTTCCAATTTGCACAAATTTGTTGCCGAGAAGTGTGCGCAAGCCTTATAACAAATTCGCCCCTGACAAAATAAAGTATAACTTCTTCTTCATTTATGCACTTTATCAAGACTCACACTACTTATATATGCTCGAATCTATTTCTAAATACCTTGTATTTCAGCTGTTCAGGACTCGGCAATCGTGGCTCGTCAGTATAGTCAGCCTCGAAAAGAAACGATGTTACCAACTTGTCTCCAAACACTGCCTGAATGAATACGGAACCAGTATAGTGATGCATGGTATCAAGCTTTGACCTTATTGTTAGGTTTTTAGCGAAATAGTCTAAATAATGATTTGTTTAAAAAGAAAAACATTTATTTACACATACAATAAACAACAAAAATCTGCCACGAAAAAGTATATTTACTCAGCATGATGTCGGGAGTCACAGACACCAGACGCTGGTCTTCTGTAGATACCCTTTATGATGCTATGACACAGCAAAATGACACAATACACTCACATCAAACACATTAACACAATTATATTAAATAAAGTTATAGTGTATAACCTAATTTACTAAATGTGTAGTGTAGTGACTAACCTATGTGATATCCTACAAAAATAATTATACTATAACACAATAATACATCAAATCCACATACATCTATCTACGCATATACACGTATAAGATAGACATCTCTACACACATTCATATGTACATATATGTATGAATATGTAGATAGATGTGTGTGGAGATGGATGAAAACTGCTCACTTGTGAGCACTCGTGAGCATATTATACACAACTGAGCAGATTTTACAAAAGAATACGAAAATAAAACATATAGACACGCTACGACAGATGAGCGTAATAATATAGAATTAAAATTTACACAGCAATATAAAATTCCAAACAAGATTTTCTGTGTCTAATAAATATTTATTATGATTTCTCCGAAAAGCCATTAAACTTACATACACTAATAACAGTGACCTTTTAACATATTTATTAAAACATAATTGAAATACCCACTTTTATTCAAACACAATTAAAATATTCATATTTATTCATACATAATAAATATATCAATACTTATTCAAACCCAATTGAAACATCCGTATTTATTCAAGTATAATTAATATGTATATCCATATTTATTCTAACATAATACATGCTTTCTTATGAACATAGCCCAAGGTAAAATCGATAGTCCTGAGCTCCTAAGCAAAATTGAGCTAAAAGTTTCATCCTTAAATCTTCGCCAGAGATTCATGTTGCTTCGCATTTCACATGCTTGTACTAATTACAGAACCAATAGTTATTTACTTAGGTCTTTTAGGCTATTTAACGATTTGAATCATAAATGTATAATGGATAATCGATTTGATTTATTAAATGGCACAACTAAATATGTTAAACGTTTATTAACTGAAATGCGGGAAGTAACCGAATAAAATTATTGTTGTTAAATTAAGAAAATTTGAAAATTTATATGTGGAAGCTTGTAATTAGCCTATAAATGTTACTTCTATTGTTTTATATTGTAAATGTAGCTGTAAGTTTTCATAATAAAATAAAATAATTAAAATATACATATTTATTTAAACATAATTAAATATACATAATGTATTATACCTATTAGACTAGATTTATTGCACTGACCTCAAACGTACTGGCCATAACTTGTTGTTGCGATAGACTGCAGTGGTTTTCTATACTCAGGATAAGGGGGTAGGGCGATGCGACAAATGCACTTCTGAAAGAGCAGCATATAGTTACATCATCATATCGGATAGGTACATTTATCTTTGTAAATTATGTATTAATAGCTGATTTTAATATCTAATATTAAAATGTATACGACTGAAGGACTCTGTATCCAAGGTTAAGAATAAAGAATATTTGAAAAAAAAAAACAAGCTGATGCTTGCAACGTCGTCTGCGCAGGATTTGTATTTCGAGTAGCTTATGTTAGCGTGGTGTTATCTTTATAAACTGGATCAAATGTGTTATTAGGATGTATAATGTATATTATTGTAAAGTTTCGTCGAAATCCATTCAGTAGTTTTTACGTAAAAACTAACGAATATTCAATTTTTAAGACCTGGCTGTATGGCACAGAGCCTTTGCCTTTCCCTAGAAGCAAAAAAAAACCACCACCTAACGAATATTCAGTCATACAAACTTTCGCGCTTATAATATTAGTTGTGCAAGCGATTTCGTCTGCGTGGAATGGTGACAAAGTCACCAGCATTTTCCTCCATTCTCTATTGTTGAGGGTGACATTTTTACAAGCTTCCAATGACATTTTTACTTATATCTAAGTAATAGCTATAGAAAAAAGTTTCATCATTCTAGGTTCATAAATGACGAATTTCTATACAAGCAATCACTGTATTTTTATTTTGGGCATAAAATGCCCATGTCCTGCAACACATGATAAAAATCCTAAGGGTGTCGTGATTAAAAAAAAATGCAAACTTTGAATATTATTTATCTGAGATTTAATCAACAGCCTAAAAATATGTTTCGAGCGACTAGATTAAAAAATGACGATACGAATGAGAAACAAGAAAGAAACGCAAAATTACATCATTATTCTTATAGCATTCACTTAAATATCAGCTATGTAGAATACGTTTTTAATTTTACTAACGATAGATAAAACGTCTTAATGTTACCAACCTCGCAATTGTCTCGACAACCCGTCTGAACGGTATCTTCGTTGTGAAAGTGTGACCATGGTAGATAACTGGGCTCCCATCGTCACCATCCCAACAGTCTAGTTCGACACAGCGGCATCCTGTTAGCAACACCTGGAACAAGTGTTTGAAATTAACCGTTTTATAATTTAAATTATGTTTTACCAATGTTTATTTAGTGAATTTAGAATTGTTTGCAGGCGATAGAAATAAACTGCCTAACTACTGCATTTTTGGTGACCAGAAAGGGATCGACCCACCAGGAGACCTATTTTTGAATTACGAATGCGATTTCGAAATCACCGCTGATTAAATAGTCAGCGGTGACTATGAGGTCACGGATTCCTAAACATCCAATTTTTGAAAGTCGATCGCAGAGCTGCCAACATAGATAAAGTACACACATAAATGTAAGAGTTTGGTTCCACGCAGAATGTACCGCAGCCGATTATTACCGGCTTAACCATCATGGTTATTATATATATGCTACATTCATATATATATATATATATATATATATATATATATATATATATATATATATATATATCTCCAAACAAAACACAGATAACATTTCCACAAGTATGACTTGATTACGAGTGGGTGAGGACACTCGTAATGAAACCTGTGACTAAGGTAGTCACATCAGTGATATTCAAAAATAAGAATTATTGAAAATCGGTGATTATTAGTCACATCGGTGATTTCGAAGTCGCATTCGTAATTCAAAAATAGGTCTCCTGCTGGTAGTTATCGTAGCCTACATATTATTATGTAAAACTTGAAGATCGTTTGCTAGTACCAATCTTCAGAAACTTTTAAGAATTTTCTTGAAAAACTCTAAGACTGTAGATTGAAGTATCTAGAACAGTAATTGTGTGGAAGGCAATCATCGCAAGCTCACAATGAGAAATTATTTTGATTCAAAAATGTTTGTTTAAAAAATGGGTTTTGCAACATTCCCTATTATACAATGTTTCAATTTTGAAACCTACGTACATTGTGGACCCTGTTGGATACAGTAAAAGTTAGAAGAGATGTGTTATAAGTGTAAATGTTACAGTTTAAACGCATATTTTGTTAGAACTCGTTTCCCCTAGTTGAAACTAGTTTTTACTTATTGCCTTTGTTAAAACGAGAAATTCCCAGTCAAAACTAGAATTTACTATTTATCTATTTGATTTTCAGATAAGACTAGCACTAGAAAAACAAATTTGGGATTGAAAACAAGATACAGTTTTAAAAATATTTATTGCAAAGATCTAAGACACTGAAAACCAAATAATAATCTAGCACGAATTATAAGTAGGTAAATAAAATAATGAAATAAACAATAGAACACAACTATGTAATTAGTGAAAGTAAACATTAAAAAAGAATAAGGTATAATGAATTTTCTCTAGTAAGAACTAGTTTTAACTGATATTCGATTTGCGATTTAGTTAATTCTAGCATATAAATGTATATATATATATAATTTATATATGACATATATATACACGCATATAGTGTGTGCACTTTGATACTATTTATTAACTTATATTAAATATAATATACCAATGTTAAACATATTTTGACGGAATTCGAATTCAAACATATAATAGATCAGTTCTTCCCAAAGTTATCTATATCGACCCTTAGGGGTGTATGACAACCTACAAGGGGTCTACGTCAGCGAAAAATTCAGGGGCCCATGAAATGAAAATGGGGGTCCACGATAATGAACGATGGAATGTTGAGATAACAAGAACAAGACACAAGAAGTTTTGGACCTCTGTTATAATTAGTTGAGACTACAAGTTAGATAGCAACTAAAACCATCATATTGCGTATTTTAAAATAAGACTTAGAATTTGCAGTTTATAAGACGCACATAGTCATTATTTTTCGCATAGTCACTTACTTGATCTTTTAAAATAAAATAGGATGATAAAATTAAAACAACTACTTAAACGGTACTCAAAGGGAGATTACAAAAATAAAATAGTTTACGGACGTGAAAGATTTTACGATTGAACAGTAATATAATAAGCTGAATAACTGTATCATTGCTCGAAGCTCTAAAGGAACGTTCCGATTAGACAACAGAGTACAACGTAGATGTTATGAGACTTTAATAATGGTTTGGTGTTAGCAATGAAGAATTGACTGAACCTTATTTTTGTGAAAAAAGTATCAAAATATCGGCACAATCAATCAAACGGTATCAAGATTTCACCCTTTACCTTACCTTTAAAGCTTCTTCAAAAAAAAAGTTGATCAAACTTAAAATTAGTTTTTTATTTCTTTATTTCGCGCAAATCTATGAATATGCATAAATATGTCAATAATATTGCGAAACAAAAAGTCTGTAATATTTTGACTTGAAACACACCCCCCACACACACACACTGATACCAAGCAATAAATAAAATAAAGAACTTGTTAATGGTTCCCTAAAAGTTTATATGAAGTAAATTTATTAATTTTGTATGTGTTCTTTTATACACTTAATGGCAGAACTTTGCGTGTTTTGAATACATATTTCCGATTTTATGTGGAATATAAATAATTTACCTTTATACCATACCTATTTAATTGGACATTAATTGATCAATTCATTGAATAACAATGGGACTATTCGCTGGTTATAATTAAACACTCCCAGTTTAACTTAACGCTTTATTTATGTGATTATTTGCTATTATATTTGAATTATTATGTATTGAACATTAATTATTACTACAATAAGACGTGGTAATTAAAACAAATTACAATTAAAAAATATCAACCAGATCGCGAATTTAGGAAGCATTGCTCTAGATAGCATAGCTAATATGTTGCGCAAAATAAAGATCAGCCTATTTTTGGTAGTCACTTCAGAATGACGCTTGGAAATCTTACGAAGTAGACCTATGTAACTTTTTTTAAAAAATTGGTTGATCGAAATTTGTATCCGACCAGTAATATACGTTTACTAGGAACATCGTTACTGGAAATTTTATTCAAGTGCTGGTGTGCATTTTGGGCAAGGTTACACCTAGCCGTACAACGTGGAAATGTCGCCAGCCTATTGGGTACCCTGCAAAATTAAACAGATAATAGATCCGAAATTATAGTAGACGTATGTCGGGGTTCATTTTCTATTTCGTGAAGCATTTAATTTACATTTCGTTTACAATTAATTTTTTTTTCCAGCTTTTTTTAAGACATGTAATTGTTTAATATTAATATTCAATTACAATAAATGTTATTTGATTATTCATAAAACATTCTAAGACAAAATCGAGGATGTATTTTAATTTCTAAAATGATACCCAATTAACTTATTACAGTAATGTGAAAAATTCAAATATTAATTCCATAAAAAACTTTGTTCTTGAATTTAATCCCCGTTTCTATGCAAATAGCTTTGTAGGACAAATCAAGTCCGCATGACTTCTATGGCGTTGTGTTGTATGCGCATGTCAGAATTTATTGATCCACTGTACTGTATTTAGAATCAGTGTATTTAAGGTGATTATCATTAAATAACATCAATTTATGTTTTAAATTATTTATGTATTAATATATAATACAATATAGACATAGACAATAGAGTATACGAAATTGTTATCTACGTTAGTGTCGCTGTCATTGTCAAATTGTTGTCAAAATTGTCAAACATTGTTGTCTAAAGATCTCAAGAAGCCGGTTTGTGTTGTGTTATTTTCCGTGAACAACTCTACTAATTCTATAAAAATGAAAGAAAATAGTACCACTGACGTCGACACGAAAAATGTCGTGAAGAATCGCGAGCTTTTATATCGCATGATAATCAGGTGAGACAAGATTAGCAAGACACAATACAATCACCATAACAGTTCCATTTCTATGCATTTTATCACACAAATATAATTTGTTTGAATTTGGAATATTCTACTTTATTTATTTCTACGCTGCATTGATTCAATAACTTCAATATTGCATACTTTCTCCAATTTTATTATATATTATTTTGTAGGTTATGTTTTCCAAAATATTGTTACTAAGCATGTCGATTGATTCTAGAAATAAGGGGTTGATTAATTCACCAAATATATAACCAATCTGTTTACAACCTGTAGTTTCTGCAAACAATTTCTTAGGATATTATAACCATATTAAATCTTCATTATTTAATATCATGATATGTCAGCTATAATTGCTTAGTTTCATGGATAATACAGTGCATTTTCCATTATAAATATATTTATGATGTGCTCATTTTTAGAGTTAAGTGTTTAGTTTTCTTTTTGACATTTGTTTATTAGAAAGTATGGTTATTAGGTCATATAATGTATCAATACTTCAAAAAAAAAACATTATTTGGGATTAAATATTTAATAAATTTGTTACATATTGTAATTGATATTTTCATGAAGTTAATAATTTATTCAAGTTGATTTAAATTTTAATATTTTTTGTGCATTTAACTGCATAGTTTTTGAAAACAATTATAAAGCTAATATGATGTCATAGTAATGGCAAAATGAAAATTTTCCTTTGCCAAGTTCAAGGATAAAAGTAAATCATTTATTTATCAATGTGGGTGCGTTCTTAAATTTGTTGTCAGCATTTAAGTGCACATACATACTTGTGTTAAAAATTGATTGTTTTACTATTAATAAATTATATCATTGATTTAATTTCATACCACTTACAAATTCACATACAAGCAATAATATACCAATTCTTTCTGCATAAATAGAGCACAGGAATGGTGACAGGAAATGTTGGACTGCAGTCTACGTCTAGAGTCTGAGTCATTAATTAAATTGTATATAGTTAGGAAAAGAGGGCAATACTGTATGAATTTTGCCAATCATTTGTTGCATAATGAGCTAATCAATAAACTTAAAAAGATGAATGATAATCTTCATATTTTGTCAATTAAAAAATATATATTTTTTACTTATCTTGTTTTATATTAATAATATAAAAGGCATCTTAAAATATTAAATGATTTCTATTACACTAGATGTGTAATAGAAAACATTTAATGTTTTCAATTACACTAGATGTGTAATAGAAAACATTTAATGAAAATTAATCTTGACTGAATTACTAAATGTTACAGCCAGCTATACTATGATGGTTTTCAACCTATAGCTGCAACATTATCAGCAGCTGTACATGCAGATCCACCTTGCCCACCAAGTGACAGGTAACTTTAATGTTTTATTATGTTACATGGAGTTGAAATTGTTATGCTATTGAGATTATTCTCTGGATAGTTATATCTTTATACAACATAATATAAGTAATATGAATTATATTCTAGGCTCCTAAATGTTATGATGGTAGGCTTGCAACATGAGCCTGATCGGAAAGACCGTCTCGCAGCATCTAGTGGAGCAGAGCACTTGTTAGGGACCACTGGATTTGGTGAGACTTTCGTTAGCATATATTATGTGTAATGTTATTATTCTCATATCATACTATTTACAATAATTAATTGCTTGACTTCAAATTACTTCGTAATTATTCGTTCTGTAAACAATGCTACTTTCCCATGTTAATAAAGCATTAAAAAAACTAATCAAATGTTATGAAATATTATAAATTAATATTTTAAATGTTTGCTTAAAAAGCTTAAAATTATACTATTATATGTGGCTTCACTTTATGTAAATATGTTAAGTACTTGGAGGATGTATTTCTTAGATAAGACTTCTATAATTACTTTGAGGCATTTTTAGACATTTTCATAGCTTTGCAATATGACCTGTTACTTCACCATAGTTCCTCCAGCTCCATAGATAGAAGTTTGTTTGCTGAGTAAGTGAATAGTTAAGTGAAGTGTTATTGAAACTTAAAAGTGGTAGTCAAACTTTCAGGAAAGAAAATATCTAGGAGTTGTGCTATTCAGAAGACAATTTTTTTCAGTAGTATTCAATTAAAGTTTATTTTGTTTCCAAACTTATGACAAACTCTTAACTGTTTAGATTTGGAATTCGAGATGGATGCGTCGTCACTCGCACCGGAACCTGCGACGTATGAGACTGCTTATGTGACTTCCCATAAGATGGCGTGTCGCGCCGGTGCCTTCAGCACGTGTGGGCAGCTCGTGGCCACAGGAAGCGTTGATGCCAGTATCAAGGTATAAGGAGTTTACTTGGACTATTTATTACGCTATACACATAGTAGTTCTAACAACATGACGCCCTCAGTGTCATAAATTTTGATTTATCTTTTTGTAAAGTATTAAAAAGTGTGACAAAATATAAAAAATAGTGTTTTGTTATGTTACGACACAATAATTTTTTATTGTAAGATAAGCATTTTAAGTGTTACTTTGTTTAAAAATCAATCTGTTCAAATGTCTACATTGGCTACAACATCGACAGGGAGAGTTAAAGAAGTAATTCTCTATTTGAGTACGTACAAAACCATTTACAATTGGTGTCATTCATTCCAGATATTGGATGTTGAGCGTATGTTGGCCAAGTCAGCACCAGAAGAGGTGGACCCAGGGAGAGAACAACAAGGACATCCAGTCATTAGGACATTGTGAGTACATTTTCCTTATTCTTCTATGACTACTTTAACCTAATATACTTAATTAATTTGTAAAATTGCCTGAAATTTCTCTAAAATTCTTAAAACATATTCTTCTGTGTTCCAAGGTATGATCACACTGATGAGATTACAGCATTGGACTTCCACCCACGCGAGCAGATCCTGGTGTCTGCGTCTAGGGATTGCAGTATAAAGTTATTTGACATCACTAAAGCATCAGCCAAGAAAGCTTATAAGTCAATTACTGTAAGTAGCGTATATAAATATTTTTAAGACTATACTAATCAAATGTTATATTGACCAATACTTGTGATCTGAAATTGTGCCTAAACTTGCAATGTGAAACAATTTTTGAATTTGAAGAACATAACTAAAATTAAAGAATGAAATGCATTTTGGATGCTCAATTATAGTGAATTACCTTTTTATAAATATTTGTTTATATTTGCATTAGGTTCCAATCGACATTGAGCAATTATTTTTGACATTTGACAAACTGTGGCAAGAGGGCAGCACTGGGATGCGTGCCATGGGCTAAACCACGGCATTTACACTGACATTTATGAAAATGGTACTGACAATTATTAAAATATAATGGAGTAGATGGCTTCTTACTTGAATGCTCTGAACGGTTTGCTTGCTATTAGAGCATGGTCAGAGTTCATTAAAATTTTCACAGATAATGTATTTCTATTTGTTGCTACAACCATAAATACTAAAAGCAATAAAATAAATATTTAAGCAGGTTTTATATGTGATTTACTCGAATGTTTTCCCTTGATATTTATAAAGCCCACAAATATTCGCTTGAAATATTCACACTATATATTATACTTATATATTCACTTTAAAAATATATAATTATATTGAAATTTATTAGTTTGCAAATGAAGAAAACTATCAACCTAGAGTGGTTATCATTATCTATAGTAATTAAAGCATATTTTGCCAATTTTTGTGTATAAGATGTAATCATAATAATTTTTTTCCTTCTCTCTAGAGTTAATTATTACTGTTATAAACTCTTTTTTAATTGATTGTCATCAGGATGCAGAACCAGTGCTTTGTGTGGCGTTCCACCCCCTCGGGGATCATATTATTGCCGCTACAACCCATCCGGTAATAAGACTATATGATGTGACAACCAGTCAGTGTTTCGTATGCCCCATAGCCTCGCACCATCACAAGAAACAGGTCAACTCGATACAGTGAGTAGATATTATCTGTATAAATTAAAAAATGTAGCGAGATTTGTTTGCTTGTTACCATGCATATTGTGGTAAGTAAGCGACGTATTTGTTACTGCTTTTTTTTATAGCTTTTTATCTTTTTTATCATTTGAATTGATTGTTTATGATTCTTATAACAAATTCATGGAACGTTTTAAATGAATAACATGTAATTATGTATAATTTCGGTTTGGTTGAATTTCGGGCTTAACTATATCTAATATTATAATTGTGGAAATTTATTTTACTTTCTATTTGTTAGTAATTTTAAATAACATACTAACAAATATGTGCTTACGAGGCCTCTGCAAATAATACATTTTGACAGAAACTAATATTAACAGTACAGTGAAACATAGCTATATAAAAATATATATTTTGGAGTAGAAAGAATCATAAAAGATTTGAAAAAGCCTAACCTCACAAAGAATAGAGAAAGGAGGTTTTATTAGTAATCATTAAATAAATATCATGAAGCTACAACAATAGTATACATATATATGTGATGTCTCAAATCGACTGAAATAAATTATTTCATACTATTACAATTATGCTGCAAATTTATAATATGAAAAAAAAGAAATATCTATTTCACTGATTACTTGTGACAACTCGCGAAACTGATTAGATTACTCGATCATTAACTCAGCTTGCATATGTCCCTACCGAGGGGCACGAGCCTACACTTAAGTATGTTAAGGTTATTCCTTGGTCGGTTATGGTGATCCAGTGCAAATCGGTCGACTCAAGTGATTCTCAACCATTGTGCAGCGGCACTTTTGTGTGTCGCCAAATTTCAAAAGTGTGCCGCCAAATTACAAATATATAATAATTTTAATATTTTATAAATTATATCATTTAAAAAGAAAAAATATTTTTAAGTCAACATTAGAGGAGAGAATTATTACTTATTTCCCAAAATTAGATATTAAGAAATTTCATTGGCTTCGTAATCCATTTCTCACAACGGATACTTCTGTATTTGACTTAACTTTGAATGAAGGCGAAGAACTCATTTTGTTTTCCAATAATCGAGATTTAATTTTAAAACATTCAGAAGAATCAGTTAATTCATTTTGGATTAACATCAGATGCGATTATCCAATGATAGCCAAAAAAGCTTTAAACATATTATTACAATTTTCCACATCTTATTTGTGTGAATTCGTATTTTCAGCATTAGCCAACATTAAAACTTAAAAAAAATATCAAGATTGTTAAATGTAGAAGACAATATGAGGCATTGTCATTTTTACGACCAAATATAAATGAAATTATCAAAAAACATCAAACTCGAATTTCGCTTTAAAAATATTTTTATTATTAGCTTGTAATTAATCCCTTAATAAACGTTTAGCTATTATTGTAGTATACATTAGTTTATTTCGTATATTTAAATTTTTTGTCATAAACTATTTATGCAGTGTGTTGTTGTAAGTAAATAATATTTATCGTTTCCTTTGTGTGTCGCCAAATTTTGAAATCGTTAAATATGTGCCGCAACAAAAAAAAGGTTGAGAATCACTGGACTATAGAAACCTTTGAATTTCTTTACGGGTGTATGCAGGTTACCTCACGATATTATTTGTCATTGTAGAAGCATCAGATAAATGTACATAAAGAATTTGTGAAACGCAAAAAATAGGTATATAACAGGATCGATTCCTGGTGTTCTGAATCTCCAGATTCGAAGATCAGTGCCGAGACTACTTCAATTTTCTTTTTAATACCTAACGCCAACACAATAACCCAATGAGTAGGCTGAGAGCGGAATAGGCCTAACTAACTAGTTTTATGTCAGATTCTCGCCGAATGGAAAATATTTTGCGAGCGGAAGTGCGGACGGAACGGTGAAGTTGTGGGACACTGTCTCCAATAGATGTTTCAATACGTTCGTGAACGCTCACGAAGGGGCCGAAGTCTGTTCGGTGGCCTTCACCAGGAATAGCAAGGTAAGTGATTGTAGCAAGTTATACAGAAACTGCAAAATCTCCTTAAACAATAGTTTGCATAAATACTTTATTAATTCACACGAACAGCTACTCACACACACATACAAACTCATCCAAGCACCACACATGTATATGTCGCAGCCAACTGGTTAAAATAGTCGTTCAATCAAACAGCTAGCCCTTTGACTCGAACTAGGGGGTGGTCGGATTTTTTTTCTTGCAGTCCTAAATTGTCCGTAATTAGTCCGAAATTTTCACCGTTTTACTTTTTTATGTTTCTGAAAGTGGGGGTGCCAACTTTGTAATATATCAATGTAGCATTTGCCATCACCACACATATCCAATGCTCCATAGACTAAACTGGATCTTGTAGATCCAAAAAGCATATTCAAAACTTTCTACACTTTATACAAATCCTCCGCCCAGTGGTCACATGTCCTTTGTTTGCAGTACCTTCTTACATCAGGCCTGGATTCATCGATCAAGCTGTGGGAGTTGGCTAGCAGTAGATGTCTTATTCACTACACTGGCGCTGGAACTACGGGTGAGGACTTAGTAATCCGTTATTTGATTTAATAAATAAAAATATTTCTCACACTTACACTAATTAGTCTACCTCAAGGTAAGCTCTGATGGCTTGTGTCATGGGATCTAGGGTAACGGATAGACATACATATATAAATATATTTTATAGAAATATAGATATTAACAACCATGACTAAAATACAAATTCTCGCATTCATTATTGTGTAATACACACACATCTGCTCACAAGATGGCAATATCCGGTCTACTAACCACTTAACTACAAATTCCAAACATGTTATATATGTGCTATATATAGGTTGTTTCAGAGCTCTTTAGCATTGAGTCTCTGACGTCCGGGGTTCGAGTCCTGATGGGGACAGATGTTTGTATAATGAATGCAAGTATTTGTACTGTAGTCATGGTTGTGAATATATATTTATATCTAATTAATAATAATATTTATGTACTAGCTCCCGCCCGCGTGAAATTAGTTTTTGTCAATCCTGGTACACTAAATTTCAACCCTTATTTCACCCCCTAGCTGGTGAAAATTTCAAAAATGCTAGAACAAATTTTTAATGATTTCTTATCAAGTGCTTAAATATAATGTTTCATGGTTTAATCTTTTAAAATTAAGAAATCCTATACAAACTTTGAACTTCTATTTCAACCCCTTCATCCCATTTTTTCGAAATAAAATGTAGCCTATGTTCTGTCTCAGGGTCTAAAGATTGTCTGTACCAAATTTCATCAAAATCGGTTGCGAGGTTTGAGCGGGAAAGCGGAACAGACAGACAGACAGAGTTACTTTCGCATTTATAATATTAGTTGGGATATATATATTTTCGAAGGGAAATGCTCCTTATGCACCGTGACACGGCGCTAGCAAGGCGGGGCTCTCCATTCAAATGGACCGGCCTACCCACTAAAACTAAAAAACCCTCTAAGTCCATATCGGGGTGCGTGGCGGGGTCTGCTTTCGCAATTCTACTGCCACAATATATATATATATATATATATATATATATATATATATATATATATATATATATCTACTATATAAAAATAAGTCAGGTTTTCCTTCCTGACGCTATAACTCCAGAACGCACGAACTGATTTCCACGGTTTTGCATTCTTTGGAAAGGTCTCGGGCTTCGTGAGGTTTATAGCAAAGAAAATTGAGGAATAAATTCATCAGAAAAGCGGGAAAATCATGACATTTGAGACATTTGACAGGACGTCTGTCGGGTAATCGGACACCTAACCTAAGTAAGGAGTAACAAACAGTGAAATGCCCTATTTCGATTTATATAATATTGCAGGTAAACAAGAACATCATGCGCAGGCGGTGTTCAACCACACAGAAGACTACGTCATGTTCCCCGACGAGGCTACCACGTCTCTGTGTACTTGGCATTCACGAAGCGCCAGCCGGTGCCAGCTAATGTCCTTAGGGCATAACGGGGCCGTCAGGTAAGACAGTAGTTAGGGGACCTTAAGGATATAGGGGGATAATTAACCACACAGGCACCACCGTCTTAAACTAAGCTGGGGTTATGGGCACACAAGAATTGGAGGTCCTTTTGGAAGGTAAAATACGCGAAATACTAACATTTTTAAAATAAGTTTGTTATACTTGCTAAATAAGTTATGCTCGCGCTGTCCCGCGGTCGGAATACTGCACTAAAATAACGTTACTGATATAGCAATTTCGACAGTAGAAAGCGCTTCAGTTGTTGGAATCCCGAACTACAAATTCATATTCATATGCCACATAAACACCTTATAATGTTACTAATTTGCGAAAAAAAAAATGTCTAATGTGTCCGCCAAAAATGTTTTAAGAAGAATTAATTACCATTATATACCATACCATTATATAATTTTAATTATACACCAATCTGGGTAAATAATTATTAACTTCCTAATAATTAAGTTAGGACATTATCCGCAACATATCAAAGTCAAAGTCAAAGTCAAAATATTTATTTCAAGTAGGCAATTAGATATGCTCTTTTGAATAGTCCAATTTTTTTTTTCCCTACTACCCATTCGGACTTCTTTTAGTTATAGAGAAGAACGGGCGCAAGAAACTCTATAACTTTTACAGAAGCAACGACATTTACAAAAATATATATCGTTACCAAGTCATACAAAAGTCAACTTATAGGTACAAGTATAATTACAAAGGTTCATGGCAATGCCTGGTGGAACTAAGAAACATTAAGTCCAAGCATTCATGTCTTTTATATAATCAGTAACCGTATAATAGGCTTTGCTAATAAGTACACTTTTAACAATGATTTTAAATTTATTTAGGCTTAATTGTACAATATTGCTTGGAACTTTGTTGTAAAAACGCACACAGTTACCTCTGAATGAATTATTAATTTTATGGAGTCTAGTGTGAGGCAAATGTAATTTATTCTTATTTCTAGTATTGAAGCTATGGACATCACTGTTTTTACTAAATAAATGAATGTTTTTATGGGTATATATTAGATTTTCATAAATATATTGAGACACAACTGTCATTATACCAGTGTCTTTAAATTTATCTCTTAAAGAGTCTTGCATTTTTAGACTATAAATTGCTCGAATGGCCCTCTTCTGCAGCACAAATATCGGGTTTTACATATGGTCCTTCGAGCCGGATGTATAATTAAAAGTGGACTGTATATAAGGTACTAGTTATATTATATAGATATACTAGCTTTCCGCTCGCGGCTTCGCCCGCGTTATATTCGAATTTCCCACAGGAAGGATATGTTTTCCGTCGGTAAAATTATCTTATTTCCTTCCTCGGGTCCTCGGGTTTTACGATTGGTATATTGGTTACCCCGTATATACCAAACGTAAATACCATCCGTATATACGTATATACCGTCCGACCAACCGACGTACCAACTCTAGTCTATCTGTGTATAAAATTTTATTTAAATCGGTTCAGTGGTTCTTACAATACTGCCATACAACCTTTCACCCCCTCCTTTCAACCCTTTACAGCCCTTTTCTGCGTTAAAAGGTAGCCTCTGTCCTGTCTCAGCCTCTAGACTATTTGTGTACCAAATTTCATTCAAATCGGTTCAGTAGTTTTAACAATATTTCCATACAACCTAGCATCCCTTCTTTCAACCTTTTTTGTATAAAAAAGTAGCTTATGTCCTTTCTCGGGCTTTAGACTATCTGTGTACCTAGTTTCATTTAAATCGGTTCAGTAGTTTTAACAATATTTCCATACAACCTATTATCCCTCCTTTCAACCTTTTACAACCCTTTACAACCTTTTTTGCATGAAAAAGTGCCCTTATGGTAAATACGGTACTGCACACGGTGAGGTGAACTGAGGGTGAGGTTCCGGACGAAGCTATCTTGCCTTTGTTCTGGCAATTGAGCGCCAATTAGTATTGGCTCATAACATCGGGGCTGCTAGTAGATAAATCGACTATATGTTTTAGTGTCTGGAATTATCCGACATTTAATCGCATTCACATAGCATTATATAAATCGATTTTTCTTCATAACTACATAAAACAAACACGCTTTCCTGTAATTTTACGCTTGAACTATTATATATCTTTTAAATTTTGTAAAATACTATTTCGTACTTGCCATAATCAAACAAATGTAGTGTTAGCAACATAGAAATTGTAGATAATATTGGAGTTTATGCCTATTTTTGTATCCAATTAAACGCAATGGTAGATTATGTTATAGATACAATATGCCGTCATATTATACATATTTTGTATTCAAATCCATATATTTTGTATCTGGCAACCCTGCATTACAGCGCCCTTAGGTAAATCAGTTGTGATCTATTGAGCATATTAATGTCTGTTGAAAGTCATGAGGAATAATTAATAATTCAGCAAGTGATTCAACACCGTTCGATTATTTGAATAGTTGTCTTCTAAATTCGTTGTTTTACATATGTTGATTTACATTTTTTTTAATACTCTTTATATAGCTCAGTTGAGTTCAAAGTTCAATTTTTTACGTAGATTCTTTATTGTATAATGTTCAAGATTGTAAAAACTAACATATGTTTTTACAATCTATGAAACCTAATTTGGCAGATGTCATCCTCATGGTTAATCTGTCAAAATCATAACAAATTGATATCGGAATGACAGTTGTCATAACGGACTTCATAAATTGTAATAATTGCCTTTAATAAATTATGCTTTTCAGCTTTTTATGCTTTTCAGGTTCATAGTCCATTCTGGCACCGCCCCCGCGTTTCTGACTTGCAGCGATGACTATCGCGCTAGGTTTTGGTGCCGGCGCAACACTCACTAGAGATTCGAACTGATCTTTAATACGCTAAGTTTAAGATTAATAGTTTATAAGCATGGACAATTATAATTAAAAATAAATTCTATGTGTGCATATTAACATGTGGTTTTTATTTCATAACAAGGCAATATAGTCCTTTAGCTCTTTGGAACACAAAGAACTAAAGGGCTACTCTCAATTTCAAAATCATTTTGTCCTAAGTGCCTGTAAACGAAATACGACATTCTAACAGGGTCACATTGTTGTCCGTATGTTAATCAAACCCTTTTTTGAAACCCATTGAGATATGAAGTTGAAATTAATATCTTATATTTGTCTGCGGTTCAATGATGCTATACTAAACGTATCTTTGTTGAGATTGGATCATTTGCATCCGGATCTGTACAAAGATTTGAATCAGTAAAGTGTTTCATTTGTATCAGTGACTCTGAACGGATTAAATCGGTTCAGATTAACTGATACAATTATTCTGATATCTGATACAAATACACGGATATAAATATTGTTATTGATTCATTTGTATCAGTGACTCTCGAGTCAATCGTGTAAGCGTCGCGTATCGAATGAAACCGAGATTCAATTGAGCGACGGAACTATTTACTTCTCTCAATCGTGCGAGCGCCGCGTGCCAATAGGGTACTTCCCTCTATATTAGAAAACATCTAAAAGCATATAACTATGATAGCTTATGCATTAAATAGTCGGAACCGTCATGTTTAAGTACATAAAATAACAAAAATAATATAAAAATTAGTTTCAAAGTATTCACTTTTTTATTCTATACGTAAAACAAGAGCGAAACATAAGCCGCCATGTCGTGACGTCATAAGGTACTGTAAACTTATGCGTGTCAATGTCATTATGAATCATAGTACGTACAAAATAAAAAAAGACGTTTGTAGGTTGCTTTTTTATGTAAGAGAACGTTATAAATACGTTTTGTAAAAGGAGATAGTACGAATTTACTAAAAATAAATGCATTAATGGTCGGAAAATTCTTTGCTGCAAATCCCGACTTTTGTTCTGCCGAGTTACGGAGTATTAAAACATCGATGTCAGTAATACTCTTTTATTATTATTCCTTTATTAGTTGTTTATATATAAAAGATAATAACTCATTTTTAAATTACGAATATAATAATAATACATAGCATCAAACATAGAGCTTTGTTTATTATTTACATGCCGTATTGACGTCATCGCTACAGAGTAACAACTCGTGCGGCGCCTTCGTCTAATTACGCGCGAAATTTGAAAATATTAAATTTTAATGCAATTTTTATAGTACTTAATGAGTGAATAAAATTTTTATATTTTTAGTATATGGTTTACTGACACGCAAGGATCAAATTAAGATTATTTTCAAAAAAGAGATTAATTCCCTATTGAAACCGAGATGCAATTGAGTGAATGATTCATTTGAAGCACTGTTAGAGATTTAAATAAGTGAATCCACATGGAAGAAACGACTGACTGAGTCTTTCTGTAAAGATTGACACATCTCTATGCTATACAATAAATCAAGGTTCTAAATCAAAACCCTTGTTAAGTCAAAGCTCATTAAGACTAACGGTTCAGGCTGAGTTTGGTCGGTAGGTTATTATGGTCGAGCGACCTCCATTGGTTTGGAGTCCAAAATAATCACTGTGGCACTTTGTTGCGGATGTCCATGAGGATTCTCAGTCTCTCGTGTCCAGAGCGAAAAAAAATTCAACGCAATCCAGATTCTTAGTTCATATACATATGTAAAATAGTTTACAATATTTCGCAGGGGAATCAAAAGCTGTGTGGTACACGTAGAAAGGTTTTATAGCACCAGTAAAGGGACAATTCTGAAAATCATTAATAAGTACTCACGAAAATTTCGGTGCTCGAGTCCCAATTCATTTGACCGGTATTTTTAATTGTCTTATAATATAAATGTTAAGTAGTGACAGTATGTGAGGTATTCTTTTGCATTCAGAAAAAAATCACCCGTGCCACTTTGTGGCGACGCCCGAAGCGAAAATGCATTTCCTTTCTCGAACAAAAATGGAAGCAATTTAGTAGCACTTACCTGACTGTACAGTTCAACGGATGACTCGCCCTTCAACTGGTGTCCAGTGAGATAGGTGTTGTGGCTGCTCGCGATGTAGTATTGACTGAGCGGTCCGCTCATCTCCCTCGACTGTTCTTTCGACAAGTCCTCTTCTTCAGTGGGCTTGCTGGACAGAACATGGCAAGTTAAAACCTGTTTCTGTATATTTATGGGTATATTACTATTTAAAAAAAAGGTTATTTTGGTTTTGAGTATCGATAACGCACAGGGATGCAACATCGTTCATAAAAAAACATCTATACTGAAACATCGATATTATTTAAAGTGCGACATCCATGTTTCGATGTTGAACACATCGATATTTTAGGACGATACATCGACGTTTTTTCGATGTTTTCCTTAATTACTAGCAGGGTTAGCAGATACAGCCTTGAAATACAGAGAAAAGGCTTTTTCTTATAAAAAATATTTATAACCTACTTAGATTCATTTTGGTAATCATGATCACTAACAATGTCAAACAATTAGTTATTTCAAATGATACATCTATAACGTATTAGGATATGAAAAGTAGTAGAACGACAAATTAAACAAATAATTATCAGAAAGACAAAGATAGTCAAATTTATTATGAATTAAACAAAAGTTATTCAGTATTTTTTCTCATCACAGAATTCAAAAAATCAATTTTGATAATCTACTGTCGAGCAACCGGTTTTATCTCAGGTAATTACAGCACCAGCTTCAGAAAATAACTTCTCACTGGGGACAGAAGGTCCGACTATCGGTAAATGTTTCATAGCCAGTTTATATAAATATGGAAATACAGCTTTCATATCTTCCCAGATTTCTATAGGATCTGCTTTTATTGAGGTAACGGGTGAAGATATAAACATATGAAATTCTGATTCTGCTTTTCTTGCGTATTTTCATGTTATCGTGTGTTAATTGTTTGTGGTAACTCCATATATCTAATTCACCTCCAAATACTTAAAAAAATCAAATTTATTTATTTCAGCCATCTTGTTCGAAGACTTTTTCTATCTTGTAGCTAAAACATGCATAAAGATATTGTTGTCGAACATTTTGTTACTTCTGATAAAAAAAGCAAACTTAATTTTGGCGATCCTTCTATGACGTTAACCTGACACTGCCTAAAACTCTCTGAAGAGATCGCTATAGATGGAAACATGAATCTGAAGCTTCCGTTACGAGGGTTGCTACTTATGTATCCGAAATAGAAAAATTAAACGTATATAGCTAAATATGGGTTTATTGTTTTTCTAAGTATTCTCCGCGATGATCGATACGCTTTTGCATACGTTGAAACCAATGTTATAGCATTTTTTCCACTCTGATTGCGGTATCTCTGAAACGTGCTGTTTGAACGCGTCGACGGCATCTTCACGGGTCGAAAATCGTTGACCACGTAATTTATTCCTTACATTTGGGAATAAATAGAAATCATTAGGTGCCAAGTCTGGGCTATACGGTGGATGACCCATCAATTATATTTTTTGACCCTCCAAAAAAGTATTTGTTTCGCGTGATGTGTGACAGCTGGCATTGTCGTGGTGTAGAATGATTCTGCGTAGCTTGTTGATTTCACGTATTTCTTCAAATACTTCAGGTAAACAAATGGTCGTGTATCACTCCGAATTGACCGTTTTACGATTCTCCAGTGGTATTGTAGCCACATGACCATTAATACCAAAAAAGCAGGCCACCATTTGCTTTAAAGTACTCGTACTTTTTGCACGAGTCACTTTCGTAGAGTTCGGCTCATTTTGAAACACCCAAACTGTAGATTGTTGCTTAGTTTCGGGATCGTACGCATAGATCCAAGATTCATCACCTGTGTAGATAATATAAACAGATTTTGAGTCACCTCCGCTAAATTTTTTTAACATATTCTTTCACCATTCGACGCGAGCTTCTTTTTGATGCCGAGTTAAGTTGTGCGGTATCCAACGCGAAGAAATTTTTTTTACGAACAAATGTTCATGTAATATTTTTTTAATGCTTGTCATACATATGCCCAGAGTAGCCTCTATTTCGCGATACGTAACATGACAGTCTTGCATAATTAGTTTTCGTACAGCTTCAATGTTTTGTGACACAACGACTGATTTCGGACGGCCAGTATTTCAATATAAGAACTTTTACTATGGAGGTCATATTTTGCTTTTAAAAAAGTTGAAATCCTAGATCCCGGATACTTAAGTAGCAGCCCTCGTATTAGGTGACGTAGTCGTTCGTGCATGAGACAATCGCACAAGCTCCAACTACGTTTCTACCTATAATTTGGTACCGGAATTGAACATTTTATATTGCATTCTGCTAAATTATAATTTTTATACTAAAAATAAATAGTAATAGGTCTATAATCTCCTAATAATTGTTATTTTTGGTAGCTTAACTTATCTTTATATATTCTATGCATATAGGGTTGCCAGGTTGCCAAACCTAATAGCCGGACAGACCAACCAGCTTGGCCGGACATTTGGGTAAGAAGGCCGGACACCCTACTTTATTGAGGACTTTGTCTCAGTATTAATCGATACGACATAAAAAATTGTATGTAAAATCAAGATTTTTTGATTATTATCATAAATTTTGTTAAATTCCAGAGAAATAATAAATAAAATCGAATGCCAAATCAGTCTTAGGTAAAATAGTCATCAGTTAAAATCAAATTTTACATACTTCAACATTTATCAACATATGTAACTGCGCTCGGTCACTCTCGTTTACAAAATACTTCGGCCTGCGTGAGCGGCCGTCAGTAGCAGGGTGTACAATCTTACTACTATCGAAAAGGAAATATATTACATATAACCTTACTAAATTAAGAACATCTTCATATATAGTGAATCCGCCTATTATATAGTGATATTGAAATAGCTGGGATTATAATATACTATTTCCGAAACACGTATATAGATGGCAGAAGTTAAGCTTCTAGTTCGTATAATTCACCAAGAGATGGCATGCAAAGTGATACTTATTGGGTGACCAGCACTAAATAAAAATTTGTGTAATTGAGATTCCTGATTTTCCTAGACATCATATTATTATTGTATGGTGAAAAAATCCCTATATATAAAAGTACTCTATGGTCAGTAGACTCTCAGCGCCTGCGCTCGGCCACTCTCGTTTGCGAAATGAAAAAAGCCTATCAAAAGCCAGACACAGTATATTTTGGCCGGATACCCAATCAAAAAGCCTACCTATGTCCGGCATTATCCGGAAGCCTGGCAACGCTATATGCATAAAATATAGCATAAAAGTATATTTTATACAAGCAATAAAAGTACAATTTCCTGCATATCTGTAATATTTTAATATCTAGTAGCTATTGAAGTTTTAGCGATGAAAGCTATGCCCTGCCTCTTACCTGGCAAAATTGTGGGCCCTCCTCTGCTCTGGCACGAAAGCGTAGTTGTCTTTATCCGTGAGGAAGCGGACGAATCCCTCGAAAGAGAGACAGTTCTCCACTCGTAATGCAGGGTCGGGCTCGTGTCTCTGGAATCGAAAAGCATTATGATTTGGCTCATAATGATTCTACGTTAAAATTTGTTTCTTAAATGTAAATAATATAAAAATCATAATTCAAATTGTTTCAATTAATCTTATTACGGCTATTGTCATCAAATATTTTCGTCTGACTGTTTTGAATTGTCACGTTTGCATCGGTGCTGTATCGTATTTGTATCGATCCAGTATTGAGTTTGAATCGACAGTGTATTGTATTTATAAGAATGCTATATTGCATTTAACGATACTGTATGGTATTGTTATCGACGCAGTATTAAGTTTGTATCGATGCTGTATTGTGTTTATTACAATGTTGTATTGCATTTGTATCGACGCAGTATTGTAGTTGTAACGATACTATTATTGTGTAAATTTCGAAATCGTTCCTATACATTTTATTGTAACGAGATGAACATGAATATCATAATTATTATTACAGCTCCCATATCGCGTTTGTATCGATGTTACGTTTGCATCATGGCTACAAATGCAGCAAAGTGTGTTAAGGTTGATAGTAGCCAAGTGCATCGCGACACTATCACGTTTGCATTACTTTTAAAAGTATGTATAGGCTCCGCTATTATGTCACAGTCATTGTTAAAAAAAAAAAATTGCTTGTTTTTTTCTTGAGGTTATTTCATAGGATCTTAATATACATATGAAATCTCCTAACCTGAATAATGTCCCTCAGTTGCTCCTCAGTTTTGGGCTCTGCCTGCCTGGTCTCGCAGAACTTGCCAAGCGTGGGCAGGGATAGCACCCGCCCCGTCACCTCTGGGCACGCGCCTGCTTATAATTAAGCAGTATAATAAAGCAGTATTAAACAAAGTTTTCGGTCGTAGCAAATGTATTACTGAGGGAAAAGAGACGGTAATAGTTATTTGTTCAACTAGAGAGGAAAGTTGGCTTTTCAAGCGAGTGCTAATTTTGAATCCCGAGTAAGCGAAGGATTCTAATAATTGAATCACGAGCGTCAGCGAGTGATTCTACATTAGAATCCTGAGCGTCGCGAGGGATTCAAAGGCACGAGATGGAAATAACTTTTCTCTCGCGTGACACATACAACTTTTCACCTTAGCAGTGAGAACATTATTAGAGATATAAATGAAACAATATGAATTAAAATGAAACCACATATATTTGCAAAAACTAGGTATCTATTAAAATTTAAAATTACAGTTATTAAAAGTTACATTTAATAAATCGAATTTCGAATGACGTGTTTCGTGCATAATGATAATAGGCTTGTTTCCACTAAGAATGAATCGGATGGGTTAGAGTTTCTAATGATTAATCATGATATGTAGTAAACAAAAAAACTACTTTTATATTAAAATAATATAAGATTACTAATATTTGTGGAAATTAAATTCGGCAAAATTACTTATTTAATCACGTGACATTAAACACCAATCAGAGAAGCGTGACGTCACGCCTCGCGAAACACCGGTTGTAGTGTAGCTGTACATCTTCTATCTAATCTGTGCTGTTGAACACTGAACAGGTTATTTCGATACACTTTGTTTTCAGAGACTATTGTTAAATTAATACAGTCTGTTTATCTTAAAAGACACGGACATTTGCCATGGAATCAAGATTTACCAAAGCAAACGGCAGTAATTTGCCCAAAATTGACGCCGTTATGCTTGGGAAATTTTTCGTAGCAAACACAGATTTTGTATATAAATAATTTGTTTGGCGTTTTTATCGTTATGCTTTTACATTGGGACACTATACAGTATTTATAATAAGAGAGATTCATTATTTATTATAATGATCTCGTTGACTGACATAAACAAACTAGATTGTTTCGCGAGGAGTGACGTCATTCAAGACGCCATGACAGTCTTGGCCTTTTTCGAAGTCAATTATAAGTTCATTTCTAAAAAAGCAAAATACTTATGAAAAAGGCCTATTTTTCTAAAAATAATATATATTAGATGTAAAATAGATACTAAACTATAGTTTTAAACGAATTTCCAAATTTTGTCAACTAGCCTATTCGCAGCATTCTAAATTCAAATCAATTTTCCTCACTCAGTGAGGGAAAACGCATTTCCCTCACTCTTTTTAAGCAGGGAACACAGTATGTTTGAGCTGCTAAGGTGAAAAATACTTTACGGTAATTAGGCGGGAGTTACAATTTCTTAATCTATGCTTTAATTTTATTAGCAAACAGCAAATAGAAATACTTCCAAAGATGTTTCAGAATTTTTATTCACATTAGTACAAATTAAGTTAAACAACAACTTAAAAAAAATTAAGTTGTTCCTATATGGAAATTTATTCATGTTAAAAGTTGTTTACTTTTTGTATGACATATATACATACATAAGAGTTTATCATGTGGTGGGGAGTCAATAACATTAAGTGCGTGCACTGACGCAACCTTTGGCAAGAAAATTAAAGGGGATTTTTATACGCCTTTGGTGTATGTCCATCTTTAGTGGATACGTGGTTACAAATGCGTAAATTAATTATAAATAGTTTATTTATATGAGAACACAAATGCAGATATAACACAACAGACAGAATAATACAACAAAGCAAATATCAGCGCAAGATGTCTTAGCGTAAATCAAGTTACTTGCTTTTTCTACAGTATCTCCCTTCTAGTGGAAATATATTATAAATATGATTTCGATTTTCTCTAACACCTATAGGCTTATTAGGTACGCTCCCAACGAGATTACAGCGGTCATACTCCAAATGGTCATAGCTGTTCCGAATGGGATATTGCGCTAAACAAATGACAGTTGGTTATTCAGAACGCTAGTTGTTTTGCTCTCAACATTGCTGACGTTATTATCACGCCAAATATATTATCATGAATCAAACCAAACATTATTCGCTCTTTTCATCTTACCTAGAATGACAGAAAGCTCTACTTCTGTATTATTTTTCTTATATGCCACAATTGTTAAATGGCAATGAAAAATGACATTTTTAACACCTTTGCTCGTAAAGCTGATGTAGATAATTCCACCGGTTTTAAATATGTAAAACGGGTCATATAAAACGCGTGTGTTACCAAAGCAAATAGTTAAGTTAGTATCCATACAAATTCCATAACAGTATTATTTGCAATTTCGGGCGCTGTTGCTATTCAAATTTCGAACTAATCGCCGCGCGGCGGCAGTCAGTAGGCAGCGCCAGCGCGCTGTTAAAATGGCGGGAAAGCAACAGTGTGCATTCACAGATTGAGTTTATTTAAATGTTTTTTATTCTGTTTCCTCACAAATGTGTTAAAAAACGTCGTACAATATACGTGCGTATTGGTTATAACATTCGAGGCGGAATTTCAGCCAGAGCCGAAGGCGAGGGCGTAATTGAAACGAGCATATCATAACGCACTAATAGCGTAATGTACTATATCAATCCAAGGTAGTCGCCGTAGATACAAGAGAATGTTGCCAATGCGCTCACGCTAATCGAAACGAATTTCAGAGCGCTAACATCTTTATACACCAGAGGTGTCAAACTCAATTTTGCAGAGGGCCACATATTAAATTTAGAATGTGTAGGCGGGCCAGATTCAAATAAAAACGGTTGTCAAAAATCATATTAAAGCTATATAAGAGGTTAATTATTTTGAGCTGGAGGATCCAGATACCTGACTTCTCTTGTTTTTGACAAGCTCATTAATGTCAGGTATCATATTTGTTGTAATTATTTTAAGAACAGATTGGAGATGTTCATTGGTAAGTCTTGTGCGATGTTTGTTCTTATTTATTTTCATGACGGAAAACATCTGCTCACATAAATAGGTGCTGCCAACCATGCACAGAATGCGTGCTGCACGCTTTTTTAATTCCGGGTAGTTATCCGAACTCTTGAAATATTGTGTGTAAAACGTAAGAGCGTTAACCTCCTTAAATTTTTCTTTCAAAATGCTGTCCGACTGAAGATCTATCAACTCCATTTGCAAATGAACTGGTGCCTGTGAAGCACCGTGTATCTTTGACATGACTGATATACACAATCACAAGTCATCAGTCGCGATCAGGTCACAATCGCACATGAACCATTGCTCGTTTTCTTCTTGTCATACGATATAAGTTGTAAGCAAACCATCAGTGGTTTGGCGCGAATGTCAAATTAAGTGATAGCAACGCGATCGCGACTAGTCACAGAGTGACATAATAAATCTGTCATATATAACATTTGTCTATGTATTTATTTATGCCACAAAACAGGAATTTTTTCGTCGTATCGCTATATTCCGGGTGGAAGGGTGGTATTGCAATAATTAGGTACTATGATAATATATCTTATGTCTGTATACCTGGTAAAGCGGCAGAAGCTAATAAGTCGAAAGCTTTTTTCCGGCTCGCCTTATCGCTGGGGGGCTCCAAATCCAAAGAGCCGTTCCTAGTCAAAAGACCTGTGGAATATTTTAGCTGTGTAAATTCATAATTTATAGCACATCTACTAATTACCCTTCACAAATTTCGCAATTTAACATTGATATTACATTGCAGTTCCGAAATCACTTAATGTTTTTAATACAATTAACACAAAAAAATTGTAAAACATATAAAAATATTAGATTAATGTAACATATGAAATCAGAATAATATTTTTTTAACATAGGCCTTTGCGGATGTCTATTGACCTGAAATCATCGTGTTATTTTAACAAAAGCTTTTATGGTCGAAAGTTAAGTTAAGTCAGAAAACACTGACTCAGGAGCAACTTCGAAAAGTTATGACTTTTCCCAAATTGACCATCACCAGCTTGGTGTAATCACCAAGCTAATTACACTTACGCCCTTGGTTAAGACTCATGCTCATGAACTGGTCCAAGGTGATTTTTTTCTGTCCGCTTTCATGAGCAAGCGAGATATGACCAAACTGACTGGTTTTGAACATACTATGACTAATGAACTCTACTAAGTTCGGTTCTGCATCAGCTAACTAGATAGAACCAGATTGAGCTGTTCTAACGACATACACACTCCATAATAGCTGTTGGGAGCTCCTAGCTCGTCTCCGTGTCTAGTTTAGTAATAATCACTAAACTAGTTAGAACTTAACTGAGGAATCGGGGTGTCACAAAGCAGAATATAATCTATTAAGCTAGCTATAACGAAATCGTTATGAATACGCATCTATTCCTGTGTAGCTCTGGTGAGCTATAGTTCCTTGGGTGTCTGTATCACCAAGTTGCTTTTTTGTATTTGCGACTTTGCATTTTATTTATTATTGACTGTCCCGACAATATTTGTATGCTTAGTAGTCAATGAATAGATGTGGTCTACATAAGTGTGTCACTTCATAACATCTTGACCACGGAACTGAAGGATTTTTTTGTAAATTGGTCAATTTACCAAGACAGCACGTTGAAGACGTGGGTTGGTATTTTTTATTACGTTGTTTATATACTAAGTTATATTCACTAACCTGTCCTGAAGATGCCTCGACTTCTAAATAGCTCCGGCGAGCTCCGACTCTTTTCTGAAGCGAGTAGAGGTGTCTTCAGTCGCGGCACCGCTAACTGCTCGAACACGTCTCTCAACTCCGAGCGCATCACCAAGCTGGACGATAGGACATGATTATCACCTTGTTGAAACAACCATGTGATATGACTATGGAATGCAGATGTACATCTCGTTCAATTTTGAAGCATAATACGATGAGTTCTCGTTCGAGATTGAAGGGATTGGGTGGCAGTGGTCAGCAACGCTACACAGAGTGTAAAGGAACAAGGGGAAGATTTGCGGTTTGCATATTATTATTTTGTCACGCAGTTGATAGCTAGTGTCAAGTTGGAGAGGGCATTCTCAGGAGTTTGGCATCCAGGGCAACTGGATACTCACTTTGTTATTTACGTAGCTACTTTCGAAATCCTTTTTGTTTTGTTTATACTAATAAAAAATAACTTCATTATTTAGTTAGTAATATTATTTTTTATTTATTAAAGTACCTATAAAGGTTTATGTTTTCTTTCAATTTTTTTTTATTTTATCTAACCTCACTATCACAAACAAGCAGTTTTCATAGTCATCAACCACCCAAACTTTACATATTTTATTCCGAGATTCCGAAAATTCCATTCCCGCTGGATCTAGAATTTGTGATCTCGTGTCGGGAATTCATTCCCTAGATCCCCATGTTAGTGTGGGAAAGGCTTTGTTTACTTTGCTTAGGTAATAAGCAAGAAATTTAACTCTTTCATATTTTTAAATGGTTAAAGATTTCTACTTAAATGCCGGAGGGAGACTATATCAGGGTCATGTGATCGGGTACGTCCATCATACCTATTTCTGCTCCAAAATGTCAGTAGCATTACCATTGGTAAGATAGTAGTCAATTTCAGGTATTGTGACTTTATGGCAGTGGAGGCGCGAGAGCGGATCCTGCCATGTGCCCGACATGGGCCCAGTGAACACCGGGGGGTTTTAGTGGGTAGGCCGGTCCTCTCAGACCGGAGAGCCCCACACACGGCCGCGCCTTGCCAGCGCGGCGTCATGGTACATAAGGAGCATTTCCCCTCGCAAAAAAAAGGTATTGCGACTTAACATTTTATATAACACTAGCGACCCGCCCCGGCTTCGCACGGGTGCAGTGAAAAAATGGTTATGGTGGGTTATCCCTAAGAGATAGACATATACCATCGCGGACTTTTTTGTGGATTTTTGTAAGTTGTACAATACTGTAGTACATTATTTTGGTCTATCTCGTAGGGTTCAGCCAGCGTTTGCAATATAAGCGCAAAAAAACGTGCTTATTTACGACATCACATTAGAAACCTTTAAATTTATCAGTGTTTCTCTACTATATTATGCGTTTATTATACATACAAACCATCCTTAAGAATCACTCTATCTATTAAAAAAAACCGTGTCAAAATCCCTTGCGTAGTTTTAAAGATCTAAGCATACATACGGACATACAGCGAAAGCGACTTTGTTTTATACTATGTATTGATTGATTGATGTCGGCAACGTACTTTGTTGTTTTTGAATACAACGCACATTTCATTCAGGTATATATACAAGGAAAAAATGACTACAACTGTACGCACCTGAAGCTCCGAAATAACGCCACGAAGTCCATGAAGTCTAGCTGCGTGTCATAGCCAACAGAGCCCGTCCTCAGGTGCTTCAAGTTCTCCCAGAATCGTTCACTGGTTTCCAACCTTCGCAGGCTGTGTGAATACATCATATCCATTTGAATTTTATTGAAATTTTAAAGTGCCTTAAATGCACCCTTCCACCATCGGACGACGAGACGCGGCCAGGAACTCCATCCGTATGTGGTCGATATTCCACCTCTTCGTACCTCTCGTTTCCCTTGGTCATTCATTATGCGAACCGCCAAGGAATGGAATTCCCTACCTGCGTCTTTTTTCTCCGATACTTATAATACAGAAATTTTAGAGTAATTAAGCACTATTTGAGTTTGCGTGTTCCCCCTTAGGCAACATCTTCACTTAACATCAGGTGATATCGTTGTCAAACGCACTCAAAAATGTAATAAAAAAAATGTGGTGCACCATCTTTTCAAGGCCCAGTGACGTAGCTAGCTTTATTGCTATTTGTGTATTTTTTTGTCGAACACTTAATATGGATGTGAAGGATGCTGGAGCACACATTAACTACAGGCATAACAGTACACAGACTTGTCACTCTATTTTAGTCTAGATTTATTTTTAGGTGGTATTCGTGCTATTATCCGTGATCTACAGCGCTTCATGTTTCTTGTTTTGAATACGATTTTATTTCTTCAAATGTTCAGCGATCTACTTTAAACATGTATTAGTAATTAAATAGAAACTTCACTGGTGTATGATAATCAATTTTATGTATTGCTTTTAAGTAAAATATTTACTGTTTGTTTCCCAAATATAAATAAATAAAATATATTTATAGATAATATCGCATTGGCTATGCGATATTATCAAATTGCAAAAAAGGTCCAAATGAACTATTCAAGTTTGGAACGTGAAATTAAATCCTCCAACGATGTATTCTGTGCTCCAACGCACACACGCACACTGTTTTGACAGATATTATTGAATTTAAACTTTATACATAAAGCAAATCGACTCTTTGATGTTGAAGACATCTACATTGCTTAGACAACAGTGAGTGCTTGCAATATGAACTTTATGTAATAACAATGAAGCTCAAATTGACTGTACATTTTAGTTAGAAAACGTTTGTATGGGAATGAATGGCTATTTTAGGATTTTTATGATAATTATTAGAATTTTTCCCGTAAAAACCATCCTTGAACTTCAACGAACATTTTAAAAAAGAAGTAGCCTAATTGGTCCAGGCGTTGCTGAGTTATGCGCTTACCAACACATTTTGCGATTCATTTTTATATATAAGATATTCAGATCGGTGCATATGTTAGGGATCTAAGAGTCACTCTATCATTAAAGCCTCGACCGCTAGTAACCACCCCACGTACAGTATAAGATTTTACACATTTCATTAAAATGTAAAAAAATTAAACGGATGGGCAAAAAAAAAGTAATGACTATAATAAGTCTATGGTAAAAATATGTAATGGTGAAGAGTTCGGTCGCTGGATTTTTCAGTAGACCTGAAGCAGTAAAATATATTGCTTGAAATTATGAACCTAGACATGGTTATTTTCTACGCAGGTTTCTTAATTCGGTTCAGTGACTTGTTGTTATGGGTTCAATAAATGTTTACGCTCATTTAGTTTGGCATCCCTAAACCATTGGGCAATTAGGTCAAGGTCATCCTAGAACGCTTTTCACCTTTGCAGATTAAGATAATGATGGAATTATTATAAAAGTGATATTGTTTTAACAAATGCTAGTTATTTTAAAAAGTTAATTCACGTATTATCAAAAACGTCACTTGAAGATCAGCATGCCTATTGTGTAACTCAAATGACAACTGAAAATTATTATCACCATAAGCGTTTTAAAATTCATTGCTTGTTTTTAAGTTGCGAACATGGCAAAATTTCTATATCAACCAGCAATGTACTTTGAATCACGTACGTGATTATCATTTTTATTTGTCATTTAAGTTACATAATAGGCCTGATGTTCTTGAGATGTATATAATATTACGACCTAGGTACTAGACTAAAAAATACATTACTTTATTAAGCATATTGTAAGTTATCTCACGATTCCACTTTAACATTTTAAATGTAAAATACATAAAAATTATAGCAGAAGTACGTATACTGAACGTTATAGAATGTTGAAATAATATTATGATGTTTTGTATCCATCAGAAAAAAATATTTGCGCTAATTAAATATCTGTCTATACAGGATTTTCTTTTCTCAAGAATCAAAATTCTTTATTCAACATAGACTTAGACAGTTGCTTATAAACGTCAAAATAAATATAAAATTAAGAGAACAAATACCGTGGCATGTGCATACGAAAAATGAAAAAAAAAAATGATTACAAATATTTGTTCGCAACTTGTTCAGAAGTTGGGAGAAAGCTCTCGCAAAGAAGAGGCAAGTAACTCTTCAAGTCTATTTTTATGGTCCCGTAGCCGAATGACATAAAACGGAACCCTACCTGTCACAATAGTCACAATACCCGACAAGTATATCCGTCCGTATGTCACAGCCACTTTTTTTCGTATCTCTAAGAGCTATACTGTGGAAACATGATAAACAGATATATATTCGGTGAACCGCACTAAGATTTTCATACAAAAATAAAACAATAAATTTTTGGGGTTCCACATGCTTAGAACTGAAACTCAAATTTTTTTTTCATCAAACTCATACTATGTATGTCCTGTGTCTTATCTGTAAAAATAATATGTGATGTACCTACATTACCATGAAAATTTCCACCGAAAATTGGAACGAGATCTAATAATTAGTTTTTTTTTAATACACTATAAATCATAAACGCATTTTACCTTCCATTCAATCAACTGCAATATAATAAAGAATAAAGAAAAACATTTATTTAGATGTATAGTGGTACGGAACCCTACGTGCGCGAGTCCGACTCGCACTTGGGCGGTTTTTTAACCCCTCTTCTCGATCTTCAATAATACATAAATGAGGACAATTTTACATATTACAATTACACTTAGATACACATAAGAAGACAAAAAAGAATACTGCATTATAAATAAACTAGCTTTCTGCCCGCGGCTTCGCCCGCGTGGATTTCGGGATTGGGTGTATAGAGGGTTAAGGGTCATAGCTTTTGCCCACGGCTACATATACGCGGAAGTCGGTTTATGGTGCGAAGATTTTATCGCGCTTCCCGTGGGACTATCCGTTTTTCCGAGATAAAAAATGCCGCAAAACTCCTCAAGAATCACTCTATCTATTGATGAAAACCGCATAAAAATCTGTGCAGTAGTTTTTGAGCGAAGCCTTTATTGCGCATCCCGTGGGATCTGTCGATTTTTCCGGGATAAAAAGTAGCCTATGTTACTCGGGGAGAATGTAGCTTTCCAAAGGTGAAAGAATTTTTGAAATCGGTCCAGTAGTTTAAGCGTGAAGAGGTAACAAACAAACAAACAAACACACTTTCGCATTTATAATATTAGTTGGGACTATGTTGCTGCCAAAATGGTTGTCAATACGAGTAGTTTTCTCTGTGAAAGAGATCTAAAAGTGATGACAGATAGAGTAGTGACGTGGTACCCACTAACCCACCAGCTCGTCCCCTACCGGCTCTACCTCCATATAATGTCATCATTTTAGTAATATACTAGTATACCCTAAGAAGTGTAAGTATACAGTAGAATATTATATTTCTGTTGGATACACACTATGAAATATTATTTTCATTAAATTCTTAGACATTAAGTTAATTTCCACGTACCTTATTATTAGAGATCGGATAATCGGATGCATATTTACCTGAAGTTAATTTTTGGCTCACAAATTATGGAAGCGGCTTTTTAAAACACATTTTGTTAAATAAAAATCCCGGGAAAATACGGGACTGCAAATTTAACGTAGTGATATTGTTTGAAAATTACTAAATTAGCATGTGGTATTTATTTTTAAAAGACCGAGACTCCGGGTTCATTTATACAACTATGCATACGTATTTCCATGAAGTTTAGTTTCAGTTCCCCGTGCGATTTATGAATGTACGATTTATTACATGAAGAGTGTTATACGAAAGTAGTGAGCTAGTTTGACTAAAACAATAATCAATTAAATAATTGATTAAAAAAAACAGAAATGGTGAAAAATTTTATTTAACAAAACAATAAAAAGCCGTTTCCATACTTTGTCTTAAACTAACTTTAGGTAAATATGCATCCGATTATCCGATCTCTACTTATTATGTAATCGTGAAAGTAAAATTTCATGCAACCGGCGATAAGATTATTATTTTACATGCATCTGTCAACTCTTTAATTATACCATTCTTTGTGGGTTTCATATGCAGAAATTAGTTTAAGCTTCAAAATTATGTATTTTAAATACAAGTACTAACCTTAGCAAAATCAATCAAGCATTAAACTTTTTGGAAATTATTTACAAAAATATTATTGATTTTCTTAATGAAATTATTGCATTGCACATAGTTATCGTTAAGGGTGGATAGGCGATTATTTTGTAAATATTAGGGATATTAGAAAACAATTTGACAATTTAAAAAAAAGTGTTATCAAACATTCCCGTACAAAGATTAATAAAAATTTGAACACCGTATCCACAAACATCAATCAAATTTAATACATCATTAAATTACATGTAATAATTTACTGTTAATGAGGAATAAAAAGATATGGAGTAATATTAATGCAGAATTAATAATTGACGTCTAAAAATTTGAGTGGTGAGTACAGCAGTCAAATTTATCTACTAACCTCATATTTAGTGTACTAGAGTGCTTGATGTTAAAATGTTAGGTGTTTATGGTTTAATTTTTCAGTGGTCATCTAATTGGAAGAATCAGGGTCGATGCTGACATTTGTTTTAGTTTTTGTCGAATCGAAGTCAACCTGCTTAAACTAATTTTAGTTTGGATTGGATTCATTTAAACTACCTTTAAATAAATCCAATAGTATGTACGAAGTGAAACAATCCGAAGAGAGCCAAAATCGTTGATTAAGGCTTAACTTAGGGTAGCTATGATGCAGATAAATTTTTTAAACAGTAATAATATCATTTCAGCTAATCAGTAACGTTTTTTGATATATTTTTAAAGGTTTATGATGACTCTAATAGTTATAGAATAATCGCCTCTGTATAGGTACTTTAGAATTAGCAATAGCCTGTAGCAGCAAGTATTTCTCAGGTATCAGGTAGATACATACCTGCTCCTATTAGGAGATCCAGACATGATACTAGTAGCTGCAGCAGTCAGGCTGCTGTGCCGAGGTCCACAAGGTTGGTGGTGACTTGATGTAGCGGAATACGAACTGAAAACAAAAGATCTACTTACGTGCCACAATACTGCTTACTTGATTAAGCAGAGATTTATGATTTGATTCCAAAGCAGATGGTCTTCGTTAAGCATGAGGTAAGGTCTAAATTGAAAGCGATCTTCACCTCGATTCATATTAAAATATTAGAGGTGCTGACTGCATTCCACGTAATGGACAGTTATCAGTTCGTGATATAGATGATTTACCTATGTCTCGGTGAACCTTGGACCACTTCATCTTCACTTCTGGTCCCTGACGTGTGCGTTGACCCGTAGCTACGAGGTGATCCGGTCTTCAGTTCCGATGTCGATTTGTTTTTCTACAAAATGTGTTATATATAAGTACATACATATAAGACTTTTTGCTATGGGGGTAAGCAGAGATTACAGTTTCCCCACTCACTACGATCCAAACATACTTTCCTAGCTTTCACTTGACATTCAATGCTTTCATGCAAGCTCGTTGGGTACGGGTATCCTCCACCTAGGTTTATTTCAGGAGATCTCCCATTTGGTCTGAGTATATTCGTCTAGATGAATAATAACAATAATTATCAGTTGTCTTTTATTCACCGTTTCAACTGGTCCTAGATGGTTTGGACCCGTTGAAACACACTACTTTCACGATATTAATAAAACTCAGGTCTGATTTTCCTTTTTTAATATAATTTTCTAAATTCAACTTAAACAATTTCACTTTAATTTCCGACAGCGTTACCACTTATGTTAGGACCTCAAAGTAACCAAGACAGGAGATGCCATTGTCTAACATTCCCCTCTGCCAAAGCATAAGACTCGGAATCTTGTACGTTATATAAAACTAGTTGAGCTGCCTTATGGGCTGTCACACAACATTGTGCATGTCGCGGCGAACAGAGCTCCCACTAAAATGCCTATTTGTGCTGTTTTGTCGTGTAAAAAGAAGTCTAACACGTCAAGTATGCAAAAAGATGGTGTCACCTTTCATTTGCAAGTATTATTTTTAAGATTTATTGATTATTTAATTCATAATTTCATGTTTTACAATTCTGCAAATTCAAATTTAACGTCATATAGTCTCGTGAGGAGTGCGGTCTGACGTCATATAGTCTCGTGGGTAGTGCGTGAGCTAGGGTTGAACATTATCATATTTCAATTAATTATGACATTTGACATATAGAATTTGTATAGTTCATATACCTAACAATTTTCTAATCTGGTAGGTATTAATTTAATCAGTAACAGCATCATTTGGTACTCTGCTGTCTTAAATTGCCGATGCCTTGTTACAATAATACACAATTTTACTATTTTTTGATACTTTAACAGTTCTATACATAACGATGTACTAGCAATTATACCATTTAAATTAAATATTTTTATAAGTATTTATATAGGTGCATTATTTAAAACAATCAATAATATAAAAATGAACTAAACTCAAACTTCCCTTCAAATCAAGTATAGATGATAAATCAAGTAGCACACTGCTGTTATTCTATCGAGACATACACTTTTTGTACAATACCAAATGGTGAAGGTGCCTTGATAGAATAACAGTTAAGTAACAAGTTTTGTTTCTATTAGCGGTTTCTATATATAGAAATCAAAAAGATGTATGAGGAGGACATTTGCAATAGTTTTTTTTATCTATCGCGAATTACTCAATCTGTCACTGTTAATCTCATTGTATGTTATTTTTGTTTATAAAAATAGCAGTAATAAAATAGTAACACTTACTTTGTGAGTGTAATTTTGTTAAAGGAAATATAAGAGCCATGCTTAAAAGGTAAGCATCTGTAAACTAGCGCCAACATCATCTTAAAAATTTTAGTTAAAAAATATTATCTTTTTTAATCAGCAGCCCTAATTGATTTTCACACTTGAAATAGGGATGCAACTATATCGATATTTTGGTTTTACGAGTAAATAGGAATGAATGAATGAATGGAATAATTGACATTAATTAAAAATATTATGCTTAAATCTTATTGAATAATAAAATATAATTGACAAACAAAGTGAGTAAACAGAAAATAAGTACGCTTTATTTAATATTGTTTAATAATGACGTCTCGGATTATAATACATTAAAAGGTGCAGTCGAAAAATTACCTAATGATGTAATATTATTGCTAACATATTAAGGATAAAAATCAAAAAATTTCGCTTAAGAGATATTGTTGATTGTTAAAGTATTTTTAGGATCCCTATCTGATATTTAGTTGTATTTAATACGATTAAACTAATTTAATTATTATAATTACATACATGGGAATAATAGAACTAACTGTCAATCCCGTGTCAAAAAAGTCAATTATTTTTATAGTGTGTATCAAAACGTGTTTTTCAATAAAATATTTCTTTTAGAAAACGCATTTTTAATGTTATTATAACAATGTCGGTGTTGCAGTAGGGGAGAGGAAGGCAAAGCGGACCACTCAAAAAAAAAAAAACTATAAAAAAGAAACTATTAGGTTTTATTAAACTTCTTCAAACTAATATTAATCAACATTCTTTACTGTACATTAGGTACGAATCAGACTTTGATAAAATCACAGACAATGAAGTTATTAGTTGATATCTAATACCTTCAATATGTCCGTTTTACCTTCATGTGTGAGGCAAAACGGACCACACATGAAGGCAAAACGGACTTACATAAAATTAATCAATCAGCACATTTTTCACATAAAAATAATGTCTCCTCGTCCTCATCTTCTACTCCTGCGCAAAGGCAGTGTGCCCATAAACGACATTTTGGACATTGCACCCAACCCCCGCTTGATTCTGAGTACAAATGAGAACAGTACAGGCATTCAGTGTCATCTTCCTCAGACGAACTGTAATTGTTTTTAGTTTTAGGAAGTTTTCTAACCAAATTGTACCTGCCATCTTCTTGCAAGTATCAAAACTGTGACTTATGTTATTTCTCTCGGCTAGATCATATGCCAACTTCTTTAGATTTTCCGTGGTTAATCCAAATAAACGACTTTCCATCTGTTTCACATAAGTAGCTAATTCAGTCTCTTGAGCCTTAGTAAAAACTTGTTCAAATCTACCCAGTTTCTTATGTGTGGCTGTATCAATATTTTGAGTAGCCTTATATTTCTCTAATTTTCTCTTCAGAGTAGTCTTTGGTACCAGGAATTGATTAGAAGCCTTATTGAGGCCCATTTCTCCAGCTGCCACTTTCTCGATTGCATTTTTCATGCTGGCTTCATCCCAAGAATTTCGTTTGGATTTTCTTTTATAATTATTTACCATCTGAAACCAAAGCAAAAAAAATAAATGAAAACATTGTCTTCTTCTATTTTTATTGCATTTAGATTAATTAACATTCACGTTACTTTATAGAAGGCAAAACGGTACACCGGTCCATTCTGCCTGGGTCCGTTTTGCCTTTTTGGTACTTACAAGAAAATCGAATAATTTAGAGGTTATAAATTGAGATACAGTCGGCTTACTTCGTTATTCGTTTAATCATATATCAGTTTACATGTGGTTATCATCAGAGCACCTTATTACAAACCTAATCAAACTGTAGGCTAATTGAAAAATGCAATTTTTACATCATAATCTAAAAAAAATAACTTACCTTGCTAAATCGGTGCACGTGCGACCGGTGGCACTGAGTACACTGACCTAAAGTGGCAACATGGCTTCCAATATTTTGACGTAACAATCAGATAGATGGCGTTACATGTTTTATAATAATCAAGGTGGACCGTTTTACCCACAGGGTCCGTTTTGCCTTCCTTTCCCCTATCTAATTTTGACGTAAAAATAAAAATTTTTTGTATCCGCAACTTGGTGTCAATAAAACTTATTTTATTTTCCGGTTTAATAGGACTTCTGTAGCTTCCCATGCAACAAAATTCGTATTTTTACCTTAATATCCTACCAAATAACAAATATGCAGTTAAAAAGACACAAAAATTAGGTAAAATTATTAGATGTTATAATTTACTATAATAAACTACTGAGTATAAGTTTGCATTTTATTAACCTTCGATATCTGTCAATTTTATATTGACTACATACTAAATGTCGAAGCATGATATTTTAATTATGTTGAAATATTAACGCCAAGTTAACATTCATTCATTGAACGAAAGCGATTTATCGATATCATTCTTTTGGGTGATGTCTCGTTACTTCCCACACTTTTACATTTTTGTGTTCGAATAGAACGTCAACGTACTTTTTTAAGGTTTGTGTGCGTGAATTTCAAAATTGTGTGTCATGTGTCCATGTGTGCATTTGTAAAAACGTGAAAATTTTCTGTTTATGTGTGCTGGTTTAGAGTGTAGTAGTAACCTCGCCCCCCGCAAGATATGACAGAAAAATTTGTTCGAGAAATTTGACTGATGCCTACTCCAGTTCTATTTACTCTGAGGTTAGGACTTATTTAAGCAACTATTCGTCACGACGAATCAACAGGAAGAGACTGCCGTTGCTCCCTTCCTCTACAACAAATGTAACGAATGGTGTTACCAGGTTGTGTTTTATAAAATTAACTAAGGCAATGGTATATTAAAGTAGTAAAATTCGCTAATTCAAAAAAAATCATAACACTACTAAACATCTGTGTAGACATTTTTTTTAAATCGTGTGCCAATACCAATTTATTGTCGGCCTATGAGCGATGCACACTGCGCGAATGGCGACGACTCACTGAGCGAGGTGCAGAGTGTACCCTGCACTTCACTTGAACGTAGTGAGTGTTCGGGCGGGCGAATCTAGTACGTAGTACATATATATCGATGGATTACAGTTATTTCTCTCAAATTTTATTTCTACTGCATTATTAGCTACGAATATATGTAAAAACTTTGAAGATGGATATAGGTCTTTTTAGATGGGGTCTTTCTCTTTATCTAACGTCATCTTCGCGCTGACATTCTTGGCATGCATACCCTTTATCATCTTTAGACAATCTACCGATACTTTCTTGAGGTTTCACTTAATCTTTCTTTCATCCCCAACTGTATTCATAACTATATATCGAATAGTTTGAGACTGTTTGTGATCTCAGATTTGCCCGCCCTAGTCCTTACTTTCTTTTTTATTAATCTTTTTATTATTTTACAACATTTACTATATTAGACAATATTTACTATTTGTCTGGGATTATTTTCTCTTTTACCAATTTATACATCACTAGCGGCCCGTCCCAGCTTCGCACGGGTAGACATTACTCTTCGCAGCGTATGCGATGAATGACATTTATTGGCAATTTTTTTTACACCTTCGATTGGTTTTAATAAGAATTTCTATAGTAATCTAGTACTAAATATGCCTATGTTACTCAGTGATAATGTAGCTTTCTAATGAAAAAAGAATTATTAAAATCGTTCCAGTGATTTTTGAGTTTATTCGTTACATACAAAAATATAAATCTTCCCTCTTTATAATGTTAATGTACCTAGATGTAGACAAAGTCAATAATTTCAAAAACTTCCATAAGTCCGCTTGCATACTATGTGACCTACAGAATTTCTCATTTTTCAGCCCTTGCACTGCATTCTCACCTTTTCTATTATAATTGTTCTATTTTTCTATTGCATAACAACTATATTTACTTCGACATCGTCTAACGTTCCAGTCAATTTATTTTCTACATTAATTCATTCATCAAATATTAAACGGTTCTTAATTTATTCGTTGCTCAGTTCAGCCAATAGACGCCCACTGTTGGACATAGGCCTCCCCCAAGGATCTCCACGCAGATCGGTCCTGCGCTGCAACCGTCCAGCGCCTTCCCGCGATCTTCATCAAATCGTCGGTCCACCTTGTGGGAGGCCTACCAACGTTGCGGTGTCCAGCATATGCCTGCCACTCCAGGACCTTTCCGCCTCAACGGCCGTCAGTCCTGCGAGCAATGTGCCCCGCCCATTGCCACTTAAGGTTCGCAATTCTTCGGGCTATGTCGGTGACCCTGGTTCTTCTGCGGATTTCATCATTTCTGATTCGATCACGCAGAGAAACTCCGAGCATAGCCCTCTCCATTGCCCTCTGGGTGACTTTGAGCCGCCTTATAAGGCCCATTCGTTGCTCGTTAAGACATTTTTTAATTTACCTTTCATATCCTAGTCTTAGCCCTAGTTCTTGGGACTGCCTTTTTTGTTGTATTTGTATTATTATTTTTTATTATCATCTGTCAATGCCGTATTTTCCACATTTAAAATTCTTCCATTCATTTAATATTGGTGTTTTTATTTAGTATCTTCTCGAATAGTTTATGTGCAAATTAGCAAAATCACACGTGAACAACAGAACACCCGTAATGAAATTTTCTATTGCATCTGGTTGCGAAACTTAGTTATTGTAGTATGTCCCATTATAGTTATGGCAATAGTGATCATGATTCGCAACTGATTGTGAACTAAGAATGAAGGCTTTGGTCATAATCGTAATTGGTTGTGAAAATGGCCGAAGGGAATAGGATAATAATAGTACTACGTGAAACTATAGTAGAAGTATGCAAGGGCCAACAATTTTAAACGATGTCACTAAATTAAGGAGGCACATCTTTATGTAAGGGCTGAAAACAGACCTTGAATTTAATTCCAGCACTTTTGATAGAGTCCGAGTGAGAATCTGTCAAAGCGCCCTTCACTGGTGTTGAGTGAGAGGAACTTCCGCACACCGACTCTCTACCTCCGAATACCTGCAAATAATAATATATTTTTTCTTGACTTAAGTATCTTCCTCAAGTATTTGTTATATTCCTATTAATCCTATTAATTTCTCTGTATCATATACTTTATGTAGTTTTATATATATTGTATCAATTAATATTGGTTTTTGAGCATATATGTGTATTTGTATTATTAGTGTTATATATTTATTGTTAATATTTTTTTATATAGACATACATTATGTAGTAAAACATGTACACAGTATGTAACTAAATCACCACACTTTTAAAACGTAATTAATCTGCACATAAATTTTATTCATTTCAAATTCTCATATGTATTTTTAAATATTTTTACCGTTAGTAAAACTAAGCATCATCGGCAAGGTGCACACACACTCACATAAATATGCTCAAATTGTATTATTCTTAATTATTGATTCCATTTTTGTTTGTACAATTCTTTTTATTTATTATCTATTTTCTTGTCTTTTTTGTGTTATACCGTCTAAGTAATATATGTATTTTCGTTCTTCGTAATATATACCTCTTGTCCTAGTCTATACCTACTATAGTCTACCTATACAGGTTTGTCTGTATAGATCAACATATACGGTCATATTCAAATATAGGCAAACCCTGATAGCATCCGAAACGAGCGGCTCGCAGCAGCAGCCGTCCTCGTAGTACAAAGCCGTGTATTTGTTCTTGAGCCACGCTAGGCTGCGGTCCGCGAGACGCGCTTGACTAACTAGCGCGCGGATTACTGAGTGCAGCCCCACTGCCCACACTCTGAAGCAAAAACGAATAGGTATCTTAGAAAATTAACACGAAATCGTGAGAGTTATCTGTAAAAATGTGCGCGTTCACTGCGAAGAAAGACCCATTTATCGTAGTGCCTCAGTTTCAGGGAGTCGCTCTTCGTATGTCCGAGTCTATTGGGATTCTAGGTGTGGAAATTTTAGCCATAGTGCAGTTCGGGAGTCATTTGGAGGACAAAGCCAAAATGGCAAGTAAAAAATTGGGTGTTCTCAACAGAGCGAAGCGGTACTTCACGCCCAGTCAGAGTCTGATGCTTTATAAAGCTCAAATACGGCCGCATATGGAGTACTGCTCACACCTCTGGGCTGGAGCCCCCAAATATCAACTCGACCCTTTTGACTCCTTGCAAAGGCGTGCTTTCCGTATCATCGGTGATCCCAATATTACGGCCTCAATAGAGACCTTGGAGCAGCGGAGAGACTTTGGCTCTCTGTGTGTTCTTTATAGGCTCTTTAACGGAGAGTGCTCTGAGGAACTATTTGCAATGGTGCCTTCGTCACCTTTTTATCATCGCACCACCCGGCACCGCAGTAGAGTTCATCCATATCACCTGGAACCGATCTTGTCTAGTACAATTCGGTTTCAGCGTTCATTCCTTCCGCGTACATGCAAACTCTGGAATGAGCTCCCAGCTGCGATGTTTCCTGAGCGCTACGATATGTCTAACTTCAAACGAGGCTTAAAAAGAGTATTTCTCTCCAGGTAGGCAGCGGCTCAGCTGTGCCCCTGGCACTGCAGATGGTTACCACTTACCATCAGGTGGGCCATTTGCTCGTCTGCCACCGTATGGAATATAAAAAAAAAGAAGAAAAAAAAAATAATTACGTAATTTATAGCTTACGAATGGCTGAAGTGAAATAATAGTCAAGTATATGTTAGATTTCAGTGCGTCAAGAATAGCGGGGAAATAAAATTACGATTTTATGAGTGTCGGAATTTCGTCATCATCTACAGTTGGTACCCTAACGCTATTATAACGTTTATGACCATTAGGTACTCTGGCTGTACATGTTTGGTTTCCTGATTAGGTTTCCTATTGAGGAGTTCAGATTCGGAGTTACGCTAGAGTAGCGTGTACGTACGAGTATGGTTTTTGAAGAGTGTCAGCACTTATATAAACTACTGATGCAGATGTCATAAACGTACCTGTATGAATACGAGGGCAGCACAAAATGCACTGTCCGATTGTCGCTCAGCGTTCGTCCGTACACGAGGCTGATTATACAAGGTCCGTGTACACAGTCCAGTCCATGGCGCCGCGCGCACGCCGTGAGCTCAGCCACATCGCGAGGCTCCAAAAGCTTGCCACCTATTCGCATGTCCTTCACGCACTGCAAGTCTATAAACCTAAAAGGAGAATCGTTTAAATACAATCTGTTATGATTGTCAATTTCAAAATATTATTTTGAAATATATTTTGGCGAAATTCAATGGCGGCACCGCCATATAAATAAAACATTTTTTTCTGTTTTAAAAATGGCTATAAAGTGTACATCAAAATGATTTCAAATGAATCCAATTCATTTGAAGTTGCATACAACGCGATAATATGCAAGAAATGTTTACGATATGGTTGTAACTAATTTCGATGGTATATTGGAAGTTGGTAGTTTTTGTATAAAGTTTTACGTTTTCTAAATGCCTATTTCGAGTTCAGATAAATGTGTAATGATTTTCTTTACTAGAATAGGGTTATTGAGAATTTAAAGATAATTAGAGATAGTATCGTTTGGTTGTAATTATCAGGATTCTGTACTTTTCTTAAGAGCGGGCAGACTCTTTGTGGGACCCTTTACACTTCGAACAACTGTGAATCAATTGTGTTACCCTGTTTTACCCATCCAAACCTTCTAACTAGCCTGCACTTAAATCGCATCAAGTTTAGTACCTAAAAAGAGTGTTCGGGATAGAATAGTTAGAAATAAAATGTATAAGATTATAAATAAGATAGTAATAAAATATAACAAACGGCGGAATAATATTAAGAATAGCATTAAGCATAGTTAAGAAATAAAGATAAGTTTTAGCTTAGGAAATGAATAAACTATATAGAATAGGTTCCCATAACAATAAGAATACATATAGTATGTAAGATTGATATATTAATTAAAAACCCTTAGACAGAGATAGTAGTGTAAGTAATAAAGAATATATGAGTTTATTAGGGAAAATATGTTAGATATATGAAAACTATTGTTGAATTTGGGCATACTATATGTTATTGTATTAAATGAACAATATAATGGATAGCTAAGGCATAATAAATTATAAAATTGTAAAAAGGTAGCCACTGCGCAATCGCAAATTGTATGAAAATGTCGGCTAAATGTCCTATCGCACACATATAAAAGTGCCTGTATATGTATGTTACCGAGCATTCTCAGTGGCCATCGGTTAAGATATAGTACTTGATATACTCTCCGAACGTGAGGACTTAAGTCCTTTAGGTAATTTGTGGGGGGTAAATTAAGCCGAAAACAGGGATGAAAATTCACCCTGGAAGACGTATTATCGAGTATATCTCGAGAGCTATATAAGATATAGCAACATAGTAAACTACAAAATAGAGGGAAAAATAAGCTCCTACAGATTACCTATATATGAAAGATAAGAGAACATATAGCAAATAAGCATTTATTGTACAAACAAAGGGATAAATAAATTGCAAAACGGGTTCGACGGGTGTTTTCTGTACGGTATATCCTCGCTAGGGGGGTAGGGATGATATTGAGAATATTCTCTAATTTCTTTAATTTCCTCTCCATTCAAGCCATAGGGCCCTTATGGCCATGGCTAGGCTGAGTTTAGTCGGTAGGTCTATTGGGTCGAGCCGCCTCGATTCACCAGGAGTCCGACATAATCACCGCATCCCTGCTTGCCTGTTGCGGTGAGGATTCTCAGCCTCCTCTCCTGAGGAAAAAAAAATTGGGAATAAATTGAGAGACTCCCCCTTCTCGGTACGGATTACGATGGGGACCACATACTGAAGCGGACGACTGCCCGACCACAACCACAGAAAGCTCCTGAAGACCCTGCTGGCCGACTGAACACAAGAAAATTGGCGTTTTGATTTCTTCCTGGAACAACCGCCGGGCCGCACCGTTCGGAATCCTTCACTAATCCCAGCAAGCGAAGTGTGCCGTCGTGCACATAGAGGGTAATTATTAATTCATACTATGATTCCATCTATGTAATTCAGTTTCGGTGCTAATTTTGATTCAGTTTCACAAAATTAAGTACCATTCATCCAATTTTGTATAAGAATTTATACCACAACGACTCTATAACCTAAGTTGAAGTGTTTGGCCAATAATTTACTTATTAAGCAAAGCTAATGGTGTTTAATAAAAACATTTTTATATTCAATTCTTATACAAGCTACCAGTGATAACCAAACAGTTCAATAAGATCATAGAAGAGGAATCAAGTTAAAAAAAGGATTATGCTGCCCAATAATACAACGCAGTTTAGGAACCTTCCTGAATGGATTTTGAATCCCTTTGTTAACAAATGATTGGAACATTATGATCTTGATATTATTAAAAAAAATATCAATTTAAATACCTAATGAATAATTCAAGTTATGTTTTTGTTTTTATATATATTTTTTAAGCATATATTGATTTTTGTTTGCGGTCTGCTGTAAAAAGAACATAATTTCTCTGAATGGTATTATTTATAGTAATGGTAATATTTGCTACTGAACAGCATTCTACTTACCCTTCTTCCCCAACGATGCCAGCTTCGTTTTCATGAGATAGGGTTGCTGTGTACCTCAAGGGTATGACTTCTTCAGGGTTGTAAGATAAACTGATCTCTGGTTGCTGAATATTTTCTGACTGTAGATCACCTGATAACCGAGTTAATCATTTGTAAGTATTAATTAAAAGAGATTGGTGCTTATTACCAACAGTATTAGTCGTTAGACATTTTTTGATACGTTGTATTTCATCTCTAAGTCTTTTGTGTTATCGGTGTTGTTTTTACGTGATTGATTGCCATAAAAGTTTAATACAAACCCTATGCACGCCGTCTTTGTGTCCATTTTCATATTTGTTAGGAATAGTTTATAATTTTTTCTACATATAACAAATAGCTTCGTGCACACTGACAGTTGTATTTTTTTTAGATAAATCAGCTTAGTTAGTATTCAACATGATTAATTTTTATAAAAAAATATTAAGTAATCCAATATTAATTTTAATACTTATTATTCTTTTATTTTAAATATTAAATTGGAAAGTAGCAGATTGCAAATTTTTCTTAAAGTATGTTATATTCTTAAAATAGAGCGTTTTTAACATTTTTTTAGTGTTTGGTAAATTAGTACTTTCACGTTTTTACAAGTTTTTATATTAGCTTCACTTGTAACTATGTAAGAAAATCTCGGAATCTTAATTTGACCCACTTCCCGGTCTCCGATTGAGCTGAAATTTTACATGCACGTGTAAGTCGGATGACAATGCATGGTTATGTGTGTGATGTTATTCTAAATCCAATATGGCGGCATTACCAAGATGGCGGATCAATTATTTTTAATGCACCCCTACAATATGGGTATCAAATGAAAGGGCTTGCAAAGAATACCTCGATAAATAATATGACGTCACTCTTAATCGAATATGGCGGACTTTCCCAAGATGGCGGACCAATTATTTATAATGCACCCCTACAATATGGGTATCAAATGACCTTTCATTTGCTAAGCTTAATTTTTTAGTCGGAAAATAAATTGAAAGTAAAAAAAAATATATTAATTTTTTTTTTTACTTTTATTTTTTATAGGTTGTTCTTATCGCTGTAAAGGCTCAGTTGGTTGTTTAAATGCAATTATGTATATAATAATGTTACTCAAGATTAGTTCTGCGATCTACTTATGTTGTGTTCTATTAATTCAAGCGAGAACTTTACTGGTTAGCAACAAGACTTTTATATTCAATTAAATGTTAATAGTTTTGTTGCAAACATAAACAAATAGACCATTATTTTTTTCGAAGTACAAGCGTGATTTTTAATGCGTAACAAAATAATGATGAAGATTAGGTTTTATAACGTTATTTTTTTAAATTGAAGTAATATTAAGAGGAATCGTACCGGGATGTGGGTGCGCAGGGTGGCGGCACCACGTAAGAATGGCGCCAGCTCGCTCCAGCCGCAGCGCCGCCGCAACGCCCCACTCTGCCTCACCGACCATGCACGCGGTGCCGTGGTGCAGTATCTGGCAATATCATTTATACATAGATAGATATATATTTTATTTGGTCTACGAACACACACACACAACAATTATTGTGTAATAATCATAAGAAAAAGAAAAACAAACTGCGAACAGGGACACAGAATAATTGTGTTCATGTGTGCTGCAGCAGCACGAAAATTTGTAGCAGCATTTGTACAAGAGCAAAAATCGCTGATTTTCAGATATAGCCCTGGGGCCGTCACTTCGATACTCAGCTGTCGCGCTTTACAGACACACATACATGTACGATATATTTAATTTAGGATAAATGTGTAATTGCTTATCGAGTGACGACGTCACACTAAATCAACCCCGCACTATTACCGTTTATATATACAATTAATATATGAATTCACCTGCATGTCAATATATTATAAATACATTAAAATTGTGAAATACAACTAGATAATAAATGTACATCTAGCAAAGTTAAGTTTCCAGGAAATTAGCTGCGACCCCACAAAGTGTAATAAAATCTAAATATCGCATAAATGGATACATAGTTCAATTATTTTATTCTCTGATTATTGTAAATGCATTGCATTGCATAAATATTATAAATCAACAACGTGACAACAAAACGGAAATAATACACGTATTAGTATTATTATTAGTATAAGTATTAATATTGTCTTTCACTCGTAGCATTGTACTTAAACTATATTAAAATAATAGCTTCTTACTTATTGATAAATACATTTAAATAAAAGTAACACTTATCTAAACTTACAAAAAAAAATAAATAAATATTTTAAACTTAATACACTAGCATTAACTACACAAACTTCAATTTTTAAATTTAATTAAACTAAACTACACAACTAATTAAAAATCTATTAAATATTAAAACTACTTACATTCCAATTACATACATTCTAACACTAAAATATAAAATTATAATATTATTCTACGGAACATCAAGTACGCGTGGCCGCAAGGATACGCGGTGTTTTGCGCTCACGCATTCCTAAAAATCTATCGGAGTATTAGGCGAACGGACAAACTGGTTCTCGTGTTACCGACGCTCAGCGCGCAGTCGCGTACTTAACTATCACCTGACGACGGTGGCATATTAATTTAAAACCTATAATTATATTAAATTCAATAGTCACAACTTCTTTTCAATCACAGTTATAAATTCCCGCTGGGGTAAGTTTTACGTGTTTATTGGAAGTGTTTATTGTAAGGTGTTTCTGTGCTACGTATTAGCTTCATTTAACGCTTGCCTTTTCGTTCCTTTACTGTGACACTGTGACCTTTGATCTATGCGTGGTGACTGGCCGCGAATAATCTGCTAACACCGTGCTGTCTGTATTCCAGGAATTTACTTCTGCAATTTAATTCTACTACAAGTTAATTCTACAATTTAATATTAATACAATCCGAAGTGGTTTGATAAGAGGAATAAACAAAAGTTCACCAGCGCTGGTTGGAAGAAAATCGACCTGGAGTACAGCGGCCTACCATCCATCACCGCGACATCAGGCCAGTGTCACTCTGTTTCAAAATTCTGGACTTACAGTCGGGACGTGAGGCGGCCACTTCAAATTTTGGGCTAAATAAATTAAGTACCTCCTACTCGTGGTCTTGATTCGAACCCTACCTACCTACCTGCGGAGGGCTGGTTACTACTAACCAAGTGCCGCAGTGGCGCCTACAACGTGTGTTTTCTAGTGGCCTAATCACGTTTCGATTGTTTCCCTAAATCTAGTCGTTGGAGAAATCAACTGATAAGTTTTGTAAACGCGACGGTGATTAAACCTTCAGTGAACTGGTACGTACCCACTTATAGTTTTAATTATTTCGCCTTTTAGTCTATTATTATTTTACTATTTTCTGTGCTTTTACTAAACTATCTATCGCATTATTGTAAATTGATACGTATATATATAGTCTAGTTCTTCTAGTTATCTTATATCCATCTAGTTATAATAGTAAAAAAAAATATATTTGATGAAATTGTTATACGTAGCAGTTCACAACAATTTTTTTATTTTTTTTATTTTAGCTACTGAGTTTCATCTTATTCATTCTTTTGCTTATATCACCTTTGCGTATTTTTGTAAGCTTATTATAACTTGTAAAGAACGCCGCTTAAACACTTAAAAATTAATTATAACATACATTGTTTGCTTCTCATTTCTTACACTTCTAATAAATATGGGAACTCATCCAATTAAATTCTTTTTATTAAATAAAAATGAGTTAACTTACGAAGTACTAATAAGAGGAGAGGAACCGGCGTCCACCGTACTCGAACTCCGTAAACAAATAAATAAGCTAACACCTTTAATACCTATCGATGATATTTGCGAATCGGGTATAATGCCGTAAAGTAGCGCTGTAAATATTTCTGAGCCGTGAAGTAGCGGCTGTCTAAAGAATTCTGCTTCCCCATTTCATCCTGTGGGTATCGTAAGAGGCGATAGAGGGAATCTGGTTACATCTAATCTACGTAACACGTCTGAGCCGTGAAGTAGCGGCTGTCCAAAGAATTCTGCTTCCCCATATCTTCCTGTTGGGTATCGTAAAAGGCGATAGAAGGAACCTTGCCAAATTACTAACTCCGTTAAAATAATAAAAAAAAAAGTCGAGGATAATTTTTTCTTCCTATTTCTAATTAAATAAACCTAACTTAACTTAAACATCAATTATTTAACCCAAAAATAATTTTAAATTCATATTTAACTTTACTTTTCAACTTCTACGCTACATATACACTACAGCTACAAATCGTTATTTATATTTTAATTAGACTAATTTTGATTATTCAGGCCCTACCCCTGTAATAATCCTTCTAAAGAGCGGTTGGTAACTCTATAAATAAGCCTTAACCACACATCTTTTTATGCGTACCTAAATACGTATAAGTTTTCCAGGCCCTACCCCTAGGAAAAACTATTATGAGCGGATGGTAACTCATTAAATAAGCCTAAACCAATATCTAATTATGCGTACCTAAATACGTATAACTTTTCCAGGCCCTACACCTAGGAAAAGCTATTAATGAGCGGATAGTAACTCAATAAATAAGCCTATACTAAAACTAATTTTTATTATTCAGACCCTACCTCTGATATAATATATTCTACTTATAAGGTTCTAAACCAAAACTACCACCTATTCTAAATTAAATTATTAACAAATTACTACGATTTTCAACATCTTATAATGACTACTTGAGTATTAATCTCCGACTAAGTATAATACTCTGAATGCTAGAAGCAGTTTTTACAAAAATAACGTAGGTAATAACTGTTGGATTGCTTGTGAGGGATGAAAGAATAAAATGGAGTAATGAATGAGGAGGAATGAGAGTGTAAAAGGGAAGTATGGAAGGAAATGAAAGGGTATGCAGTCGTTATAAAGTTAGTGTTATAGAAGTTGAAGCGGATTTTTACATAGAAAAAAATCCTTACCTAAAAAGGGGGGTACTGTAGCATTGTACTTAAACTATATTAAAATAATAGCTTCTTACTTATTGATAATACATTTAAATAAAAGTAACACTTATCTAAACTTACAATAAAAAAATAAATAAATATTTAAAACTTAATTACACTAGCATTAACTACACAAACTTCAATTTAAAATTTAATTAAACTAAACTACACAACTAATTAAAAATCTATTAAATATTAAAACTACTTACATTCCATTACATACATTCTAACACTAAAATATAAAATTATAATATTATTCTACGGAACATCAAGTACGCGTGGCCGCAAGGATACGCGGTGTTTTGCGCTCACGCATTCCTAAAAATCTATCGGAGTATTAGGCGAACGGACAAACTGGTTCTCGTGTTACCGACGCTCAGCGCGCAGTCGCGTACTTAACTATCACCTGACGACGGTGGCATATTAATTAAAACCTATAATTATATTAAATTCAATAGTCACAACTTCTTTTCAATCACAGTTATAAATTCCCGCTGGGGTAAGTTTTACGTGTTTATTGGAAGTGTTTATTGTAAGGTGTTTCTGTGCTACGTATTAGTTTCATTTAACGCTTGCCTTTTCGTTCCTTTTACTGTGACACTGTGACCTTTGAGCTATGCGTGGTGACTGGCCGCGAATAATCTGCTAACACCGTGCTATCTGTATTCCAGGAATTTACTTCTACAATTTACTACTACAACTTAATTCTACTACAAGTTAATTCTACAATTTAATAATAATACAATCCGAAGTGGTTTGATAAGAGGAATAAACAAAAGTTCACCAGCGCTGGTTGGAAGAAAATCGACCTGGAGTACAGCGGCCTACCATCCATCACCGCGACATCAGGCCAGTGTCACTCTGTTTCAAAATTCCGGACTTACAGTCGGGACGTGAGGCGGCCACTTCAAATTTTGGGCTAAATAAATTAAGTACCTCCTACTCGTGGTCTTGATTCGAACCCTACCTACCTACCTGCGGAGGGCTGGTTACTACTAACCAAGTGCCGCATCCGACTGTCATTTGTCGGAACTCTTTGCAATGACAGCCATTCCGTACTAGTAATGAAATATACTATTATGTATTTAAAAAAAAAGGAATAACAGGCTCTTATTGACATGGTCCCTTATTTAAGCTTTATTGAAACTGTGCATGGTTCTTGTGTGTAATTAATGATTATTATTATGTAAACTATATTATGAACTTTGCTTTGCAGTTTTCATTATACAAAAATTTACCAAATTAGAATATTTCACTATATTTCATACACTTTGATGAATAGATTTATAGATTATCTATATATATAAAAATCAATTGCTGTTCGTTAGTCTCGCTAAAACTCGAGAACGGCTGGGCCGATTGAGCTGATTTTGGTTTTAAAATGTTTGTCGTAGTCCAGGGTAGGTCTAAACGGTGAGCAAATAAGGAAAAATTGCGAGTAAGATAGAGTAAGACGACAATTTCATTTTCCCATATAAAAGTTGATCACTTACTTTCTGTCAAACATTTGACGGTATTTGTACTCTCAGTTCCACTCGAATTGAAGAACGCATTAAAACAAGACTTTTGAATCGACAACATAATATCAACTTTGCTTATAACATCGTGTATTTAAATTTCAAAATATAAAAATAATTAATGTGTTGACATATTTGATGGGTGCCAACCTATTGTCTATGGTAAAATGTCACTTGAAATGTAAACGCCTCTTTGCTGTGCACCTATACTATAATTCTTTAATATTCCTAAAAATCTAAAAGCAACAAAAAAGTATTGTGTCGTGTGTTTGTGACTTACTAAATATGCCTCCAATAATTAGGCGGTACGAAGTTCACCGGGTCAGCTAGTTATCTTATACATGGCCTTTTGTTGAGTAGACCAAATAAGTTTTGTGGTATTGTTATTACTAAAAAACTGTTTTATAAAACTCAATGAACTTACTTGTAATATATGCCTGTCTATCCTATCCCCGTTCTGAGGGGCCAGGGGAAACATAGTAACCCCGTGATCGTGGGGCAGGGGTTGCACAGGGCAGTACCCTCCGCCCTCCAGTTCGTATAAGGCCTCATTTTCAAAATCACAGCCGTTACTCTTCTGCGCGGGTTGGGCGAACACTGGCTCCTCACACGTAGACATTGCTGTTCTGAAAGACGGGTTTGCTTTAGATAATAAAATACAGAAAATGATTAAGAAATTTTATCATTAGTAATACCACATTATTGCATTTTTTTTTCAAAGTATCTATGCTGAAGCCGTAAATAGCTATATTCAGCTCTCCCTTGAGTGTGTTTGTGGGAGACACGAGAACTGAAGGTTCTGCACCTAGCCTGCTAACGGACTCGGTCCGGTTCCGAGTCGTTAGGGTCTGACTACGGAAGATGACGCAAGTTTGCGTCTACTAGCTCGGACGCTTAAGATCGCTGAGCCATCGAGGGTAAGAACGGACCCTAGTGGACAGGACGTCATGTGTTCTGTGTTTCATGAATGTAATACGACATACGTTTGATTCAGGAATTTTAAGGTTTCAAAGAAAAGTAATATCTTCTTTTTTAATTACAATTTAATTATAATATATATGTAATTTAAATAATGAATTATAGATGGATATACTATCTTACCTCGAAATATAAATTACGGCAAATACAAAAAAAAAAAAATGTTTTTTTTATAGGATAGGGCAGCAAACGAATCACCTGATGGTAAGCGATAACCGTTGCAGCACCAGAGGAGTCACAGATGCGTTGCCGGCCTTTTAAATGGGAATATGCTCTTTTTTTGAAGGTTTCGATATCACATCGGTTCGGAAATACTGCAGGCGACAATTCACAGGTTAGTAGTGCGTGGCAGTAAATTCCTAGAAAAACGCAACAGACTGCCAAGCGTCTAGATGATGAGGATGAATGTTGTGACGCGTAGAACGGTAACGGAAACTAGATTAGGAAACTAGGTGACTTTGAATTAAACAAAAAACATTCGCCCTATCGGCGAATCGTGAGGAGTATCACCTGAGGTACTCCCCGAAGACGGGTGTGTTGTTCCTTGCCAGCGCATAGTGGTGCTGGTGAAAGCTGGCGATGTGGTCCATCACAGCCTGCGTGCGGTACACCTTTTCCAAGTTCACCAGACCCTCGGGGCCCACGCGCCGCCAGCCGGGCGTCTGTTCCCCCTCCTCGTCGAAAGACGCTATGTACTGAGACGTTCATTAATTTTAAAACCTTCAGAAAATGTTAATGCTTTGGTATTAATCATGATATCTCCTTCTTTGCAACTCAAGTAGTAAGAGTAACATTTTTAAATTATATATAAAGACTAGCTTTTGCCCGCGACTTCGTTCGCGTGGACTTCAGGTTCGTCCCGTCTAGTCTAGTAATAAGTAAGAAATACGGTAACTAAGCACTGCAGAGCCCTAATCATAGGCATATAGGTAGCTACAGCAGTATGCTCCTATAAACAGACACAACAGACAATTTGCAATGTAAGCGCAAAAAATGTGTTTTCTTTTACGACCTCACATTAGAAACCTCAAAAATTGTAGCCTATGTGTTATTCTGATGTATAAGCTATATTGTGGTAAAGTTTCATTCAAATCCATTCAGTAGTTTTTACGTGAAAGAGTAACAAACATCCATACATCCATACTTACAAACTTTCGCCTTTATAATAGTAGTAGGATATTAAAATGTGTAATATTACATAAAATTATATCGTATGTATATACTTAATAAGTGCGATGCTAGTACGTAACACCGTCTCACTTATATTTGTTTCTGGTTTGTAATTAGCTTCTAGTTTGTGTGTAGATGGCAAGTGGTGGATGAAAACTATATTTGCGCTGCATTTTATTGTAACAGTTTTAATGTCGTTCGTAATAGTGATGGCTTTGGCAACCAAATATAAAGCTTGTTTGTTGGTCGTACCTGTTTTAAAACGAGTCAATAAAGATGATCACAAAATAAGTGATTTTACCACTTGTCTGCTCTGTTCTGGAACGCGCGCGTCCCTCTTACAGCTGTCCTTTAAAGGACTCGTCGTAGTACTCTGGTCCACCCTTTTCCCACTCTCCCTTCGCGGGTCCTTTTTTTGTGACCCTCTGTAAGTGATACAACGAAGACGTATTATTAACTATTTATTTTCAATAAATCAACTACTAATGTTTTTTCTCTTATCAGAATAAAAAATTGTTGTCAATACCTGTCATCTCTCAGAGACTCTCTCTTGAACTCTCTTCTGTGTGTAGGTGTAGCTGCAATAGGGTGACTCGTCAAAGCTGGCGTAGCTGCTAGAATTTCCCTATAATGATAAAGAAGATCATAGCCTCACTATGTGCCATTATGCGCAATTACTGGGTAGAAGTTATCACCTAGAAGGTTGAGGCTGTCTTCTGACGTACTGGTCTAATGCGTGTTATGAGAGACATGCTTTGTTCAATTTGTTTTAGATTTTATTTGTTGATTGAATGGAATTATTTAAATTAGGTCAGCCATTCTAGAATTGTAAGTGACAACGAAGACAATTATTTTTTATCTCGGGAGAGAAGAAGCAGACAATCCTCACAAAGGAGTGGGAAGCTTATCCAGCTAAGTGCCGCGAGTATTATTTTGGAGTTAGTCTGGTATAAAACGGCTCTGTCCTGACTGCTACTAAGTTCTGCTCTAAAGTTTTGGTTCTAGTGACTAGCTGTTATGGTTGGTAGTGACCGCGATTGTTCTTCATGAGAGGGCGTGGCGTAGTTGTTTAATGCATATAGATAGATATATAAATTATAAGCTCTGTTTAGTGTGAAGTAATATATAAATATAATTAAAGTGATATTTACACGTTACAGAGTATCGAATCTGTGAACTAACACTTGGTAAGCAAATTGATGGGTAATTCTAACCCGAACTAATCGTAGTGACATTTAACATTAACGTATGTAATACTGTCAGTATTATGTTTATATTAAATTGAAAAATTAGACCAAAGGTAAGTGGTTGCAGTCGTCTATAGTATATGTGGATTCTGTCAGATTCGCAGCAAATTTGCACACATACAAAACGTTTACACACAGCTTACGTTGTCAACATATGACATAAGAACACAACCTTGAACATCTCGAAGAGTATTGGGATCCTCGGAGTCAACATCTCCAGTGACGTCCAATTCCGAAGTCACTTAGATGACAAGGTCAAGTTGGCTTCTAAACAACTAGGTGTGCTTAACAGAGCTAAGCGGTACTTCCTTCCGAGGCAACGACTGCTATTATACAAATCGCAAGTCAGGCCCCATATGGAGTACTGCTGTCACCTGTGGGCGGGAGCACCTCGATACCAACTTGATCCTTTTGATTCGGCCCAAAGACGCGCTGAGCGTATCGTTGACGATCCCATACTCACATGCGGTATTGAGCCCTTAAGTCTGAGAAGAGACTGTGCCTCTTTGTGTGTGTTCTATCGCTTATACAACGGGTTATGTTCCAAAGAATTGTTCGACATGATGCCCACGGCCACATTCTACCATCGCACCGCTCGCCATCGGCAGGATGTTCATCCTCACATGCTGGAGCCTAAATGGTCACGCACAGTGCGGTTTCAACGAAATTTCCTTCCGCGCACGCTCCGATTGTGGAACGAGTTCCCTGCTGAGGCTTTCCCGGGGGATTACAGTATGGTGTTCTTCAAAAAGGGAGTAAATAGGTTTTTAAAAAGGTCGGCAAAGCGTTTGTGATGCCCCTAGTGTTGCAAGCGTCCATAGGTGACGGTGACTGCTTACCATCAGGCAGGCCGTAATCCTTTTTGCTACCGTTGTAGTATAAAAAAAAAAGATGTTAAGTCGCAGTATCCAGTAATTTCTCTTCCCATTTTACTCTATACACAGTAATGAGAACATATCAATGTACAATACAACACCACAACAATAAAGAACAATAAAGAAATTATGGAAACAGATTATGTACAGTAATTATTTAACATTATTATAATGTAACTATTTTTAGAAGACATAATTTTTTTACGTTACCATAGCTGGCCATTAACTTGTAAGTTACCATCAAGAAATGTTAAGATAATAAAATTCGAGTAGATATCTTTAACTCGCTTTCTGTCCATGGTATTTCACACCGACAAGATAAAATATACGAGTCCCTATTTTTTATTATCAAACGGACAAACTTAATCGATTTTCACTTTTTATACTCAGTCCAAATAGCTACATCTGGACTGGAGTGATCATCAATAGAACCCATTCAGAGTGTCCGCTGAACCTTACTGTGTATTGTTAGGTGCTCACCCCCCGCAGGCCCTTACATCTACATGCTTACACGACCCGTTGTGCTGCTATTAAGGCCTCCATCCCCTTAGTTCACGGGTAATACGGTATCTACAGAGATTGCGCATCGATTCACTGAGTGTGTATATTGCTGGCTAGAATGTATATATATATTTTATTGACATAATTATTCAATGACATAAAAGTTTACAAAGGTGAACATATATCTATTAGAGATTTCGTCCAACCAACCTGTGAGTGTCTATGGAATGCTACATGTAGTGAGAAACCTCCAAGCACATTACAGCGTTGTCATAATACTACATTAAACTTAACTAATATATTTTTGGACAGATATAATTATATTTATATATTATAATAATAATAAATATATATTTATTTATCTTTATATATGACGATGAGACTGTGGCATATGTATTTAAGCTGACTAGCGCGTGAAAGTGCTGTTCAGCCTACGTTTAAATGTATGAACATATGAACTCTGTTGAACTACAGAAGGCAGATGGTTGCACATTTGGCAGAATTACCCAGAGAACACCCCCTGATTAATCCTAATTTAATTGTTAAATCCTTAATTATAATACGCAGTCATTGTAATTTAAATATGCAATTCTACTTCTCATGCTTGAGGTTATACCATGATGATAGATTGCGGATTTGACTACTGTCTCTTTTCTATTTGCGACGTATCCATTAGATGGCAGTACAGTGAGTCACGTGGCGGAACACAGTTTCACATTTGATTTTAAAGTGTAATGATTAGATGTGACTTGGTCGGCGACAGTATTCAGTCAGTCCCGACTGTGATAGTTAACTGCAGTAGCATGAAGATATTCCTTTGCCAAAATTTCTGATAGTCTATTAAGAAAAAATAATTGTTGGCATAATAAAATACACATGCTTCTTTCTTTTCATGTCTAAAGTTGTGTCAAAATTATGTTGTTTTATCACGGAACAATATTCACATAATTTTATTAAATATTTAAAAGCATCCATTTTATTTTTCAAGCAATATTTGTAATCTTTGGCGTAATAAAGCAACATATTTAAATGCAGTATGTATTGTACATAACTAATGGGAATTTATAAGCACCGATTTTGATATATGTAATATGACTTTAATTTATGTATAAATGTAATGCAATTTATGTCAGACATGGAAAACTCGTTAAACTGTCACTCGAAAAATACCTTATTATCAATATGATCTGCGAGTTTCCCTGCTTATAATTCACAGTTTACAAAATTAATTATAAAGTTCTGGAGACATTGCTTCCTATTTCTTGTTGAATTTCTTTTTGATTAGATGACGTCGCTGCTTGCGTTAAACTATATGCAAATATGCACAAGGTCAATTATGTACTAACCATTTGCATGCAAATGGAAGACATAAATGATGGTATCAAAACGCATCCTGTCAGGTCAATAATATGAGGGTCATCATAACATACGTCAAACTAATGTCACACGTGAAAATAGTATTTTCTACCGTACGAATTTGGTTTAGTTTATTTTTATTTAGTAAATCAACAATTCAAATGCATGCTTGTACATAGTACATAAATTTACAAGCATGCATTTTAATTCAATCACACATCCTTTTAGTTTTTTTTATTGATCCTATATTTATATTTGTCTTTTTGTTGCTTGTCTCTTCTATTCGTATATATTTCATTTTAGTATATTGTGGATAACGGTGGACTATGCAATTAACAATTTTTGTATAAATACTGATTGTAGTTCATTATTGTATGGTTGTTTGTTTGTCCCAAATAAAGAGAAAAAAAATGACGTCATTTGTCACTTTATTTATATTATGACGGTGGCAAATTGGCCCGATGGTAAGCAGTCACCGGAGCCTTTGAACCTTGCACCAGGGGCATTACAAATGTGTTGCTAACCCTTCGATAACATATTTTATACGGTCTTTAGTATCTTAGGAAGGAAGGTCAGGTCCACAGGACCTATACCGATGAGCGTGCATGAAAGTTTTAAGGAAAGTCGAAGAAGCTACGAAAGTATGTTTGGATCGTAGCAATCATGGAAACCTGTGATCTCTGCTTACCCCCACGGGAAAGAGGCGAGAGTATATATGTGTGTAGTATCTTTGGAGATACTTTATATGGTATCTTTAACCTTAAAATGATAAATGAATATGTGGATATTTTTAAATAGAAAATAATACGTATTTAATGATTTTTTGTCTAATTATAATATCAATAATTTAATAAAGAATTTAAAATTATGAAATGATATCTCATATGTCTGCCTGAAGGGCTCAGGTGTCATGTTTATCGGATGTGACACCGGTCGGCCGAGTATGCCGCTATTGGATGCGCCTCTATGTCCTACTGGGGTTCGATCAAGGTCTCCTACTCTGAACTTGAGATATACCCATGTCCTACGTTTGTTACTCCCATGATCTGGTTATTTTGCTAAGATGACAACATGCTCGGTAATGTCAGAGGGAAGGACTTGGAAGACTGCTTGTGATTGGCCTCAACTTGAAATGCAGCTCGTTTAGACGGACTGGAGAAGGCTACCAGCAGGGATTAAGTCCGGGAAGCCTAATCCTTGTACCACACAAGTTACCGCCAAGGACTCGCCCTGAAGGAGCAAACCCTAACAAGGTTGTGGAAGTGTTCTTGTGAATCCCAATGACCTTGTGCAGTAGCGAAGCGTTACTTCTCCGCGTGATCTCTTCCGATGTGGGGGACGTGGTGGTGACAAATGTGCTCGCGCTAAGACCTTAGTGAGGCCAAAGTTAGACATCGCGCTTTTCCCCTTTGTTTATACACCTGTACACTGTACACAGACTGCACTATTTTGTGGCATGTTAAATTAATGTTGTGCTTGAAATCTGTATCCGTGTGGCTATGTGTGAAACTGTTTAACATAAGCCCCTCACCTCAGTTCTCTCAAGAAGGCACCGAAGAATGGGATCAGTCTACATTCGGGCATCGCCAAAGCTCTACCAAGCGCACGCTCGTATTCGGCAGACAGTAGCGCCGCGGACAGGAAATCCAGCGCTGGTAGTGGCTCGTCCGAAATGCTGAACCAGAATGCCTTGAGCTTGTTCGACCTAGAATTCAATAATGAGTGTGTAAAAATATATATAATTTGTGTATGTATTTTTAACAGCATTGGTTACCGAGAGTTTGCATGTCTTATGGAGGTGTAATGCTGCGCAAACTCCACAAAGATTTAAATATAGATAGATTGATGAAGTTCATTACACTCATAAACCTCAAATACACATAGTTACAAAAAAATTATGAAAATTATGTATATTTAACCAATTACATTGTGTGCACCGTTGAAGTGTGAAATTGGGTGCACTGTTGAAATGTAAAATTACTAAATTCAGCAATTTTAGTCATATTACAATATGAGTAATATTCTGTTTCTTGCCTGATAGAAAATAGGTAGTAATTTTATTATACATGAAAACATATTTGGTTTATTGGTGGTTGCAAAGCTGCGACTGTCACAAGAACCATATGTACTATAGGAGAATAAAGAAATCAACAGGTTAAATTATTAATTGAGTATAAAGTAGGTATTACATTATAGTTATAATATCAGATGTACATAGCAAGAAATTTTTGATGGAACTATGCTGAAAAATTGGATATAAATATATTTAGTTTTAATTTGAATGTTTTTGGGGAAGGCAAAAACTCTCAAAGCTCTTCAATATTGTACGCAATCGAACCTAGTAGATAGATCTTTATCGAATAAGCATTATCACTAGGATGGCTCTTGGGTCGAGTAGAACTACTGACAAATCGAGTCAAAAGGGATCGACGCAACAAAACCACGCCACCACAAGCTCGGTTGTTACTCATGTAATCTATACTAATATTATAAAGAGGAAAGATTTGTTTGTTTGTTTGTAATGAATAGGCTCCGAAACTGCTGGACTGATTTCAAAAATTCTTTCACCTTTGGAAAGCTACATTATCCCCCAGTCACATAGGCTACTTTTTATCCCGGAAAAATCGACAGATCCCACGGGATGCGCAATAAAGGCTTCGCTCAAAAACTACTGCACAGATTTTCATGTGGTTTTCATCAATAAATAGGTGATTCTTGAGCAAGGTTTTGCGGTATTTTTTATCTCAGAAAAACGGATAGTCCCACGGGAAGCGCGATAAAACCTTCGCGCCATAAACCGACTTCCCCGCATATGTAGCCGTGGGCAAAAGCTATGACCCTTAACCCTCTATAGACCCAATCCCGAAATCCACGCAGGCGAAGCCGCGGGCAGAAAGCTAGTGGAATATAAAAAAAAAATATTATATGTATAACAACAATTGTATTATAATTTTAACTACGAGTAATAATTTTAGATAATAGGCGGTAATTATCAGCTAATGTTCGCAAGAAGACGAACAGTTTAGTTTATTAGCATAGCCACAACGTAAATTGTACATAATATATAAAAGTTTTGAACAGTACTTAAGTAATCGTGTATGTAGTATAGAGTAATTTAGAGCCTACCTAGATGAACGCTAATAACATTTGGAATTCTTGTTTCAATATTTCATGTTGCTTTATAGATATTTTATTATTATAAATAAATCGTTTAAGCTTCACTAAATTGCTAGTTAAATTGCTCGTTTGTTTTACTAACTTTTCGTTGTTAAGATACACTTAGTTCCTAAATTACTTGCGAATCTACTAAAATAACAGCTTAGTTCAAAGTAGGCTAAGTTTGTATTAGATGGGTGGGCTGCCACATCATATTTAGAATATTTTGCAATGTTCCCAGATAAAATACTTTACAAAGTTTCTTTGAAAACTTTCAATGATTTCCTTTGAGCAACTTGATCCTTAAAGCGTTTAATATGAAATTTAAGGAGAATTTTTCGTCTTTTCTTTAGAGATGTTATGGATATTACGAGTATGTTTAACAGGTATCTGTGATGTAGTAACTAAACCTGTTCCAGTTGTGTTTGATTATTAAAAGTTCAAAAAACCTATGTAAAAGTTCAGCACATTAAATATTTATTAAATTAAAATCTCATCAAAAAGCTTCATTACACGTACATACATGAGAGAGTAGACTCAAGTGTTTATTGTGCTTATAGTTAATGAACTTTGCTCACGACCAGCTTAGCTGCCTACCAGTCATCTGAATCATGAACGAGTTGACTATTACACCTAGGACATCTACATCTATCATTGCTGGGCTTGTCTCAAAAAGTCTATTCGGTAAACTAGGATTTTCCAGCCCGAGTGAGATCTCTGTGTGATTCCCAAGGGAAGTTTAGTCAGAGAATAATCCTGGTCTAACCAAATCCTTTGAAATGTCTAAAACTGTATTGTTATGAAGGGAACCAAACCACAAGGGATGGTAAGTGTGAGTCTGATATTGAAAGACTCTTCTTTCAATATCAAGTAATGGCATGATACTAAGCGAATGACCATAAGTGGCTTCCAGGACAGTTAAACCTTGCCAAAAATAATACGAAGACCGGCTGATCGTTACATTTAACCGTGGGAGTGAAGGTGTGGCAAAATAAGGACGAAAGTAAGATTAATGCGGTATAAATGAGAATTAAAGGAAATGTGCCATAGTGTGTCGTAAAAAGTATACACTGTGACTCAATGTAATATAAAGAGAAACCAAAACCGATAATACTTACATGGTTTGAACATGTAGAATTGGATAATAGGTGACTGACGCAAGAAATTTATAACGGAATATAATTCGAATAAGCAAATATATAAAGTAAAAATTTGTTTGCAACTGCACATATTTTCAAGACAGACCAGGTCATGAGTACCTTTGATCCTCTAGCATATTTTAAAGTATTAGGTAAAGTTGAGAAAGATATTGTATGATTAGATCGTAGCAAGTGAAAATTGTAATTTCTGCCTTTCTGCATAGAAGAGGCGTGTATGTACGAGTACGTATACATTTTTGGAATCGTATCTTTCTGGAACCTGTTCCGATAACTGCGTCTCGCTACTACTATGCAATAATTACAAAATACAATGAACTTAATTATTGCTCAACTTACTTAATTACCGAAACTTCGTAATAATCGGGGGTTTTTTTAGGTCATGTTCTTTATATTTTGAATCGTTTCTATTGTTATCTATATAGTAAAAAGTAATATCATGTAATTAAATTTTGAAGAAACCTGGATAAAGAGAAAATAAAGTGGCAAAAAATAATATCAACGGAAACAACATAAACTTTTTCATGTCTATTTCTTTTTTGTGGAAATCTAAATATAGCTGTGGATACCTAAGAGTTGTTTAAATTATTTCGTTTTACGCGTTTCGTTGTTTATCGTATATAAGTAGAAAATAAAAGCTTATTCGGTAAACGATTATCTGATATATGCTCATAAATAATAATATAATAGATTGACAATTTATAATAATAGATATCAATACAAAAATTAATAAGAATAAAGCTCTGAAGATTTTGGATGAGCGTACGACGTGATTCATAATATGGCCAAACTTTCTTATTGTTTCCTTCTATATTTGGTACACAACACTCGAGTTATGGCTGGCCTTAAATAATTTAACACCCTTTTAAAAATGTAGGATTTCTCTTACTGACATATTAAATGTACTATGCTTTTATAATATAATGGGGAAGAAAGGCTGATTCAAACGCAAAATATGACATATTGCTTGAAAGGGGTCTGACACAGCAGAGCTGTAGGTCTGGAGACAGTCACCAGCGCAATACAAATGATTGATAAATATATTCGTTTAAAAAGTCTATTTATTTCCGATAAAAGTGTTGTATTCAGCGTTAGGGCTCTCCTAACACTCTCAGGGAGAGAGTTCCGTAACCGGATGGCATAAGTCGAAAAAGAGTATGAAATGAAATCAGCACTTCCGGGTGGTACATGAAGAGTCATATTGAAATTAGATTGTTAAGTAGGTACGACATGACGAATGGGATCGAAAAGTGAACAAAGACTTAAGGTAGGATGGAGAAGTTGGAAGATACAAAATGAATTTGCCACGAGTGATCTTAAGAAACAATTAACAAATAAAGAATAATGCTAATATTATCATTTTGAAGGTTATTCTGCAAACTTCAATTGACTTTAAAATTTATTTGCATTTGTTATTTAGTTTTTGAGATCGGTTGCAGTAGGTTTCAAGTATGATATATTCTATACTTTTGCTTGCAATTTTTTTTTTGGTCGCATGAATTTACGAAGAATCGCGTCTGCCTTACAAACGAAACTATATTTGGTAAATTAAATTACAAAGAAAATATACTTGGTAATTTAACTCTTTTTTAAATTCCTTATCCTATAAATAATTAACAAATCAATAAACCGGAGTTACATACAAACGTGCAGTTTGTTTCTATAGAGGACACCGGCATGCATCAAAATGGTTCAATAAATAAATAATAAATTAATCCATTTGAAATAGATAATACTAAAAAATAATTAATATAAGTCATTTTCCGATTTGTGAAAAGTAAGATTTTTGAAATGTGAAAATGATAAGAAATACTCCGTGCATAAAAAGATGGCACACAACCTACAACAAATCCAAATTAATATTTGTAATATGAAAACCGCTGCGTATCGAAAAATTTGAGACATAAAACTGTCCCAATTTACTAAAAGCTTGTATCAATGGCAACCTACTGCTAACCTAAAATATTATGTGTAAAAAGCTTAGTTGATACAAATTATTAATTAGTTCACTTATAAGTTTTGAGATCAATTTAGGACACACTACGTGAGTTTTAAGTACATTTTATGTCACCGAAAGTTCACTATGTCCCCTAAACTACATTTTCAACATTACAAAGACGGCGGCCCTTAGCAGGCGTCTGTATGTCCTCGGACCCTCATATCTTGAATAAAGTACTAATATGTCCCAATTTTCTTTACAATATACAGAACTCGCCGTACTGAATCGTTTTCGGAGGCCTTTGAGATCAGGCGGACTGAGTGCGGTCAGCGAAACTTGTCGCTGAAAGGGTTTGGTGCGTCAATGGTTGACAGTATACTCTTTCTATATATATATATATATATATATATATTTGTACCACTAGGTAAGTCGTGTTCACAGAACAACCTTGGCCTTGGCAAGTAAAATATATTATCACGGAAATTTCGACCTGACCACCACTACGCTCACTTTGATTTGCACCTGAATATTAAAGGGTTAAGTCCGTTAGGATCTCAGTTTTGAACGTAGGTAAATTTCGTCGGCCGCCCACTCCATTTTAAAGAGTTTAATGAGGTCCTAAGTGACAATAATTACAATCCAACTATAGCCTTAATGTTAAGCAATAAAAGTGTGATGGGGCGTGGTCCATTGACTACACAAAAATAATTGATGGTAAGACGTACACTGCTAACTGAGAATTAACTGCTGGAACTTGAGAAAGAAGGTTTTCGCTGGAGTATTGTAGGACTATCTGACACTTTGTAAAAAAGCTGTCGGGCAATCTTCATTTCGAACTTTGCTCAATCCATTATTAATTATTTACCTATTTGTCACGGTCGCCAGATGTTGTCTCTACCTATATCTCGCAGGTCTTATTTGTCTAAGCTGTGAGATATTTTATTCAGAGCAAATTAAAACAGAGAGCTCCGAATTTAAGTCGTGTATTATTTTTATTACATTATATCACATGTCAAAAAAACAGCATTCTAAAAAACAATAAAAAATTTACATAAAGTCAAAACCATAAATAATATCTAAAATCATATATGTATCCAACAAGTATATTACCCAAAAGTCGCTTGTGAACAATGTTGAGCGATAACTTCTGAAATTATGGAGAGAATTATCAACGTCCTACTTCTACGTCGACCGACAATACGGCTTCCGTCACTCCCGCTGCCACTGCCGTTGATATTTTCAACCTAACTGTCAGGCACTTAAGGTTGAACTCGACATCATCTTAACAAGGATCTTGAAAAGTTCTGGCATAGTTGTGTGGCCAATCTAGGGGAGTCCACTCAAAAAATATATCGATACATTTTATCGATATAAAATATCAAAACGTGATATCGATACCTTTCGATATAAGGTTTTAAAATATCGATATTTTTGAGTATCGAATATTTTTCACTAAAATTTTATATTGTCCTTTCTTACCAAAAGCAGACAGTTTGCTGTTGTTTGTATCGTGTATGTGAAAGTATAATCAAAGACCAGAGTAAGATAGTTATACTAATAGTGTAATAAGGTAACTAGGGTCTGACGATTGAGCTGGAAGATGGTCAAAGGAATTTATGAGGTGTCGGTGTGAATCCACAAACCCACAGAATATGTACACGGACGATAAGTGTAGCGAACAGTAAGAATATTCATATAGGAATACTGAATCTATGTTAAGAATAGATAAGGAAATGTTGATCGGCTATCTGCTTTATGGAATATGCGTCGCTCTTTCTGTGCCCGCACACAGATGTCATTACCGGCTGGCCGGCAATAAAATTGATTCAAAACTGACATTGTTGAGTATTGTCTTAATTTACTTCGGTTCCGTTGTCATTATGAGTCAGCTTTAGCTTTTTTAATCGATTCGATATTTTCATAATTATATCTATATAGCGAATAAAAAGTTATTTGTCAAAATATCGATTTATTTCGATATATCGTATGGCAATTATCGAATAATTCGATTTATCGATATTAAATGAATATCTCTAGGCAAACTTTCTTGTGAAATTCTTGAAAAACTTCGCAAATGGATGGATGGAGCGTACTTCTTAGATAGTTGGAGTATTACAATTATCGCCGGTTACTCACTGTGGATCATTTCTACTCAGAAGCCATGCCGATAAATGCTTGTATTTTCCAAGGTTAATAATAAAATACGTAGTATATTTCATCATCATACTCGAAAAATAATATTTGTTTGATTCGAGTAACGGATTAAAAACACTGCTCTCCACTCTCTGGCGAGAAAAAGTCACAGTAATTATTTCTGGAGCGGAAACAAGTTTTAGAAATAGGACTGAATTTGAAAATATGAAATTCCAAATTCCAAATTCTTTATTCACATTAACAGACACGAGACACAATATAAATTAATCTTACAGGTACGGGGACACAAAAATAATGCATGCAGAAACTTAAAAAAAATAAAAATAAGAATAGAATTAAGGTTTAAGTGAAGTCTCGCGACTGCTGTGTGAAAGGGTACCTAGATCAGCATGAGGTTAGTGAAACTAACGCTGATTTTCATCTAGGCCCCATGACCTCGGTTGACATGTGGATGCCAGAACGGCAATACATCTCCCACACATAACAAAAACGTTGGCGAAAACTCACAAAGTTGTTGATGAGCTTAAGTACCTACTTATAGCCGAGTTTACAAAAGACTACAGTTTTGTTAAGAAAAACGAGGCAAACATACACAATAAAATATCACGTAGGTAGTGATTGATTGTATAACTCATAATGTATATAATACGCCTCCTATTTTTAAAATTTCAATAGAGTAGGTAATTAATTTAGCGGAATATTGATTCTGTAAGCTGTACTGAAAATACGAAATCTTGATTTTGTAGATAAATATTTGATTATAATTGACATGAAGCAATTCTGAGGTATTGATCACAGATTCGAATATTGACAAGGCAATCGAAGAGTCAACATTTTCTAAGGAAAGATACAATGAAGTTATGAAGTAGCGAGCTGACAAGAAATTGAATCATTTTTCGAGATTGAATTATGTAACAAAGTACTATTTTTTATGCTACGGAATAGGTATTCAATGGATAAGAGTACACATTACGATGTATTTTTATATTTATATACTATAACGTATATATGCATAGCTATATAATTTTATTGACAAGCAAGCAGACTGCTCCCCAAATCTATTTGACAAGACAAAGTCTGTCGGGTCCGCTAGTCCCACAGAGTACTTTGTATAATACGGAAAGCTAGTCCGTAATACTCGTTAAAAGTAGAGTGCACGGGTGAAAGCGATCAAATCCTATTCAAACTATAGCCTCCTATGTGAGATCGTCGGTCAATTACCTCGTATGAGAGTTGATATCTTTTGACTCTTGTATAACAATCCACTATTTCTGCATTGTTTTAGAGAATTTTATTGATACAATTATTATAAAATTACAATATATTTTGTTCAATACATTTTGCGCTACTAAAACCACCAAGCTGTGCTAAATTACACTGCTTTATATAGTACTACCTTTCCACCTGCGGCTTCACCCGCGTTATATCATTTTCCAAAGGCTATATCATCTTATATTCTTCCCCGTATCTTATATTAACTATTTCTATACTAGATTACATCAAAAGCTGACCAGTTGTTTTTATGAGATTTATTCGTGGAAAAAAATGCATTGTTTCATGTTAAATAATTCCTCTATACGGTCTTAAACTATTCGTATATCAATTCTCATCAAAGTGAAATGAGTAGTTTCGGATACCATTGAAATATAAACTTGGAAAATTAAAATTTTCACAAACTTTGGAGTGTCGCATTTATTTATACCTAATCAAAAGTAAAACAAATAATTTTTACAAATGATATACTTCCATACAAATTTTCATCGCCTATTATAACCCGGTTTTCCCAGAGAGCTACGGTATGAAGTTCTTCAAAAGGGGAGTAAATAGGTTTTTAAAGGATTTTAAAATAAGTAGATGACACCACTATGAAAAACACAGTGTAAATAAAAGATACACATAAAGATTCTTCACATGCTTCTTTCATCTTGAATTGTCTTCAGTGTTGAGAGATGTGTCTAAGTATAGCCAGCAAGTAGTTTCCGCCGGCCTACAGACTCTCAACAGCTGAAGGCCGAAAGAAACCCCTGCCGGCAGTACTTTTTCCTCTTGTTTCTTCTTCGTCTTCACCCGCTTTTTTCGTTTCTTCTTGAAAATGATGTTTCTAGCGTAAAAAGTAAATTTATTAATTGTATGAAGATGATGATATTAATGTAATCGAAGGCAGATGATCACTACCACACCCCGTGGCCCCCTCGCAAGGGGCGTAACGAATAGTAGCTCATCCATAACGTCATCTTCAATTAATCTTACCTCATAAATAATTGACTTCGCATCGTGGGATCCTCTAACTAGAAGCGAAGCTAGCGAAGGCTGCACGATTGCTTAGGTTACCCTCCTGTTATGTATGACTTATTTTTGAATGATTCCCTTGAATGCTAAGTCTTTGTTGACTTTTTAGTCATATTATTGTCTTTTGAAATTTTCGAATCGTCCGAATTCGTTTTGAATATATATATATATTGTTTACACAGGTATATGTAAAAACTTGTGACAACCGCAATCACCTTATTTTGTTGTCGTGATATTTTTTTACATGATATGTATCTGTCTATTTGTATGAAAAAAGATAATTATCTTGTTTAAATGAATGACAGCGATGCATACAATTTTAACGTATATTTTATTTATCGATTCAATATAGTGATTAGTGGGTGAGACCGCTCGTTGCAGATAATTTATTGAAAAATTGAGAATTTTCTTTTAGAAAGCGGCTACTTGTACTTAGAATCAGAGGAACTATTGAAACATAGTTTCAAAAATATTATATTGACTCACTTGAGTCCTGCAACGATCTCCATGGCTCCGTTGAAGTTCCCGATATTCCAGCAGGTAAGGGCTACACGTAGTATGCAGGCCAGGGTCGCTTTTCTGTCCTCAATTGAAGACTGGGCCAGCACCAGCTCTGTCACCCACGCGGAGACCTACAAATAAGTGAAAAATAATTTAGTTACATGTAATCTACGAACAACCGTCCTACAGACTAATTGGACATACAGACGGAAATATCAAGAGCATAGTTACACTGTACATTACAGAGTTACGAGTTGGACATTCATAATATTTTTATTGACAAGGTTATGAAATTCATGGGACTTCGTTGTTTTTTAGAAAAAAAAAATTCAACAAATAAATATTTTCATGGTAATTTAAATAACTTTTACAAATTTTATGCCGTGTTGTATAAATCATGTTCAGGCAACAGTAACATGTTTATATGTAGCCACAGAGAATACTATTTTTTGGTGCACTAAAACATCGGCCGCCGAGTGCCAGATAGTCGTCATTAACAATTAGTGTATCATTTTGGTTGGGTATTTGCAATCTTGATTATTGTTTCGTATAGTCATTTAAGTGTACTTTATTCAAAATCAATGTTTAATATTATTTAAATAACACAAACATATAATACATGACCATGGGACAATAATACATGGCCACGGGCTATGGGACAATGTTGAAAAAATGAGTGAGTGTCGAAACGGCGAGTGATAGAGGAGACTGAAAAAGAAAGACATTTTGCGCCGACCTCAACTAAAGTTAGGAACAGCCCAAGAGAAAAAATAATTATTTAAATAACATACTCGTATAAATCATTGTTTTCGTATGACATTATTTTAAATCTCAGTATTAGCATTAGGTTCGCACATACATTAAGCGAGCGATTGTACCAATTTCACTGCGTCAACAAAAACAATGGAAAGGCTTAGCGCCCTCCAATTTTGCGAGTGTTATGTTAGGTCGAGTCGTACTTACACCCTACACATAAGTATGTTACATACATAACCAAAGAAAACATTTCAATTATTAGCTAACGAAATTGTCCTGCCATTATGAAATTGTATTAGATAGATTGTCTTTTGTTTTGTTTCCCTTTGCGTATGTTGTTTTTTAAACAGGTTCTTCAAATGTAAGATTTATTCGTATTGTAATAAAGCATAGTACTGACAAACTTCGTAGTCGATCAGCAGCACGAATAGAATATAAAATATCTTTATTAGCTTTCAACCTCTGAATCACCTATGCAACCATTAACAAATAGCTTGCAAATATTAGGGTGGTTCACATATCTGTCTCCGCCGGCATTGATAGCGGCAATGCTGGCGGACGAGGGAGGTTGGAGGGCTGTGGCCTCCTTCTGTGAAACAGTGATGTTCCAGAAGGAGGCCGCCGAGCGGGGTCGGGAGATGGCCGTTCCCGCTCGAAGGAGGCGGCGCCGGGCTCGATAGCACAGCTGCGGCGCCAAAGCGGGTTGCCGGCGGGTGCGAGTAGTAGTGCCTGAGGAAGGCCATCGCTGAGGTTTTTAGTGCGTAGGCGTCCCCCTTCTGGAGAGGAGAGCCCCACATAACCGCCGACTCGCTGCAGCCGGGGTATGCAATTTAATGCATTTTCCACAGGGGCCAATAAAAAAAAATTATTAATAAGTTACAGAGCTAAAATTTTTTAAAGTTTTTCTAGATAGTCTCCGTCCCCCCTTGGCGATGGCTCGACCAATTAGGTCGAGCTAGCCCGTGGGCGTGTGGCGGTAGAACCGCGAAAGCGCAACTCGCCACGCGCCCCGGTATGGGCTCAGAGGACGCCGGGGGGTGTTAGTAGGTGGGTCGGTCCCTCAGACCGGAGAGCCCCCCACACGGCCGCGCCTTGCCAGCACGGTGCCACAGAGCATTTCCCCCAAAAAAAAAGAAAAAAGATAGTTTCCGTCACACTCTCTGCGGGTCGCCGGCGGGCGCGAGGAAGTCGCGTCCGCGGTTACGGCGACCCGGGATGGCCCACGCCCCTTCCGTGGCCGGAGGGCGTCGTCGGTGGAGGAGATCGGGGGAGGTAGTGTAGCCTTCCCCGAGGAGGGCTCCCCTGTGCCCCGATGGGGGAGCGGAGGCTGCGGGTTTCCGGAAGTCGCTTCGCGTTCCCGGGGGCTCCTTACATGCCTGAAGAAGGCCATCCCTGAGGTTTTTAGTGGGTAGGCCTCTCCTTTCTGGGGAGGAGAGCCCCACATAACCGCCGGCTCGCCACAGCCGGGGTATGCAATTTAATGCATTGTCCACAGGGGACCAAAAAAAAAAGTCTTTGTCACACTCTACACACTTTTGCAAACTCTCCGGAAGCTTTCGAATTCCTTTTTCGTAGAAATCTCTTGGCTTTTGTCGTAACCATTCGCACACGAAGGATTCTACCTCCGCATTGCTTTCGAATGGCAGTCCGCCAAGTGCTTCTTTCAATGGACCAAATAAATAATAGTCGCATGGCGACAAATCGGGACTATAAGGAGGGTGTGTGTTCTAGTGTTTCCCAATCCTCGTTCATGGCTATAACTACTGCTGGCTGTTCTCTACGCTTCGCAATAGACCAGTCTAACATCCATTGCAGCCACTATTGCAACATTTTTGCCCGCGTTTATTCAAAAATTCCGGTTTATATTTAAACCGCCCTTAATAGATCAAATATTATATTTCACAAGGTTTATCAAACACAATAATAAGTTATATTATGTATTTCCATTTCACATAATTGTAGAAGTTCGTTCTTTTTGATGTAATCCTTAATGATTTACTTATGTAATTTTCCTTATTGCTCTAAAATTCTTTGACGAAATAAAATTCCCGCGCCAAACCAGTCACTTGAGAAATGTGAAATATTTACATTAAAGAATCTTATTAAAATCACTACACTATTTTATTTTTGGAACAAAATCAAAAGAAAGCAATTCCTAGTATTCCGGGGCTAGACATTTCTAATTTCTATGAAAAGACTTGGGTTTTATTTAGTAGTTATTCGGAATTTACCATATCGACACTAATATTATAAACAGGAAAGATTTGTATTTTTGTATGTAACGAAAAACTCAAAAAGTACTGAACCGATTTTAATAACCTTTTTTAATTAGAAAGCTACATTATCACTATGTAACATAGGCTATATTTAGTGGGGTGCGACGTCAGACAACCTCCTCGTGGTGCACCCTGGGCAACGTCTTTTGACGGCCAATAGTCTGACAGAGGTCCCCATGGAGGGGGGCGGCGAATGGCCGGGTTCTAACCGGCGGGCTGCTTTATGCGACCACCCGCCATGTACAGCGAAGGGGCGAAGTAGGGCGAAGAGGCCACCCCTTCTTTCTTAAGAGGGGGTGGAGCTGTCGCTCTTCGGCCCTGTCCTAGGTCGTGGGATGGCCGGATATAATCCGGTGGCCACTTTAATAGTAGCGTGGCGGACAGCGAGCAGTGCGCCCTCACTGATTGGGTAGGGCCCCTCCGGGGCCCAGCGGCCACCTTAGGGTGGCGTGGGATGGCGGACCTTCCTATTTTTCAACAAAAACAATACTGGAGGCAAAGCTGACGTGGGTGCGATGCCCAGAACCAAAAAAGATGTGGTAGCAGATGTGCCAGCTGCAGCCAAGGATCCCGCACCGAGGAGGCGGGTCCGGTCTAGAAACCGGACAGATGAGGTTAGATCCCGTTCCATCTCTGGGGGATCTACCTCATCCCGACATAGGACGGACCGGGATGCAACTGTGCTGGCATTTCCAGTGCCAAGCACGTCGCGTCCCAAAAACGCTGTGTTTGCGGATGACAGCGACAGCTGTATGTCGCTGGCAACCGACAGCGAGACGCCGCGGGTGCGTAAGCGCAAATCGCTGCGCCCGTTTCATGGCGTAGATAAAAAAGGGAAGTGTGCGGGCGCCATCGATGGGGACGCCACCATCGCCGCCATTGGGACCGAAATGTTTTTGTGTCTGTACGATGTCGAAAAGACCGCGGCAGGCCCAAGAGCTCCCGCGCAGAGGTGGTGAAGAGCGTCCGCACCGCGCTCTCTACTTTGAAGGCAGACACAAAGGAGCTCTGTGAGCGGGCGGAAAAGCGGGATAGGGAGAACGCCTACTTCCTGTCCCAGATGGAACAGCTCACCGCCCGTCTAGCTGTGTTGGCCAACGAGGTGGAGAGCCTCTAACAGGAGAACGAGGCTCTCAAAAAGAGCCTGGCAAAAAAAAGAAGATCAAGCCCAAAAGAAGAGGCAAGGGGAAGAGAAGCCTCGCGCCGCCGACTCTGAGAGCGGTGGCCCCACTGGCACCTATTGTGCCGGCGGTCCCGAATGGTGGCCCCAGAAGCCCTCTCAGGGGGTCTCTTGGGGCACCTCTTGGGCTGCGGTAGCGGGACGACGGCCTGCTGCTGCCCCAAAGAAGGTCGCGGCTCCAATTAGGGCCCCGAGAATTAGGGTGGTTGATCCCGGCCCCCGGAAGGTGCCCAAACCACCTGCCTGTGCGGCGGTGGTTGTGACGGTGCCCCCGGGCGTCGACACGACGTACGCCGCGATGATGGAGTCCGCCAAATCAAAAATAAAATTGGCGGACCTGGGAATCACCGACGGTGTGCGCACCAGGTGCTCGAGGTGCCTGGCCCGAAGAGCTCCGCCAAAGCCGACGCTCTAGCGGAGCGATAGAGGGAAGCACTGGCGGACACGGGCGCAAAGATCTCGCGCCCGTGTAAAATGGCCGACGTGCGTGTGATGGATCTCGATGAGTCCATCACACGTACAGACGTGGCGGCTGCCATAGCTGCGGCTGCGCCATGGCGCGTGCTCTCCGGAAGATGTGAAAGTCGGGGAGATACGTGTCGGCCACATCCGCCTGGGTACGGCCTGGGCCAGGTGTCCGCTCAGCTTGGTCAGAAAGCTGACGGCTGGGCGGATCCTCGTCGGCTGGACCTCGGCGAGGGTTAAGGCACTGGAAGCACGGTCCCTGCAGTGCCACTATTGCCTCGAAACGGGCCATGTTAGGGCCATGTGCCCTAACAAAGATTCAGACAGGAGCGCTCGCTGCTACAGGTGCGGAGAGACAGGGCACATTGCCCGTCTCTGTACGGCAAGCGCCCCTCACTGTCCGGTCTGCTCGGATTACGGCAGAGCACAGGATGGGGAGCGAGAAATGCTCCCCACCAAAGAGGAAGGGAGGGGTTGCTGCCCAACCCCCTTCCCAGCCCAGGGGCAAGGCGAAGCCATGGACACATAATTATGGACGTCCATGGCAGGGTCCTGCAGGGCAACCTCAAACACTGCCGCGTGGCGGAGGACCTCCTGATCCAGATGCTTGCGGAGGGTGAGGTTGCGTTGGCGGTCGTCTCGGAGCCCTACTCTGTCCCGAACTACCCAAGATGTTTCGGGGACGACCTGGGCTCTGTAGCTATATATTGGGCGAGCGACAGGCCGCACTGTGCCCCTCTCGCCAGAGGGCCGGGATACGTGGCCGTGGAGTGGGGGTCCACGGCCGTGATAGGCTGTTATATCTCCCCGAACTGCGGCCTCGCCGCATTCGAGGCATTCCTGGACGGGCTGGCGAACTGCGTTCGCGGTTGCGCCCCCCGTCCGGTTTTCGTCCTGGGTGACTTCAACGCCCACTCGAGAGAGTGGGGCGACATCCGGGACAACGTAAGAGGGGAGATGTATTTTCCTCAGCGGAACAAAAAAAAAAGGCTATATTTAGTACTATTATCTATAAAATAAGAAGGAACAAAAAACTGCCACTTTACAAATCTTTTTGACAGGACGAAGTCTGTCGGGTCCGTTAGTATACTATATATGGTAATTTTAAGATATACAAAGCTTTTAAATAATGGCTTAAATAGTTTATTACACAAATGCAACTCTAGAGAGTAGATCAATACCAGTATCTTTAACACAGACGACTTCCGTACTCTAGTGGTTGGTATACTGGGTTCAAAGTGCCCATCCATCTCTGAGATCCCGGGTTCGAGTCCCAGTGGGGGCAGATATTTGCGTGATGAATGCCAGCATTTGTACCTTAATATAATATATGTATGTATGTCTATCCGTTACCGTTTTTTTCCTCAGGAGAGGAAGGCTGGGAATCCTCACAAGGAGCACGAAACGTACCCAGGATACCCCCCGCAACGGCAAGTGTCACGGAGGTTATGTTGGACTCTACACGACCAGAGTGGAGCCTTGGCAACAAGGGCCCTATGGCTTGAATGGATCCGTTACCCTAGACCCCATAACATAAGCCTTACAGAGCTTACTTACGGCTAGGCTAATTGATGTAAGTATAGGAAATAATTATTTATTTATTGGAGATCATATAGAGAGCCTAAAATTGCTTCGAAAATGTTGGGCATCATCTATTGAGTCTCCACAAGACCCAAATATGTTATAATTTGGAATACTGTTCTCTTCTGCAGTGTTTGGATAGGCAAGTTGGAAGCTCAGTTGATGATGAATTTCCAGTGTCTAAAGAGTTTTAGGGACTCGAACATCGCTGTCAAGTCCTTCCGCGTTCTACAAGTTGCATGCATGTCTTTTCGATGATTTTTTTAAATTATTTGATTTTAGCTAGTAAATAATGTTCGTCAGAATTTTATTTATGTTATCTTTGTGTTCTAATATGCTTTGATTAGTATTTGTTATCAGACTCACTGGTTTGTCATTACTCAAGAGTATAATTTAATTAGTGTTATTCAGTACAGCATGGGCCGTCATAATATATATTTCTTTTAAAAAATATTTATATATGTATGTCTATCCGTCACCTTAGATCCCATAACACAAGCCTTACAGAGCTTAGTTTGGGCTAGACTAATTGAAATAACAATGGGCCCAGTATAGTTCCTCGTCGAACTTCATATTTACTGACTTTAAATTCTGATTTGTGAACTTCAATATAATTAAAAGGTTTAGTAATTTTTACCGAATTAATTCTGTTAAATAGATCAACCCAGCTTAAGATTTTACCTCTAATACCTCGTTTATCTAATTTGACATAAATTGTATACATATGTGACACAAAAAAATAACTTTTTACATATCAAAGAAATTGTTATACGGTTACTATTATTTATACTTCTTAAATAATATTAACTAGGTCATAAGCTAATTATGTTGAGGAGTATTTTTTTTAAATTCATATTGAGTTTTATTCCGGATATTACAATTATCAAAAAAAAAAAAATCATGTTTCTCGTGCTTAATTCTGTCACACAATTTCTATAGAACGGGTTTTAAGTGATTGGTCGGTAGTTAATCAGTTATTTCGATATAATGGTTATACTACAAAATGCTTTAATCTATCGGGAAATCTTCCGATTTCCATTAATAGATCTATAAGAAATACCAGATTAATGCTTATCTGTTCCTTGCATGACTTTATGCTAAAACTGACAAATAAATAGTATTTTACAGATTTAAGTTTCTCTCGTTTTTTATTCAATACTAGCGGACCCGACAGACTTCGTCCTGTCAAAAAGATTTGTAAAGTGGCAGTTTTTTGTTCCTACTTGAAATGACATATTAAATTAAATTAATTAAATTTTAAAATCATTAAATTTGTTTGACAGAACTAACGTCACTTTTTTGTCTTGCCAAAGGTTCAAATTGGCTTTTAAGTATTAATACAAATTGTTTGTATAAAAATGTTGACTTTACACTTTTTCAAATTTTATTTTTTTATTTTCTCTACGTACAAACCTTCTCTGGACTTCTACGAATAATTCAAGACCAAAATTAGCCAAATCGGTAAAGGCATTGTTGAGTTATGCGCTTACCAACACATTTTGCGATTCATTTTTATATAAGATAGCTGACCCGGTGAACTTCGTACCGCCTAATTATTGGAGGCATATTTAGTAAGTCACAAACACACGACACAATACTTTTTTAATTTTATTGAAATTTGTTGCTTTTAGATTTTTAGGAATATTAAAGAATTATAGTATAGGTGCACAGCAAAGAGGCGTTTACATTTCAAGTGACATTTTACCATAGACAATAGGTTGGCACCCATCAAATATGTCAACACATTAATTATTTTTATATTTTGAAATTTAAATACACGATGTTATAAGCAAAGTTGATATTATGTTGTCGATTCAAAAGTCTTGTTTTAATACGTTCTTCAATTCGAGTGGAACTGAGAGTACAAATACCGTCAAATGTTTGACAGAAAGTAAGTGATCAACTTTTATATGGGAAAATGAAATTGTCGTCTTACTCTATCTTACTGGCAATTTTTCCTTATTTGCTCACCGTTTAGACCTACCCTGGACTACGACAAACATTTTAAAACCAAAATCAGCTCAATCGGCCCAGCCGTTCTCGAGTTTTAGCGAGACTAACGAACAGCAATTGATTTTTATATATATAGATTTCAGTAGTTATTCTGTTATTTTGCGACGGAGATAAATTTCACTTGAGTAACATACACGATTTTGTTTTGTGTATATAAATAGATATTTCTAATTCAATTTCTGTTGCTTGGCGCCCAACGTGGGATAAATAAAATTATTGAATTCAATAGACATTTAAACAGATAATTAGTACCTACTATAAATTACAACCGCTTTTGTGATCCGAATTGAAATATAGGTACTTTAAAACAGTTTTAGCAATATCTCATTGTTGTACCCGTGTCTCTCTTTAAACGAGGGTTCAGCTGTTACGTTACCGGAACAAGTTATAGGGTATTATGCGCAGTTTTTCATTTCTTTGCTAATGTATTATTGTAGTAAGCTCCATTATCATTTCTTAGCTCAGAAATACGTCTGAAAGAATGAGATGAATTAGTATATTGTGTTATAAGGAACTAAAATAATAATTATGTAGCTAGTTTATTTTATAGGTTAAAGTAATAATAGCCGTTTTGAATCGAGATTTCAAAGAATTTCACTTATTATACTATAATTAATATATATATTAATCAAAAGAGTAAACTATGAAAATTTTTCATACACGTCAGACAATAAACTAAGTAAAAATGTAGTTTTGATGATAAAAAAATTAGCTGTCACAAAGTTTTGTACATCGTCAATGATATACAAAACTCTTTCAAATTCAATTTTTATATTCAAATTCTATTTTTTAGGATATTTTTAGTATAAAATAACCTAATTATGAGATTCAATTGTATACAAAACTTACACTTTTTAAAATTTAATGCAAAAATTAATAATTTCTGTGGTGCTTAAATGTAAAATATTAAATAAATAAATATTCCTTACACTTACACCAATTAGCCGAGCCCAAAGTAAGCTCTGTAAGGTTCGTGTTAAGGGATCTAGGGTAACGATAGACTACACATATTTTACATATATAAATATTTTTGATAGAAATATAATAATAACCATGACTAAGGTACAAATACTTGTATTCATCATGCCCCCACCGGGATTCGAACTCGGGACTTCAAAGATGGTGACACCTTGTAACCGACTTACTAAGCACCGGACTACGGAGGTCGTCAGAGTTACAACATTTTTCAATATAAGTGAAAAACGTAAATTTTCTAGTTACCTATAATTTTTATAGCAGGACGCCATTTTGAATCATAAATAAAGTGAGGGATTATAGTATTTGATATGACTGTAGAATTCTGAATCAAGTGACATTCAAGTCGTTTCAAAAAACCAAATTTTTATGTAGGTGAATATTTATTTTGCGAGTACCTATACGATATAGTCTACTTTGTGTAACTAGATATGTTTGGTTTTCCTATTTTTTTGTAGAATGGTACATGGCATTGCTTTACAGCAAACATCATGATCCAGGGTCAACGGGAGTACCCTAAAGTACCCTATAAAAAGGGGTATAAAAACAGTTTCATAGATTTAAAATTTCCATTTTGCAATTCACATATTTGTGAGATTAAATATTTTTAAATGAAGTGTTTATTTATTAACTAGAAGCTCCTTTAATTACTTGTTTAAGTCATAACTAAAAGCGACTGTTTACATTTAATTCAGTCGATTTTCTTGTTTCAATAATTTATACCTTATCGCATTTTTACAATATGCATATATTTATTTTTTATTAAGCTTATATTAGTTAAGTCATTTTATTCTAATCGCCTCTTTCCCATGTGGATAGCTAGAGATCACAATTTTCCACCTGCTTCTTCGACTTTTATGAATACTTTCATTTATGGATTACAATAAATAAATTATTAATATTTTAGATTGAGATTGCTTGTTTTCTTAAGTGTAGCGGTAGTCTATAAAACTTATTACACAACGTGCACTATTTACATACAAATCTAGAGCTAAAAGTGAAGTGAAACAAAAATAACACACCTATTTTTTGATATTGTGTATTTTTTTTTGTTCCCCTGCGGGAAATGCATTAAATTGCATACCCCGGTTGTGGCGAGCCGGAGGTTATGTGTGGCTCTCTTCCCCAGAAAGGGGAGGCCCACCCACTAAAAACCTCAGGGATGGCCTTCTTCAGGCATGTAAGGAGCCCCCGGGCACGCGAAGCGACTTCCGGGAACCCCCAGCCTCCGCTCCCCCGTCGATACAGGGGAGCCCTCCTCGGGGGAGGCTACACTATCTCCTCCGGTCTCCTCCACCGACGACGCCCCCCGGCCACGGAAGGGGCGTGGTCATTCCCGGGTCGCCGTATCCGCGGGCGCGATGTCCTCGCGCCCGTCCGCGATCCGCGGCGGCGCCGCAGCTGTGCTACTGAGCCTGGCGCCGCTTTCTTTGAGCGGGATCGGCCATCTCCCGACCCCGCTCGGCGGCCTCCTTCTGGAGCATCACTGCTTCACAGAAGGAGGCCACAGCCCTCCAATCTCCCTCGTCCGCCAGCATTGCCGCAATCAATGGCGGCGGAGACAGATCTCGCCCGATCTCTGCGATCAAGACTCGGTGCTCGGAAGCCCACGCGGGGCACTCCGCCAGCGTGTGCTGGGCCGAGTCGAGGTCAGTGATATTGTGTATCTAATAATAACTAATATCTAAGTCACTCACCATTAACAAAAGTAAAGATCTTCTAGTGTTTGACATAATACCGAAACCAAAACTGTTCAATGCAAAATGGCCTATACGTATTATAACAGGTAACTAATTCATCCATTCATGGTTCATTTAACTATTAGTGAACCAAGGGATTTGTGGAGGTTCAGCAATTTAGATTTGTACCATAGTCATTTTTCGCTGAAGATGGCATAATAGTGATCGTCCATTGATCAAAGGAATTCTTTTTAACGATCTAAATGAGATAATGAACGAAGTGGAATTCCTTCTGCCCAATCAGAACTTGCAGATTTATCTCGATATTCATGTTTCAAATTGAAAATTCCTTTCTACCTATATTGAAATATAATAATATATTTAAGTGCGAGTTAAAGGCGTACTTTGTTCGTACTTATGTGTGCGATTCAATCGAATAAATGGGCTGAAATCACTTTCTTAAATTACTTCCTAAACACAGAACACAACTCCATTTTATCATATTTCCTAAGCCATGTATGTTACAACAGACAGTTACTTTCGCATATACTTAATGTTTTGTTTGTTGAATGTGTATAAAGTTCTTCAGTTTTTCATGAGGTCCTTCTTCGTAAACATCTTAGTTCAGGTCCCCAGTAAAACGTCTCTCAAATTTTATTACCGATATGCAAATGGTATATGCATATAGGGTTTCCATGATCCGATTACCGAAATGGGACAAATGATACTAGACCCTTCATGTTATTAGTAGGGTGACCACGGCTTGGCGTGAGTGCGGTTTTAAGGTTTCAGGATATTATACTAGTGAGGCTATTATCTGTCACTAGTTTTCGTATCAGGAGACCACGGTTTCATTCCTTTTCTATAACGGACTATGTTCCGGCAAACGCCCTTTTATAAGTAATAGAGTTTATCCGTAAGATGTACGAATTGATTCAGTCTGGCATAGATCGTAAATTTTGGGATGAGTCCCAGAGTCTCAATCTATGCCAGACTAATATGGTAAAACTCAAGAAACATCGCAAATGGGCTCCCAGTTGCGACGGTCTCTTGATTTGATTAATTCCATATATCTGATTTCAAGTGAAGGGATAGATTGTTTCTCTCTTGGTAGTTAGTGCTGTCGTGTCGTGGTATTGTAGACGCCCATAAGCGATGGCTACTATTTACTGTTCTATGGGCTTCTTATTGTCTGTAGGCAATAATCATAGGTGCCTATGAAAACTCAAGATATTGTGTTATCGATTTATCCAAGGCATTCTAAGACTACATATTTATCATATTCTTACTTATCTCAAAACCATGGTCACCCTTTCTAAAGGGCATCCCAAATTCTATCGCATAGTATTATGTTACGAATCGATTGTGAAATATTGTAATCCCTACTCGACATACCGGGAGGGCCGGTCGCAAAAAATAATGGAGGCACGCTTCCTGCGAAATTGACCTTTATCGATCACATAATAGGGTGGCAAATGGATCGCGCACGCCGTTCAGCCCGATTATAGCGAACAATAAATAAAGGGAGCTTAGGGCTCTGAAAGAATATCCTTATGTTAGTAAAAGTGCTAATAACTGTTGCGTATGACGGCTAAGTATTTTCAAGTCAGAGCTATTATGAATACCCTTTTGGTCATTTTATTGAGATGTTTTTTTTTAATACTCCGTTTGGCATTCTAAATCTTTTGAATGTATTTTCACACCCCCTATGCACATTAAGAAAATTAAGAAAAAAAAGCAATTAAAATGTCCTGTCATACGTGACAAAAAGTTTTTATCACATGACATGGAAGTCCTTGATATTGATGTTACTTGATGGTGAGTGATGAAAAGACCGAAGAAGAAAGCGAACGTCTCTTTGATACTCTACTAATACAGAGAACAAAATGGGTCAGTTGTATCTGAAGGGACATATTCCCTGGCGTACAGAATGTAGCTAGAAATAAGAGAGAGCATAGCTGAGCGGGTGGGCTAGAACATTCTGATGATGTAAGGATTTGACACGGATTGTTAGTTACAGTAAAAAATATTTAAATATACTTAAATTTAATTAAAAAGTGATTACTTTTGATTTACTTCTAGTTAATTTAATATTTTGTAATCAAAATGAAGTTCGAGTGAGGTGATGTGAGATATTTTTTTTTATAGCATAGGGCAGCAAACGAGCAAACGAATCACCTGATGGTAAGCGATAACCGTTTCCCATGCACACCCGCAACACCAGAGGAGCCACAGATGCGTTGCCGGCCTTTTAAAAGGGAATAAGGGGAATTGGGCCTCCGGTACCCTCACTCACTCGGCGAAACACAGCGCAAGCGCTATTTCACGCCGGTTTTCTGTGAGGCCGTGGTATCACTCCGGTCGAGCCAGCCCAATTCGTGTCGAAGCATGGCTTTCCCATGGTAATGATATGAAGTCTACCTGTAACTCACTGGGGATATAATGTACTGGAACAGTACATAACAATGTTGAAGTATAGAATTTGCTCGAATACAGAATACGAGTTTGACATTTCACCTCGGTTACGGATATGATACAAAATTTGTCCATACAGAATAGCACTGCTGAGGAAGATTTTACTATGTTACTTAGAGTAAATGTATTTTTATTGTTGGGTTGGTAACATACCGTTATAGAAAATAGGATAATTACGGACGTCTGGGCATTTTATAGCGCTTCCTGCATAACAACCTCTCCTATAACACTCTACCAGATATAGATATTTCGTTCCCTCCCTGCATCGGGAAGAAATGTCCCAATATCATTACTACGACGTTCTCTATAATATGCCCGATTACATTTTATTAGCGTGCTCAACTTGGCGACCTCAACGCTGTGAGCTGAACAATTTTATGCACAATCATTATTTTTGCTCCAAAAAAGGCGTAATTTGAAACTAAACGTCGATTTGTTATTGGCTTTGTAAGGAATTCCATTGGTTAACTATGATAAATCAAAAATGTAATAACAATTTCCATATTCTGGCATCAATATCTCGAATGCGTCATAAAGTAAATTGGCTGCCTTTGATTTACAGCGACTCAATTATGATGGTGTCTAATGAAAGAGAATGTGAAGACTTTCGCCTGTTTTTGTGAGATCGTCGAGAGAACTTGCCTTTCATTCGCTTCCCAGACTAAAGCGCAGATGGCAGGATGGTAGAAGAAGGCCCTAGGTGGTGCGCGGGGTACAGTAGTTCTTTAAGCTTGCAAATGTAAGACCCAGTGAGGATAATAGTTATGTTCACAGTAATCCTCCAAAGGCTTGGCTCATAACTCGTTTGATGCAGAGAAATTGGATTATCTAGTACCTTGATCGCTTTAACCAAGGACGACATAGACATCAGGGTAGTTTTGTGGATATGTCGAGAATCCCAAGTACGCCTGGTAATTAAAATATCAGGTGTGGTACGTTCCACACTGCATTCCACATCGAAAAAAAAAGGAATTAGTAGCGCTTAAACTACACCGCTGCCGCTGCTGAGAGCATTCCAGTACACGTGCTGGAACTGGAACTTGAAAGAAATTGGTGAAAAATTAAAGGACAAAACGGCAGAATATTCCGTCACGAAGCTTCACCGTCATTGTGTGCACTGTGCAGTCATTACACTTAATCTTCTTATAATTAACTTCTGCTGGAGTAGGGAAGGCATTGTCAGGCGAAGACAGTTCTTAATTCTTTAAAGCTAAGGGTATTATTCATGCGAGAATCCGTTTCCTTGTTTTGAAGACAGTCTTGTCGGGGTTATTAGTAACATCGTAATTTCCAAGGCAACGGAGGATTTAATTTGAAATTATTTGAGTTTTGATTGAAAGGAGAGTACATATACTTATAGATTTTTTAAAACAGTATTGTATCGCTTCTTACGAGAATAGAGTGTTATGGCAACATCCCTGGCTATTCAAAACATCGTCATATGATGAAATGCCATACTGCTTAGCAAGAGGAGAATACCACTACATCGTTCTGATTACTCCGGAAATTTCAATAATATTGTGCCCGATTTTTGGCACTTCGTAGTAGAATACTTCGGTGTTACTGCGACCCAATGGTATTTACGCTATTTACGCTACACGATATATAATTTTAATGACTCTATAATAAATAATATTTTTGTTTTGTACCGGACATATACATATCAGATTTGTTTAATGCGAAATGACTTTTGTGACGGAAATATATATTTGTTAGTTGTTTTAACTTGTATCGGAGGTTGGGTTCAGACTGTATATCTGAAGCCGGCTTCCAACTGACGAGTCTGTAATGATACAGGGAGAAAAAAAAATTGCCCTTGCTGGTTTTCTTGCTGGTTCTTTCCAGTACAAGGTCTCCCGCCGTAGACTTGTGAACCAATGGCGTAGCATCTTTGACATTCAAAAGTGATTGTAAAATCCTATTTGAAGAATAAATTTTCGATTTGATTTAAGGTGCATTTTCCCTTTAAAAAACAATAAAAGGAACGACCAGTGTGGAGATCCTTGGGGGAGAGCTGTCTAGCAATGGACGTCTACTGTCTGAAATGAAATATGTTGAACTCATCTGTGTATTTCTTTTTCCACGTCTGATTTACAATAAGATTGTTGTATTTGGATTTTAGTAAATTACTATGGAGTAGATATTAGTAAGCAGGAATAGGGCGCTATTTAATGAAATCAGTCACTGATGTCGCCGTTAATATCGTGTAGGCCCCTGAGCGATCGACTTAATCTATTCTCAGAGGATTCTCAGGCTTTTATAGAAACGCAATCAAGCGTAATATACATCTAAATAGGGTTCGTATGCGTGTATTGTAGTGTCGGTTATCGATACTTTACTATCACTTGCCTATCGATATCGATAAAATAAATAGAGAAGTGATGTATCGATTTACATTTTAAAGCCACATGGTTAGCAAAAGAGCGTACTTTATTACTTTCATTTCTAACAATTACTATATTGAAAAAATAAATACTTTTAAATACTAATTACTTTATAAGCTTGATTGTATTTTAGTATTGTTAATTGGCATTTTAGTATTATATATATAGATATAAACTTAAATGTTAATTGGAGATGTTAACATATTTTTCTTATATTACTAGATTGTGCCAGAAGGAGGGTTATGTTTTTCAAGAGTATGTATGATTTTAGCTTAAGAGGTGTCGTTAGATTTTTATTTACTGCATAAATGACAGTGGGTATATTGTATTGTGTATTATAAATAAAAATGTAAAAGCCAAATGCGTTTAATATCTATAACTTGCTTGCATAAAAATACTATCATAATCGAGTGGATAGTACATCGGTTTCAAGGTGTCGCCATCTCTGAGGTCCCGGGTTCGAATCCCGGTGGGGCCAGATGTTTGTGTGATGAATACGAGCATTTGTACCTTAGTCGTGGTTGGAAAACATATATATTTCTATAAAAAAAATATAAATGTATAATATATGTGTGTCTATCTGCTACCCTAGATCTCATAACACAAGCCGTATCGTGCAAATAATAATAATAATTATATATTTTGGAATTGGAAGCTGAACTCAATACAAAATATTTTTTTTCTATTCGTATATTGTGGAATAGATTTTTTTATTATATTTAGTAACTATTAGCTTTTTTTGGACGGACCTATGCTGAAGCCTCAAATGGCTATGTTCAGCTTAGCAATGAGTGTGTTTGTTGAAGGTGCAGGAACAGAAGGTTCGACGCTTAGCTGCTAATGACAACAGCGACCGTTCCGGAGTCGTTAGGGTCGAAATAAAGGTGTCGATGCAACTTGCACGCGCCGTCTAATGGTTCGAACGCTCAAGATCGCCGTGTAATGGAGGGTGAGAATCTCCCCTGTACGTGATGGTACCGGGTATATGGTTGACGAGAGTTGAGTAGCCCGGGTCGTCGCGCTCGTAGACGAGCGCGGTGAGTGAGCGAGAGCCGTGGGTGTGTGGCGTGAGGGACGACGCGGTTGGTGGCCGGCGGGAGGGATTCGTTTGCGCGGGTGATGGGGTCGGGCGGGTCGGATAAGAAAAAAAAGTAACGTATTAGCGAATCAGAGATTTTTAACAATCTGCACTATGTTACTAGTGTACTATTAATTTTATGTATTCATTTAAGAATTAATCGGAAACGGATACCGTTAGAGGATATGTTTTCATATATAATCATATTTCCCACTATCGCGCCAAGCTGAAATAGCCTCTAGTCCGGGAGCGTCGTAATATCCACATTTTGGCCACTTTATTTAAAATCCTAAAATACCCTAATTCCCCACAATACCTTCGATCTCGGTTTCATATGCTGCCTCCCTCCTCACGTTCTCTACGCCCATGCTATTCGGACACACTTGAATTGCCTAAGTGCAACATAAACTTCCTGCTCAACTCATTTAGCTTTCGTGCTGCCCAAATGTGGAACCATCTGCCTTCTATAGTTCAACAGAGCCAGTCCGTTCATGCATTTAAACGTAGCCTGAAGCAACATTTTCAGGCGCTAGTTGGCAACTCGTCATAAATGTAACATTGTCATCATCATCTTACGTATATATTTATTTATAGCATTACATATATGTATATATGTGTATGTATATATATATATATATATATATATATATATTTATTGTATTGTATGTATATTCATGTATGTATATATATATGTTTGTCTTATGAATAATTTTTTTTAACAGTTTTGGTTGCTTTGACGTTACTCATTATAAGTAGCATTCCGTAGACACTCACAGGTTGGCTGGAAGAAATCTCTAATAGAGATAAGTCCACCTTTGTGAACCACATTTTTTTACTTTTTTTCCTTTGTAACTGGCAAAGTATATATATATAATGTTTTGTTCTTAACAATACCTGTGTACAAATATTTGCTTTTACGGCGCAATTTTTGTAGAACCTTCTATTAACTCTAAAGTGAATCATCGATAGTGCGACAACACTAGCCCACATATAAAGGTTTCGCGTTAATATCGCTTTCGAACGAGCGTGGCTGATAGAGTAAATATCGCCGAATGCGTATCAAATTATGTACTCAATTGATCTCTATAAATTCCCTTGAGTCGAGCTCGACGCTGGAATATTTCGTCGTGGTTCGTTGCAAATAAATAATTATCATACGCTTTCTAAAATGTTTCGATAGAGGGAATTTCATAACACGATATTGACATACTGAATTATACTAAATACATCAGCCGTTTGAAGGTAATTAGGCAGGCATAATTAGCGGAATTTATTGTGAGACCCATTAAAGCTCCACGTGTACGGAGATTATTATAAAATTCACATGAAAATATAATACATACTTGAAGATCTTGAAACGGAAAGTTTTGACGTTAAGTATATTTGTCTTTTTCACATTTGTATTTTATGAGATGAACACTTTAAAGGGGAGGGTAGAAATGTAATGTTTAATTGAACCCGCGATCCGTTGCGTAGAAGCCGATTACTCGACCATTGACGACACGTTTAGCGCAGTGGTCGAGTAATCGGTTTATACGCAACGGGTCGCGGGTTCAATTCCCGCACGGGACAGATATTTTGTATGACCTACAAAAATTTGTTCCGGTCTGGGTGTGAGATTTGTGTTAGTGACTGCACTCACGACACAGGATAAAAATTCTAGAGTGGGGCGACGTTTTATTAAAAAAAAATGCCAATTTTTAAATTCCCACATTAACAAACAAATAATTTAATAAATTTTTAATAAAAACAAATTACTATAGTGTTTTTCCTTTTCATTGTTTTCGTTATAACTATTTCTGAAACAAGTTTATTTGAGCACTATTTTAACAAACTTTTTCGAGATAAATCGCTATTGCTGTACTGACCAAGTACACGGGAGCAGTGTCCGTTAAACGTTGTATGAAGATCTATACTGTAATTTAAACATGGAACTATCTTTTACATGAAGCATGGCAACCAAGAAGGTAACTATAATTATATATAATGTATTTATCTCTTAAAAACTTTTAGGCAATTAGCATTTTTATAGGTTTACTTAAGGTTTCTGTGGTTGAGAATCATATTAGCCTTTTAGAATTTCATATATACATTTAATTTACGCTCGTAATGCGAAGAAAAATATTACTTCGCAACCTGTATGAACTGTGTAAAATCAAATATGTAATTGGAATTGATGTATTCATTCTCAATTGAATCGCTGTAAAAACTAGCGAAGAACTTGAATCGCTTAGGTGACATAACGATTCTATTAAATTGAGATTAGAAACTAAATTTAATCTAACCTTAACTATGTCGCCAGTTTGCCATTTATATAAACTGTAGTGAAACTGATGACAAGGAGTACATATTTTCTAGAAATTACGAATCATTTTTCCTTATTGAAGAAGAAATACATGTAATTATTGTCAAACCACATCAATAACGTCTGTCATTTAATAACATTTACATCTCTCAGTCTTTCATCGGATACTTCAATATGGAAATAAAAATACATTTTGCCTGTGAAATAAATATGCAAGGCTATAAAAAAATGAAGGTTCTCTCACAGCTGTGAGCAACTTTCGATGTCTGTTAGGGTTGACAAAATATATCAAAGCAGTTTTTTGAAGTTATATTTTGTCGAATATAGCTTTATCAATATATATACAATTCGAGAACCCGATTCCAGTAATATGTATTTTTATTACTGTAAATAATATAATAATTATATTAAAGGTTAAAATCACATTTGCATCAGTTGCAGTTGCAAGGGTTGGACTGATAATATATTATGTACTTACTTGTCTTTTTAATACTGTGTTTGTCATTTTGTATTACTTGTTATTTTTACTTAAATGTCATCGTTGTCTTTTACGAGCGGCATAAGAGCTGTCTCGAGGTTAACATGCAAAGACTGACGCGTTGCTGTGTGCACATAAAGAAATAAATAAATAATAATCTAAATAATACATACAAATTTCGTGTTTTCTGTTCTGCGTTTTAGTTCGAAATTTATTAAGTAAATGAAAAAACCCCAAGAAAAAATTGTTACATAAGATTGAAAAACACAGTCAGACTTTTCTACTTTGATGAGTCGATAAGTTTCTACTTTCACTGCCGTATAAACCGTAACACAGTAACGAGAGAATTGCTGTTATGCGACAAGAATATAAATAACATTAAATTATCAAAAATATTGTTTCATTTTAAATAGAGTATGTGTGTTTTTTCATGTTATATTTGTTGTACTCTCGTGACTATAAAATAGAGAAAAAAAAAACATTGATAAAAACAAAAACATAACATGCATGACAATCTCAACCACTAGGTTGGTGTTTTTCTCCTATTTTCAACATATCAGCTTGATAGGCGATTTTTTTCTGCACATTAATAGTTAAGGTGGATGGACATGATTGGATGATATTGACAGACATGAACATGACAGACATGAATATAAACGTGATTTCTGTCTGTATACATAAGTGTGTATACTTTGGGATTCAACCTAGATTTTAGGGATCGGTTTAAATTATGTTTTATGAATAAGAATAAATCATAGAAAACGACCAAATCATAGAAAAGTCATGATCGCAGAAGGATTACCTCTGTAGGTAGCCTGTGTATTTCAAAATGATTCCGTAGCAAAAAGATTCCTACCATAAAAACTTGAATTTTTGGAAATACATATGAATGTTTGTTTCTCTCTCATGTAAAAACTACTGGATCGATTTGAATGAAAATTTATAGTAATATAGCTTATACATGCTACAATATATAGGTTACAATTTGTAGATATACGCCACGCTAATATAAGCTAACTACAATTTGTAGATATACGCCACGCTAATATAAGTTAACTACAATTTGTAGATATACGCCACGCTAATATAAGCTAACTACAATTTGTAGATATACGCCACGCTAATATAAGCTAACTACAATTTGTAGATATACGCCACGCTAATATAAACTAACTACAATTTGTAGATATACGCCACGCTAATATAAGCTAACTACAATTTGTAGATATACGCCACGCTAATATAAGCTAACTACAATTTGTAGATATACGCCACGCTAATATAAGCTAACTACAATTTGTAGATATACGCCACGCTAATATAAGCTAACTACAATTTGAAAAGACTGTGTAGCGAAATCGACTAGATTTCAAAAATACCACAAATATATTAAAATAATAATATATGTAGGTGTGTTTTTGCGAGGATCAGTTAGAAATTGGATGAGTCTAAGTATTCAAATATTCGAAATAAATATTAAATCTCCGAGATCTTTAAATCTAATAAAGCAAATCGTGGGTTTAGTTTCGTGCAATATTTTTGTGAAAATAAATAAGCATTCAAATTCTGAGACTATTAATAAATAATTTATTTTATTTTCGAAATTAAACATGTCTATGTTTATAGTAAGATTATTGTTAACTTTGCTTCATTTTAGAACATCTACAATCACCATTTTTGTCACCGTTGTCATAATAATAATTGGGGTGAATTTCAACAATTCTTTTTAATATAATTTACCTCAATGGAACTTACTAGAATTGCAAAATTTGAATAATGTCTTATTTGTAGTTTTGGCACACTAGGGATTCGTATTCGCAGAATACATTCGTATCTAGCATAATAATGGCACGTTCCGATGTGGTGCTCTTTCAGATGATTCTTGTAAACAAATTGTAGAGAAAGAACTCTGAAGAATCCTGGATAAGAGGTTAACAAGCACAATTCTCATAGTTTTGTTATTTTAAGATTTCCTATGACATATTGCTTCAACGACCCAGAAGAAGTCTTTGTTGACGTACCGTACCGTACCCTAGAAATGAATCTCTAAAGTAAGCAACTCTGTTAAGTTAAAGAGAAAAGCAAATCTGAGGATATTATTATCATCAAACATAGTTCTAGACTATTTGTCGTCGTCTGATTGAATAGATCGTATATTAATGTCTTGAGTTAATAATCTTTCAGATTGTCTTTATATCTTTCCCGTAGTAATAACACAGCTTCTATCAAAACTCTTCATATGACTTGACGCCTAACTGTATATTAAAAGGGTCGTAAAATATAATACGATCTTTTTATGTCACGGGATGGCCTTAAAACCGATTTTATTATTTCCCTTCTTAACCTTTGAATATTACCAGTATTTAAATTTACTCCTACCATGTACCCTAACTGTATAATGAATTTATGAACGGCAACCCTGACATCCATAATTCATGAGTCTGACAGGTTGTTTCAACTGTACAGGATTGTGCTGGATAATCGTATTTTATCGTTTACCGTATGTGTCGGAGCCTCGACGTTAACATTTGTAAGTTGGCCAAACTGGTGCCGCTCCCCAATCTAGCACTCATTCATCATGTTGTTAGGTATGAAACATTTTGGGGTGTTCAAAGGGAAGTTTCAGCGATGAGAAAGTCCCAATATTAAATAGATAAATTGTTACTAGAAATGGAATATATTTGATAACTGTAGAGTTGATTTAATGATTCGAGGATATGTGTGCGGCGTTGATCTAAGAATCTATTAACTACAAAAGTGTCGCGTCATTATAAGTTTTGGTGATTTTATAATTTGTAGGAACAACTCAAAATGGTTACATATGGCCTAAATTTCGTGTTTCGAATTACTTAGCTGCACTGTTTAAAATTGTTGAATTCACCTTTCATAGAAATCATATTAATAGCTGTGTCATAAAGTCTGAAACGACGTGAACAAATTAAGAAAGAATAAAAATACACTATTTCGCCCATTGAAGAATAATCTATGCATGTAGCAAAAGTCTGCGATATATAATGAGTTGTTTGACAAATGACGCTTCTTACGACACAGATTGATTCGGTACTATGATTTGTTACTATGATTGATTCACGACCATATGGCAGCCGTCCAATTCTTCAGCTAGACACATTGAGTAACTGGTGGGTATTGCGAATTTTTATTTTACATATCATTAACTTCATAGTGAGCAGTACGTTATATTCATTAATTATTACAAGGAACTGTTAAATTATTGTAAACTGTTATGTTTAAGGGTCTGGGCTACGCACTTGCAATCTCGAAGATATAATGACGGCAGCTCTTCTAACTGTTCATATAGGAAAGATTTTCTATGCCTTGTATTTTTGTCTGTTATTGTATTGTGTTGTGTTTGGGTTCGGCATTGATCTTCTAATTGGCAGGACTATGATCACCATGTGTCAATATGCGTTCAACTTTCGAATTTCATATTGTACATTATTGCTCTTACTGCGAAAAAGACATCGTAAGGTACCAAGGCTTATATGAAGTCAATTAACCCCCATTAAGTAAGCTTGGTGTGGCAAGGCCTAAACGATCCACCCTAATTATAACAGTTTCGCCCTAAAGTAGGAATATATATGATCTACTGTTGAGTGTGTTACTATATATAATAAGTTCCTTAATATTTGTTAGAAAATAGACACTTACCTCGTTAAATCTCCTGATAAGAGCTCGCACTGTACTTTTCGTCTGCTGCGTATGAGTGGGAGGAGCCCTTCTGATCATATGTCGCTCAGTCACGGCTCCAAGTACGCCTTCACCGCCGAGGTCCAAAGTCACTTGTCTCAGGTAATCTATAGGTGGCACCTATGAAGAGAATTTTATTTAAGGCTTTGTTTAATACGATAAGTGAGGTATATAAGTGTTAAAGGCACACCAGTGGCCTATGAAAGTTGGTGTACGATTGTACATGATCTGTTGCGATGTGGTCTCTTAAAAATCAATATTTACAATACAGGTGGCAAATAGCCTACGCAGAAGAAACGAGGAAAAGCGACAACACGCCTTTATGGAATGCAAAAGTGTGACCGATCATTAGGTGAATATTCTCTACCGGGACACATGGCGGTCGAATCGCGAGAGCGCACCCCGCCATGTGCCCCGTGTGGGCCCAGAGAACTCGGGGGGTTTTAGTGGGTAGGCCGGTCCTCTTCACCGGAGAGCCCCACACACGGCCGCGTCTTGCCAGCGCGGTGCACAAGGTCGCATTTACCCCCTCAAAAAAAAAAAAGGTGAATATTTTCTACATACTAGCATATCTACTAGAAGCATGCAGTAACAGAAGCTGCAACTATTTTGGGAGCACCTGGGACGTATGGAGCAAGGGGAAAGGAAAGCTATAAATTATTAGGTTTGAAGCGTTAAGTACCCCAAGCGACGTATTTTTTTTAATATTATTAATACATTGTCAGAGTTTCTTTTATTAATGTTCAATTTTTAAAAGTAACTTAGGTTTTTGTATTACGGGTTTCTTAACTTTTTTTAATGACGTGAATTCATTCGTATGATCCCGAAATTATTCACTAAATGGCATCATAATTCGGTTTTATGAATTATTTAAACTGACACGTAGTAACTCAATTTAGTGTAATGTTATGAGATAAGAAATATACCAAATACGAATTTCATAGACTGCTCCAGTTCTGCAATATAGATATAAATTGTTTGACATAAAACAGCGTAATGCAGGAATCAGGATTTAATGCGATAAATCAAAATAGACACACAATATCTGTCAAACATCAAACAGTAACGCGTGGGTGAGAATTTCCTTTCGGATAATCCAATAAAACCATATACACCATTACGGCATCATTCGTCAAATGTTAGTGTAAATGTAGAACAATGATTCAAATAAAATTGGTATTTTTGATTTTAAACCTACACGCATATTCTATCAAAAAACGATTAAACTCAAAAGTTATGAATGTTAAGTAAAATATTCACAAAAGCGTAATTTACAGGTCTCGCTAGCGTCACACTTCCAACCCATTTACCCCCCGGCCCTCCCCCATTTGTTTCGGCCGCAGATGTTGTTTGGTTCTTAACAACTTTTGTAGTTACACAAGTTGGCTTAACACGCGGCTACTCCGAGAACGTACGTCTTAATTAACTAGTGTGTGGCTATATTAGGTGTAGCGATGGTTTCTTTGTAATATTTACACAGTAATATCAGCTTCATAAATCACGTAGGCGTATATAAGTGGGATTTATTTGTGTTCTTAGTTAATACAACTATTAGAGGGACTATTTTAATATGCTCAAATAATCTTCAAGTAACTTGTTCATTGAAATGATGACGAATGACATTTCAAAATTGTACACTTTAATTCGTCAGGTAGTTTACATATAATATTTGGCGCTCAACGTGGGACTTTCATTTAATTATTTGATACTAGCTTTTGCCCGCGACTTCGTTCGCGTGGACTTCAGGTTCGTCCCATCTAGTCTAGTAATAAGTAAGAAATACGGTAACTAAGCACTGCAGAGCCCTAATCATAGGTTGTACAATACTGTAGTAAATTGTTGATCTATCTATCTTGTAGGATTCAGTCAGCGTTTGCAATGTAAGCGCAAAAAATGTGTTTTTTTTAGGACCTCACATTAGAAACCTCAAAAATTGTAGCCTATGTGTTATTCTGATGTATAAGCTATATTGTGGTAAAGTTTCATTCAAATCCATTCAGTAGTTTTTACGTGAAAGAGTAACAAACATCCATACTTACAAACTTTCGCCTTTATACTAGTAGTAGGATAGTAGTAGGATAAAATTATGATTGAGTGAATTCAGAAAACGTTATTCATTTAAATATACTTATTTATTAATACATCAACTCGTTAAATGAAATGTTAAGTTAACATGTTGCTAAACTAAACTAGCAAATTTAATACCAAAATGACGAACATTTAGCAAGTAAAGTGTCCAGCTTTTGATTGTATTAACATAACATTTTTACTGCAGGCTTATTAGGATAATTTTTACACAGTAATTAACTTTACTACTAACTTGTGTTCCGCGCCTATCTTTGCCTACATAAAATTAGATTTCTCATAGGGTAAATACATTTTCATGTAGTAATATTATTGATAATATCCCAGTACATTACATATTCGTCAATTGAAAGTTCAAGAATGTTTTTGTTGAGTGGGTAAGATTATTACTAGACAATCTTAACAAATATGATATCAGTATTACAGATAAATATAGAAATGGTATTATTAAATATCACAGATGTGAAAACATTTCATTCAAACACGTGCAAACTGTATTCGTCATATTGATTATATTAAGTAATGATAAATTCTCCATAATTTGTTAAAATATTGGTTTATCATTACAATAATATTTGTAAGTAGTTTCGCAGAAATAAACTAATCAATTACCTCTATTTAAATGTTATTCTAATACTGATATTGGAATATTTAGAAGCTTACAACGAAATTAATTTGACTCGACTCAGAGCGAAAGTTGATAAATGAATCAAACATGATGTTATTTATTAAAGAAATATCATCCAAAATAAATAGAAACATAATTTGGAATCGATTTTTTGATTAAAAGTTTTGTCAATTTCTACGTCAACTTTATCTACTAACATATATAGAGATGTCATTTTTATTTCTAAGTCTACATAAAAACAGCTCTTTCTTTTCCGTAATAAAAGACAAAGACGACGCGACATTTGATGATGCATTAATAGTAATTAATGTCTGTCGAGTCGAGTGTGGCAGTAATAGAATATTTTACTCACCCTTGTATAATCTAAAGCTTTTCGTGAACTGTCGTATTTCTTTTACAACAGTTGCAACATACTTCAGGGGGGGAGGGGTTAAATAAGATTTTAATGCAGCGCGTCGAAGTGAATGAATACTATTTTAAAAATAAAGTTCCGACTTTCTGAGAGTTCACTTTGGAATTGTATAGCAGAAATGTACAACAAACATTTGAGGGTATAGTTTAAGTAGATGATTCTGTAGGAAAAATATTAGAAGAAATACGCTTTTTACCGTGGGAGAGCTATGCTTCGGCACGAATTGGGTCGACTCGACCAAGAGTGATACCACGGCCTCACAGAAAACCTGTGTAAAATAGCCCTTGGTTGCGCTGTGTTTCGCCGAGTGAGTCAGAGGCCGGAGGCCAACCCCCCTTCCCCCCTATTCCCTTTTAAAAGGCCAGCAACGCATCTGTGACTCCTCTGGTGTTGCGGGTGTCCATGGGCAACGGTTATCGCTTATCATCAGGTGATCCGTTTGCTCGTTTGCTGCCCTAACCTATAAAAAAATACGCTGTTCTTCATACGTACTAGACGATATATATTTGACACTAATACGATTTTACTTGTGATATAATGTAGATTAATTTATCATTGATGATATTATCGTATTGGCAGCAGCAGGCGGAGATGTTATTGTCTGACTAAGCCGTCTTATAAATACATATTTAATTGTCTCGATAATTAATAAGGACTTAGGAAAGAAACAGTAAATATCGGCTACTGTCTCATTACACCCGACAGAATATTGATGATAAACTGGCGTAGGGAATAGACAACCACATCACCCGCTGGTGGGAGATTTAATACCACATAAATGCCCTATCAGGGCAATCAGTCTCCCTCAGGGCAGCTTGTAGCGAGCTGCAGAGTTGCGACTCTAAGAGTCGCGATATGCTTCAGGGGAGCGTACATCACTTGTCTACGTCTTGTCTTAGCCGGCCGGACAGAGTGAAGTCGCAAAAGCAGCAGCTCCAAGGGGGAAGTGTAATAATGCCATAACGCCGACGGCGTCTCGATCACTGTCGCAGACACACCTCTCTACACCCTTAGCCGTTTACACTAATGTTACTTCCTACGCACCAATATTATAATATTGAAATTGTAGTTGTCGCTGCCCCAATATCGACGTTCGAGGAACACTATGATGAAGACAGATTTATAATTTTAATACAGTGCTAATAAAAAATAATTGATCACAAAAATATAATGTCTTCAAAAAACCATGTACAGGTAATTCAATGAATTTTGAAAAAGTTATTTATTTAAACACCCTTAGTTATAATGATCTCTGTCTGAAAACACCACATAGAATTCGTAATAACTGAAAGTTTGATATATGAAGTTTCGTATATCTTTATTACAATATTTACAATATTTTTTTTTCAAAAAGCTTTTATTTAACAAGAGATATAAAATAAAATGTACTAAAAAGGGGAAAGAAAGTTTTTATTGAAATTAAAATATTACACAAATATACGTTAAAGTTATTCACGGCATTTGTGTATAATTTTGACTATTCTTCTTACGCTGTAAGGAACATTTTAGTACATTTGATTTTATGTCTAATGTTAAGTAAAAACTTTAAAAAAATATTAATTTTGTTTTAGCTTTTTGGTAATTTTTATTTTACTTGTTGTATTCCTCTTTTTATAGGGGTTATTGTGAAAACGATATGAATTTTGTATTCGGCAATAACATTTAAAATGGCGGCATTTATAAAATCTTGTTACTACATAGTATAAAACAAAGTCGCTATCCGCTGTCTGTCTGTCCATATGTATGCTTAGATCTTTAAAACTACAACGGATTTTGATTCGGTTTTTTAGTAGATAGAGTGATTCTTAAGGAAGATTTATATGTATAATACATGCATAATATAGTAGAGAAACACTGATAAATTTAAACGTTTCTAATGTGATGTCGTAAATAAGCACGTTTTTTGCGCTTATATTGCAAAAACGCTGACTGAACCCTACGAGATAGACCAAAATAATGTACTACAGTATTGTCCACCTTAAAAAGTTCAACAAAAAAGTCCGCGATGGTATATGTCTATCTCGAGTAACCTCTAAGCAAAACATGTTTGTATTGTCTAATGACAAAAAGCTGTGAACGCTGTGTATAAGAACATTTTGTAGTAGCAATTTTTACATAAGCATTGCATCCGTGCAAAGCCGGGGCGGGTCGCTAGTTAAAACAAAATGCAAACGCTAGTTAAAACAAATTTCAGCTTGATAGCTTTAGTAGATGTGGGTGAAATATTGATTGGAAGATAAACAGGACATTCATACATACGTATACGTTAGCTTAAATAAAAAGAAACTATATTTTACGAATGCTATTCTTTGAACAGCATTGAAAATTCCGCCATCGCGTTATGCGAGTATGCTATCGATACCACATCCGACTCAACAATAAATCGAATCAATAGTGGCTACCGTGACCCGTGTACGTTAAGTTCATTTGTATTATTACTTATCGTGGGCGGCTTATAATGAAAACACCTGTAGCTATCTCCCTGACCGCCCCCCTCGCCGCCCTAGTCACAATCGACCTAATTCAAGCGCGCCCATATTTTCGGGTACATTATAAAATCGTTAGTACAATCCGCTGTGATCTTACATAGATTTACATAAACCAGTAACTTGATTACGTATATCACGTTTTGTTTGAAACTGACAGAAAGTGTAACTACACTACCGCTACTACTTTATGCATATAATTGTCACACTGAATCTTAATAAAGAATAGCAATAGATAGATCAGTGATCCTAAAGTGATCTTTATCGACCTCTAGGGGTCTATGACAACTTGCAAAGGGTCTACGTCAACGAAAAAAAAGTTGGGGGTCCATAAATTGAAAATGGGGGTCCCCGATAATTTATCTCAACATTTACTGATAGCACTTATTTATAAAGACATATACATTATTTATAAAATTTTGTATGTTGTTAAAATTTAAATTTTGTTGTATGTTGTAGGATCTAAGGGGTCTACCCAAAGTCGTAAAAAAAAAGGGGAAAACATTCATGTCGTTACGATATGCCGCCTCGCTGTTAATTACTTCATTGGAGCAATGAAGTGAATTATCTGTAAATTATCATGCGATGGCGTGGGCCGGTCAGATATTGATTTAAATTTCAATTTTGTTGAATACACACTTCTATACTTAGATAACACAGTAATTATTGAAGTGTTCATAAATGAATTAATATAGTGTTCACAAGTCAATAATTGTAGTGTTCTTAATCACAACTCATATGCGGCCCCACCGAGGATCGTGAGTCTCGCCTACTATCGTAAGGCGATTAAGCCTTAGTCAACCACGCTGCCCAAGTTCAGGATTTATAAGTCAAGAACTATTGTATTCACAGGTGAATCATTATAGTGTTCATAAACAAATCATTACAGTGTTCACAAGTATAATGGAGTATAATGTATTTTGGCAAACAAGCACATTGCTTACTTGAAGGCAAATTGCTGTAATCGCCGATCGATGAATGTACTAAATACATGGGGTTCCTGTCAGATGCGCAACAAATCTGCTTAATAGAAACAAATCGCTGATCAGAACTCTGAACATCTGCCACTGGTGTTGCAGTCCATATGTTCCGGTGGTGACTGCATACAGTAAGTATTTTCGCCACCATAGAGGTATATTTTGACAACTGGTGGTAGTGGTAAAAAACTATGTAAATTCATATCTGTCATATATTTTTATCGTGTCTTTCAAACAACAAACATCACTTTCGAGCGCCAAAGTCTTCGTTTGTTTTTTTTTTTCACTATCAAACCAGTTTCTTTTTGCACGCTAGTTCCATCTATACTTATAAATATACATATAGAGGTCAACTCTGTACATGAAGTATATTTTTAAAATAACTATCAGGAGGTGATAAGGGTCGATATTGATGCCAAAAATGCAATCATTAAATTTTTGTCTGTCGGTCTGTCTGTATAACCGTTATAGAAACAAAAACTTCTCGACGGATTTTAACAAAACTTGATATGATTATTTTTTATACTCCTGAGCTGGTTATAGTATACTTTTTATCACGCTACAAGCTATAGGAGCAGAGCAGTGAAAGAACATGTTGGGAAAACGGGAGACGTTACTCCTTTTTTTAACCTTAATGGTTAAAGCTACACAAAAATCATGTATGACGGAAATGTTCTTCTTAAAATTATTTAAAAAATATCCCACGACAGCATATGTCTATCTTTTATGGTTGACTCTATTGTGAGTCAACCATAAAATATAATAATAATAATATAGCCTTTTATTCAGATCTTGGAATGTTTACAATAAATTTATATCTAAAACTACACATGCTTTTAACTAAATACACTATTTAAACTAATATCTGTTCCTTGGTTATCATCGCTAGATCTGTTTGCCAGTCGGCAAAGGCCTCCTCCAACCTTTTCCATTCTGTTCTGTCTTGAGCCACTCTGTTCCACATAACACCTGCCACTTGTCTGATATCATCATCCCATCTTTTCTGCGGTCTGCCTTTCTTCCTTTTGCCTTCTCTGGGGTACCACCGTGTTACTCTTTTGCTCCATTTGTCGTGACCTCGCATCACGTGTCCAGCCCATCTCCACTTAAGTCTTTTGACTTTGACTTTTACATCTGTAGTTTTTGTTCTACATCTTATAACACAATTTTTCAATCTGTCAGACTTTTTAACATTGAGCATACTCCTTTCCATTGCATATTGACAAGTTGCTAGTTTGTGCAATATTTCTTGGTTTAGAGTCCATGATTGGCAGCCATATGTAAGAACAGGTAGCACGCAGGTGTTAAACAGTTTTCTTTTTATGTTTACATGAAGTGTTTTGTTTTTCATAGCCTCTCTTAAGCTCCAGTATCTCTTCCAGCCGTTTGTGATTCTTCTCTTCACTTCTTTTTGCATGGGTTCTTTTTGAGTTATTAGCTGTCCCAGATAGACGTACTCATCGGTATAGTCAATTTCGGTGTTTCCTAATTCTATGATATTTTTTGTTCCGTTCGTCATCACTCTGGTCTTTTCCGGGTTCAGTGTCAATCCTACTTTTTCGCTTTCTGATGCCAGTTCTTTTATCATTTTATTCAAGGAAGTAAAAAGAGTATGAATACAATAAGCACCTAAATAATTGTAAAATTAAATACTTATAGAAAACTAAACTATTTCCTGTATCTTTTGTGATAAATAATATTTTAAAATGCTATAACTCAGTAAATACTTCTACTAAATAAATAAATATTCCTTACACTCACACCGAATTCCGTTTCCGGCACTTGAACTGTCAACATCACAGTGATAACCTCCGATATAATTTACGTGAAATAAAATAGTAAACACATTCTCCGAGTGGTAGTTCCCGTGTCGAACACTAGAAGAACCATCAAGAAGTGATTATATCCAACTAACGCGGTATAATTATTGGAATCCATCGAGTACTTTCAAGATCAGTATTCAACAATTTCAGGTTAGGAAAACTAAAACATACAACTCATTATCAAAGTGACACTTGTACGTCAAACATCAGCCAGTCTGACATTTTATTCAGTGTTGCCAATAGACAAAAAACGTTCCTACCATTTTCTACCATCGCGTTCCGTTACACGCATACGCAATACCTGAACTACACAATGGAAAGTCAATTCCAATTATTATTCGACAAAATAAAGATCGAGATGCAAAATCAAAATGAAGAATTAAAGGTTTCTATAACAAAAAGTATTATGGACAAGATGGATGAAAAATTAATCCCCATTATAGAAGAAAATAAACACCTGAAAACAAAAGTTGAAAAATTAGAAAAAGAGTTAGAGTATTTCAAGAGAGTCGAAAGGAGTAACAATATTATAATATTCGGCTTAGAAGAAAAAGAAAAATCCTCTTACGAACTAATACAAAAGCTAAAAGAGATTTTGATTCAAGATATGAACACTGACATAGAAGAGCACGAAATCAATAAAATTCATCGCCTAGGGGAAAGAAAGATAGATAGCAACAAACCTAGACCGGTATTGTGTTCGCTTATAAGCAATTGGAAAAAGAACGAAATTTTAAGAAATAAAAAGAAACTCAAAGCAATTTACATTACTGAGGATTACTCGAAGGAAGTACTGGAAAAAAGGAAAGAGCTGCAAGAAAAGTTAAAAGAAGAGAGGAAAAAGGGAAATACAGCGTACTTGAAACATGATAAACTAATAGTCAAAGAGAGCAACATTAGTCAAGAAAAAAGAAAAAGAGAAACATCAGTTTCGCCTTCTTCCTACAAAAATCAGCCAAAAAAGCAACAAACCTTAAACACGATCAAGTCGGACAGAGGAAATGCTTTTGACATAATGCGATCTAGATCCAGCTCTTTTTCGAGTATGCCCAATACTAATAAAAACCAATAGCAACTAAGGAACGGAAAACGGAAAGCCCAACCAACCAAAGAAACCGCCACAAAAGAAACGAGAAAACACCAAGCTCCCCCAAGCCGACTGGTCCTCGTGGGGGAAAGCGACCACAACCCTCCAAGATTTAAAAATAGCAACCACCAAAAATCAGTTATATATATCGCATCCCTAAATGTACTTACCCTGAGAAAAGAAGAAAGCCTAACGGAACTAACGTACGCATTAGAACAAATCAAATGGGACATCCTGGGCATGAGCGAAGTGAGAAGAATGGGTGAAAGTATTACTTCTCATCCTAACTACTTACTGTACCAGATAGGGGAGACACAGGGCCAATACGGAGTTGGATTTATTATCAAGGAACACATTACGAAGTATGTAGAAGAATTTATTGGGATCTCCGAGCGCATAGCTATTATGAACGTGAAACTACCAGGATACAAGAACTCATGGTCTATTGTACAAATTTATTCACCTACAGAGCAATCAAATTTAGAAACTATTAATAACTTCTACCATGATTTAAATGAAGCAATTCAAAAACACGCCCATAAAAATTTGATAGTAATGGGAGACTTCAATGGGCAAATTGGAGCCAGACGCCCAGGAGAAAATGCAATACTAGGACCATTCACGTATAGTAACAAGATCAGAAGCAGGAATGGGGAAAAAATTACAAATTTTGCATTACAAAACAATCTAACAATCCTTAATACAAAGTACAAGGGAAACCGAAAAAATATGTGGACCTGGATCTCGCCTGATAACCGAACAAAAAATGAAATTGACTTTATTATGACAAACAGAACCAGTGACTTTACCAACTTCAGCGTCATTAAGAGATTTAATTTTAACACCAATCATAGGCTAATAAGAGCGGAACTAAAAACAAAGCAACCAAAGAAGCCAAGACCAAGAAAATACTCAGTTGATACAAAACTCAGCAAACAGCAAATTGAACAAATAACAAATGCCCTGAAAAACAAATTAGAAAACTTTGAGGATACTACAAAGGAACTAGGAATCCAGGAAAAATACAACCACTTAGAAAATACAATCAAAACCCAGACAAAACTTATTGCAAGCAACAAAATTAATACAAAAAAAGAGCTATCAACAAATACTGCAAACCTTCTAGAAGAACGAAAAAACCTTCTCAGCGCAAAAAACACGCAAGATAGAAGAAAGAAACTAGCTAACCTATGCAAAGAAATTAAAGAAAGCATGAGAAGAGACAGAAAACAAAGGAGAATAGAAATGCTAGAAAATTACATAGTGAAAACAGGCGGAACCAAAAAAGCGTTTAAGGAACTAACAGACACGAAGGACTGGATTGTTAAAATGAAAGACGATCGAGGAAAATGGAAACATCATAGAACTGACATATTAGAAATAGCTACAACATACTACAGGAAACTTTACAAAAGCGGTACTACACAAGGTGGAATCGAATTATTAGAAACCTCGAAAATTCCTGCCATTCTCCAAGCTGAAGTCAAAAAAGCTATTGACACCCAAAAGAATGACAAAGCACCTGGACCTGACGGCATAAGTAACGAAATTTTAAGATACAGCCAGGAGATTCTGACACCTATCCTCACAAATATATTCAATGATATAATAGACACTGAAAAAATTCCCCAACAATGGACTGAGTCTAACATCATTCTACTGTACAAGAAAGGAGACAAATATAACATCGGTAATTACCGCCCTATTAGTCTCATGTCTAACATGTATAAGATTTTTGCTAAGATCATCTTAAAACGAATTGAAAATACTCTGGACGAACACCAACCGATCGAGCAAGCAGGATTTCGCAAAAACTATTCAGTTATCGACCACATCCATGTAGTGCGTCAAGTTATAGAGAAATATAATGAATACCAGCTAACATACTACATCGCATTTATTGATTATAGTAAAGCATTCGATTCTCTAGCACATGAACAAATATGGGAGGCACTACTGGAACAAGGAATCGAACAGAAATATATTCGACTTATAAAAAACATATACAGCCGCAGCACAGCAAGAATCCAGTTGGAAAAGAAAAGTAACTCTTTCAAAGTTGGAAAAGGCGTAAGACAGGGAGATCCACTATCTCCAAAGTTATTCTCTGCAGTGCTGGAATCAATCTTCAGAAGACTAAATTGGGAACAATTTGGCCTAAATATAGATGGCGTATCAATGTCGCATTTGAGATTCGCTGATGATGTAGTGCTATTGGCAAAAACATCAGAAGACTTGAACCATAAAATATACACAGGTGTAACTCCCGATAGCTTAGCAGTTCGATGCATTCTGATTATATTTGTCTACTCTTACGTTTATAACACTCTCGGTCATTAAAAATGCTACCTAAAATTGCGATTCCACGCGGACGAAGATGTGGCCACAGCTAGTATTTAAATAAAACTCCGATAAGTTACCTTATTGGTTGCCATGTTACGGAGTAAAATATCGATCCATTTCTAAAATACACGACAGATATGAGTTTACATAGTAATTTATTTGGCTGCGGAAACACTACCGGTACGGATTTTCGTATAACTCATGCCAGCCGCTGCTCGCACGTATTTGGCCAGTACAGCAATTTGGATTTATCTCAAAGAAAGTTGTCAAAATAATGATCAAATGATATAACAAATCAATAGATAGATTAACATGCTTATTATATATGGAGAGTTTTAGAGTGACATGCAAACAGGACTATGAATCTGCTGAAGAAATAATTTTAAGTACATTGTTACTTCCACAACATTTCTCAATAAATAATATATTTTATATATAGAATAAATTAATAAACCTACGATACAAGCCAAAAGATAGTAAATGTTTTACATTATCACAACTACACGCAGTGGAGACACTCAGAGGCTCGATCCTAACTATGTTAGGGCAATCACTCCAGTCGACCACGCCAGTCGATCACGCTGGTCCAGTGCGGATTAGTTGATAGTCAACCTTTGAATTTCTTTGCAAATCTATGCAGCTTGAATCACAATGTTTCCTTCACTACTGTACAGTAAATGTAAATATGAAATTCTGAAAATGAAAATCATTAGTACATTCACGACCTACTCTGGACCTGCCGAATCATTTGATGTGTAGACCAGTGCTGAGACAACAGCGCCACCGACGCTCACACTTTTTAGTTGATTTCATTTTTATTAAGCAACATATTTGACATTTTAAGCTCGTGTCACAGACAGTCACGTGGTCGGCTTATCCGTAGGTACGCTTTTGTCACCTACATTCAAACGCGTCAACTTCGCAACCCATAGCAAATGTTAAATAAGTCATGGTAAGAATCATTCTGTTACACTAAGGAACGAGTGGTCGTTTGTTCCACCCTCATGTTTTTGACCTTATTTGTTGATAAATAAAAAGATTGATCAATTATTACTTTATTATTTTAGATGGCAACCCTATATTCAGTTCGCTATACAATCAACAATACGTGAAACTTTCCGTTGGTATTACAAAAACCATCGCCATTTCGACCGACAAAAAAAGCATTGAGATTGCTTTATCAACAGGTCAACATGTACAGTCTGACATGTCCGCGTATGTACTTTGCGTCAAGCTGCAGTGGGCGTACTCTTAAAAACGATATTCGATATATCGTAGACTTCGTCGTGTCGTATCCTACTCTTAGTTACTATCGTTTAAAACATTTCAATGGACGATCGAACGAACGATATTAATTTTGACGTAGGGAAGCCTCAAATGGCAACGATGAATTGAATTTGACAGACGAACATTCGCAAAATAAACGTCAAATTTACGATAATTACAACGACACCTCAAACCGTATCGTATTACTTCTCTAAATTTTGCGAATGTTCGTCTGTCAAATTCAATTCATCTTTGTCATTTGAGGCGTTCTTATGTCAAAATTAATATTGTTCGTTCGATCGGCCGTTGAAATGTTTTAAACGATAGTAACTAAGAGTAGGATACGACAGGACGAAGTCCACGATATATCGAATATCGTTTTTAAAAGTACGCCCCCAGATTGTGTGACAGTTATAGCACCTCAACAATATAGCCTGAATGCAGCCCTAACTAAACACATTTATAGTTCTCGACAGTTAGATATTACTTGCGGCGCTGCAACTCAAAAATAAAGTGCTGAATTATATTCTAACATGTACTTCTGTGTATGAACTAAACCGATATAGTCGGTGGCGCAGTGGTATATGTGATACGGGTATGTGATTGTCTGTCTGTCTTTTTGGCTTCTATCATAAGCAAATTTATTGTTTACAGGGAAATATTGTGGAACTAACAGTACTTACAATTCTTACTAATATTATAAATCGGAAAGTGAGTTTGTTTGTTTGTTTGTTTCGCTTTCACGCCGTAACTACTGAACCGATTGTTTTGAAATTTTGCAAACGTAAAGATAAAAGTCCGGATTAAATATCGTTTAAAACATTTTCGACATTTTACTTTTTATCCCGGAAAAAATGGCAGATCCCACAGGATGCGCAATAAAGGCTTCGCTCAAAAACTACTGCACAGATTTTCATGTGGTTTTCATCAATAGATAGACTGATTCTTGAGCAAGGTTTTGCAGTATTTTTTACCTCGGAAAAACGGATAGTCCCACGCGAACCGCGATAAAACCTTCGCGCCATAAACCGACTTTCGCGCATATGTAGTCGTGGGCAAAAGGTATGACCCTTAACCCTCTATAGACCTAGGCCCGAAATCCACGCGGGCGAAGCCGCGGGCAGAAAGCCAGTCGCAAATAAATTGCCTAGGCTTGTGAGAAATTATAAGGCTGTGATGATGATTAATTCAAAATAGGCCTTAACAGGTACTTAATGACGTCCAAATTATTTTCAAATGGGGAGGGCACAAATATATCCTTATAATACAATACATACAATATCCTTTGTATACGTACAAGGATAAAATAATAATCACACTTCTTTTTACCCCTTTTCAATCCTTAAGTGTAAATTCGCTTAACTAGCGACCATGCATGGGTACTCGGCATAAACATTATCATATTCATTGAGTCGCGGCGAGACTATAGACGTGGGAATTGAAGCCGGTGCTATCCATGATTACCTTCTTTATTTAGCAAGCAACCCAACGCTAAATAGAACATGCAGCGTATACCATTTCAGTATCCTATTAAGAGCATTATCCTGATTTCGCTTACAACGCTAAAAACACGGGACGTAGAGTTAAGATAAGGAAATCAATTCCAAGAATGCGTTTTAAGAAGGACGTAATTACCTAATTTAAGACATTAATGGAATTTACAGTATTATGGGCACGATACTGGACTTCTAAGCGGGAAATCTGAGTCTATCTCTAAAACATAGTGTCATTCGTATTTTGTATGTACACTTATTTGACACTTCTACCTTTATCCTTAGACGTGAAATGTAAATAATTGTGAGGCATTTTACATATACCTGTAAAGAAATTAAATTTAAGCCCAATTCAGAACAATTAGGCTTTAGTGCCTCGGTGGGGATGGACATAAAAACGATGAAAGATTTTTAATATTAGAAAAAAGAACTCGAAAAATATCGTATTTTTTCTGCGTTCTCTTCCCTGTTCCCAATTTTATTTGTCACAACATGTCTTCCTCTTCCACTCTCCTCACTCGCCATTTCACCATTCACTCGATTTTTCAACATATCAACATTCACACAGTCCATCCATCGTGTCCTCGGTCTTCCTCTCCCCACAAAATATCGTACACAAACAAGCCAAATCCACCACAAAACGCTCCGGAAAATTGGTATGAAAATTAATTCTCGGCATACTGTATCTAAATGTGCGTGGCGAAACAATAACATTCTCTTTCAGTAATTCTTTCTTGTCGGAAATAGCAATTGTCTATTTTATATAATTGAAGTCTTCGCTTGCTCGTCCTTGATACTCATATTCGACCTGCAATTGCCTTGGCGACCTGCAATAGCGTACTATGTAAAGCCCGTGACTGTCAAAGTTGACAAGGTGAGGTCTAAGGATCATCTCATGTACGTGCGTTGAATAAAGATCATTCGTAGTCTTGTATGGAAATTTACGATTTTTACTTATTTCACACTAAAACTTTTCTTTATTTATTTAATAACATAGCCTTAAGAAATTAACACACAGGTCAATAAACTAAAGTAATAAAATAATTTCGATGATAAGAAAATTGGTTTTCACTAAGTTATAAATAGAATAAATGACGAACAAAATTCTGTTGAAAGAACGTTACTTATTGTTTGAATTTTAAATAAACTAATTTTGAGATTCAATTGTAATCGAAAAATGCACTTTAGGGCAATAAGAAAGACAAAAAAAATTTTAGTTCAGAAATCCCAACTAATATAATAAATGCGAAAGTAACTCTGTCTGTCTGTTACGCTTTCCCGCTTAAACCTCGAAACCGATTTTGATGAAATTTGGTACAGACAATCTTTAGACCCTGAGACAGAACATAGGGTACTTTTTATTTAAAAAAAAAGGGATAAAGGGGTTGAAATAGAGGTTGAAAGTTTGTATGGGATTTCTTAATTTTAAAAGATAAAACCATTAAACTTTTTATTTAAGCACTTGATAAGAAATCATTAAACATTTGTTCTAGCATTTTTGAAATTTCGACCAGCTTGGGGGTGAAATGAGGGTTGAAAGTTAGTATGCAAGTTCGTCAAATATCACGTCATAAGAAACAAAATAAACTAAATATTTTTGTACACAACGTGAGGCTGGCCCCTGTAAGTGTCTCTTAGACATAAGGGACCAGGATTGACAAAAACTAATTTCACGCGGACGAAGCCGCGGGCGGAACCTAGTAACAAAATAAAACAAAGTACGAACGAAAACACGGCACTTTCTTAATAGCCAATCGAGAAGGTAGGACTAGTCGTATAAAAAGCTCTTCCACGCCAAAATGTAATTATAGTAGGAAAATTTTATTAAAGTCCACGGACAAGTTCAAGGTCGAACATTGGATTACTTTATTTACACCGAAGCAAAATTGCTACATCACATTTAAATTCGAGGTCGACTTCAAATGTCAATGAATATAAAATAAAACGCATATATTATCAGCTAACAACGTAAAAACAAAAAAAACAAACACAAGTCAAATTTTTCAAATAGTGGGTTTCTGTTTTGAACCTTATCTGAAGTTGTTCAGAGTGTCAAATTTGAAAAGGACACCTTTTTTTAAAGGAGTCCTTTTGGTGTCCTTAAAAAATAAAAGTATTGTTACCTCTGTCTTTTCGGGCAGAGGTAACAATACTTTTATTTTTTATTATTTTTGTCGCGTATATCATGCGTCTTTATAAGACACGGCCTTTATAAGGCGAGCGCAGGGATACAGATCCAACGCGTAAAGGCCATTTATATTCAATTTTATGAAAGTGTGCATGGAGTGTATCACCTGGGTGTAATCTCTATCTACGCCATGACGCTCACTAAATGGGCCCTCCAAAAAAACAGACCAATATTGGCGTGAAAGTAGCAACATTGGTGTGAACGGCTAAGGGTATAGAGAGGTGTGTTTTTTTTTCCTCAGGAGAGGACGCTGAGAATCCATCATGGATACCAACGCAACAGGCAAGCAGGGATGCGTTGCTTATGTCGGACTCCTGGTACTGTCGAGGCGGCTCGACTACACAGATCTACCGACTAAACTCAGCCTAGCCTTTGGTCCTATTGACCCTACTGGCTTTATTGACGTGGGAAACCGCACCTCAGGAGAGGCACGGTTAGCGCTGCCCCATGGTGAGGGCATATGCGCTAGAAGAAGGCACGAGTCTCCAAAGTGGGAGCGGCCTGTATAGACGGGAACCTACGCGTGGCTAAGCAGAAGGCTGCCGATTAGGGGTTGACAAGGGGGGGCGACGGCTCAGACGCCGCCGCTTGCAGGTCTAGAAGTTCCTGCGTGAGTTGGTTAGGGGGGTCGCTAAGGACATGTCGCGGTCTACGTATCCTCTGCCGGTAGTGACTAGTGTTGCCTTGAGATTGGCTCACAGTTGGTGGTGTTGACGAGAGAGAGGTGTGTCTGCGATAGCGATCAAGACGCCATCGGCTTTATGACATTATTACACTTCCATCCTTGGATCATCTGCTCTTGCGACTCCACTCTGTCCCGCCGGCTAAGGCAAGACAGAGGTGGGTGGCGCCCCACTACACACGGCCGCGCCTAATAAGGTGCATATCCCCACAAAAAAAAAAAGCTTTTCGCTATTAGGCTATAGGCAGAAACTAATTATTATTATTTATTTCTGTACGGAACTAAGCTGTGTACTACGTATACTATGTGTGCGCTGGCCAGCCAGATACGAAAGAATACGATGCAGCATCACAACTTATTAGTAACCTTTTCACTGCAGCCAATTATTGTTTATTAGCCATTAAGTTTCCATATGCAGTAAATAGATGATGTTTTATTTCTTCTAAGCGAAACGTGAATTACAGTTTTTTGTTTGCGCTATTCATAATGATCATATCTAGAAGACACGAATTTTAAATCTATAAACGGGACGATTAGTCGATATGATATGACGTTGCAAATCGATTGAAACGACGAAACGATAGTGTATGTATGTGTGTGTCGTTAATGATTTATTAAATCGGAGATGACATAGAAATCGCTATAAAAACTCTCTGTCAACAACATTGCCAGTCAGACCTTGTCAAAAAAGCGTTTAACTGTGCATGAAGGTATGCTGACCCTTTTTTTTTTTTTGTTCCCCTGAGGAAAATGCATTAAATTGCATACCCCGGCTGTGGCGAGCCGGCGGTTATGTGGGGCTCTCCTCCCCAGAAGGGGGAGGCCTACCCACTAAAAACCTCAGGGATGGCCTTCCTCAGGCATATAGGGAGTCCCCGGGAACGATAACGACTTCCGGGAACCCCCCGCCTCCGCTCCGCCCCCGTCGACACAGGGAGCCCTCCTTGGGGGTGGCAAATACCTCCCCCGATCTCCTTCACTGAACGGGCAAGCTCGACCTAGTTGGTTGAGTCATCGTCAAGGGGGGTATTGTCCGAGAACAAAAAGTACCTGAACTGACAAGCGTGCGTGAAAGTATTAATGTATGTAGTATGTATGTAGATAAATAGTCAAATTTTATTTATTGTATTTTTGCACAAATGTGACACGATCATATTCAGATTAATCCATTTTAATATAAAAATCGCGAAAAGTACAATTATTCTTGTTAAAAATACATATATTAATTTTGTATAATTACTTCGAAAAATTTTAATTGATAATTTAAAAGAAAGGCAGTTTCATCTGAGACTAAAGACAATTGCTCATAAAAAAAGTTAATAAATTACCTAATTACATTTATTTTAAAAATACATTAGCCTTACTTCAAATACGTATCCACGACGCTTAAAAACGGGACCGTCCGTTTCACCTCAGAATCCGGCGGAGAGCCGCGAGGCAGGCGTATTTAAAATTAGAGCAAAATCAATAGCAGGCCTGAGGCTGTCCGTACAGAGGCTTGCGAACTAAGAGAATCGTAGATATTACCTTGTCTACATAACCAGCGACAGTTGTAAAATTTTATTTATTTCTTCTAAATACAGAGTAAACTTATACACTGTATAAGTAAGCCGTAGATTTGTGAATCAATGGAATAGCATCTTTAAAGTGCAAAACTAATTGTAAAAATCCTATTTGAAGAGTATTACTTTTTGATTTCGATCTTGATTGACATATTGTAAATGCAATATCAATCACATATCAGAATCGTAGATACGTTGAACACAGCTGAACTTTCAACGTTCACTCCAACCACACATGCCAAATTAAGCGATAACCACTTAACCCTAATTTCCCACTATAATTAAATCGGACACGCTCGACATGGATACCTTTAGACGGATAATTAATAAATGACACAATGTTAATTTGTCAATATTAATACATTTCATCGCTTTGCTCCATAATTGGCAATTGTCTTCGATGAGTCGACCCTCTTTGAATATCGACAGTAATTTTCTCGGTAATTCGATTAATTCATTGGGGTAATAACTCTATACATAAATTTAATCTGGCTCTAATACATGAAAAGAAATTATGCGGTGAAGGTTTTTATATTTAAGCGATGAGATTCATGAATCCGCCTAATTTGTTTATACCAGGACATAGAGATACTCGATATTCTATTGTTATCGCGATCTTTCAGCCCTCGATAACGTCATTATTATTGTTAACCAGACATAGGCAATCACTAATTGGACACAACTACTCGTATGTATCGAATTCAAATATATCTTATGTTAATATGAATTGCTTTACACTGACCTTATATGTCTGCTAATGTGGAGAAGTGCCCGCCTCAGTATATCAGAGTCCGCTCTTGCTGCATGCTAGGAGCAATGGGTGACATCAAGCGATGACATCAAACCAGGGGAAGGAGACATATCTGTTCATTCCGGCCGTGGCGGATCGGCTCAAGGTAACTTGGGTCGAACCGGACTATCAAGTGTCGAAACTCTTGACGAGGCATGGCCATTTTAATGGTAAGCTCTTTAGGATTACGACGATTTAAGTTGTCTTTGTAAGGACTGCGAGGTTGAGGATCTATACTATCTATATCCACGCTATATGGGAATGTAAACTTTATAACGACGCTTCTAAATTCTAGATAAGATGAAAACGTCAGAGGTAGGTGTCTGGTTTATTACTGTCAGTTTGTGGGGGCGGAAGAGAATATTACGTTGGTGGAAAGAAAATTATCTTTGTAAGGACTGCGAGGTTAACGACCTACACCACGCTATATTGGAATGTAAGCTTTATAACGACGCTTCTAGATTCTAGATAAGATGAAAACGGTAGAGGTGGGTCTGGTTTATTGCTGCCAGTTTGTGGGGCCGGAAGAGAATTTTTTGGATGACTATGGGACTTCACTCACAGATGGTATGATACCAGGAGTGGAGTATGAGGCGAAGAAATAAGTGGGCAGCCATCTGAAGACTAAGAAGACGCAGCGAGCGGTACACTAACGGTGGGTACACGGTGCCCGAGGAGAGAACCGAAGGCATTCGTGTATTTGCCCGCCCCAGAATGGGGAGACGGACCCCGGGACAATGGATTATGATTTATATAATTAGTAGGGAGTTAAGAAATGAGCGCGGCAGAGTATTGTATGCTGGTTCAGTGTGTATCTTCCACTTTTTTTGCTTTCCTCAGGAGAGGAGGCTGAGAATCCGTCATGGATACCAACGCAACAGGCAAGCAGGGATTCGTTGATTATGTCGGACTCCTGGTGAATCGAGGCGGCTCGACCCACCAGACCTACCGATTAAACTCAGCCTAAGCCTTTGGTCCTAATGACCCTACTGGCTTTATTGAAGAGAGCCGCACCTCAGGAGAGGCACGGTTAAAACTGCCCCATGGGGAGGGCATAAGACATAAGGCTCAGACGCCGCCGCTTGCAGGTCTAGAAGGTCCTGCGTTAATTGATTAGGGGGGTCGCTGGGGACATGTCGCGGTCTACGTGTCCTCTGCCAATATGGACTGGTGCATCTTCCACTGCTTCGGCCCGTAAAACCAAGATAACCAACCTTGGCCAAAGCCTTGGACATGGGAGGTTGGTGAGATTGACCTTATATCCTGTCTTTTGAAACATAAATGCAAACGGAATAATTTGGGTATATAATGAAATATATATAAGCCCGCAATCGGTTTTAATATTGTGGAATGTAATTATTGTATTTTATACGAACGACGAGGTCGATCACAATAACCCCCAGTTCTGAATTCTAATACTGTATGTGATAATTCAAATTTATATATTATAATAATATAATAAATGGAGTTTGATAAGAGAAGTAAAAAAATGAACCCTCAGTTTCTTGTTTGTTCTTTTCGAGAAGGTTCTCCCAATTTCAAAACACGTGTAGAGTCAGATTTTTTTCTTTGTTTTTATGCACGTACAAAGTTTTAGTTGTCTTCTGCTGAAATTGGTTTAACCGTCAATAGGTGCATGTAAATGGCTTTATAAACTAAAGATTATTTAACTTAAAAATTTTAACTTAAATTATTTAACTTAAACTTAAATCTGACTTAAAAAGTGTAAATTTTTTATATTACACCTAATACTGCCCTCTATTCTTGAAAGCTCATTTGTCTATCTTTTAAAATGAAAAAATATAGTGCTATCACTTTTTAACAGCAAATAAACGTTATTTCTATTTAAAAGCATAATTAAAGCTATTTGGGCTGATTCTAAATACTAAAAAGATTAGTTCGTTAACAAATTGCTATCAATAACTTATCTAGATATCAAACGAACGTTCGAACTACCACGATTGGTGGCTCGTGGAGTGAAATTTAAGATCTCTCTTGTTTACAATAATATTTGTTGTTTAATCGTTAAAAACGATCAGTTTACACTGGAAGACCAATAAACGTTTCATGACAAAGCTTTATCTAAAATATACTTAAGTATCGAAAAGGACTATCCATTAGTGAGGCAGGTAGAGAATCGGTATATCGTATAACTTTATTCATGAAGTGATTAAAATCAAATAGCACTATGTAATGGAAATCAGTCAGCATACAATTTGCCTTAAACCCAGTTTTCCAAATTCAAAATGCGAATACATTAGCGGACGGTATCATTATCTATGCGACCTAGCGAGTGCAATGAAAAAATGTTTATGGTAGGTTATCCTTAAGAGATAGACATATACCATCGCGGACTTTTTTGCTGAACTTTTTAAGATGGACAATAGTGTAGTGTATTATTTTGGTCTATCTCGTTGGGTTCAGCCAACCGCATCAAAATCCGTTGCGTAGTTTTAAAGATCTAAGCATACATAGGGACAGAGAGACGGCGGATAGCGACTTTGTTTTAGTAATGTAGTGATAATGAATATTTTTTTAGTAATGTAGTGATAATGAATATTTTTTTAGTAATGTAGTGATAATGAATATTTTTTTAGTAATGTAGTGATAATGAATATTTTTTTAGTAATGTAGTGATAATTAATATTTTTTTAGTAATGTAGTGATAATTAATATTTTTTAGTAATGTAGTGATAATTAATATTTTTTTAGTAATGTAGTGATAATTAATATTTTTTTTATGTTATAAACGCGAATGTTTGTAAGGATGGTTGTTTGTTACTCTTTCACGTAAACACTACTATATAGATATTAATGAAACCTTACAATAATATAGCTTACTAGCTTTCTTACTAGCCTACTCGCTTCGCCCGCGTGGATTTCGGGATTGGATCTATAGAAGGTTAAGGGTCATAGCTTTTACCCACGGCTACATATGCGCGGAAGTTCGTTAATGGCACGAAGGTTTTATCGCGCTTCCCGTGGGACTATCCGTTTTTCCGAGATAAAAAATACCGCAAAACCTTGCTCAAGAATCACTCTATCTATTGATGAAAACCGCAGGAAAATCTGTGCAGTAATTTTTGAGCGAAGTCTTTACTGCGCATCCCGTGGGATCTGTCGATATTTCCGGGATAAAAAGTAGCCTATGTTACTCTCCATCCCTTCAACTATCTCCACGTAAATCGTCAATTCGTCGCTCCGTTTTGCCGTGAAAGACGGACAAATAGACAGACACACATTCCCATTTATAATATTACTCGTAGTATAGAAGTATGGATGCATCAGAATAACAACTTATAAGCAATACGCTACGCTAATTTAAGCTAGTCGAAATACTAATGCTGCGCAAACGTTGTCGCTGGCACCAGCTTGTACTATTTATAAGAGCTTATTTGTCAGTTTGTTCAGAAATCTGAGTTTTGACAAAATTGTTAAACAATAAATATAACAATAAAAACCTTGTATCTAATAAGAAATTTTATTCCTAACTAGCTTCCGCCCGCGGCTTCGCCCGCGTGAAATTAGTTTTTGTCAACCCTGGTCCCTTATGCCTAAGGTACTAAAGATTCATGGTCTTATGAAGTGATATTTGACGAACTTTCATACTAACTTTCAACCCTTATTTCACCCCCTAGCTGGTCGAAATTTCAAAAATACTAGAACAAATGTTTAAATGATTTCTTATCAAGTATTTAAATATAACGTTTCATGGTTTTATCTTTTAAAATTAAGAAATCCCATACAAACTTTCAGCCTCTATTTCAACCCCTTCATCCCTTTTTTTCGAATAAGAAGTAGCCTGTTCTGTCTGAATGTTCTGTCTCAGGGTCTAAAGATTGTCTGTACTAAATTTCATCAAAATCGGTTTCGAGGTTTAACCGGGAAAGCGTAACAGACAGACAGACAGAGTTACTTTCGTATTTATATTATTAGTTGGGTTTAAAAGATTAAATAAAGTCACTTTAAATAATTTCTTCTGCGTGATAATAATTGAAATACTTAAGGATTAGACCTAAATCTTATTTTAACACATTGGCAATGCTGTGATGAGAGAGTTTTCAATATTAATTTTCTCAAATATGATTAATTAATTAGATAGTATACTCAGTTCGGACTACGGGGGAGAGCAATCGAAGCGAAGAGTACTGCAGGTGAGCGAAGAGTGCGTGACAAGAAGTAATACGCCCATGATTAGCCTATATAGTTCTTAGAATTTAGGCATAAGGCTGAGTTTAGTCGGCAGGTCACGTGGTCAGACCGCTCTGGCCGCGTGCAATCCGACATTACCTCCGTAACACAATTGCCGTTGCGGGGGTATCCTGGGCACGTTTCGTGCTCTTCGTGAGGATTCTTAGCCTCTCTCCATAGAGAAAAAAAAAGTATAATATATATTTTCCTGAAATCTTGCTACATTGGTTGGACAAAGTAATAGCTTGAGGTGTTATTAATATCACAATGTAAACTGTCCCATTCAAAATTACGGTGAGTGGCGTGAATACCGCAATGAAAAGTCGGCTCTATGGAGCAAGTAATAGTGATAAGCTTGACGTGACGCTTACGTCGTTTGTCATATCGATCAATTGACAATTTCGCAGAACGTCGCGTCGGTTCGAATCGCAGCTGGTGGATTATCCATTGCAATGGATACAAGGACCGTTCGCTTCGCTAATTGGCTGCTACAAATCGCCAGATTATAACGTTACAATGGCTTTAAATACTACTCATTCAAGGTTGAAACAATTTTAACTACTGTGGTCTATAATCTTTATTACCTACTACAAAAATTGTATTTTCGCTTGCATCAATTAATTTTCTTAGGGTATGTCCTAATTAAACTTTGAATGTAACTAAATTTTGAATGTAATCTGGTATTAATATACAAACAATAAAAAAATATCAAGCTTAAAACTTTTATTACATTTGAATTAAAGAATGGAAGTTTGTAAGATAATGTAAGCTAAATTCTACCAAAAACATTTTCATGTAAAATGCCATGACGGCATGTGGAACCAACTTTCTAAATAGGGAAGAAACGATACCGCTGAGGTATCGATACTTTTACTTGAAACAGTATCAGTCGTAAAACATCGATACTTACTCGGTATCGATTGATATATATCAATACTTACTCGAATAATTTTTTTAAAATATTAAATTAAACCATCAAAAATGTTAAATTCTATATTAATAATTAAATTCACCAATTTTTTTTTGTAGTGTTTCCTTAAAATATCTAATATCAGATTGCCTATTAGGTGGAAACAACAAATGGATGCGTTTAAAAACTTTATTCTGTATTGAGTTGATTGTTGGCTCTTGGTGGAACTTATTATACATCTTGAATAAAACTCTTGTACTGTTCCACTACTTTTTTTAAAATTACTGTCGACCTGACCGGTTTCGCTTTACAGCATTTTCAAAGGTTCTAAGCAAACACAGCTGTTCGTGTTTACGCTTCTATCTAAAAATTAAATTATAAATATAATTTAATTTTTGAATTGATAATTTAATTTTTAGATAGAAGCGTAAACACGAACAGCTGTGTTTGCTTAGAACCTTTGAAAATGCTGTAAAGCGAAACCGGTCAGGTCGACAGTAATTTTAAAAAAAGTAGTGGAACAGTACAAGAGTTTTATTCAAGATTTAAAAACTTTAATTCAAGGTAACATTTTCATAATCAATGCTAAAATGAAATATTGACTTTGGCATATAATAACATGGGTACTTTTAACTGATACCTATTTGATACATGATTTCAAAGTATCGAGTATAAAATACTTGGTATTGGAAGAAGAGTATCGAGTAAGAACTCATATTTACTTGTATTGGATGGTGTAATATATGGTTTTCTCGTTTCGGTAGTGCAAGAACTATTGTGTTATGACAGAACAATAGTAAATAAAATTGGATACGCTTTGTACCTGTGTATTTTAAATAGAAAATAATATCAAGCACTAATATTATTCAATAAAAATGACAATATATTGTTTTTATCTTACATATGGCAGTGAATAACGTGTTGTTTTCTAGTTTCCTCTGATACACGTCAAGAAATTTAGTTCAGTCGCATTTTAGTATCTTGTGTACTACGTACTAGACGTGCTGCTGCATAATAAAAAGTTATTGTTCCTAAAATACAAATATATGATTCCATAAGATTTCTTGGAGAACAATCCATACCTGATAAAACAGCTGATACTCTGTGTCAGTGAGCCTTAAGGCCACTTCCTCGGGAAAGTGTAGGATACTTTTCAGCGCCGTGAGCTCCTCGTAGCTGGAATCGTCAGGCATAGATGCTGAAAGAGAGAATAAGTCAGTTCAGCCCAATGTTAACTTCAAATCAAAGGAAGTAAAGAAAATGCCTAATATAAAATTATGTCGACCACCCATTGATACAGTCTTTCTTTTCTAGTTTGGCTGGTGGTATGATCACCATACCATCATCATCTGTCGTATCTGCCCCTGTTATCAGCTGATGTAAAGGACGAGATGTAAAGTACAGTTGAATTTCGAGCATTTGAAGGTTTTTGCCTGAGGGTTCCCTAAGGATAGCAAAGAATGACGAAGTATGGTCAACAGTCAACAGTTACGTACAGGAATGTATCCATCGGCTTAAATTAACTCAAGGGTATGTCAACTGTATACCCATTCTCATAAAATTAATTTAAAACTTTAATAATTTTGTAAACACTACCATAGCGAACTCTTTATAAGCGTATTTGTGTGTACTGGCTAATTTACCAGATCTAAACGCGAAACGTACAGAAAATGACCTGGCTGTAGTAAATAAAAGAACAGAGGATCAAGAACTGACGCCCGAGAATAACACTTGATGAGCCTCGAGTAGTCAAAAGTATAGAAAGCAATATTATGAAGAATAGAGTAAATTAAGTAGTCAAGTAGTAGATATATGCTGGACATCGATTTGGTAAAGATCACAAGTTAGGATACTGGCAGCGCAGGATCAATCGGTGTGGTAATCTTAGGGGTTAGCTATGTCTAGCAGTAAGCATCAATTGCCAAACAGGTATGATTAAAAAAACCCTTCTATTGCCCCCTGAGCGCCACATAGGTTTGCACAGGACAGGCTGAGAATCCTCACAAAGGAGTAAGAAGTAATTTTGGAATCAGACTGGACTAATACGATTCAGCTTAGGTTTCGTACTAACTCTACTCAGTGTTAAGGCTATGGTTCTATTGACCCCTGACTGAAACTGAGAGCTACCGCTCCTTAGGATAGGTCGCAGTCAGTCGCATACACAGCTTGCGACTAAAACTTGTGTCGCCACTCACCTTCTTCATTATCAAAGCCATGGCCGGTCGAGGCACCACTGGGGCCAGGCCTGGAGCCGTCTCGCATCTCACAGCAATTTTAAACGTTTTGAACAACCCGACAACTATCTACTACTAATTACACTTCACACTGTCACGTTCATAAAACTTAAAACAACGCCATCTATTGGCGCAAAACGGAAACTTCACAACACTTTTAATATTTAACAACGCCATCTAGCGCCTTGTGTCGCGGACTTCATGTTGGGGGCGGGTGCATCGTTTTCATTTGTCTTCTGCCATTAGTGCACAGTTTTGGATATCTGAAACAATGAAAACAATTTATTAGTCTTATTCTTAAGTTGATACACTGTGTTGAAAATCTCACAGGAATCACATGTACTATAAATATGCGACTGTAACCACCAATTATTGGGTAGTTAGTTAGTAACTGTTTGTTAATCAATAGACATACACAAATATAGATATAGTAATTTTATTATTATTAAACGTGATTATTGACAATTGTCAACATTTGTATTCTAGTCACATACTGACGTGATACACACTTCAGAGCGGTGGATAATTTCAGAATGCTTTTTCAGTTTATTATAATGATACATATTCTGACAATCAATAAAAAGAAAAGTAAATTGATGGCTTTTTAGTAAACCAATAGCGACTGACTAATCCATAATCCTATTTATTAACGTTTAAAGAACTTAATGCTACGCTTGGTTATAGGCAACCGCCCCTTCAGACTGTGAGTGAAGCCAAAACCGCATTTGTATTTGCGCAAACATTCGCGGACTATAATATCTTTTGCGCAGCACTACTATAAAAAACTGAGCTGTAATTATAACCTGATGGGTGGTTGCTCTCAGATGAAACCTAGCAAACAACTAAATGTAAAAAGCATAGCCAAGCTAAGGTGTAGAATTTTGACGGTAAGAGAACGGGCATATCTTGTACAGCGGACTGTATATACCAATGGGTAGATTCACTAAGCTTGAGATCTTCTCTGCCTTTCTTCTTCTTAGGTTCAGAGGTTCTTATACAGAACGCGGTAGGTGAATTTTTGTATCATCACAGCTCATATACGTCCCCACCGAGGGGCTCGAGCCTACTCTAACTACGTTAGGGCGATTAGGCCTTAGTCAAGCACGCTGGCCCTGTGCGGGTTGGTTGACTACGTACAGCTTTGAATCGCTTCGCAGATGTACACAGGTTTCCTCACGATGTTTTCCTTCACCGTAGGAGCGTCGGATAAATGTACATATGAAATTCGGAACGAAAAAACACATTGGTACACGGTGGGGATTAGATCGCGGGCCTCCCGATTCTATGCGGCGCACAAACCAGTGCCGAGACCACAGCGAGACATGTAATATGAAAATGTCCGACTAAATCCGGACGGATGGCAAAATAAACAGGTGTAAATAGGTGTAACCAAAAATTACTTAAAAGGACATTATTATTATTTATTACTTCTTTTAATACTACCGATCAAATATTATATAAATACATTATAAAGATAATAATAAACTATTGTTTTTCTACACAGATGTTTTTCAACAGTTAATGTGCTCATATATGGAACACATCCTGTGACATTAAACGATTTATCAACTGTAAGAGGTACTCGACAAATAACAGAATTTGTCCCGAACCTTCAATAGTAAAGTGGGCATGTCCCACTTTATTTCTCGTATTGCAAACCCTCTGGAAATCACTGTAAGTGGATGCCGAACTAAAGGGCGCAGGTGTGACCTGAATGCTGAGAGCTACTATTTTGATATCAGGTGATACGACATGAGGAAAAAGTCTACTAAACTATGATCGTGTGAACGGGTGCTAATGAACGGCGATTTTGAGGCGTGTATGTATATGAGAATATACGTACATAATTCAAAACGAGCTGGAGACCTATTTTATAATTACGAATGCGATTTCGAAATCACCGCTGACTATTTAGTCAGGTCACGGATTCCTAAACATCCAATTTTTGAAAGTTGATCGCAGATCTGCCTACATAGATAAAGTACACACATAAATGTAAGAGTTCGGTTCCACGCAGAATGTAGCTGCTGCCGGTTATTGCCGGCTTAACCATTATGGTTATTATATATATATATATATATATATATATATATGTGCTACATTCATATATATTTTATACTAGCTTTCTGCCCGCGGCTTCGCCCGCGTGGATTTCGGGATTGGGTGTATAGAGGGTTAAGGGTCATAGCTTTTGCCCACGGCTACATATACGCGGAAGTCGGTTTATGGTGCGAAGATTTTATCGCGCTTCCCGTGGGACTATCCGTTTTTCCGAGATAAAAAATGCCGCAAAACTCCTCAAGAATCACTCTATCTATTGATGAAAACCGCATAAAAATCTGTGCAGTAGTTTTTGAGCGAAGCCTTTATTGCGCATCCCGTGGGATCTGACGATTTTTCCGGGATAAAAAGTAACCTATGTTACTCGGGGAGAATGTAGCTTTCCAAAGGTGAAAGAATTTTTGAAATCGGTCCAGTAGTTTAAGCGTGAAGAGGTAACAAACAAACAAACAAACAAACAAACAAACACACTTTCGCATTTATAATATTAGTTGGGATATAGACTGAAAAAACAAACAAAACACAGATAACATTTTCACAAGTATGACTTGATTACGAGTGGGTGAGGGCACTCGTAATGAAATCACACCTGTGACTAAGGTAGTCACATCAGTGATATTCAAAAATATGAATTATTAAAAATCGGTGATTATTAATCACATTGGTGATTTCGAAATCGCATTCGTAATTCAAAAATAGGTCTCCTGGACCGCATTTATGGGAGTAACGCGGGGGTTTCTCCAAGAGCGGGTGTTCCACAAAATGGAAAACAAATTGGACGGGTCAGCAAATTTGATATTTTCTCCTCTAATTGCATAACCACAATCATTTTGTTACATTGCATAGTAAATCGAAGATGTCCTAAAGAAAGACCAGGTCAAGAGTACTCGCAACCGACGAGCATGCATGAAGACGCTCATGAAAGTGTAGGAAGCAAGAGAAGTGTGCCAGGATCGTAGCAAGTGGAGAGAGGTGGTCTCTGCCTACCCCATCGGGAACAAGGCGTGACATGTATGTATGTATGCATAGTTAATAGCGTGTTTATGGCCGTTAAAAAAATAGCCAAACCGCAATTAGTGCGGCGGCAATAACAAAGGGAATTCTATTGTGTTAAGCGCAACGTAATCACCGCCCGCTTATCTGTTTGTCACCATTTTTTCTAAGAATTATAAACATTTTACCTAACTATTGTACCTTTTTGTGTAGCTTGATAAACAGTGATGTTTTTAGTACAACTTGCAGGAATAGCTACTAGTAATTTTTTTAAGAGAGATAAGGCTGAAGTTAGAGGTTTTAGGAAAAAAGCAATGTGAATTTTAGTTCTGGGGTCGTACCAACCGTTGTCTTGTAAAACTTTGATAGTTTTATTTTATTAATAGTTTATTCTGAATGTCTTTAATACAAAATCAATAAAAAATTCTACCCTAAAGGTTGGAAACAAAAAAAAAATAGCCATAACTTAAGCATCAGTGACCTTTAGTAAAAAAACCTAAAATATCAAATACCTTGAAATCGAGTAACTTTTGGATAAGGCAATATGGGCTGAAAATTGTTTTGACCAAAACTATCACCTCACAATGGATGTGGGTCGACTTACCAGTAATCCTGTATACATACATAGAACATAGGTTTCCGTAGCCTATGAACACTTGCAAGACCTGCCCCCCTAGACAAAATGCCTTTCTATTTGCGTTTTCTATAATAGATAACATAACAAATGTATGGAACTGACATTTCCAGTAGAAACGTCACGTGACTTGATGACGCTGATAGAAAACTCGCAGAGAAGATGCTAACTGTGTTTCTATTCTATCGCTCGTCTGTGTTCTATTTTGACAGTAGAAGAGTTCTATACAAATTCATAGACAAAATGTAGTTTGTGACGTAAAAAATAGATACGGTTCTATTCTATTTCTACTCAACAAAGCGATTGCTCATACCCAATAGATTGGTGATAGATTGTTTGTTTGTTGTTTTTAAATAGTGTGTTTTTGCCAAATTAATCCTAAAAATGTTGACAGACAAGAGTTACTTTTGCAATTATAATAATAGTATGGATCTTTAATTTGATAAACTTTTTATATAATCTTGATTGTATAAATATTAATATTATGCCATTTTGAAACAACCGTAAGTTAACAAAGCTAATTTGAATTCAATACTGACAGTCGCTTTTGTAATGATTAATTGTAAATCTCATACTTATCTCCTAATTAATGTAGGTAAATAGTTGTGAAGTACGCACGTTTGAAATGTTTTGAAGTTCCTCCTAATAGCATTTTTTCTCTTTAAGCAAAGGAACTTAAGGCGAAACGCGGTAGATTATTTTCTATTTCTATTCTATTTTCTACTGTCACGGTAGGCACAGCCATTCTATCAGTAGATACACTTTGTCTAGCATTTTTCGATAGAAAACGCTTAGTCTATTATAATAGTAGAAATAGAATAGAAAAGACGCGCGTGCATTTTGTCTAGGGCTACAGGGGTGTCACTCGTCCGTTGTCGACCTTTTAAGAACCTATTTACTCGCCTTTTGAAGATATGTATATAACGCCTACCGTTACATTGGTATTCTGGGCTTTAGGCAATATATCTACATATTTGCTGACCTCAATACTAACCGGTATCATCTTTTATTGTATCATAGAACAGCTTTCAACATTAAAATTTTTATTAATCAGAAAATAATTTACATATTCTGCTCTTTAGTTGGCCACCAGATCTCTTAATCCGGCTCTGACCGCTTTTAAAAATGAAACGATCAAGAAATTGTATAACAAAATGATAATAAACGGTGAACATATTTTTGAGACATGACTTAAAGCTGCCTAACCTTAATAACAAAAATTGTACTATAAAGCTCGTCCTATAACTTCGCGTTTCGTCTTGTTCTATCTTGTCTATTCAATCGTCTATTTCAACGATGAAAATAAGATAAAACTTGGATTTGTAGGTCATGGTAGTAGTCCCTATCAAGTTAAGGTATGTGATATCGCTGTTTCTATTAGAACTGTGTAACATGAAACATGTAATGAACAGGAAATATACATAATTATTCATATTACATCACGGCAACACGGCCTAGCTACATATTTTAGCTGTAGTGTTAGAAGCTAACCCTCTGGTGGGAGTGGTACATAGAATTTTACCTGATGGGTGTACACATGTCAAAACAATAATATCATAAGGGTCTTAATTCATATTTTAGTATGTAATTGAACATGTTCAGTTTGGTGTTAGCATCGACTGTAGTCACTATGGCCCAACGATTTCCACAGCCTTGCAGGTTAACGAACCCAGTATACATATATTTCTATCAGTCCGGCATCATCATGGATGGTGTCCTCAGAATCAAGTAAAGCCATCACTGCGGCATCAGTCATCGGGAACGACGCCTAGGGCAGATATCTAGTGCATTGTAAAATCAGATGCGACTTTGTTTTATGGTTAAACTCTGTTTGTCGGAGTTTAAATCAGTTTACTAGATAATTAACTGCTTTTTGCAGTTTATAAATAACTGCGTTGACACGAAGCCTTTTGTAATAAAGGGTGTTGTCATCCGCGAATAAAACTAATTGAGGGCCTGAATTGGGTAGGGGAACATCATTAACGTAAACGGAAAATAACAATAGAATGAGAATCGACCCCTGGGTGACGGTTAGCTCACAACTGGCGGAGACTAGAATTCGTCGCTTGGCTTGAAGCGATCGATCTGTCGTGTAAAAATGCCTCTACTAGGCCTACTGTATATGCTTAATCATACTGAAATGCTCGAACTATTATGGTCATAACGTTCCAGCATGATAGAATTTGTATAGTAAGCCGTCGTGCACGACCTTACGAACACTGTAGTTACGACAAAAAATATAGCTACTGTTTATCATTTTACGGAGCTTACTTTGGGCTAGGCTAATTGGAGTAAGTGTAAGAAATATTTATTTATTTATTTTATTTATATTTTGTATGGCGCTTAAATTTAAAAAGTTGGATTTTTTTTAAATACAAGCGAAAGAACCGCAATCTCATTGTTAGGGACCAATTAATAATCTCTTATTTTTTCCTTACTATCTTACAGTAAAATTATCAGTAACAACCAAGATACAATATACGCTTATTATAACTTCAAACGATTTCCTGTAACGCTGTTACAAAATTAGTAGGTTATTTACTTGCGACTCTAGTTGCCACTTATTTGTTCTATAAGCGGAAACGGTCGTAAAGCGCTCACTCTATTGAAAACATACAAATGGATATCATACCGAGCTTTTCATTCTATTGTCTTTGAAATACAATAGAAAATGTATTGAGTATGACAAACTAACCATCTTCTGATTACAATGTCAAGAAAGCACCAGTCTGCCACAACTGCATTTTGTCGCTAGAACGCAACTAGCTGCAGTGACACTATTCAATAAATCATACCATGAATGTAAAATCATAGTAACAGAATGGCTAAAAAATATGCCTTACGATAACATCGAATCTCTTCTAACTGATCTTCTAAAATGCACTATAAAACCCATCTATACTCTGTCCATTATATTATTTTCTTTTTGACAGTTTAAGATATTTTGAAATCAGTGATGAACTCGCAAGTTACCGATTCGATTAAAACAGAATATCGATTTTATTTAAGAAGAACTTTTAATCGATTTAATGCAGCGATATTATTTTTATTATAAATATTAAATTCGTTTATCTGGTTTTTTCAAATACATGAAATAAATTGTCATATATTGTCTAACTATATATTGTCTAATTGTCATAAATTGTATTGTCATATATTGTCAAACATATTGGCACAAGAATTGGTTATTTATGTAACAGAGGACTCAACTGACGAGTCTAGTGTAATTTACGAAGAAGAATCTGATGAATCTATGTAATAAATAATGTAAATAAATTTACTTGTTTCATTTTTATATTATATATTTGGCGAATTACCCAATTGGGGTATTCGCCAAATATATAAAATTTTGCCTAATTTCCTTGGCATGTGGTAAAACTTTATTTTTTCGTATATTTCTGATCCATTTAAGAAAGTTTTCCTTTTTCTCTCTTAAATGGATCAGAAATATATCCCAACTAATATTATAAATGCGAAAGTGTGTTTGTTTGTTTGTTTGTTTATTTGTTTGTTTGTTTGTTTGTTTGTTACCTCTTCACGCTTAAACTACTGGACCGATTTCAAAAATTCTTTCACCTTTGGAAAGCTACATTCTCCCCGAGTAACATAGGCTACTTTTTATCCCGGAAAAATCGACAGATCCCACGGATACGCAATAAAGGCTTCGCTCAAAAACTACTGCACAGATTTTTATGCGGTTTTCATCAATAGATAGAGTGATTCTTGAGGAGTTTTGCGGCATTTTTTATCTCGAAAAACGGATAGTCCCACGGGAAGCGCGATAAAATTTCGCACCATAAACCGACTTCCGCGTATATGTAGCCGTGGGCAAAAGCTATGACCCTTAACCCTCTATACACCCAATCCCGAAATCCACGCGGGCGAAGCCGCGGGCAGAAAGCTAGTGAAAAAATAAAGTTTTACACATGCCAAGTAAATTAGGCAAAATTTTATATTTTTGGCGAATTACCAATTACCTAGCTAGTTTGTTAAAAAAATGGTATATATGTGATTTTCTAAGTACTTGATCATAATTCTTGATTTAAACTTGACGTAGATGTTATTAACTACATATGCGTTTTAATATTAAAATTCACATACCTATAAATAATGTAAGGTAGCTGTCGAGAAGGAAATAAATAAATTTACAAATATTTGATTTGAAGACAATTTATCGATTTATCTGATTTCAAGAACTGCTTATTGTCTGTGGTAGTTTGTTATGCACAGAGCACTTCACTATGTGGGCGTTACCCGTCTAGAAAGTATATTATTACTGTAGTACTATAATTTGAAAATAGAAACAATATTTCATACGCGCGATCTGTCAAAAAGAAAATAACATAATGGACAGAGTATAGTTAATATATATAGCAAATGGTTGTAAATGTGAACATGAAGTAGACTTTAAACACATGCGTACATCAAACACACAGACACATATACACAACACACACATGACACCGCATACAACTCACTGACGCACACGATACACACACACACGCACACACAAAATTTATGTATAACAGACCTGACAGACTTCGTCCTGTCAAAAAGATTTGTAAAGTGACAGTTTTTTGTTTCTACTTATTTTATAGTCAGGGCAAAAAATTATCATGTACAGAACCGTCACCCCGGTGGTAGGGCGAACTATTTACATTTTGTGATTATTCAATTTTGGAACGTGACATTAAAACCTCCAACGATGTATTCTGTGCCCTAACGCACACGTGCATACTGTTTTGATAGATATGATTTTATTTTTTTATATAGCGTTAATAAAGCGCAAATTGACACACACCCCTACAATGCTTAGACAACAGTGAGTGCTTGCAATATGAACTTTATACAATAACAATAAAGCTCAAATTGACTGTACGTTTTAATTAGAAAACGCTTGTATGGAAAAAAATGGGCTGTTTTTAGGGTTTTTCCGATAATTACTCGAATTTTGCTCGACATAAAAACCATCCTTGAACTTCAATGAACATTGTGAAAAAAGAATTGGCCAAATTGGTCCAGGCGTTGTTGAGTTATGCGCTTACCAACACATTTTGCGATTCATTTTTATATATAAGTCCAAAAATTGTATTAGCTTATTCCTAACTTGTAAGTTTATTTAGGATTCCTTAAGGATTGTGATATGTTCTACCACATTTCATATTAATATTAGTTACGAAGAAGCGGGGGTACCTGACACAAGCGTATAATAATGCTTAATAGGTAGTCCCAACCCAAAATTATGTAACCCTTTAGTGGATTAATCAATAAACATTTTGAATTTTTTTGAATTATTCAATTCACACGTTATCACAGCGTGATGGCCTTTTGTGTCTTGTTGTGGTGGTGATGTTTCTTGATGTGTAAATGTAAAGCCCCCGCCAAGTCGAGCAAAAAGCAGCACGGCCGTACCATCCTTTTCTCGAAGTGATTCGGGCTATTTCCGACCGACCGACTTCGTTGTGGATAAAACTAGAAGACTAAATTTTCAGTAACCATACAGGCATTGTAAAGACACGGTATATTTCAAAATTCATTCAATTTGAACCAGTAGTTTAAGAATTTTAACGGATCAAATTTATTAATTTTCTCACTCACTGACTGACTCACCGATGATCAAAATTCTAAGGCACTTCTAGCAGACCTAGAAGATTTAAATTTAAATTACTCGAAAAATATAATTTACTCGAAGCATTAAGTTGTTACGTAATAATTAACAGCATCTTATAGTGACGCATATCAATATTAAAAATATTTATTGTTTTATATAAATATATTGACTTGGCCATCATATATTGATAGAGAGGAATGGAAGAAAAAGATCTACTGCTCCGACCCCAGATACTGGGCAAGAGGATGATGATTGACTTGGCCATCACACTAAATAATTTATTTTACACGTGTTTTCATGCGATGGCCGAGTCTCAATATATAGGGTATCTCAGAAACAATGGATAAACCTTTAACTGTTGATAGGATTCGAGACCTCTCTAATCTCAAATTTTGACTTTAGTAAAAATATCCCGGTTTTCAAGACATTTGATAGTTTATGATTTTAAAAAAAATGCCACTTTTGGTTGGTTTTTAATGTGCCATTTTTACAAATACGGTCTTTTCTGATTCAGGTTTTTTAACTTCTAACGGAATAGTTCAGCTATCAATAACAATGGTTAAAATTGAGCTAGCTAATCACGAAGTGCTTGGAAAAAGCAATATTCTAAAGAAAATTAAACAAGTAATTATTTTTCTTCGTGTTTGGTCAGCTACCATGTAAAAAAAATGTATGACGCTGATCATGCCCATTATCTTAAAAAAAATCTTAGTTACTCTAGTTTCAAAAAAGGTATGATAAACCTATGCTTAATGTATCTCTTAAATTTTATTACTGCTTGAATAGCAAATGGTATGAAAATTATAAAAAAAAAATTAAACTGGGACTGGACGTATTAAGACAGAAAGTAGCTTAAGTAGGGACTGAATAAATTAATAACCGACTTGGCATTACATGGATCTCACAATTTTTTACCGTAGAACAACTGAGTTGCGAGACTTATTTTTTTGAAGTAATGAATTTTTTATTTATATATTTAAGAAAAGGTACACAAACAGATGACAATCCTAACAACAATATATATATACATCACAAAACAGAATGACTAGACTGCCATCCAAACAAAGTGTACACAGCATGATCTCATGAAACAGTCACAAATAGATATTATACAAATATATATATATATATATATATATATATATATATATATATATAATGTAATAATAAAAAGTATAAAACCCGTAATAGCTACAAATCCTGGGATCCAGCCCTGAGTACATCTGAAATGGTTCTTTTAAATGAGATAAAGTTATTATCAAAAATATCAATGTCATTGTTGTTCCTTGCCAACTCTTTGTAGGCTCTCGCCATCCTAACTATCGAAATGAATTTTGAATGTTGAATGAATGAATGAATCAATTCTAACAAGCTCGGGTGTAGATTACACCGTCACTCTGGTTAAGAATTACATCTGATTTGGAGAATAACGAATTTCATATAATTCTTCAGGCATTCCATATTTTCTTTGGATTTCTCTTTCCTTATTTCCTTATATGAATGAATCAATTCTAACAAGCTCGGGTGAAAATTACACCGTGTCTCTGGTTACGAATTACATCTGATTTGGAGAATAACGAATGAACGACTTTTACGAGCCTCTTTATTACACTGCAGACGCCGAGGCTTGTTTTAAATACTCATTATTCTGTAGTGGCAACAGGTTCCTCTTTACATATCGAGTTTGCATTCAGAAATTGTTTGATTTAACGATTGGGTAGTAAAATTTTAATTGAGATAATCAATCTAATCTTTTTGCGTGTTACGATTGAATGATTGACTGAATAGTGGAATGACTTTAGAACTGATTGATTCCTACTAATATTATAAAAGTGTAAGTATGGATGTGTGTTTGTTACTTGTTCATGTAAATATTACTGAATGGATTTTAATTAAACTTTACTGTAATATAGCTTATACAATAGAATAACATAGGCTATAATTTATTTAGATATACGCTACGCTAATAAAAGATATTCAAAATACTAAGCTACGCTAGCCAGTTCATTAATATAAAAACGATATTTGACGTTCTTAACGTAAATATGGAGAAGTTAAATATATTTCATAGTTTGGTCACTATTTGTATATATTACCAAAGTCAAGGTTTTCACATCGCTGTTAAATTGCTATCCGTGCGTTAAGATAAATTAACGTGAGCGTCGCATTACATATCGTGTCTTAAGTTTTAACATCGTGTAAATCAAAATGAAGAAATTTATAGCAGAAAATATTATCCTTCAAATTTATAAACGTGTTTTTTTTTAAATATTATCCAGCCATCTATTCTTATTTATTGATTTGTGGGTAAAATACCTCTTTCTCAGTACAGATTCTTTTACTTCAGTAATTTCGTCATTTGGAGGTTTTTTCCCTTAGGAGAGGAGAGGCTGAGAATACGAGAGCATGAATTAGCCCGTTGTTATAACTTAAACGATAATACATAAAGCTATTCTCTGTGTACAGAAATGCTATATTTGAATTTTCAGTCAATGTGAATATTTAAGAGAAAAGATAATTTTTTTTAACATATTGTCATTACTACATAAGCAATCACACACAATTAGTACATATTTATACAAATGAAGGCGATAATAATATATTTTTTTAGATAAATGACTTTGATAAAACAAATAATTGACTATACCACAACGCAGCATCAGTGTCGGTAAAACTGTTTTTTTTTCCAGTTTCTTCTCTACTCATTATACCACTTCTCCCACCTTTTACATTTTCATATAGTTTTCCAGGCATTCCATATCTTCTTATGATTTCTCTTTCCTTATATGAATCCACAATGAAATATCATTGTCTGATGACAATTAAAGGACACTGGAGATAGCTTTAAGTAAAATTAAGTTATTTATTATTAAGTTACTATGGAACTCGTGTCGGTGAGTATGGTCACCATGGCCTCTCTTGCCAAAAAAGCGCTGGCAGAATCTCCCGCCACGCCTGCATCAATCAATGACGTCATTCGCAGAGCTCTTGTCGCAGTCAACGTGCCAGCGCTTGAGCCTAGTGATATCTCTCGTGACGACGGCAGGAGACCTGATGGGATGACGCTCATTCCATGGAAGCAGGGTCGTCCTCTTGTGTGGGACGCAACTTGCTCTGATACGCTTGCTCCGTGTCATACAGGTAGTACGTCCCTTGCTGCAGGCGCGGCGGCTGCCGCTGCTGAGTGCTCTAAGCGGCGTAAATATTCGGCTCTCAATGATAGCCACATATTTGCGCCGTTTGGTGTAGAGAGACAATGGGTCCATGGGGTCCAAGCGCTCGGTCCCTTTTTAAGGATTTGGCGAAGAGACTCGCCGAGGTGACGGGTGATCAAAGGGCTGGCAGTTATCTCGGTCAGCGTATTAGCCTCGCCATCCTACGGGGAAATGCTGCCAGCCTTTTGGGCACCATCCCTGAAGGCAGCACTGGAGGTGAAGTTTTTTTTTTTTTTGTAAATTTTGTATATTTTATTTGTAGTAATTTTTAGTCGTTAAGTAGTTTTAAGCTTAGAATATACTCTATTAATAGTTTAATTAATTTAATTTTTTAGATTTAGTTACTATTATTTTTTTAAACTTTTATTAAGTATTTCTTATAATTGGTTTTATTTCGAAATAAAAATTGTTGAAACATGTGTTATTCACACAGTTTGGATCGTGCGATCGAAATTAAGCCTTGATTGAAAAACGAACTATTTTAATATAATTATGTAATTCTTTTTAAAATGTTTGTTGTTTATAATGTTTACTTACATTAAATTACGATGAAATTCATAAATTTAATATGAGGCAAATACTAATAGATTATATAATTGTATATACAGTGCTATATGATGTGCATGCGATATTCTATGTTTGTAACTGCACTTAGCAGTATATAAACCCTAGTTTAGAGCGTACTTCTATAAGTAAAAAAATATATATATTTAAATTGTTTGGGATACGTTAGCCAGTTGTTTTACGAAGCTATAGGGCTTATGGAAGAGGTAAGAAAAAGGATTTCAAAATTTGTCATATGTACTTTAGTTTCATTCGTCTCTTTCAATATTTCATTTTAGTGTATTATTATTTTTACAAATGTATCAGAAAAAATACACATGATTTTTATTATCAGGTTCTTCTTATAATACTAACATCAAGTAGGTCTCAAGAACTTCTAAGAAATTCCAGTTCTAAAGAATACTAACTAAAATGTAACAACTGAGATCATCCACATCCATTAAAACAAGATAAAACACAGAACAGTTAATACGAGGATCATGGAATGAGTAATTTTATTGTTAAGTAGCTGTACCCGCGACTTTGTCCGTGTGGAATCTACCAAAAAAGCTAATTAATTTACTTAGTTTTTTTTTTATTTTCGCATTTTTTTAATGGCATGCGCTTGAGCTGCGCGCGATACTGGAGACGTATTTTTGAATCATTAGAAATGAATTTGGGATTTCTTGTGTGCTAAATTATTTTCTACTGCTTACAATTTTTTGGATTTTCGAATCACTCGTATTCAGTGTTATCATTAAAAACAAATTCTTAATTAAATTCTGTTTCACGCAGAAAAATTAAAAATCACAACAACAAAATTCAAATATGTACACAAACAATATTTACTTATTATTATGTACCTATTTACAAGCTTTACATTGACCAGAGTAAATTTATCACTATCAACGTCACTTCAGCGTTGGATATTCTATTAGTAGAAATACGGAAAAACCCAAAAACGAATGGGTAGAACCACTCGTTGCACAATGCACGAAATGAAAGTTCTGAAATAGTGAATTCGGTAATTCGTATACGAATCTCACCATTTCGAATGCGAATTGGTTTTCTATTATTTCTAAAATTTGTCTCCTGGACAGTACTTGGACATTGTAAACATTACTTTTTTTTTGTAAAGTAATAGTAGCTTAAGTTACTTCTTATTACGTCAGCTACCTGCCGATAAATGTATCATCAAAATCGGTCCAGGCATTTCATAGATTAGCCAGAACAAACGGAACCGACAGAGAGACAGACGTCACTCCAATTTTATTTATATGTATAGTTACGGCCGTTATATGATAAAATGGAAGACGAACTTTTTTCTAGAGAAACGACATTCTTGATGTTAGAACGAAACTCTATCTTAACTATAAACATAAGATTTTTTTTCTCAGAAACCATTATCATTAAACATTATTTCGACTTCTTATAATATTCTAGAGGTAGTTTGTGAGATGAGATATTCGTAGTATTACGGATACGATGGTATTACGTGTACATATACGACCCACTGATAGCAAAATTTATCAGAATCGGGTTTTCATAAATTTTGGTGTAAACATAATTTGATTCATAGGAAAAGACATTAGATTATATTTGTCGACGCGTTTCAAAAATGATTAAAATGTTAACAATAATGAAAATGTTATTTTGTTTATGTTGATTTTTGTAATATCAGAAATTACAGGTTACACATTTTATTTATGGTCGACTTACGGCCGTTTTCAATAACCTATCTATCCTTTGTTTTTGCTACTAAAGATAGTAAAATCTATCCTTATGCCCTAACTTGCGTTTCAATAACCTACTGATGGGTAGCATAGCCTACCGAAGTTACCTATCCATCGTCGGGAGGACGGATAGCTTACTAGAGATAGGGACGCTCATACAAATCTGACGTAACTGCATTTCAAAAAAGTTTCAACTTACTCTCCGATAGGCGGAGCTATCTCTAGTGACGACATTTGGCTATCTGTCAATATCGGTGGATTAAAACACAGATAGGCTTCGAAAAAATTAACTATAATAACATTATAACTTAAATTACATAATGGAGAACTACAGTAGTGATGATAGTGATATGGAATTAATGAATATGATAATAGAGTGTGATGAAGACAGTGACAGTGATACCGATTTCGAATCGCTGCAATGAGTTGTACTAGATGCATTGTCTCATCTTTAGTCATAGGTGCTGCTTTCGTTGACTGAAAGAAAAGCAGTCTATTATAACCTTGAACGAATTACAAAAGTATCGTAAATCCAGATACTTACAGAACTCATTTTTTCCACTTTTGCTTATATTTTATATCAAAAACATGTAATACACACAAATTGGCGGCAACAAATTATCTGTCAGTAATGTTCGAATGACATCACTTGTCATTTATAAACGTTTCGTTCTATGATTTTTATAAAGAACACCAGCAAATAAAGTGAAAATGACGATCTAAGAATTTTTTTTTTCAATTATAGTAACATTGTATGCACTTTTTACAACATAATATTTTATTTAAATATAAAATACATCAATAAATTGTACATATGTTTTAAACGTACTAAAGCTTTATGGTTAGCAACGAACAAAACGTTCTACAGGGCTTGGATAGACGAGAGGGCATAAAGCTATCCTTAGTTAGACAAAGATAGATAGCTCGTATCTTTGATTGTGAAACGCAGACTACAGATAGATAATAGCTTACTGCTAATCGGAGATAGCAATTTATCTTTAATCTTAGATAGGTTATTGAAAACGGCCGTTAGAGAGGACATGCGTCCGCGTGGTGTTGCGAGCGGCGTGGACGTTATTTGACTCGTTTCCGGCGAGGTAGTATAATACCGCATGGAAGGTGTTGATATGGACGCGCTAGACTAGAGAGCTCAGTTGAAGTTCGGTGGCCGAGCGACATGCACGCTCGCTAATTCACTAGTCTCTTCGTGACCATAATTAGCATTCATTTAAAAGGATTTGTGAATTTGTACTGTGATTGTGATTAAACAAGTTTTCATAGTTTATTGTGGTTTTAATTATTCTTTAAATCTACTATTATGGCGAGTGAACGTATTAGCCTGCTCGGCGATCCAACATATTTATTACGGGAAAATATCTCTGTTCTATCTGAAAATCTTATATAGTGAACGAAGATTGAAATCTAGTCTATTTATGAAGGAACATCAACAGTAAAATATAATAGATTGATTGACAAATAAAGTTTACAAAATTAAGGGTCTACACCGGATGTAACACAAAATCGTAATGATATTTATTGGCGTATATCCATCAGAAGTGCAGAATTTATGGAAAGAAAGTAAATTGATCAGGGATCATTTTTTCGACTTCTGATTAAGAATCTTCACTTCTGATTAGCATCATCAAATATTATTTCCATTTTCTGTAACGCCTGATATAAATTAATATAAAAAAAACCTTTATTCAACGTACACCTTTACAGGCACTTATTGATGTCAAATCAAATTCAAGCACAAGAGAACAAAAACTTTGAACATGCATAAGAGCAATTAAAAAATGACTACCCCTTTTCCATAACAATTACTGCTACACATAATTTCACGTTCAAAACATTGACTATATAATAATCTATCTTATGCGATCAAGTGATTGACGTAGTAGTTATGATATTTCACGCTTACTTCTGTCGAATAGCTGTCAAGTTACGACTTCATGGTACTGCATGATTTGTATATAAAATTAACTAAATATCGAAAACGGTCTCGGTTTTCGATATTTTAGATTCGATAGGTTTAGGTAATACAGGGACGCTGTACAAGACACCGTACTAAAATTTGTCTATATTGTCCTGTCTATGTATCACTGGATATAGGACTCCCCCATACTTGGGATCTTCTCCACATTGGTAGTAGAGTATCTATCGAAAGCAACTTTTTCAGAAGTCAACTGAAATACCTAGGCTATGTCGTAAACTCAAATGGTTTGCAGGCTGATCCTGAAAAAGTTACAGCTATAGTCAACTACCCTACCCCTACTAGTCGTAAGGAAGTACGTAGATTCTTGGGTACTGCTTCCTGGTATCGTCGTTTCATACCTAACTTTAGTTCGTTGGCTAGTCCCTTAAGTAAACTAACGTCGCAAGGGAAGAATGCTCCTACATTTCGTTGGACGGATGCTGCTGATAAAGCTTTTCGAGCCCTTAAGAATTGTCTTGTTTCTACACCTATACTCTCATGTCCTGATTATTCTAAGCCGTTTGAAGTTCATACAGACGCGAGTGATGTGGGCTTAGGTGCCGTTCTTACTCAAACTTCAACTGGCGAAGAAAAAGTAATCGCGTACATGAGTAAGTCCTTGTCTAAGCAAGAACAGAATTACAGTGCAACCGAGCGCGAAGCGTTAGCTGTTCTTACTGCAATAGAGCACTGGCGTTGTTACCTCGAAAATGGCCTTAAATTCGTAGTCTATACTGACCATTCTGCTCTAAAGTGGTTTTTAAACTTGAATAACCCTACAGGTAGACTAGCACGATGGGGTGTGAGATTGTCAGCCTACAATTTTGAAATTAGGCACAGAAAAGGTTCTGATAACGTTGTCCCTGATAGTCTCTCCCGAGCGGTACCACTTTTGGTAGTAAACAATAGCGCTAATATCATGAGTTCAAGCCTCAATTTGATAAATACAGCAGATCAATGGTACCTTAATATCTACAACGGTTGCCAAAACTCTCCAACATCATTTCTTAACTATCGCGTTAGTAATAATAAATTATATCGTTTCATGAAAAGTTTGAACCCATTAACACGTGAGTTTGAATGGAAAGAAGTAATTCCCTTGGAGAATAGGCTTGACATTATTCGCGAAAATCATTCGGTTCCTACTGCTGGACATCTCGGTATACTAAAGACCACTAAGCGTATTGCGCTGAAGTACTTTTGGCCTGACATGCACCGAGATGTGGCTAAATTTGTTTCTGGATGCGATATTTGTTGTGCGTACAAACATTCTACAAGTACGACCCTTGGTACTATGGGCCGCCCTAAAAATTGTTGTAGGCCATTCCAAACCTTAAGTATGGACTTGGTTGGACCTTTACCTCCATCCCGTAACCAAAATGTATTTTTATTAGTACTTACCTGTTGTTTTACTAAGTATTGTTTACTGTTTCCTATCAGACGAGCTACAGCTGATATTATATCTAAGATTGTTGAGGAACGCGTATTTCTTGTACATGGTGTTCCTAGCACCATTATAATGGATAATGGCAAGCAATTTACAAGCTCAGTGATGCGTCAACTATTATCAAAATACAAAATACCTAATCCTTATTATACTCCTAAATATACACCTCAGGTAAATACCGTCGAACGATATAACCGAACTATAATGACAATGGTTTCAACCTTTGTACACGACGATCATCGAACTTGGGATGTAAATATAGCAAAAATCCAGTTCGCTATAAACTGTTCAGTTAATGAAGTTACTGGGTATACTCCGTCATTTCTGGTATATGGCAGAGAACTCATTAGTTGTGGATCTCATTACCTGGATAAAGATGTTGATAATGATTTGATATTTACACCAAAGGACGAGTATGCTGAAAACCTAGGTTATTTAAGAAAGATCCTTGATAAAGTCCAAGCTGCATTACTTAAAGCACATTCAAGAAATTCTAGCCACTATAACTTACGGCGTAAGGATGTAGAATTTAAGGTTGGAGATATCGTATGGAAGAAAACTTACCTTCTCAGTGACAAAGATAAAATGTTTTCCAAAAAGTTGGCTCCCAAGTATTTAAAATGTCGTATTATAGCAAAAAAATCACCATTAGTATATGATCTCGAAGATATGCAATGTAACAATATTGGCACCTGGCATGTTAAGGATCTTAAATTAAAACATTTTAAGTCATGATTTTAAGTCTCCAATTGTCTCATATACTTCCAAATCTTAGCCTATATTAATAAAATAATACTACTTCAATTTTGTTATACGTTTATAAGATGCATCATAGCTGAACGATAGCTAACTTATTATATTTGGAAATACTAAATATTCTCCAAAATTAACAAACTATCTTAAATCTAAGTTAATAATCACATAACCTCTACAAGTTATGTTAAACGATTAAAACACTAATTAACTAAAAGTACTACTTGAGCCGTGAAGTAGCGGCTGGCTAAAGAATTCTGCTTCCCCATTTCATCCTGTGGGTATCGTAAGAGGCGATAGAGGGAATCTGGTTACATCTAATCTACGTAACACGTCTGAGCCGTGAAGTAGCGGCTGTCCAAAGAATTCTGCTTCCCCATATCTTCCTGTTGGGTATCGTAAAAGGCGATAGAAGGAACCTTGTCAAATTACTAACTCCGTTTAAAAAAAAAAAAAGACGAGGATATTTTTTTTTCCTATTTCTAATTAAATAAACCTAACTTAACTTAAACATCAATTATTTAACATAAAAATAATTTTTAATTCATATTTAACTTTACGTTTTCAACTTCTACGCTACATAAACACTACAGCTACAAATCGTTATTTATATATTAATTAGACTAATTTTGATTATTCAGGCCCTACCCCTGTAATAATCCTTCTAAAGAGCGGTTGGTAACTCTATAAATAAGCCTTAACCACACATCTTTTTATGCGTACCTAAATACGTATAAGTTTTCCAGGCCCTACCCCTAGGAAAAACTATTATGAGCGGATGGTAACTCATTAAATAAGCCTAAACCAATATCTAATTATGCGTACCTAAATACGTATAAGTTTTTCCAGGCCCTACACCTAGGAAAAGCTATTATTGAGCGGAAAGTAACTCAGTAAATAAGCCTATACTAAAACTAATTTTTATTATTCAGACCCTACCTCTGATATAATATATTCTACTTATAAGGTTCTAAACCAAAACTACAACCTATTCTAAATTAAATTATTAACAAATTACTACGATTTTCAACATCTTATAATGACTACTTGAGTATTATTCTCAGACTAAGTATAATACTCTGAATGCTAGAAGCAGTTTTTACAAAAATAACGTAGGTAATAACTGTTGGATTGCTTGATGAGGGATGAAAGAATAAAATGGAGTAATGAATGAGGAGGAATGAGAGTGTAAAAGGGAAGTATGGAAGGAAATGAAAGGGTATGCAGTCGTTATAAAGTTAGTGTTATAGAAGTTGAAGCGGATTTTTACATAGAAAAAATCCTTACCTAAAAAGGGGGGTATGTAACGGTGTTAATTTTTATATTTAAAAAGTAACACTTATCTAAGGTTACAACAAAAAAATAAATATTTAAAACTTAATTAAGCACAACACAAACTTCAATTTAAACTAATTAATTAAACTAAACTTCACAACTAATTAAAAATCTATTAAATATTAAAACTATATACTTACATTCTAATTATATACATTCTAACACTAAGACTTAAAAATAAATAAAACATAATAATAAATTTAATACTACGGAACTTCCAAGAACGCGTGACCGCAAGGATTCGCGGTGCTTTGCGCTCGCGCATTCCTAATTTCTCGATCTTACTACTATCTATTGTGTTACTCATATAAACTGGTTTCTGAGTGACCGCCGCTCAACGGGCATTCGATGTAAATCATCTGTGCGCGCGACGAAAAGCGAAAGTGAACGAATTTACGCGAGCTGTCAGCCACTAAGTATTACCAGAACATTCTGATTTCGGATTGTGGATAGTCATCTCTGCGAGTTGTCATTCTAAACACTAAAAGACAATTATCCGCATATTAGAGACTGAATATATATTAACGCAATTGAATACTAGTACTACGTGGTAAATATAATCCTATATAAAAACATAATAAGTGTAGTGTGATCCCCGAATTGGGGAGCCTATGCTACCGAGCCTACGCTGCGATTCTACTTCTACTATTGGGTCTCTCCGGCTGCCTGCCGTCGCGGTCCCGACTACCTACCGGCGCGGACTACGACCGGATCAATAAGGGCAGTGGTGTTGATATACTGTGGGACTGTTCGGATGCGAATACAAATTCTTGTTCCCACGACCTACTTTTACTTTTAAATAATATACATTGTACTTACAACTACATGGACCTTTTATTTTCCTCTCTCGAGTAGGAGTAAAAGAGTTACACTATTGCAAATTTATGTTAGTGTTACAAGTGCACGTTGGTACTTCTAATAGAGATCTGATGATAGAGAAAAGTTTATTAAATTGAATTGCATATTATACTCTAGCATAATCTCCAAACATCCAGTTCATGTAATAAGCGAGATATACGGCGGCAGTCTAATGAAATGAGACAGATATGTTATCCTAAGTGTATATAACAGGACGGGGTATTATGGATATTAGGGTTTACGTGCATAAAAAATCTTGTATATCATTAAAACGAGTTACGTGAACTGGTTTTCATTGTAAAAGTTTGCGTTATAGAATAAATGCTGTCACGAAAGTAAATCGGAACACATTTTTTGCATTGAAGACGAACCTGTGTTGGCACCAGCCTTTAAATTGCGTTTTTATGTTAAGCGATTATTATGATTCTTTATAATTGATACCAGTTTTCTTATTATCAATTTATTAAACAAAATTAACTACTTTTATTAACAGGAGTGCTGCTTTTGAATACAAGGAACTTAGAAAAAGTGATTGGTTATATTGGATAACCCGATCTTCAGTGAAGGGAATATACGACATCCCAGGCTTCCAACAACTCATGGAAGGATCTCGGGCGGTATCATTTATCACACGTTTCGATTTGCTAGATCCCGACGCAATTTCATATCAGTCGGGTCTCAGCGTTTATTAAATAATATTGTTTCGGGAATTTATTACGAAGGGCTAAAGATTTACTATACAAAATTAATTTTTCAAATCATTTTTGATTAAGTGTTCTCCGAACGGACATTCAAATTGTAATAAGTTCAGGGTTGATTCTATAGTCGATGTACAAGCTGCATTATACAGTATTTTTCTGACGTGCTGCTGCATGTGATAATGTTTTTATATATAGCTAATTTTAGGAAACAGAAGTAAATTAATATTAAAAAAGAGGTAATAATCACACACTTTTATAAAAAGTGAATCAACTATTTTTAGCGGATTTTTAATGGAAATTAACACAAAGCTAAACTCTAGAGTAAGTTAAATGAGTAGGCACTTTCTTTATACCAAAAACGGAGTTTCGGAATAGATGTGGACACCTTGACGAGTCGACAGTCAAAAATGTGACCTGCAAGCTTTTTGTTTCTCTCTTAGGAGACAGAGGCTGAGAATCCTCACAAGGAATATGAAACGTGTCTAGGCTGTCGGACTCCACGCCAACTAGAGTGATCTGACCAGCGTGACCTACCGACTAAACTCAGGCTTAACCTTGGCCTTAAGAACTCTACTGCTTGAAACTCGGCTACCGCTTCCACTATAGCACTAACACGCCTCACCACAACCACATGGGGCTACTTTCTCTTTGTGACGTCATTTTTCCTCTAACACTAGATACTGACGACTATGCCACGTGTAAGAAAGTCAAAAGTGCACGAACAGCTTACTAAAGGCTTGTCTAACTACGGTATGTTCTTATGTCCCTCTTTCTCCATAACTTAGTAACGCTGGAGATTAAGGAGTAATGGAACCGAGAAGAATTCCTTCTGCGCCTAACTCATGACGCAGAAGGAAGCAGTATAGAAACCAAGGAAAGATGTCCCCTGGCCGATGCTTGTCGCAGAACAAGGATGAAGAAGACAGAGTCCGAGGTCCGCCTACTATCTCGTTTTAGCAAATAGGGAGGACTCTGTTCAAAAAGGCCGAGCTCTACGGAATTATCGTCAGAGTTCCGATGACTTTGTTTGGCAGCGGCGCATCTCTCTTCGTTGAATTCTTCTCTGATGAGAAGGACGTGGTGGAGACGAGCGTACACATGCCAAGGCGCATGTGAGAGGAATTGTAAGGTTTTTAGTCGATATGCCGCGGGCTATGGTTGGCATTAAACGTTGAAAGGTCGCGAAAAGTCGTTCCTGAGGTAGGTAAACCATAACGCATTTACCTAACAAAAAGAGATTTTATGCCCTACGCATGTGTATCAGCTAGAAATCTTAGTTAGTCTTATGAACACAAATGAAAATATTATTATTTACGGTCTTTTGTTAGACAGACGATTGACCTTCATTTGCGACATATGTGTCAAAATAACGCGATATAAGTGACTGCGTCTCAAATTGACCCTCGAAATTGGTTGTCATTTATTAGAGAAAGCGACAAATTATATACATCAATTGCTGACAGCGATACTCGATGAGTTTGTTGACCTTAAGCGATCAATATATTATAATATAAAGTTATCATGAGTGTGGAACATGAATGTCGAAGATATTTAAAATTTTATGTTTCTTACTATTAGTATCACAATGTCCATCAAATTTCCCATTAGTGTTTATTTGACAGATAATTACATTGTACGGTCAAACTGTCATGTTAATGGATACTTACATGTACATTGTGAAACATGCCCTAAATCTACTATCAATAACTAAGTAAGTATAACTAACTAAATAAATTCATTCGATTGACAGGAGATATTTTCTTTATTGTTACAGTAATCTAAAAGGGTTATAAATAACCACATAAAGGATCCGGAATCTAGAAAAATCAATAACAAAGTAATAATTCACTAAGAATTCAATTCAAATAACAAATTTAAAACTGTAAATATTTGTGTGATTAATTACCAACTGTAAACTTTGACCACTCTCTATATTCTCTCTCTATCTGACCTACTTCTATTACAGTTAAGATATGGCTGATTGTACATAATAATGGGTACTATAAATATGACTAGAGTGTCCAAAAATAATATTACATAAAGTTTCCTTATTACAGTTCATTAATTACGTCAAATAGGGAACGCGTCAATCAATTTCCTCTGATGCCCGCTGTTTGACACTTTCTTGTTACATATTAAATTAGACCATATTCTAATGTTGGTTAAGTGCTGTTTTAAACAAAATATGATTGCATAAAGTGTTATATTGAAGTCCTTGAAATATCTTGAACTAATATTTCAAAGACTTATTATCTGCCGTATGTAGGTACATATATAATACTAGCGATAGATTTACTAATACTTTCTCTGTCATTGACCATAAAATTCGAACTGCGTGCGGTTACAACTACATTTATGTTAGAGCCATAATCCGAACAAAACTGTAGGGCTATGTCATGGATGATAAAAAAGTCCTGGGAATGGGTGTTTATAGTCGATATGCCGGACATGCTCTGAATTAAACCCTGCTGTGAAAACTGAGTGGATCGATCAAAATTATTTTGATTCACAGGAGAATGACATTGTAATATGACTCTTTAGCAATAATTTGAATAATATAATTTCATAATAATTTACTTGAGTGTCATTAGTATAAATACTGGTTTCACATCGCAGATTCAGGAGACCCGGTGTTGATTTTGTCATATTTGAATATATTTTCGTTTTTGGAACTTACCTATAGATATCTTTATCTGATGCTCCTGTGAAGGAAACCATTATGAAACTAATGACATGAGATCTGTAAATATCTGCGAAGCAATTCAAATGTGCGTGTTAAATCGACCAATCCGGGGCCAGCATTGTCCACAAAGGCTTAATGGCCTTAACATAACTAGTTAGGATGAGCGCCCTTCGGTGAGGACGAATATGATTTGAGAATTAACATTACACTCGAGACTTCATCTACGTGAACTAGTTGAACTATTTGCGACTCACTTTTATATAAAAGACATCAAATCAAACGCAGAATCACTTTGTTCAATAAATATTATTTAGATTTATTTTTAATATTAACAAACACAAACGTTATTAACTTGCAATATATTTCTTGACGTTTCTTATTCAAATAACATGTCTGATCGTTTTTAGAACCATTTGCAGTGCCTTTAACATGTCACTCACACAGTTAGTTCTTCTTTTAAAAGATTCCAACTTACCTCTAAATAAAGCATTCCAGGCGAATATCTCACTCATAGAATATTAAGTGTTTGAGACGCACCTCACATAAAATAAGTGAACTAAACTTCTTTAGGCCGTGTCGGTACTCTATAGTTTTGCGAGTGCAAACATAAAAAGCCGTCGCGAATTAGGAACATAAATAAAGCACCGGCGCTACGCAGCGTTCGGAACGGAATAACAATGTATCGGAGCGCTCTTGAACACAAGACAAACGTTGGAATGAATGCGTTCTGCGTGACTGCCGAGTTGGCGCCCAACGCGTGACTTTGAAATTCTGCTAGTTTGACAATATGCCAAATGTGTCTGGAAATTTGGCAATAAAGATAAGACATATTTAATAAAATATTGTAAAGATGTTAGCCAATTTGAAAAAGCACCAAATTCTATTTTATTGAGAATTCAGGTGAAGTTCGATTGTATCTTGAAATTAAGTTTTACATACTGTCAGAAGTTATGTTAACATTTTATACACGTTAGGGCCAAATAAAAATGAATTACTGTAAGCAGCTTATTCTCCTAAACTCCGGATTTCAGATGATTAATAACACCGTTTACGTACAATGAAAGCAATGTCGGGCATAATTGAAATATTATAATGGCCCCTGAACTGGTCGGGCCAAGTAATAACAAAGGTCTGGGATCAGTGGAAAAATTTATTGCAACGTATTAACAGTATGAGTTATACTTTTGTACGTACGACAAAGTGTTTACGCACCAATGATTAGACTGACTGCGTGACTGTTATCTTACAGGCATACAAACAATGTTCCTTTGTGAACCTACGTAAATGAGTTCAGCATGTATATCTAGTAGTGGTTACTTAATCTTGTACTGCCAAAATGTTGCGAAATCAAGATTTTTCAAGAAAGCACAGACACTGGAAGGAAACTATATCAGCCGCCATAACAAAATTAGTAATATGATAAATCGTTTATCGTACGACATACTCGCCATCTTGAAATTAATCCTTTGTTTTTCCAATATTTATTAATAAAATCGCTCTATTATATTGCGTTTCGTTGATCATGGTACGGGGGCCGAGTCGTCCAATTGAATACCTCGGTGTTACTGATGTCCGCTTCAAAACAACAGTGTTCGTATTTCTGTGTTCCACTTTCAAGGAATAAGTAGTATAAGCGGTTACCCCACACGTTGCGTAAGGTTGCCGGCCGTTGCCTATAAAAGCCGCTGCGGTTGGCTAGCGACTCACTTATCGTCGGGCATTCGGAGCGGGTAGACCGGTCGTAACGTTATTACGTGTTGCGTATCGTAATTCGTAAAGTAGGCGTTAGGCTGATTTTGTTCCTCTGTAAAATTATGTTGTTGCCAAATTATTTTTTTTAAGGAATTTCTCTTCTGATTCCTAAAATCAGAATTGGGATAAGCAACTCTTAGCCCACAATTACGAGGAACAAAGTCTTCTGCGTACTTTAGTGTTCGTGTTTGTGATAATGGCTGGCGGATCCAGTCGGAGTGGCCGTGGGTCGCGAAGTCGTTCCCGTGATAAGTCGCGGCGCCGTTCGCGTGGCCGTCACGGGGTGTCCGCTAGGAGCCGCCGATCGCGACGTCGGTCATATGGTGGGACGCGTGATGAAGATTTCACACCGTCAGAAGGAACGCCTAGTCGTGATCGCCATCATCGTCGCTTGAACAGATCGCGGTCTTCAGGCGGGTCACATACCCCGGATTTGGCTGTTCATTCCACATTGAATTCGATCATGGACCGTCTTGCATCGATCTTGGCAATATAAGTGAAGGTCAGGTTAGGCCGAGTCGGGAGAAGGTTAGACCTTTGATTGACTCGGCTGAGCCTCAAAATGTTGAGCGGATGCAAGTGCGGACGAATGTAATGCGTCGGGGACGTCATCAGACCGCGATGCGGCCTTGGCGTTCAGTGTGAAGACATACAGTTTTGTATGTATTGGACTTTATGTCCGGCAGACATACAGTTTTGTATGTATTGGACTTTGTGTCCGGCAGACATACAGTTTTGTATGTATTGGACTTTGTGTCCGGCAGACATACAGTTTTGTATGTATTGGACTTTATGTCCGGCAGACATACAGTTTTGTATGTATTGGACTTTGTGTCCGGCAGACATACAGTTTTGTATGTATTGGACTTTGTGTCCGGCAGACATACAGTTTTGTATGTATTGGACTTTATGTCCGGCAGACATACAGTTTTGTATGTATTGGACTTTGTGTCCGGCAGACATACAGTTTTGTATGTATTGGACTTTGTGTCCGGCAGACATACAGTTTTGTATGTATTGGACTTTGTGTCCGGCAGACATACAGTTTTGTATGTATTGGACTTTGTGTCCGGCAGACATACAGTTTTGTATGTATTGGACTTTGTGTCCGGCAGACATACAGTTTTGTATGTATTGGACTTTGTGTCCGGCAGACATACAGTTTTGTATGTATTGGACTTTGTGTCCGGCAGACATACAGTTTTGTATGTATTGGACTTTATGTCCGGCAGACATACAGTTTTGTATGTTCCAAATTCCAAATTCTTTATTCACATTAACAGACACGAGACACAATATAAATTAATCTTACAGGTACAGGGACACAAAAATAATGCATGCAGAAACTTAAAAATAAGAATAGAATTAAGGTTTAAGTGAAGTCTCGCGACTGCTGTGTGAAAGGGTACCTAGATCAGCATGAGGTTAGTGAAACTAACACTATCTAACCCTAGTCTAACTAACCCTAGTCTATGTATTGGACTTTGTGTCCGGCAGACATACAGTTTTGTATGTATTGGACTTTGTGTCCGGCAGACATACAGTTTTGTATGTATTGGACTTTGTGTCCGGCAGACATACAGTTTTGTATGTATTGGACTTTATGTCCGGCAGACATACAGTTTTGTATGTATTGGACTTTATGTCCGGCAGACATACAGTTTTGTATGTATTGAACGTACGAGTGGACGTAGCTTGAATATGATGATACAGGTATAAGAATGAATGAATGACTGACAGACGAGGATGGTGGAGTTGCAGCAGATGGCAGCATACAAAGTGGTGACAACCCCGAGGCTCGTGTCGAGGACGACACTATGTCAGGAGAGGCCGTATAAGCGGTTACCCCACACGTTGCGTAAGGTTGCCGGCCGTTGCCTATAAAAGCCGCTGCGGTTGGCTAGCGACTCACTTATCGTCGGGCATTCGGAGCGGGTAGACCGGTCGTAACGTTATTACGTGTTGCGTATCGTAATTCGTAAAGTAGGCGTTAGGCTGATTTTGTTCCTCTGTAAAATTATGTTGTTGCCAAATTATTTTTTTTAAGGAATTTCTCTTCTGATTCCTAAAAGTAGTTATATTACTGGGTACCGCGACAGTATCTTATGTTACATGTTGGAATACATTATTGTTCTTACAAGGAACGCTGACTTGTTGCGAATCTCACAGGAATTACATATGCTATTAGTGTTGACAATCATTGATCAGTGTCCATTTCACCAAAATGCTTAATTAAGAAATCCCCCACACCAGTACCTTTTTAACAAATAATTTAAAGATATCTGTATCATCTAAGTATCGGAGTTTGTGTTTAATATAAATTAAATTGGAATCAGTATCTGACCAGCCCACGCCATCGCATGATAATTTAGAGCTAATTCAGTTAATTGCTCTTTCGAGTAATTAATAGCAAGGCGGCACATCGTAACGACATGTAATTATATCTACTTGTACATGTTAATATTTTAGAGCATAATCGTAAAAGGCTCGTATTCCTGAAGTTATATTTTCAAATAGTGTTCTTTTATTATGTGCAATTTGATCTGGCGAACTTCGTATTATTTAACCGTCAGTGAAATGAGCTAGTTCTGCGAAACTAATTGCTAATTAGTTTCGCAGAACTAGATCATATCACTGACGGCTAATTAGTGGATAATTAGTAGATATCAATGACATAAATAACAATAATAAACATTATAGCGTTTCTATTATCATGTTGCGAAGAGTTCAATTTCACACCTCCGAATTCCGTAGTTAAATTAAAATAATTTTTCTATATAATAAATCTTTACGTATGATACGACGATATTTAAATACAATTTCATATATTTTATCTATTAGGGATTTCAAAAAAGTTCGCTTATCATCTAGGTATCGTCTAGAAATCAATCGACTCAAAATTGTTACAAAATACATGGCACAGTTTATATGGCAGTTTGGCGAGCGGCGATCGACTCAAAATTTTCGATAGTATTTTGACGAGCTGATCACGAATATACAAGTTTTAAAAAAAGTTAACGACAAAAATCGCCGCTAGGGAGCTCTGAAGTTTTGGGAAAAAAAATCCTGGTTTACGGCAGAAGCAGCTGAAAATCGGATATGTTGTTCTCCTTGATGAGCAGATCACGCAGCAGCATCAGCTTATCACAAATATACAGATTGGCCGAATGAGTGATTTTCTTCTTTGAGGTTGATTAAAACCGTTTAATCCGAATAATAAAAACAACAAAAGTTCCCTTTTAAAAATACTTCTATCTGTTGTAGCAACTATGAGAGCGAGTGTGGACAACACATGTCTGTAACATTGTAATATGCATAAGCAAATGATACCTAAGTCCCGCCCACTTGACACGACGCTGCCAAAAGTCGCGGTTAAGCGGTAATTAATATTTAAAAACTCTCGTCCGAATTTTTGACCCTTGCCAAGGGTCATCTAATGGAAGGGCGAAGGGGTTTTAAATTAATTACTCGATGCCGCTAAAAATATCGCTGAGGATGATAAATAGGGACTTCGTTTAAATTCGCGTGAATTTTCCACAAATTCATCTTAACGTACGTACTCGTAATGTGTACTGATGCGCTTCATGTTAGAATTTTCTAATTAATCCTAATTATCTTTCACTAACAGAACATCAACTTTAGGGCATTAGACATTAAAGAAATGCCTACTAATATAATAACCGCGAAAGGTTGTATGGATAGACGTTTATTCTTTCATGTAAAAGACTAATAAATGGATTTTAATGAAATTTTACAATAATATAGCTTATACATCAGAACGATTTATAAAAATATACGGCACGCTAATATAAACCCTGTGTAGACGATATCGAAGGACAATATTGTAATGTTGCATATTCACTGGTTTTATTACCATTCCGACCTCAACTCGGCCCAGCACACGCTGGTGGAGTGCTCCGCGTGGGTCTCCGAGCGCCGAGTCTTAGTCGCAGAGATTGGGCGAGATCTGTCTCCGCCGGCATTGATTTTGGCAATGCTGGCGGTCGAGGGAGGTTGGAGGGCTGTGGCCTCCTTCTGTGAAGCAGTGATGCTCCAGAAGGAGGCCGCCGAGCGGGGTCAGGAGATGGCCGATCCCGCTCGAAGAAGGCGGCGCCGCGATCGGTAGCACAGTTGCGGCGCCGCCGCGGCGGCGCCCGCGGATACGGCGACCCGGGATGGACCACGCTCCTTCCGTGGCCGGGGGGCGTCGTCGGTGGAGGAGATCGAGGGAAGTAGTAGCCTCCCTCGAGGAGGGCTCCCCTAGGCAGGGGAGCGGATGCTGGGGGTTCCCGGAAGTCGCTTCGCGTTCCCGGGGGCTCCCTACATGACTGAAGAAGGCCATCCTTGAGGTTGGTTTTATTACAATTACAACTTATTTATTTGAATAAATAATTATTGTATCAGTACATTATAATTACCTATATTAATGGATAATAGGAATGCCTAACATGGTTGCTTAAAACAATAAAAAACCGCAGTAAAAAATGTGAAATAGCGGTATACGCTGCAATAATGATGTTTCTATTACAATGTTGTAATCCTGCCATAAGCGGTTATTTAGAGACCATAAGCGGTTATTTACCATAACCGCTTATGGTCTCTGGTATCCGTAACCGAAGTTTGTGTATGAAAGTAGAGAAACCTGGAGATGTGTGGTTGGTTCTGGCAAGAGATATGATCTCTACAAACCCCAACGGGAAAGAGCCGTGGAAGTATGAATGTATTAGGATTTAAAAATAGTTACTGCTATTTTTCTTAAAATAGTTATGTGAAGGATCTACTGCGTATATGTATTACTTTCTGCACCACCTTAAAATTGAGTGGAAAAAATGTCTTAGGTTTCGAAAAAGAGCCGTGGATATATGTATGAATGTATTAGGATTTAAAAATAGTTACTGCTATTTTTCTTAAAATAGTTATGTGAAGGATCTACTGCGTATATGTATTACTTTCTGCACCACCTTAAAATTGAGTGGAAAAAATGTCTTAGGTTTCGGAAAAGAGCCGTGGATATATGTATGAATGTATTAGGATTTAAAAATAGTTACTGCTATTTTTCTTAAAATAGTTATGTGAAGGATCTACTGCGTATATTACTTTCTGCACCACCTTAAAATTGAGTGGAAAAAATGTGTTAGGTTTCAGGAAAGAGCCGTTGATATATGTATGAATGTATTAGGATTTAAAAATAGTTGTTATTTTTCTTAAAATAGTTGTGTTAAGGGTCAACTTCATATATTACTTTCTGCACCACTTTAAGGTTGAGTCGCAAAAGTGTCTTATGTTTCTCATTATTACTTTCATGCATGCCCGTGGTTACGATTGTACACATTTTTTAGGATTTATAAATTGTAGCTATTATTTTCTTAAAATAGTTAAATGATGGGTACATCTACTACATATATTACTTCCTGCACTACCTTAAGGTTGAGTAGCAAAAAAATCTTATGTTTTTCATTATTACTTTCATGCGTGCCCGTGGTTACGATTGCACACATTTTTTAGGATTTATAAATAGTAGCTATTTTTTTTTTCTTATAACAGTTATATGATGGGTACATCTACTACATACATTACTTTCTGCACTACCTTAAGGTTGAGTGGCAAAAAAATCTTATGTTTCTCATTATTACTTTCATGCATGCCCGTGGTTACGATTGTACACATTTTTTAGGATTTATAAATAGTAGCTATTTTTTGCTAAAATAGTTATATGATGGGTACATCTACTACATATATTACTTTCTGCACTACCTTAAGGTTGAGTAGCAAAAAAGTCTTATGTTTCTCATTATTACTTTCATGCATGCCCGTGGTTACGATTGTACACGTTTTTTAGGATTTATAAATAGTAGCTATTTTTTTCTTAAAATAGCTATATGATGGGTTCATCTACTACATATATTACTTTCTGCACTACCTTAAGGTTGAGTAGCAAAAAAGTCTTATGTTTCTCATTATTACTTTCATGCATGCCCGTGGTTACGATTGTACACAATTTTTGGAATTTATAAATAGTAGCTATTTTTTCCTAAAATAGTTATATGATGGGTACATCTACTACATACATTACTTTCTGCACTACCTTAAGGTTGAGTAACAAAAAAGTCTTATGTTTCTCATTATTACTTTCATGCATGCCCGTGGTTACGATTGCACACATTTTTTAGGATTTATAAATAGTAGATATTTTTTTTTCTTAAAATAGTTATATGATGGGTACATCTACTACATACATTACTTTTTGCATTACCTTAAGGTTGAGTAGCAAAAAAGTCTTATGTTTCTCATTATTACTTTCATGCATGCCTGTGTTTACGATTGTACACATTTTTTAGGATTTATAAATAGTAGCTATTTATTTCTTAAAATAGTTATACGAGTATGATGGGTACATCTACTACATATATTACTTTCTGCACTACCTTAAGGTTGAGCGGCAAAAATGTCTTAGGCGAGTCCGAGATTACATATGTAGATACCTACATTTCTTTTTAATGGTAGAGATCCCGCGCTACGACTCAAACATATTTCACTAGATTCTTTAACTTTTATCATAATTTTCATGCATGCTCGTAACCACGGGTACTCTTTCCAAGATCGTACACATTTTATAGGAAATTAGCGACCCGCCCCGGCTTTGCGCGGGTTCAATGCTCATGTAAATATACCTGCTACAAAATGTCCTTATACAGAACGTTCACAGCTTTTTTGTCATTAGACAATACAAACATGTTTTGCTTCGTGCTTGTTTACGACATCACATTAGAAACCTCTATGTTTATCAGTGTTTCTCTTCTATATTATGTATTATACATATAAACCTTCCTTAAGAATCACTCTATCTACCAAAAAACCGAATCAAAATCCGTTGCGTAGTTTTAAAGATCTAAGCATATGTACATAGGGACAGACAGACGGCGGATAGCGGCTTTGTTTTATACTATATAGTGATAACAAATTTATTTCAAATCGATTATGAATACTTTTATTCAGTAAATGGCAACACAAGGAACAAAAATGAAATACTGATCGACTTCCACAAAATTGAGCTATAATTACGTCTGTCCTCAACCCAAGGTTCTGCGTAACCTGTAATAAGCACAGGGAGTACACAGCCTTTGTATGTTGACCTTGAGACAGCTGCTATATCGCTTATAGCAGGGGCGGGTTTCGTTCTGTTAGCTTCTTTTGACTTCAATAAGTGCATGTAAAATGTTAATGTTGTATAATTATTTAGATTTATTATTACATCCATACTAATATTATAAATGGGAAAGTGTGTCTGTCTGTTTGTCCGTCTTTCACAGTGATGGAGAGTAACATAGGCTACTTTTTATACCGGAAAAATCGACAGATTCCACGGGATGCGCAATAAAGGCTCAAAAACTACTGCACAGATTTTCATGCGGTTTTCATCAATAGATAGAGTGATTCTTGAGCAAGGTTTTGTGGTATTTATTATCTCGGAAAAACGGATAGTCCCACGGGATGCACGATAAAACCTTCGCGCCATAAACCGACTTCCGCGCATATGTAGCCGTGGGCAAAAGCTATGACCCTTAACCCTCTATAGACCCAATCCCGAAATCCACGCGGGCGATGCCGCGGGCAGAAAGCTAGTATAAGTAATAATATTTACCCACACTTTGCATATATCCACACATGAAAGGAAACGTCTAATTAAGTAAGCAGATATCAGTTTTTGGTATTCCGCCATCTTTCGCAGTTGACAGCTCATGTCAATTGTTCTACTGTTAGGTGATACGTGTCCGAGACAACTAGTAATACCTATAATATGTTTCGTCTATACAATATTCTTACTATGACCGCTTAAATAAATAACAAAACGGCAGTGCAAGCGAGATAGCGCTATATGCTGCAAGAGCTGTGTCTCTATTTTAAAATTGTTTTAATCCCACTGAATGCGTCTATAGTAAAACCTCAGTAACTAACTTCAATAAATGCATGTAAATGTTTATGTTGATCAAATATTTTGATTTTAGGTTTATGACCCACACTTTTGCGGTAAACTTTATATCTTTCATTGTTCATATAACTACTACGTACTATCAATGTCTCATGTCACAATAATATAAAATGTATATGCCTATCTATAATAATATTATTGTTTGCATTGAATAGGCTCCGAAACTACTTCTTTCTTCACTGTTGGAAAGATTAAAAAAGATATCTATACTTAATATTACGAGTATAAAGAGGAAAGGTTCTATTGTTTTCAATTAGTAACCAATTAATATTTGTCAATATATATAATAAAATAAAATACAATAGACAAAGAGTAAAATTGCAATAATGTTTAGTACATTTTGATTCATATGTCAGGAACTTTAGTCGTTTTGTCGTTACTCAGACTGTGGCAACCCTAATGGAGGATAAAATATAGTTTAGGAGCATGGCGCCGACGTCAATCCTGACGTCTTAACAGGCCTTCGAAATCGCTCCGTCACTGAGCCGGCACAATGGTCAGATGTTAGAAACACATTACCCTGAGATGCTTCCCGTTGGGCTGTCTCTGTTATAAATGGTGGGCTTCAGTGATACATTAGCGGGCGGATGAGGAACTCTTACCGAAATACCGACCTAGTTCCGAACTGTAACGTCGCAGATATTTTAAGTATAGGCTGTATTTAACGGTGGCGGCGCTTTGGTTTGTCGGATTTAAGGCATGATGCTTAGTGTCTTCCTTACCATTTTGCGTCACAATAGCGGTCATCTACAAAGGGTAGCTAGAAAGAATAGCTAGAGATAAATGCTTATTTTTCTACCCGCGTTCGTATCGTCTGTCCAGATCTCAAACTACCTCCATACGGAATTATTTCTATATTCTGTTATACTGTCGCAAAATAGATTGACACATTATGTCTTGTTAACAAGGATATTTTCGTTTTGCATTAGCAAGCAGGTTTTATTAGATTTAAGGAAACTTATCTGTATGGTAAAAACTATTCCTGATAAATTTCGGATACGAGACGAATTTTTGAAACAATTGAAAACTAATTCGCATTCGAAATCGTGAGATTCGTATACGAATTTCGGAATTCACTATTTCTGAACTTGCTGATTGATTGACTTCGTGCTGATTCGTGCGTTGTGCAACGAGTGGTTCAACCCACTCGTTTTTGATATCTATTAGTAGAATATCCAACGCTGAAGTGACGTTGACAGTGATAAATTTACTCTGGTTAATGTAAAGCTTGTAAATAGGTACATAATAATAAGTAAATATTGTTTGAGTACATATATTTTAATTTTTGTTGTTGTGATTTTTGATTTTTCTGCGTGAAACGGAATCTAATTAAGAATTTGTTTTTAATTACTACACTGAATTCGAGTGATTCAAAAATCTACAAAATTGTAAGCACTTTTAAATTAATTTCGCGCACGATTTGTATTCTTATTCAAATTCCAAATTCACGTCTAATGATTCAAAAATACGTCTCCTGACTTCGTTTTGGTCGTGACAGTTAAGCGTCTGACTTAGGGTTGCCAACTGTTACATGGTTGGACGATAGAAGCTGGTCCTAAGCAACTCGTCTTTTATGACTTTCCTTGGTGTGGTCTACACGCTAAGGTAACTCTTGATGCGCACATCTAAAAGCTCTTCCATTTCCTAGCAAGCCTCGATCAAGAATAAGATTTACATTAATGTGGTTTAGTAGGTATATCCCGCTCGCCGCCTGTACGAGGGCGTCGTGCGATCCGTGGCCATATATCCTCGGGGCCCCCGTGTGGTCGTGAGACTGCGCGAGGTCCCCCCGCTGCAGAGCTCTGCTACGGAGCCTGCAGCGGATAATGGCCATATGGATCGTACGAGGCTACCGTACCATTTCGAACGAGGCGGCGACGGTTCTGGGACGCTCCCCCCATTCGACATCCTGGCCGACATGTACGCAGCGACGTATGCGTCGCGGCGTGTCGACCGGGGTAGCGATGGGGGGAGCGCCCCGGAACCTGCGCAACAAGTGCCTAGGTGGGAGTAGCACCGACGATTGTGGCGGCCTGGCGTGCGCAGTTCGAATTACGGATCTGCGCGCGAGCGGGCCGTCGGTGCCGTACTCCCGCACCTCGAAGCTTGGCTCCACGAGAAGGAGGAGGTCACCTACCGATTGACTCAGATACCGGGCAAGGCTGCTTCGGTGAGTATCTGTGTCGAATAGGACGGGAGGGATCGACACATTGCCACCACTGCGCATCCGACCTCGACTCTGCCCAGCACACGCTGGTCGCAGAGATCGGGCGAGATCTCTCTCCGCCGGCATTGATTGCGGCAATGCTGGCGGTCGAGGGAGGTTGGAGGGCTGTGGCCTCCTTCTGTGAAGCAGTGATGCTCCAGAAGGAGGCCGCTGAGCGGGTTCGGATGACCGATCCCGCTCGAAGGAGGCGGCGCCGAGCTCGGTAGCACAGCTGCGGCGCCGCCGCGGGTCGCCGCGGGTCGGTCGGATACGGCGACCCGGGAGGGACCACGCCCCTCCTGTGGCCGGGGGGCGTCGTCGGTGGTGGAGATCGGGGGAGGTATTGTAGCCTCCCCCGAGGAGGGCTCCCCTGTATCGGCGAGGGAGCGGAGGCTGGAGGTTCCCGGAAGTACCTTGGCGTTCTCGGGGGCTCCCTACATGCCTGAGGAAGGCCATCCCTGAGGTTTTTAGTGGGTAGGCCTCCCCCTTTTGGGGAGGAGAGCCCCACATAACCGCCGGCTCGCCACAGCCGGGGTATGCATCTTAATGCATTTTCCTCAGGGGGAACAAAAAAAAAAAGGTACACCCCGCAACAAGTGGTGACAGTCTTAAACACACCTGTCGACTAGTCACGACTATTTTAGTACGCAACCAGCGTTTTTCCGCGTTAAGGAAATAGGGTTGCCAGGTACAAAAAATATCTCCCTCTTAGAAAGAAATATTTTGTCGCACTTGCTTATAGAAAAATATCATTAAATATACAGTTCTACAATTAACTTATTTCGGCTGGTTCTCCAAACAAAACAAACATTCATCACTTTTAATATAAAGCAGCCAATAATCACTATCTAAAGTAATTTAACGTGAAGCGAAAGGTAAATGTTTATCTATTTCTTAAGAAAACGAAAATGGTATTATTGAAACATTTATTAATAAGCTTCTGGCTCATGAATACTTGGCTTAAAAGCCAGTAGGCCTCTAAATAAATAATGCTTTTTGACTTTGATTAACCACCCGCAAAGAAGCGTTACAGAGCCTTGATTGGAGCTCTGTTTGTTCCAAGCGTGTCCTCTCCGAAATTTCAAATTCGATTTGCGACCCCTTGTCACTGCGACGCAGACGTCGAGATGTTGCTTTCATTAAAATTGGAAGGTGTCACAGTTCTGGCGACGATGTCTACGTCGAGAGAGCTGCTATCTGTCACGGAAAATCAGAATCTTTTGTTTACACCTTTGAAATTGAAATATCTTTCGCACGATTTTATGTGCAAATGTAGATTGTTCGAATCGAACCAAATTGTGTTGTTTGATGTAATTGAGAGAATTGTAAGACGCAAGTAAATCAGAAATTGATCTATTTCGATACTAATATATGTTAATAAAAATGAATCGCTGAAATGTGGGTATACGTCCAAATTTGGTGCATACGTTGCACCAAATTGGATATCAAAATTGTATATATTTTTAATAATTAATTTTATCAATTTTATAAGTCCGTACTAATGTTCGCAAGCACTCCTCCACATTATATCGTTTGCTAGATGCTTACCATAGATTGGCAGGACACGCAGACCTAGACATACGAGTATGTTCTCTTTCTCTCCAGCAATTAGAAGAAGCAGAATTGAGTTGTTGAGGGTGTCATGAATTTTTACTTTGGTAACTCATAATTAACCTAGTTAACTGTCTGGGTTCTGATTCGTCATGACATCATAAATACTATTAAGACCTGTATATATTTTGTTATTATTATTTATTTCTCTTATTTGTAATAGTATAATGTAAGTTTACTGTGTAGTCCGTTCACACGGAGTATTTATAGTGTATGTTATGACTACCTTAAAAAATTGTTATGTTCTATAGGTTAAGAACAGAATCCCGACTATTTGAGAAGTAGATTTGGAATGCTTGATGATTCTCATGCACTTATTACATTCTGGCTCTAAATACACTCTTGAGATCCCCACCCACAAGTCTGGTTTCCACCGATCCCTTTACGGTGTCCGCAATATGCCAATGGAATAACTTGCCTCCAAACGTTAGAATTGTTCAAAATAAATTAAAATTTAAGAATCTTGCAAAGCTGTTGTTTGAATGCGTTACTTAAGATGATACTTTTAGTTTGTTCTAATATATATATATATATATATATATACGACCATGTATCACTAAAATCCTCATTTTGAAATCAACTAATGCATTTTTCACAATCAACACGGCATTTTTTATTTGATGTATTGGAAAATGGAATCACCTAATCAATAGTCGTGAAAATTTGTAAACTGGTAAAATCTGTTAGATAAGTAACTTTGAATAGGATAACACGTAACGCTCGCATCTCGGAAACCTGGGAGCGAAATAGAGTGAAATTTCAATTTAGTCTCAATAAGGATAGGATTAGGGTAGGTAGAGAAACACTGTTAATTGTTTACCTTCAAAGTGAAATGTTGAATTCGCGTCCCATTTACGCAGCACACCTTTACAGGAACAACAGCTAGCCAGTAATTTTACTGCCTGCGGTTACCTTTCAAACTGTAAGGTTAAATTGGTTTTTTAAATATATGAAAATCTAATTTTGTATCAAATATTTCCAAACGGCAAATTTCATCCAAAATTCATTAAGTCGATGATATTTATAATTAACAAGATTTGCTTACAAATCTTATTTCGATTTTGGTTTTACGGTTATTTTTTTACTGTACCTAGTTTAATACTTTTTTCTGCAGTAGTTTCTTCTCTTTATTGACACCTCATTCAAAATTTAGAAATACTATAAGAATATTATCTTCGTTTGTTTTAGAAAAAGCGCTAGAAACTCTTTGTTTTGCAAAATCGAACTAAATATATTTAGATCCGTTGACTTCAATTTGTTCGCCCGAGAGGCATTCCGCGCGCGTCGCCGCAATTATTCCTAAAATTACACGAACGAACCAGCCGAGAATACACCTTGATTGAATCGTAGATAGGGGTTTAATTCAGGGATATCGACTTCGACTTTCGAAGAATGGATCTGACACTCTGGTATTTGTGTTCCTTACGAAACGATATGACGTGATATTTTATTTAAACGAACAGTTTCGAATAATATTAATATGAATTAACAAAATAATTTCATTATATAATGACTATTCAGAAAATTACAAGGTATAGTCGTACCTACATATATGGTGTGTAGGTTTATTGAAACTATTTTAATTTTATGTAAGAAAAGAAAATAAAATAAAGACAGTATATTTCTGTCACGTCATTTAGGAGTATTCTCTACTTTTTACTTAGCTATTATTTTATAGTTTTCATGTAACCGTGGCGCAGAAAAGCAATGTATGAACTCCACTATTTTTATTTCGATCGTACACTTTTTTCTTTGTCGGGGTTAAAAGTATATCCAATAAGAAACAGTTTTCTTCGGTATTATTATTTCAGCCAAGTGATGCGCACTGCTTGTTATGACCAGACTCCCCAAGGATATGATCATGATGATAGATGAAGATGATAGGAGATGATGATGATAGGTTATACGTATGCGTCCAGCACGAAGAAAGGAATGCAAATAGGTCATTAGGATATTGACATTATAATTTGCTAATGAGAGGAAACATACAATTTAATTATGTAAAGCAACGGATGGCTATGGAATGCTCGTCCCGGTTGTTATTTCCATTGTTTTCTTTGTTCCGTGGAAAAATAAACGGTAACGAGAACACAGGCTTTTTCTAATAACTCTGGTGTCAATGTAACAAAATTTCAGTTATTATCTGTGCTAATATCAAAATTATAAAAAGGTATGGGTAAAATACAGAAACGAAACACAAAAAAACTTCCGCAAGTACAAACGAAAAAGAACGTAGTCCAAAAGCGTGCTTTGCTTATTAAATATCAATATTCGATTTACAGAGTAGACCCTCTGAATCACTTTCAGCTCGTGGTTAAAGGGCGAAAGGAGAATAATAGGATATTGAAGGAATTTAACTCTTCAACTCGATAGATTTATCATTCCGTTATAGCTTTTAAGACGTGTTTGTTTTGTACTCTATAATTTCTGTAAAAAATTTGAAACTAAGTATAATTCGTATTCTAAGAATTTAATACTGCGTCTAAAAAACAAATATGGGGAATGATACAAGGCCTACTCGGAATTTCGTATTATAAAACATGTAATTTCCATTTCCATATTGAATAGATTTATTTATTATTACCTACGTGAAATACACAGATGCTACATCTTTTAACAGTCTACGAGTAGCGCAAATCGCAAAATGTCTTACAATGTTTTCAAGCTCTGTAACAGTATCGGATAAATGTATGAAAGAAATCTAAAATCTACTCTTTTATACATGGCAAGATTGATTTTTTTTTAGACCCACCGATTAAGTCTTGTTCTGGATAATAGGATTTTTATAATCAGTTTAACACAACAAAAGTGCAACGCTATTGGTTCATAAGTCTACAGAAGAAAGAAAACCTTGTACGGAAAAAAACAGGCAAGAAATGCTAGCAAGGGCTATTTCCCTTGTATTTTACAGAATCATCCATTAGAAGCTGGCCAGATAAATAGTCTGACCCCAAACTTCTTTTACAAGTTTAAACAAGTTCTCATTTTGTTATTATATCTATAAAACTATTGTTTCAATGTGTCTTCACTTTCACTACAGTCAAAATATTTGGCAACCTAATAATTATTGAGTTATTAAAATTAAACCCAAGCAATGTTATGATTTAAGGTAGTCCTTAAATCATCCGAAATAAGAATCTTTTTTCATAAGAGTAGTTTTGACAGTTGATTTAAATGTGTGAATAGGCAAACCGGTAACACTTTGTGGAACTTTGTTGTAAAAAGCTATGCATTACTCCGCACGCAAATGACGGTAATAATTTTTATAGTTTGAAAAAGTTTATGTAAAATAGAGGGTGATTTATTAATAATTTTAAAAGGTCTGTTAAAATGTTATAGTGTAAAAAATGTTCTAAATGTTATTATTATTTTTAATTGTATTAAGGAAAAAATGTGCATACACCTGGCAAGGTAGGATTTGGCGATTCTAATAATAGCAAAGAATACTGATAATTAATGTGCCCAAATTTATACACAATAAATTATTATTATTAAATTAAATTTATTGTTATAATATTTGGTATACATATATTTATAAAATCAAAGTTAATGCGACTGCCATGCAATGTCTATGGCACTATTCACTAACAGCATAATAGACACACTGCACATAGCACTTCTTCTTTCTGTTCCCAATTATGTTTGGGGTCGGAGTCTCTCATCACTCTCCTCTATCACTTGCTATTTCAACACGCAATCCCTTATTCAACATATCATCTTTCACATAGTCTTTTTTTTTTGGTTCCCTGAGGAAAATGCAATAAATTGCATACCCCGGCTGCGGCGAGCCGGCGGTTATGTGGGGCTCTTCTCCCCATAAGGGGAAGGCTTTTTTTTTTTCTTTGTTCCCCCTGAGGAAAATGCATTAAATTGCATACCCCGGCTGTGGCGAGCCGGCGGTTATGTGGGGCTCTCCTCCCCAGAAGGGGGAGGCCTACCCACTAAAAACCTCAGGGATGGCCTTCCACAGGCATGTAGGGAGCCCCCGGGAACATCAAGCTACTTCCGGGAACCCCCAGCCTCCGCTCCCCTGCCTAGAGGGGAGCCTTCCTCGGGGGAGGCTACACTACCCCCCCGGTCTCCTACGCCGACGACGCCCCCCGGCCACGGAAGGTGCGTGGTCCATCCCGGGTCGCCGTAGCAGTCGCGACTTTCTCGCGTCCGCCGGAGACCCGCGGCGGCGCCGCAGCTGTGCTACCGAACCCGGCGCCGCCTTCTTAGAGCGAGATCGGCCATCTCCCGATCCCGCTCGGCGGCCTCCTTCTGGAGCATCACTGCTTCACAGAAGGAGGCCACAGCCCTCCAATAAGGGGGAAGCCTATCCACTAAAAACTTCAGGGATGGCCTTCCTCAGGCACGTAGGGAGCCCCCGGAACGCCAAGCGATATCCGGGAACCCCCAGCCTCCGCTCCTCTGCTGATACAGGGGAGCCCTCCTCGGGGGAGGCTACAATACCTCCCCCGATCTCCTCCACAATCATTCACATAGTCTATTTATATTTTCTTCGGTCTTCCTCTCCCTACATGCCAATCCACTTTTATTTCCATACATTGTTCTACTATTTACACAGTACGTAAAGAATAAACAAAAACAAACTGTTACATTTGTACTACTGTGTATTTTGCCTGCTTCATATAAACAATAATAATGTCCGCTGCGCGCTCAATTCTCAAGACACACGTTTTCAGAGACGCAATGGCTATATGTTCCGTATAAAAACTTGAAACATCGCTTTTCTCCCGTGATTTAGTGCAACGGGAAACAAGCTGTTGGCATCACCGGCGTCTGGAGGCGGCGAGTGTGTGGAGCGTAGCGTTAATGAACGCATTAAATCATTTCACAGACTAAATTAAAGCGATACAGATAATATAAGGTTCAGATAAATATAACATGACAGATTTTCAGGCTCGTATTACAGAATGAGATTCAAACTTAAATAGGAACAAGATAGCATGCTAATCAATTATAATCTATACTACTCGTAATATTATAAAGAAGTAAAGTTTGTGTGTTTGTATATTTGTTAATTTGTAAGGGGTAATCTCGGGATCTACTGAACCGATTTTAAAAATTCTATCACCAACAGAAAGCCAATTGCTGAGTGTCAGAAGTTATATAAAAAACCGAAAAATAAAAAGGCTTTTACGTGGTAGTCCGTTTTACAAGTGAATCTGAGAAAAAATGATCGAATGAAAGTGTTCCTTACGAACGCTGCCTTAACTATGAAAGATATATTTTTGAGTTCTAGAGAAAAGATGTGGAGCTTAAAAATGCCTACAAAAAAGTCAACGACAGCATATGTCTAACTTTATATTTAAGTTACAAAAAGTGTTTTTTTTTTAATATTAGTATAGATAATTAAATGTTTAATATTAATAAAATAATTGAAATCATTAGGTCATATTTATTAGTCATATATTACCAAAAATTATGAATCCTTATGAAAATAAGACAACTCATTGTTTTAAGTGTAAAGGCCAAAGCAGCGGACGGCGCGAGATGGCTTCGGGTTTAATTCGGTTCGCATTCGTGCTCGCTTCGGGGATTATTAATATTATGCCTAACGAAGTGGGCACGGGTTAGCTAGTATACTATAATTAGAATTAGCATGTAAGATAAAGCAATAATAGCTAAGATGGCAAAATGTAAATAGAATATAGTATCCACAACAAAAGATAAAATAAATAAGCAAATAGGTAACTTAAAATAAGCACAGTATAGAGTATGGATAAATAGCATTGTACTGAATAGAATAAAATAAATAGCATAAGATATCCAAAAAAGCAGTAAATGGAAGTAAGAAGAATAAATAAAATGTAATAAAATAAATAAAGATTCCCGAACTAACCTCACCTGCCAAAATACAAATAAAATAGATTAGACAGATAATTGAGAAATGACACAGAGAACTGGAAAGTAAGAAAGTAAAGTATGTCACATGACAGGAAAGCATAAAAGTGAGAATTGGCATGGAAGAGTAGAAATTTAAAAACATAGATAGATAATGGAGGAATGACAAAGAGAACTGGAATGTAAGAAAGAAAAGTATGTAGCAGAAAAGTATGAAAGTGAGAACTGGCATGGAAGAATAGAAATAGTAAAGACTCTGACCTATATATTAAAGGATAGTAGCAGTAGGCTAGAAAAAAAAAACTTAATTCATTGTTTGAGTACAGTTAGATGACGTTATGTGGACTCGATAGCACCGTCCCTTTCTAACGGTACTCATGCATAGTTGAGTTGAGTTATAATGCGACTTTTCATTAGGATTAAAATTGTTACAACAAGAGTTTATAATATATATAAGAATTCATTAGATAGTAAAATGATTCGAGATTAAAATATAAAAAAAAACTGTACTCGAATAAATTTTCATTCATAGAAATGGCATGGAAAAACCTGATAAAAGGTAGAGATTTTCCAAAATTTCATTAAACATCAAAAAACTCGGAAACCGTAAGACTTTTACTGTGGTCTTTTTTTATTGGTAGATCACAATGTGGCCCAGGTAGGTAAAAGGTAATCCATGACTTTTTGGCCATATCAGTCACTTTTTGGTCATATCGTATCAGTAGGTAAAAGGTAATCCATGACTTTTTGGACATATCAGTCACTTTTTGGTCATATCGTATCAGTAGGTAAAAGGTAATCCATGACTTTTTGGACATATCAGTCACTTTTTGGTCATATCGTATCAGTAGGTAAAAGGTAATCCATGACTTTTTGAACATCCTGTATATCTTAACATAATGATTTTATATACCATCTCACTAGTGCGTCGAAGCCGAGTTGTTCAAATTTTTACAATTGGAGCAATTAGATCTTTTTTTTCCCTCAGGAGAGGAGGCTGAGAATCCTCGTGGATACCAACGCAACAGGCAAGCAGGGATGCGTTGATTATGTCCTGGTGAATCGAGGCGGCTCGATCCAACAGACCTACAGACTAAACTCAGCCTAGCCTTGGCCCTAGTGGCCTTATGGCTTGAACGGAATTGGAAAAATTTGGTTGCATAATAATAGCGAGAGATTGAAAACATCACAACAAAGGCTAGCGCAGCGCTATCTCTCTGTCCCTGTCTTCTGTATAATCTATTTCATTCATAATCATCTCGTGAATCATTAAAATATATTTATATACATGTAAAGCGGATCAGTTTAAATGTTGCACAGCATGGCTATATGTCAGATAATATATAAAAATATGATTGTCTGCACACACATTATTATTTAAGTAATTCTAAAATAATAACCTTTTTTTGTAAGAGTAGTTTTGACAGTTGATTTAAATGTGCGAAACGGCAAATGGGTAATACTTTGTGGAACTTTATTGTAAAAAGCTATGTATTTCGCCGTACGCAAATGACGGTAATAATTTATTCATACATATTATTTATTGAATAATTAATAGATTAAGTATATATATGCAAAGTGGACCAAATCAAACACACCAGTGACATACATAAACCTATGAACTGTTATCCCGGCGGGGACTCTAAAAAATATTTTCCGCACACTAGGTGCTTCTTATGGTAAAAGTAAAAAAATTGCATTATCCGAAATGCTACCTTCCATATCGTGCATAACACTTTTTTTGATTCGTGTTAAGTTGCTTGGTTGAAAATTTTCCTATCAAAATACATGTAAGCGTTGTACACGTATTGTTTGCAACAACAACTTTATTTGTATTGATAATTAATACGCAAACTTTTTAGCACAATTTTCCTGGTGGAATAAAAAAGAATTTCTAAAAATTAAAATATTCATTATATTTGTAGAGATATAGGTAAAGTTTTTGATTAAGAATTTCAAATTAGCACACAATAGATATTTAAGTCTGTGATGGGAACATTAAAATAATGATCTTTAAAATGATATTAAACTGAAGTTTTAATTTAATATTTAGTTCTTGTTAAACCTTGTACATGTGAAAACACTGTTCGCTGAAGTACGCATTTTGTATACTACCGCTGGTTGATGTAAAATTAGTATCTTATTAATGATGCAAAACAATAATAATAATAATAGCCCGGTTTTCATTATCACCTAAATCGAAATGCAATAGGCCACAAACGTTATGACCACTAATGACAATAGTTTCTGTGCATCTAACTGGGTATAGTCTTTGGCTGCATTTTGGTGCAGATAGAGATTAGACCCAGTTGGTACACTCCATGCATTCATTAAATTTCGCTTAAATGGCCTCTACGCGTTGGATCTGTATCCCCGCGCACGTCTTATAAAGGACCGTATCTTATAAAGACACGTAATGTAAGGTATAATAATACTGTTATTATTAATATTATGTGGTATATTCTATATTTTAGATTAACGCCCTGCTCTACAGAAGGGGTAATTTGTATTAAGTGTTACCATTTGGAACGGGTCTGGAATCTTGGCGAAGCATGTGCCGCACAAACATCGGAGCCGTTCTAACACAAAAAAATGTAGGAGGGCCAAATAGATAGACCTTATCTTTATAAATGTAAATATAGCCTCACTTTGTAAGCTACCGCTAAAGTTGTAATTAATTTCACATTGTTTCATTAAACTAAGTTTTATCAACGTGGGTAGACAAAACAACGAATCAACGGTTGTCTACACTAAACATGATCAAATCCACAACTATTGCTGGTTATAAAAACCGAACTAAAATATAATTAAAAGTAATCAACCATAGTTATATAAAATAATAATAAAGTATTAAAAAAATTCATGCATATTGTACCCAACTTTTATACTCTGTGTACACATTTCACGCCGTGTGCGTGTCGCGAACGCTTGACCTGATATCACAAGAAAAATAAGGATTTATTAGACTCGCGGATTTCTTGTTTATATATTCAAGTCATAAACTCGAGAAAACGCTTTGCTTATATTAAAAATACAATATAAACACATCTGAATAAATTATAATTGCACTAATCTAGCTACAGTAAGCTTTCTACTTACAGATATGCTTGTGTTCTTAGTCGATTTTAATGTGAAGTTATTAGACTGGGAAAACGCAGAAGTAAATAGATATGAAATCTCTTGGAAGCGAAGGGAAAATTCTTGTCCGTGGTCTTGTGAATAGTTCCAATTCATAGACAAATATAAATAGACACCTTCATGCGTCCTTTTGACATATTTGTATATGGATGTACATAAATTTATTTAGCAACTAGCGGGTGCCTGAGACTTCGTTTGTGCAGGATTAGTATTTCGAGTAGCTTATATTAGCGTGGTATATATATTTTTTTATCTACTATCATGCTATTAATCCTCTATAAAAGAACCTATAACAATTAGCTTATTGCCAACATTGAAACACTCAATGATATTATGATCATTATATCATCCAATCGCGTGATATGAATTTCAAAAAAAGAACATTCTCATGCAATGACATATCTAACAAAATCCACGTGTCAAATCAAATTTTTAGTTCTATAGAAAATAGAAATAATGAAGTGGTGAATATAAATATTTCAAGTACATCAGGATCTGCCAACATTCAACAAGGTGCAAATGTTCAAGTGCATTTTAATAATTGTACGATCCAAAATGTAAATAATTATTACAATAAATAATTCTTTTACTTATTAAGGTTTGTTTATTTTACATGCTTCGCAATTAGACTTTTCTTGAATTTACATAGTATGAGAATCTTTTATAGAGGATTCACATCATGAATGTAGATAAAGTCTTGTATGCAACTGTTATAATTAGGTATTAAAACACTCATGTGGTACTATTATGACACTCGGCTACGCCTCGTGTGATAAACCCATATTCGTGTTTTAATACCCCTGATTATACAACAGTTGCATAAATAACTATAATTGAAACTTTGGCAATCAAACTTAGTTCAGCGGCGTACGCAGTAAAAAAGATTAGACTTTTAACTAATGTTGAAACGGCAAGAATTGTTTATTTCAGCTACTTTCATAGTGTGTCATACTTTCCTATGGACTGCTGCTATGGGGATCAGCGGCTAACATTGAGAATATTTTCCTTTTACAAAAAAAGAGCGATTCGTACTATTTACTGTTTACGGGCTAGAGAATCCCTAAAAGAATTGTTCAAAGAAATTAATATTTTAACTTTAGCTAGTCAATATATATATTATAATTTAGTTTTTGTATATAGAAACTATAATAAATTCAATAAAAACAGTGATCTACATAATGTGAATACTAGAAACAAAAATAAACTTGCCGTTCCAATGATCAGACTCCATAAAACTAGCTGTTCGTTCTTGGGGAAATGTATATCTATGTTTAACAAGCTTCCGCAAAGTGTCATTGATTTGCCTTTATATAAATTTAAAATCCATATCAAAAATACACTCATGAGTAAAGGTTATTATAAAGTAAGTAAGTAAGTAAGTGACTATCTAAATGATCACAGTATTTGGGAATAGGGACACTATTTATAGAGCCATGTTTGGTAACTACATTATTTATAATATTGTATTATTTTTATATGTGTATGTAAACATACATACGACTTTAATCTTATTAGGTTTGATTGTATCTTATATTATATTGTATTTTTATATTATATTATTATAATTATTAACATTGAAAAGAGGAGATAAAAAATAGACCTTCAGAGTTTCTTGCCTGTTCTTCTCGAGAAGGCTCTCCCAATTTCCGAACAGGTGTCGAGTCAATATATATGTTTTCCTTATTCGTACGTACGGACAAGGTTTTTGTTTTTTTTTTAACCTTTTTTTTTGTTTTGTTTATTGACGTCAATAAGTGCCTGTAAAGGTCTATGTTGAATAAAGATTTTGATTTTTATAAATTGTAACCTATGTGTTATTTTGATGTATAAGTTATATTATTTTAAAGTTTAATTAAAATCCGTGAAAGAGTAACGAACATTCATCTATATGAATTATCGCGTTTATAATATTTGTATGATATTATTGTTAATATTACAATATCAGTTCATAGAATGTTAATTTTTTTTTAATAAAATCACAAAAAATGTAATTGCACAAAAATTTGACGATTTTATATTTTTAATCTGTATTTTCTCCGCATTTTTGTTATATTCTACACTGTACAAAAATGAACTATTATTTTCTCATCAAGAGAGATAAAGGCTCTCTTATCCGATACATTCGCAAACGCTGTTGCGCTACATGGTTTTGAAAGGAGGGCTTAAGTGATAGCATTAACTTGTCGATCAACATATTACATCTATAGACAATGGTATCCAGCCATGACACTCCCTTGGAATATCCGTCAAATTTACTGATTTTTCTTCACTATCTTGAACTTATGCGCAGGTTTCAAAAACAAGAGTTTTCTTCATATGTGTCTCTGTTTTGCTTTTAATAATTTTAATGCACATGTTAAAAATACTCTAATGAAAAAATAGTATCATAAAGTCAATGATTTCTTAAATTGTAAAAATGCAGTTCAATTTTATTATTGATTTAAAGATTCTGTATTAAATAAATAATTTAATTGTACCAGATATATATCAGATATGTTTATTAAGAGCGGACATTTATCTAATCATAATAAAAGTGTTTTAAAATACAATAAAAATACCTCTTTTATATACAAATAAATACATGAAATTGTATTTGATGATAATAATACGACTTTGAAAATGGAGGACTTTGAAAAAAAAGAGATATAAAGTTAGACGTTAAGAATTACTTGTCTGCTATTCTTGAGAAGGCTCTCCCAATTTCCGAAAAGATGTAGAGAAGTTCATATTTGTTTAAAGTCAATAAGGGCCTTTAAAGGCCTATATTGAGGAAAAAATATTTCGATTTTAACTGTTAAATTTTGTTTATTGTTAGTTCTATGCTCGCATTTTATTATACGAGATATGACATGATTCAAATTAAGCTAAAATTAAGTCAGTCAATTACACTATTGGATAAGTCAAAGCGAAATTATTTTTCGTTTGTAATGAACTGTTTGTTATGACTATAATAATTGCTATAGTGTAATGCAAATGTCGGGTTGACTAAGTTAGGTTATATTTTATATAAGAAAAGACTCTTTTGTTTAATTTCAGCAGTATATCCTTTAACCAAAAGAAATCACATCTATTATAGTAATCTTTAAAAAATGTGAACAAACAAAGCCAATTCACCCCATATGTTAATAGCATAAATACTCAAATTATGTGCCTCTATCGTAAAAAATAAATTAAACATGTCGTAATTCTCAACTTAATCTCGAACGGATAAAGTTGAATATCAGATATGAAAAAAAAAGATATTTTGTGATCTGATGAGCTAGCGTCTGGCCATTTGAAATTCGAAAAAATGTATTGATATATACATGGCGAGATTACATCTCAAAATTTTTAGTTATTATTCAAATTTCGAAACCACATCGAGAAAAATCAATACAAGACAATTTACTTTTAGAATAAAGAAGTAGGCAACACGAGTAAATTAAAAAAGTCAGGTGCATTTATATTCTATATTTAGATAATCCAGAGGCAGGTGTCATCTGATTCTATGATTAGACAAATGAAGGGTACTTTTGAAACTTAAGCATAAAATTATATTAATATCATAAATTCGCAAGTTTCTTAGAATATATAAATAGATATTTGTTACTTTTTCACACAAAAATACTTGCACACGAAAAAAAACAATACAACGCAGACGAATCCGCGAACAGAAAGCTAGTAAAAATACAAAAATATGTTGAAGTAACAAGCTGACATTATCAAATAGCCTACAGCCAAGTAGTGAACGTACAAAGGAAACGGAATTCTTTCGATTGAATGAATCGGGAATCGAATCTTACCCCCGGGGGGCCGTGAGCGTGGCAGACCCGAGGACGCGATGCGGTATCACCGAATTATTTGGGGGGTTTATGAGATATCGTGGTGGCTGCATTTACACGTTTCATGAAAATAAGGGTACCTTCTGAAAAGAAAGTATAGCGTTAAGATTCTCATGATGATCTAAAGACGTAAATTGAATAATAGGAGTTCTTCTTAGATTTTTTTGACGTGAAACGTCTTTAAAATCGCGCCGAAACATACGGGTACCAGGTTTAAAAAGTGGACCGTAACGAAAAGGTCTATATCATCGTACCTTAATAATTAAAAAAACTATTAGTCTTAGAAACAAAAATGTGGTGTGAATATTTCACTTATATAGTCAGCTCGCTGTTGTGGCATTAAGTTTTTTATTAAAATACTTAAAACACCATCAATCTTGTTTTTATTTCAATCTTTTACTTTAAAAGCGATTCCCTAACATAGATGTTTCACGTTAAACCCAACGGCCGTGTGCCCCGCACAGCCCCACCCGATTTTATAATAAGCCCAAGAATTTTAAATAAATTTATTTTATTGACGACCTCCGTAGACAGTGGTTAGTACACCGGTTACGAGGTGTCAAGGTCTCGGGTTCGAGTCCCGGTGGCGGCAGATATTTGTGTGATGAATGCGAGCATTTGTGCCTTAGTCATGGTTGTAAATATATATTTCTATCAAAAATATTTATATATCTACAATAATATTATAAAAAGGAAAGATTTATATTTTTGTATGTAACGAAAAAATTAAAAAAGTACTGGACCGATTTTAATAATTCTTTTTTCATTAGAAAGCTACATTATCACTGAGTAACATAGGCTATATTTAGTACTAGATTACTATAGAAATCTTTAGAAATTCTTATTAAAACCAGGCATAAAATGTCCTTCATAGCATACGCTGCGAAGAGTATTAATGTTAGAACAAAAAAATGTTCGACAATATTATAGAATATATCAATATCTACAAAAAACTGCGTAGTCGAAGTCGAGGGCACCAACTAGTGTATAATATATGTATGATTATCCGCTAATTGGTGTAAGTGTAAGAAATATTTATCTATTATTATTATTTATTACATTTTTTTAATGAGATAGTTTTGCGAATATTATAACTTAGAGAGTGATATTTTGTGTGTCAATATAAATATTTAAATTATATTTGGCGTTTTACTATAGTTCAGACGCCAGAGTAAGCATAAAAAATAGAGGCTGGTTAAATTTTACAATCTATCTAAGAGAGTACACTCAATGTGTAAAGATGAATTGTGTCGCCGGCTCTGACATGAACAATACTTCTTTTAGGAAGTGTTTTATGCCCGACCCTTTTTCTCATTTACATTACTGATATCTGCAATAGAAATAAAAATTGGGGGAAAATCGTGGCTGATGACACTGCTCTTATATTCTGTGTAAACTCGAATGATAATCTATATGTGTGGAACATGGTTTTAATATTGAAAATATTTGGCTTTATCATTATTAAGTAAAACTAAACGCTTATAACACAAAATATTTAATATTTTCCTTACATTACGCAATGCCCACTCTGACTTACGAGAACCTTTATTCTCACTAAAGTAAGAAAAGAAACATTATGACATGTGTAAGATCTTGGTTATTAATTGCATTTATAAATTAAAATACTCGTACTTGGGTGTTAAATTTGCGTCATTGGTCATGTACCAATGCTTTTCTCCTTTCTCTCTCTCTATAATTTAATTAAATCGTCGTTTATTTCGTTTCGTTCGTGTTATTCATATCTGCATTTTACTTTATTTTGACTATATTTAGGAAATATTAAATAAAGAATTTATTGTTATTCTAAATATTTCTAAGCTTCAACTTGTTACAAAACTTTATCATCGCAAACTTTATCAACGGTGTCGATAAAATAATTATTTGATCTGACAAAATCTATTTAATAAGTACCACTATTTGATATATTCACAAAGTAGAATGTCTGTTAGAATCTTATGACATGAATCATAAAATTTGTGATTTTTATATCACTATCTGAGATACGAAGGTAGTTAGTTCCCTTTAATCAAATCAAATCATTTATTTGTAAACACAGGTAGTCAGTATACGCGTGGCACAAACAATGTGGTAGTATCACTATGCTCGGCCATATAAAGCGTATCTATAGAAGTAGGCGCGCGAAATTCAACATATCATAAAAAGTATATCTTTCATAAAAAAATTAAATAAAGCATCGATTAAGTGTTACTGTACATGGTACACTTTATATGGCAGTTTTCGGCGAGCGGCGATCGACTGCAAATTTTCGATATTCTTATACTCCTTGACGAGCTGATCACGAATTCGAAACGAAAGTTTTAGAAAAAGTTTACGACAAATATCGATATTTGTCGTAAACTCTGAAGTTTTGGGAACAAAATCCTGGTTTACGGCAGAATCAGCTGAAACTCGGATATGTTGTTCTCCTTAACGAGCTGATCACGAATATATAAGTTTTGAAAAAGTTTACGACAAAAATCGCCTCTAGGGGGCTCTGACAATTCATAAACCAACGAATACCAACGATGATTTTTCATTTTAAACTATCAGAAAGCACCAAAAGTGCTAAAATAAGCTAGACCTACTATAAGGTCTGCAATTTTTTATAAAATAAAGTGAGCCAGACCCACTATAAGGTTATATACCAGGATTTTTTACCCAAAACTTGCGCTGTGTTTCGCCGAGTGAGTGAGGGTACCGGAAGCCCAATGCCCCTTCCCCCCTTATTCCCTTTTAAAAGGCCGGCAACGCGACTCCTCTGGTGTTGCGGGTGTCCATGGGCAACGGTTATCGCTTACCATCAGGTATCCGTTTGCTCGTTTGCTGCCCTATCCTATAAAAAAAAAAACCTCTGATATCATAAAATAATACATTCTAACGAGATTCTGAGTTATTAACCATGTTGTACAATACAATTATGAGGAATCTGAAGTTCTGTAAATTTATCTTTCTAATTATTTAATTTTCCAATCTGTTTTACCCTCTAATAAAGAGGTAACCTCACAATACTTAAATTAAAGAGTACCTTTAAAAGCTATTCTGACTTAGTTTAGTATAACGGTGTACAGGTCAGACAAGCCGTAAAACACCTTCTGTACTCCCAGTTGCCTAGCCGCCGACACGGATCGTGTTTTCCTCATTTTGCTGATCTCAGGAGGTGCTAGGGCGGGCGGTTTAATGCGTCCAACGACTGGGTGAAGGTCGTCAACAATGCGTTAAGTAGTCCAGTTTAATATAACAAGGGTTCGCCATTCTGGTAAAGTACAAAAAAAACAAACGTTGTTGTTTTCTGCAAAGTTGCAAATTTTTATCATAAATATTATTACAGAGATTTTTTTATCTAATGCATATTAAATTTATTACTATAATATGTGTTCTTTATTAATATAAAAACATTCAAAATATATGAAGCTTATTCGAAATGATGTCCGTTGGCTGCAACATAGTCCTTAAAACTTTCAAATCTATTATTATCATTCGGAGCTCTAATAATTTTTTAATTTAATTTTTTATTATTATTACAAGATACAATGGTTGGATAACGTTTGTTTTTCTGTATCTATGTAACTGTAATAAGTACATTTGACATATGAAATAACATTACAATATATAACTAGTCTATTATCTACATATCTATGTAAAGAGGAAAGATTGGATTGTTTTTTGTTTGTTTATTTGAATTGAATAGGCTCCAAAACTATTTCACCGATTTGAAAAAACTTTCACTCTTAGGAAGATACACTATCTAAGATGAACATAGGCCATATTAAATTTCAAAAGGTCAATAACTTAGTAAGTGAGGGATCTATGCTAAAACTCCAATAATGTATCCCAAAGTGTGAAAAAATTTCAACTATTTTGTAGTTCAAATGTTGAAGAGGCAAATCTATGGTATGCTGTGAAAGTTGTTTTCATATTTGATTACTTTGCCAGTTCAAGAGATGTCCAGGATATATTATCATCAATATACAAGTCCAACATCTCGTTGACATATTTATTTTAATCATGTTATTATTATTATTATTATTTACAATTTATTGTACACAATATAAAACATATGTAGTTATAAATAATATACAGAAAATTAACTAATACAAAAGGTTAGGCTTATCTCTTACGAGATCTCTTCCAGCCAACCTGCAGTAGGAGACATTATTAAAAGTACAAATAATGTGTGTACCTACCGTTAAAAACAAAACATAATAATAAAAAAAAACATAAAAAAGAAGGTAAAAAAAATTCTAAGTGTGTATTCCAACGTGAATGGATAACATTCAATCTAAAATTAATGAAGGAGATTCAACGAAGTATTCCTTCACTCTCCTTTTAAGCAAAGGGAGGGTTTGAATATCCCGAATTTCAGGAGGCAGCGAGTTCCACAATCTGACGGCGTTAGGCGTTATTTTTATAATTTAAGTGTATGTCATATAGTAAACGTTATGTTGGCAGTGAAGTTTCCTTAAAAAAATCTTATGGATTGCTTTTTTCTAAGGAAACAGTAGCCACGCGTCTAGTTTTATTAAAAAAAGAAGCAATCATCCGCTTCGAGGCACTTTTCACGCGCGCCACTTGATTCATTTCGGCTCGTCTCGATTGCTTCTTTGTTTTGGGATCGTAACTATCCTACGTGAAAGTTTTGTATGTGTTTTTACTCGAACGAATGGAATAAATTTAATTAATATATAACAATTACAATTTAATAATTACAATAATGAGATGTTTACAGACATAAAACTTATAACTAGCGAACTCTACACTAAGCTTAGCTTGTATCGTAGAGTTCAGATCACGGTTACTAAAATAATCTATACAATATTATCCACAGCTTGAGCGAACTAAACTAGGTAAATGAATGTTTGTTACTTGTTCACGCAAAAACTATTGAATGGATTTTATTAAAACTTTACAATAATGTAGGTTTTACGTCAGAATAGCGCACAGACATCAATTTATAAAGATATACGCTACACTAATATAAGCTACTCAAAATACACATCCTACGCAGACGAATTCGCGGGCTCCAGCTAGTGAATCCATATTTCGTGTTCTATTACAGTTGAAGTTGTCTTGTATCTGGCATATATAACATGACACAAAAATATATAATTCCTTTTTTGAGCATTCGACTAATTGAATGGGCAAATCGCGAACACAGCTTTCTTACACCCAAATGGTTTTGAGTAATTGACTGAATTTAACTCACGCCTATATCCAAAGATTTCCGGATCTCATACACATTATCAATGCTTTCGTTGTTCACGTGTCTACCTTTACGAATTTTATCATAGACATTGACACGATTGCATTTGAACTTCACATACATTACAGCTTTACATACATTAGCATTACAGAATGAAACTCGGCTGAGCTGTCGAATCAGACTTAAAATCGTTGCCCGAGTTAAACTCTTTTTATTATCATCATCATCATCCTCTTGCCCATTTCCTATTATCTGGGGTCGGCGCAGTAGATCTTAAAATCGTAAACTATCATTGTCAATTGCTAGAGACAGGATAGAGGAAGGTTCTTCCGAATGTTTTGATCTTTGATTCTATTTTCCCGATTTTTGATTTGACAAGGGTTCTATTTTTTTTTATTCAAACATTCTGGAAACATGTTCTCGTCGAAAGATTAAGAGGAAACTGAGATATATTTTTCCAAGCTAACGTAATCCTCTGTTATCTATCGTTGGGAGTATCTGTCATCATATCCCTATGTTTTCCTGGTTTATATAAATTAAAATAAATTTGAATGTAATTCACAATAAACTGTATAACAAGATGCGAAAAATCGTTATTTCATACTCAATAATAATTAAGTTGTGTTCAAAAAGAAGCCCCTTAAAGTACGATATTAAGTACTGTACTGTACTGTACAGTCGCTTATAGTACATATTCTTTAGCCACACTAGACAAACGAAGTGGGAGATGCCACAAAACCCTCAATGTTTTTCAAGCCAAACGCTGTAGAAATTATTGTAAGGGTCCAGTTAGCGTTTCTAGGCTAAAACGATGATGAGTGATGGTTCGTCGTTCGAGTGCAATCCTCACAAGAATTACAATGTACATTGCCAATTTGTGACATTTCACTGCTTATCTTACCTAACAAACCGAAACAGAAGTTAAGGAAGAAATAATATTTATGAAAAAGAACCCAATAAACAGAATACTTTAATATGAACCTGCTGAAAACCGATATTAACTTACAACGAGGTAAATAATGCCTTGTTGTGACCGAGGTCACGCCCCTCTCTGGGGATCGCACCCCGTATATACAGTAGTGGTCAGAAACAGTTTTCCGTTAAGGGTTTTACACACAATTTCTAAAATATTTTTTTACTATTTTCACAAGAATCTACAATGAGTTTTTGTTTTGTTACATGTTCTCGAAACATTTGAATGAAGTTACCGATCTATTTTTTTACATGTATCTTGTAAATATTTACTAAGAATATAATCGATAACAGTGTCTGCAAGAGCTATGTAAAGTAATCTCGATGTTTTGTATAGTAATTTAAAGTTTAATATCGCAAGTTTAATCAACCACCCTCGCCCAGTGAGAATTAGTCGACTTCACATAGCTAAAGCTTTAAATTTCATCTCAGATATATGCAAGTTTCTTCACGATGTTATCTTTCATTAGGGGCCATGGATATGTGTACTTATTTGAAAATGGAGAAAAATGTATACATGACAGGGTTGACCTTAAATCTTGAGATTGGAAACTGAGCGCACGCACGTCTGTATGAGTGGTTAATTTGAAGATTTCTTTTTTAAGGTCTTTAGATTTTTAGCCGGCTCCAACATAGCATTAATACTTATGAAATTATAAAACCAACAATGAAATTATACATGACAATTTCGACTTTGAATCTCGAGAGTTGAATACTAAATTGAACCCGAATACCTGTGTACGAGATTAAATTTAAAGAATTGCATGACTTGTTACATAAATTATTTTGGCAACATAAGCATTAATACTTATCTATACTAATATTATAAAGAGGAAAGATTTGTTTGTTTGTTTGTTTGTAATGAATAGGCTCCGAAACTACTGGACCAATTTCAAAATTTCTTTCACCTTTGAAAATCCACATTATCCCCGAGTAACAAAGGCTACTTTTTAAATAAATCGACAGATCCCACGGGATGCGCAATAAAGGCTTCGCTCAAAAACTACTGCACAGATTTTCATGCGGTTTTCATCAATAGATTGAGTGATTCTTGAGCAAGGTTTTGCGGTATTTTTTTATCTCGGAAAAACGGATAGTCCCACGGGAAGCGCGATAAAACGTTCGCGCCATAAACCGACTTCCGCGCATATGTAGCTGTGGGCAAAAGTTATGACCCTTAATCCTCTATAGACCCAATACCGAAATCCACGCAGGCGAAGCCGCGGGCAGAAGCTAGTGAAATAATAAAATCGAAAGAAAATGACATTATACATGATAACTCGTATTAGAATTTCAAGATTAGAAGAGCAAGCTGAGCACACATCCGTGTGTACGAGTTTAAATTTAAATATTTGATTACATGATTTGAATTTGAAATGTTTTCAATTTGCTTAATGCTATTTTTAGCAATTGGGTAGATTACATTTTCCTTAATTCTATATATAATAAGAGTACTCTTTTCACTGAGAAATATTGTAGAATTAACTGTATACCTGCGCTTATTACTTTTGAAGATACATCAACATAGCTACGGCGCTGTCGCGGATTGCTCAAAAACGCTTCATAATAAAAACACTACAATCGTCACGTTTTAATTTAGCAAATTCGTCTAATTTGTATGAGCGTGTAAACAAAATTCAATATAACTTTTTTTTTTTTGTACGTTTATAGGTATAATTTATATACAAAAAATGTTACATTTGCTGTGAGAATGCTAGTAATGTGTTAATTTTATTAGAATTATGGAAAAATAATTGCATATGTTTTAGAAATCTAAAAATTTAACTGAATTTTCTATATCGACATACTTTCATGAGATATACAATATTAAAATTACATATTTATAGTATAAAAAAGGCCATATTCAGTTTTAGTAATCTACCCCCTTGAAAGGTAGTAGGATGTTAAGTGTGTAGACCAATAATAGAGTTACAAGACAAGACCAAACTTAGTAAGACATTGTAATTAGAAATCTTTTTTAAGATTCATTTTTTATTAACTCTACATAAAATGTAGAGTCAGAGACAGAGACAACAGTCAATATGCAAATTTAATTCGAAAGACTAATAATATTTTATGTCTTCTTTGTGAATGGCAATGCGGCCCGAATTTTTGTTGTGTGTTGTCCACACTGCAGTCGCAAACGTTCACATTTGTGCCGCCATCTGGCGGTAATCGATTAAACGGGGATTACACACCAACCTGACATAAATAATACATGAAAAAACATTCCAAAATTTGAAAACAATCAAACCTTTTTAGACCGCGACCGTACGTGACCTAAAACATTATTAATTCAACACGTATCAGTACTATATCCCTTTCAACCTCGATTTCGGATACCAGTTCAAAAATACACACGTTAATTATTCAAAGCAATAGACTTCCGGCCTAGCGATTGGCGAAGTGAAGGGATGTCGGCGTCGGTTGCGCTGGAATGGGTGGCTGGCGGCTAGTGAAGGTTGAAACAAATTGAAGTTTTCATGATACTTAAATTATTGTTGGTTGGAGGTTATTTACATTACAGTGATACAGGCGCGAGGAGTGTTATTTTTAATATTTCTCTAAAAATCGCACAAATTCTAATTTTAATCTTTTTCTATGCTATATTTTGACAAACAGACTGCTTATCTGATGATAAATGATTGCAGTCGCCTATAGTACAAGTAATTCCTGTGAAATTTTCAGCAGCAAACCCCACAATAAGCAAACTGTTTGTTGCCAATTTGTGACAAAGTGTACAGTCACGTTAACCACAAATGATATATGCAAATAAAATGCACATACTTCCGGCAATCATCTAAAATAAATGATAATCATGAAACGTTTATTTTATGCGTCAATAAACAAACATTTTTAATTTTTTTTTTTCATCACATCCGTTTTCCTCGAAAGATGGCAGAGGATTATAACCTTTAAGTACTTAAGCAGTATTTACTTAAAGCAGTAAGAAAATCTTGAGATTTTTTGATATTTAAGAAAAAAACATATTAATATATTAGTACTTAGTTCTTATTTAAATAAAAAAACGGACCTTTTCTAGCCACAAACCAAACTTTTTACTTGATTTTTTTTTGTCTATTTGTTTATATCATGAATATTCTTCTCTGGCAATATTTTTTAAGGATTGATGATTAAAACAAGAAATTTGTAGACACCACATCACAAATACCTTCGACTGAAACAATAAAAAACTATTAATTCGGTTGATTAAATAACATCTGAAATAACTTATAAAATAAAACAATCTGCAGAAAATTAAAAATATAATCAAACACTATTGTCTTAATATTTAATTTATGATTAAACTTTTTGTGTTTCATCAGCTTTATAAACAAATAGCAATCGTGTAACTGTATTGCAGTGGCCTCAGGGACGCTTTCGTTTGTTCAGTAATATAATAAATTAGGTAATGTATACTTATATATCAAACAAAACAAAACAAAAAACAAGTCTGTATTTTTTTAATCCACACTCACGACCCTTTCCAGATGTATAGGCAGAGATCATAATTCCCTAGCTTTCCCCGACTTTCATTAATGCCTTAATATAAAAAAATATGTACAATCAGGCTCGTCGTTTACGAGTACTTGTGAGCTGACCTTCTTTCAATATATCGCCTAACGGTTTTAAATAGGTCCAGGTCGTCCCGTACCAACCGACCCATTCATATTTGCCTTAAACATTTCTTTTGTCAGTAGTCAGAGCAGCGGAGGGACTTTAGAGCCCTTTGTGTGCTCTTCAACGGCGAGTGCTCCGAGGAACTGTTTGACTTGGTACCAGCAGCACCATTCTATCACCGTACCACTCGACGTCGCAATAGACTTCACCCTTTCTAGCTGGATCCGTTCCCGTCTAGTACGGTGCGTTTCCAGCGATTCTTTCTTCCACGGACATGTAAGCTGTGGAATGATCTTCCTGTTGCGGTGTTTCCCCTGCGCTATGACATGTCCCTCTTCAAAAGAAGCTTAAAGAGAGTAATCTCATCACGGTAGGTAGCGGCTTAGCTGTATCCATTCCTGGAATTGCTTAAGTCCATGAGCAGCGGTCAACGCTGAACATCAGGTGTGCCGCTTGCTCGTCTGCCACGTAAGAAAATAAAATAAAAAATCTTCGTCCATCTTTTATACGTGTCCAAACCATCTAAGCATTCTCCTCACTATTTCGAAATTTATCCTTCATCGTCACTTCAGCTATTTGTATCAAAGCTCTCATTTTCAGTGTATTCATTTTCCCTTTGTCTTTCTTTTGCTACACCCAGCATTAACTCCCATAAGCGTAGGGAGTCTATTTTACAACTTTTTAAATAACCATACAACTCAATAAGTGTCTTATAGATAATTCATTTTGATTCCAAAAAATATATGAAAAATGTTTTTCGAGCGTGCGCTTTAATGTTATTTTTTTCAGCAAAGCAGTAAGAGTCATTATTTTATGTTTATTATTTTGTATAAAAATATGGTGTCCGTATAATATCTTCTATCTTTTAGGGATAGAATTATGCCGTTGAATATATCTGTGCCATGTTTATAGTGATTTATCAGTGCGAAATCTAACTGAATAAATTTTAAGAATTTATATATTATATTGTTTACATACGTAACAAATAACACATTTTGTGTTAGATGTACATATAAAAATTTGATTTTTATTTAATGAATAAATTTAGTTTCAGGTTATAAAAAAAAATATTTTTTATAGACCATATATTCTATATTCAGATTTCTAATCAATACACAATTTTACCTCTTTAAGAGATGTTTTTAAATAACCCTGTAATTCGGGTAAGGTAAGGGTCGGGGAAAAACAAAAATATTGAACTGCCGTTTTACCCGTTTAGGGTGTAAGTTTTGGGAAATATTTCCATGTCGCACACCCGACCCGAGCTACACAACCCTCGTCAAAATCAAAATCAAAATCAAAATAATCTTTATTCAACATAGACCTTTACAGGCACTTATTGACGTTAACAGACAAAACAAAAAAAAAAGCTTAAAAAAAAAACAAAAACCTTGTCCGTACGTACGACAAAGAAAAAAAAATTGACTCGACACCTGTTCGGAAATTGGGAGAGCCTTCTCGAGAAGAACAGGCAAGAAACTCTGAAGGCCTATTTTTTATCTCTCTTTTCAATGTAATAATTATAATAATATAATATAAAAATACAATATAGTATAAGATACAATCATACCTAATACGATTACAGTCGTATGTATGTTTACATACACATATAAAATAATACAATATTATAAATAATGTTGTTACCAAACATGGCTCTATGAATAGTCAAACATGTACCCGGTACCGTCACATACCGGGTAGGGTCTCACCCTCCACCAGATGGCGATCTTGAGCGTTCGAGCCATTAGACGGCGCGCTCAAGTTGCGAATCTTCTGTTCGTGCGCCTTCCACTAATACACTCATAGCAAAGCTAAACATAGCCATCTGAGGCTTCAGCTTGGACCGTCCAAAAAAAAATCGCCGACATTGTCATCGAAATAGCTATATATTTGCTCTGCGTTATTGGTTCAGTGGTGTAGCTGTGTGTTATTAACGGCCGTTTTCAATAACCTATCTATCCTTTGTTTTTGCTACTAAAGATAGTAAAATCTATCCTTATGCCCTAACTTGCGTTTCAATAACCTACTGATGGATAGCGTCGCCTACCGAAGTTACCTATCCATCGTCGGAGGACGGATAGCTTACTAGAGATAGGGACTCTCATACAAATCTGACGTAACTGCATTTCAAAAAAGTTTCAACTTACTCTCCGATAGGCGGAGCTATCTCTAGTGACGACATTTGGCTATCTGTCAATATCGGTGGATTAAAACACAGATAGGCTTCAAAAAAATTAACTATAATAACATTATAACTTAAATTACAAAAGTATCGTAAATCCAGATACTTACAGAACTCATTTTTTCCACTTTTGCTTATATTTATATCAAAAACATGTAATACACACAAATTGGCGGCAGCAAATTATCTGTCAGTAATGTTCGAATGACATCACTTGTCATTTATAAACGTTTCGTTCAATGATTTTTATAAAGAACACCAGCAAATAAAGTGAAAATGACGATCTAAGATTTTTTTTTTCAATTATAGTATCATTGTATGCCCTTTTTACAACATAATATTTAAATATAAAATACATCAATAAATTGTACATATGTTTTAAACGTACTAAAGCTTTAATGGTTAGCAACGAACAAAACGTTCTACAGGGCTTGGATAGACGAGAGGGCATAAAGCTATCCTTAGTTAGACAAAGATAGATAGCTCGTATCTTTGATTGTGAAACGCAGACTACAGATAGATAACAGCTTACTGCTAATCGGAGATAGCAATTTATATCTTTGATTTAGATAGGTTATTGAAAACGGCCGTTAATCAGTGAAATAGAGACAGTTGGATTGGTATATATGTACATATATATACATATGTAAGTATTGGTTTATGTTTACGCGTCCAATGTATTTGTGTGGATGTATTATGTATAAATATGACATTAGTCAAAAATTGACATCTTGACTTTATCTTTCTGTTGGTGTGACATAAGCCTTAACATAACCTGGACAACCATTGTCGCCATAATGACATTGATAAATAATAGCATTATTTACTGAGTAATTACCGGCTATATAACAAGATCCTTTGTTCTTGCTGAGTACAAGCTTATCACTACATAGTATAAAACAAAGTCTCTATCTGCCGTCTATTTGTCCCTATGTATGCTTAGATGATTAAAACTACGCAACGGATTTGGATGCGGACATGCATAATATAGTAGAGAAACACTGATAAATTTAGAGGTTTCTTATGTGATGTAAATAAGCACGTTTTTTGCGCTTATAGGTATTGCAAAAACGCTGGCTGAACCCTACGAGATAGACCAAAATAATGTACTACAGTATTGTCCACCTTAAAAAGTTCAACAAAAAACTCCGCGATGGTATATGTCTATATATGTCTTAGGGATAACCCACCATAACCATTTTTTATCCTTTACTAAAAAATGGTTATATACGGTTTTAAGCAATACAGCATTAATCGTATCCAATTAAGAATCTTAAATAAATTGTTCAATTTTGTAGTAAGTATATTACATAAGCATTGCCCCATGCGAAGCCGGGGCGGGTCGCTAGTTATATCTCTATATTGATAAACAAGAACATTGCCATGATAGTAAGAGGCTTGAATAAGTACATATATAGTATATATACATACATATATAAAGTATTATATATAGTACACGTATGAGATTCGTCGCAATTTCAAAAAAAATATTACAGAGTTCATTACTAATTTGCGACTAAGATATAAAATCGCGGTATCTACTAATATTACTGCTATATTCCTTAAAACGGAATAGTTGAGTCAAAAATAGGTAAATCTTATCTACCCGAGAATACGATTCCGTATCGTGTCTTCCCTGGTACCAGTTGGCTGTTAATATAATTCTGTTACCATAAAACGTTATTGAAACTGACAGATAGAGCTATTACATTGCAGTTTTACAAATATGATTGTCACATTAAATCTTAATAAAGCAGCATATTTTTTAAACCGGAACATGAAATAGTTGAGTCAAAAAGAGGTAAATTAGATATATCAAGCATACGATTCCCCGGTACCAGTAGGCCTATTATATAACTCTGTTATTATAACACTTTATTGAAACTGACAGATAGTCCCATTATATTGCAGTTTTACAAAGGTATAACATTAAATCTTAATAAAGCGGCATATTCCTTGAACCGGAACATGCAACAGTTGAGTCAAAAATCGGAATAAAAGAATACCAACGCATACGATTCATCAGTAAGGTTTCTTCCCCGGTACCAGTAGGCTGACTATATAACTCTGTAACTATACAACTTTATTATAACTGACAGATAGTGCCATTACAATGAAGTTTTATGAAGTTCATTGTCACATTAAACCTTAAAAAAGCATCAATGTACTTGACTATCTAACAGTTTTAAAATTTAATAGTAACTGATCAACTTAATCAGTCTAGAGGTGAAGCTAGCCTGCATGTCCGACTTATAAACATTACCATTATGGTAAAACAGATAAAAACCTTCGCAAACATAGGTAAAAATAAAGGTTTCCAAATTTGAGCAAGTAAAATTGGCGCAGTTAACACAATATAAGAAATTTTGCATATTCCCGATTACTCCCCTTCTAGTTCTGGAAACGCGACTTGCGACGTAACGCAATAAAAAGTGTGACACGCAAGCGACCATTAGATCCGGGATAAATCAGGTTACTGCCTCCCGCTCCGGCTCTCATCGCTGATCAGATTGAATTACCGACTATCAGATCAGGGTAGCATCCTGACCGTGCCGTAAATATCTCATATATATGACATTGGAGTGATATACAAAAAATTCGAGACAACCTAATAACCAAAAGTAACTGAAGTAAGTAGAATCTTTCAGTAAATCGCTTTCCTCCCACAATTCCCACTATATTATTGTCACTAAAATTGATCAAAAATATTGTCACCAAAAAAAGGTTACTGATGATCAAAGGGGCAGTGTGGTAACAACTATTGTGAACTTCTTGCGAGTTCGTCATAATTTTTTGCTTTATGTTGGTACCGCCAGGTTTCAAATGTAGAACATTATTATAATGTAGTTTAACAAAGGAATAAAGTGAATCAAGACCAGATGGCCAAGTGTAAATTATATATTCGTTTCAATTCAAAAGAAAATAATAAAGAAAAATTACATTATCATGAACTAGAATTATTGAAGGATATAACGATGCCTGCATACCATCACAGTATAGCCCGGAACAGTACCACTTTAGATCTACTAAACACATCATAACTGACGTGCGCCATACCCTGACGCAAGATCTTTTAGCACTTACGTCGGCGTCAGCGAAGCGTATATGCCCAGTCTCTGATTACTCGAATTACCTTCCATACATTCATGACTAAATTCTTATCAGCTATTGTGGACCTATTTTAGATCCTAAATCGCTAATATGCCTTAGGACCGTGTTACATCGCTCTTTGTCCCTAGAAAACAGTCACCATCAGATGAAGCTTGGATGCCACCGCTGTATTCGATGAGGATTCTTTACCGATGGGAAAAAAGCATTCAGCAGACTTTTAAATATACGCTGCGAGGTGCATATGTTAGAACCCTGATACTTTAAAGCGAGGACGGCTTCCGAGTATAGTTGAGGATAAATATGTGCATCGGTCTGCAGGTGATGGAGCGATATGACGGATAGATATGTAAGAGCTATCGTTGGCAAACGAAGCAAGCCGAGTAGATAGCGGTAGAGCGGTGTCGAGCGGTGTAAAACGGAGAAGAACGTAATAGATCGCAGTATATCGGTAGACCACCATAGAGCGAGTCCGATAGCGGAGGTAGAAATAGATCATGGAATGATAAGATCTAACTAACTCACAATTCATGTAATAGCGCTTAGAATAAAGGGTTATTTAATGGAAGACTTTGATTTATAACATACTAGCGAACCCGACAGACTTTGTCCTGTCAAAAAGATTTGTACAGTGGCAATTTTTTGTTCCTAATTATTTTATAGATAATGTCGCATAGTCAACCAAATCGCAAAAAAAAACTACCTATTACATTTTGTGGCTATTCAATTTTGGAACGTGACATTAAATAGTATTTTATTTAATGTCACGTTCCAAAATTTATTCTTCCAACGATGTATTCTGTGCTCCGACGCACGCACGCACACTGTTTTGATAGATATGATTGAATTTCAACTATATGTAGCGTTAATAAAGCGCAAATTGACTCTTTGATGTTAGGAACACACCTTCATTGCTTAGACAACAGTGAGTGCTTGCAATATGAACTTTATACAATAACAATAAAGCTCAATTCGACTGTACGTTTTAGTTAGAAAACGTTTGCATGGGAAAATAAAAGGGTTGTTTTTAGGGTATTCCCGATAATTATTCGAATTTTCCTCATTGTAAAAACCCTCCTTGAACTTCAACGAACATTAACAAAAAAGAATTGGCCAAATTGGTCCAGGCGTTGTTGAGTTATGAGCTTACCAACACATTTTGCGATTCATTTTTATATATAAGATTATCGGGTTTCGGTGGGCACGAATACAGTGCGAAAGTTATAAAAAATTTGCCAAAAAATTATTACTTTTTTTTTTGTAAAAGAGTCAACATCTCTAATAATAGTCGTGGTTGGCATTAATTAGATATCATTTAACATCATAATTGCCAACTTTTTAATACAATAAAAATTTCAGTCATTTTAATTTAAATTCATTGTTTAATTTTGATATATAAACCAAAATTTTTGTTGAAAACCCCTCATAATATATATATATATATATATATATAATATATATATATATATATATATATAAAGTATATTTGTTGGCCATCAATTTAAATAAAAAACAATGTGTTTGTTTTTATTTACACAAAATTATTGTTTTCAAATACTGGCTCGCTTAAAATAGAGTCAGGGTACCACAAAAATAAACAGACGTATTTCGACGAAAAATAATACTTGCTGATTTCATCAGGGAAGATCCTATTTCTGCACAAAACACGTCGAAAATAAATACACTGAGTAAGTACTAAGTTCATTTCACAATGAACTTTGCACTGGCTTCAAAGGGCTGGAACAAAAATGTCCAATTAGATTGTCCGCAAAAAGGTTTCGTTTCAAAAAAGGATTTCCATTAAACGGTGCCTTTGACTGGTTATTAAGGTTAGCCAACATTTAAAGGTAGCCGGAATACACCGTTTATTTTTGTTATTTTGAATTGTACTGTCAACGTCATGTCAAACTTCACGTTTCATTTGGACAACCGCCATGTTTACTCGTGAAATCTGAGCGATCATCATCACGCAAGTTATCGTGTGTATGCGTGTATATTCTTATCGTTCATTTTTACTCAATACATAATATATTCTGAAAATAATTATATTTAATTGATTATTTTTTGTCAATCTACATATAACGCTATACTTATTTTTTTTTATTTGAGTTTATTTTTATATTATTTTAAATGGCGAGTAATAGAGGTTAGTGGAAGTGGAAGACATGTGACGCCGATCCCAAATAAAATTGGGAACAGGCCGTACGAAAGAAGTAGAAATAAATTATATTTTTATAGATCCATTCAATAATAGATTGTAACATTGTACTTAAACTATATTAAAATAACAACTACTTACTTATTAATTATCGCAGTATTAGGCAAACGGTCAAACTGGTTCCCGAGTTACCGACGCTCAGCGCGCAGTCGCGTACTAAGCTATCACCTGACAACGGTGGTATAGATATTAAATTCAATATTCACGAATTCTTTTCTATCACAGCTATAAATTCCCGCTGGGGAATTTAATTCTACAATCTAGTACAATCAGAACAAGATATAAAGAGGATTTAAAAAAAAAGTTCACCAGCGCTGGTTGAAGGGAATATCGACCTGGACTACAGCGGCTTACCATCTATCACCACGACATCAGGCCAATGTCACTTTTTGAAATTTCTGGACTTACAGTCGGGACGTGAGGCGATCACTACAATATTTCGGGCACAATAAATTTAGTACCTCCTACTCGTACTTGGTGGTCTTAATTCGAACCCTACCTACATGCGGAGGGCTGGTTGCTACAAACCAAGTGCCGCAAGATCTATAAAAATATAATTTATTTATTGCTCTTGCTTGATTAGTTAAATTACAAAGGCCAAGGCTTAATTTGTTATTTACTGATCAGGCAAGGGTTCGTGGTTTTAAGAGAACACTACTGATTCTAATTACCTTACATCAAGAGTGAAGGTACTTTTGTTTACTTACGAATCTGCTGAGAAGTATTGAAGAGTATTGAGAGAGTGAAATGAAACGCCATTGATTCAGTACATTAACTTTTTAACTTGACTGGGTTATAAATACAAAACATTGAAAGCTATATGTCAAACAAAGGGATACACCAAACTATTAATTAACCATAAAAGAACGAAAACGATTGATCGATCATTATATATTCGTGTAATATAGTGCGTTTGTTTACATTTTCATAATTTCATAGACAAAATAAAGACACACCGAGTTTTTATGTAATTGCTCAAACATAAATCCTGAGATAAATTACTTAACTGTGATAAATAGATGGCGATATAAAAATCACTATTTTTATTTAATGTATTAGCAGCACTAAATGATATAACTCTCATTACTATTCAGTTATAAATAAATGATTCTTTTTTACACACACACCAATTTGTCTATATGAAAGTAAACACTACAAGGCTTGTGTTATGGGATTTAGGGTCACGGATAGACATGCAAATATAAATATTTAGATAGAAACACATATTGAAAACAATGATTAAAGAATATATCACATAAACATCTGCCGACAACGGAACTCAACATCTGACAACAACGGAACGCGAGGAAGTCGCGACCGCTACGGCGACCCGGGATGGACCACGCCCCTTCCGTGGCCGGGGGGCGTCGTCGGTGGAGGGGACCGGGGGAGGTGGTAGCTTCCCCCGAGGAGAGCTCTCCTCTAGAGAGGGGAGCGGAGGCTGGGGGTTCCTGGAAGTGGCCTTTGTGTTCCCGGGGGCTCCCTACATGCCTGAGGAAGGCCATCCCTGAGGTTTTTAGTGGGTAGGCCTCCCCCTTCTGGGGAGGAGAGCCCCACATAACCCCGGCTCGCCACAGCCGGGGTATGCAATTTAATGCATTTTCCTCAGGGGAACAAAAAAAAAAAAAAAAAAAAAAAAAAAAAAAAAAAAAAAAAAAAAAAAACTGAGTTCTCTAGGCCCATGCGGGGTACATGGCGAGGTGCGCTTTCGCGATTCTACCGCTAGGTCTGGTCGAGCCAACGCCAAGGAAGAGATGGCGACACCTAGAAACTATTCTGCAGTATATTAACCATTCTGCTACGGATGTCGTCAAATAAGTGATGTATTTGGCACAAGTGTTTTGGGTACAATATGTGAACCGTTGGACCCACTAGACTAGCTGTCACTGTATGAGGTGTAATGTACCGTGCGATTTTAACCTCAAAGGAGATTTATTAATACGCGCAATCAAACTTCTCAAAGCTCACGAATAAGGTATAATACAGACACAACTTCGTACTAGCTGCTCGACAACGCAACGATACTTGCATTTAAAAAATTTAAAGGGTGCTATAAATCCCATTTTACTTGATCATGGTCACATAAACAAGAGATCTCACTATAAGTTGAGCCAAATAAGAGAACGAATGTTTACCAACAAAGTGTTGCCTAGCAACCACTGACAGGCATATATTAATAACCTTTTTCTATTATAATACAGTTTTATTGCTTTCGAATTTGTGATACCTGTTTAATATTATAGCGTAGTAATATTTTACAATTTATTTCCGACTGACTGTCGCAGTCAAACTGTTTAATAATCCCTAATAAAATTATGAATGCGAAAGTCTGTTTTTCTGTCTGTTACCTTTTCACGCTGAACCAATTTGGATGAAATTTGGTTCAGAGGTACGTACCTATTGTGAGACCTGGGAAAAGACATTCTACTTTTTACCATGGGAAAATTGAATATAACACTGGCGCAGCCGCGGGTGGAAAGCTAGTATATCTACACTAAAATTATAACGAGGAAATATTTGTATTTGTGTAATCAATAAACTCAAAAACTACTAAGTCGATTTCAAAAATTCTTTCACCAATGGAAAGATACATTCAAGCTGGGTAATATACACTAGATTAAGAATTTTACCGCGGGAAAATATTTCTTTCCTATGGGAGACTTTGTTATTAATATGTTCATATGTATTGCGGCCAGATACAATAATGTCATTTAAGAACATTACAATATAATATGATTTTTACCACGGGAAAACAACATGTCCACCGTTGCGAAGATGGTGCAAACCACTAGTACCACACAACCACTAGTTCAGGAAGCCTGCCTGGGCCACCATAAGCTTTAGGAATAAGGTCAGGTCTCACCAGGCTAGAGGGATTTGATGGTTCTGACCCCGTAGGATGCATTTATAATTTGAACATATTCATCTTGGTAATATTTGTGTACAAGGAAAATTTACTAACCAAAAAAATAATAAGTAACAATAATAAAACGAAACTTGAGAAAACACAGGGAATAACACGACAGTACTTGAAAGCAGGTAGGTTATGACCACTAATTATGACGGCCATATTGCAAACATAATACGACCAAATAGTTTTTCTACGTTCCGTTACTCCGTTCAGTAATTCATTCCTTTATAAAGTGAGATATAATTATAATAATTTTATTTAAATAATGTAGTAATAATTTAAACTAGTGATTTTTACTTAATAACATAAATATCAATTATATAGTTGCCACAGAAACATTAGTAAAAAGTGAAAATAAAAAAAGATTTGTATTTATGATTTGCAACAAACGGAACATAGAATTTTCGATCATGGTCGGATTAAAATGCAAATATATGCTACTGATTTAAAAAGGTGGCTAAGTTGAAGCGAATACGTAAAAAAATGTGGTCTATTTCAGTTGATAGATTAGTATAAAAGTGCCGACTATAACCGAAAATGTTTATTACATCTGAATTTCACTTATGTCATCATGATTATAGGGTTATCAAGTAAAATTAATTATGTTTTTATTTTATAAATTCATTTATGTGGAAGTTTCTTAAGTGTTTGTAGTAGTATGTTTTAGAAAAAAAATATTATAATGGATCAGTCATGAAAACATTTTACAAATACAAGATAACGACAAGATAATTGACGTTTTTTTGAATTGAGTTGTGATAACCCTAAAACTGGTTTGTTTACATTTATTCGTTTCCTTAAATAAACGTAGTATAGTATGTGGAAATCGAATCGTTCAAATTCGGGTAATTGATGTAATTTAGTTTAGTATTAACGAGAGTCGGATGTCGTTTTTCGCTTTGATTCAATGTTTCATTAGCGCAAAGCTGTCTTTTTCTATCTCGTGCTTTCTGTATAATCTGTGACATTTACTAATAATCTTGTAGGAATTTAAATGATAAGTAGTACATATTTTGAACGTCGCTAATGTGCGACGTTCGAAATATGTTACGTTCTAAATGTAATTGGTTAGAAAAGTCAATTTAATTGTCAAATAAAAATGATTTCAACGAAATGATTATTATAATAGCTTAAAACAAAGTATGCTATAATGACATTGACATCAAAATATAATTTTAAACGTCGCACGTTATTTAAATGTCATCGTATAGGAACATCAATATAGTAGTCAAATAAAAACTATTTCAATAAAGTGATTACTAGCTTAAAACGAAGAATGTTGTTATCGATAGGAAAAAGAGAGAGTGGAACTGTAATGAAATTGATTAGGAAACTATTGAAAATGCTATTAAATTGTAAAATATTTAGGAAAATAGAGGAAAACAATAATGACTAGAGAAGGTTCGGTGACAAAGCGATCTATTTGACCAATTAACAAAACAAGAGAAGTAAAAAAACATAGAGCTAATAAAATACAATATAAAACATAGAGCTAATAAAATACGAAAGATGTATCAGTAACAAATGTTATAATATGACTGGTGCGGAAATACGGGTATTATATGACAACATTTTTAATCGAGGGTAAAACAATTATAACTGTATTCCCTACCTACCCTAATCCTATCCTTATTGGGACTGATTTAACGTTTACACTTCACTTTGCTTACGGACTTCCGATCGGCATCTCGGGTCGAGCATCTCAACCGCGAACCTATCGTCGAAGTTTACAATCAGAAGCGATTTACGCGCTATCGTATTCGCTTATCGCGCATAAACAAGAAGACGAACACGGAAAAATAATATTTAAAGACGAATCAGGACGAGCGTCTATAATATCCAGCACTCAGGGCGACGTGAACCAGGTCGATTCCAATTGACTTTCATCTTTAATTGTTTGTCCCCGTCAATGACATTGCATCAAAATATAATAATGTGGGTTCAACATGTTATTTAAGTAAATTAAATCTTTATTTCAACTAGTCAACTATTTCATTGATAATTACAAAAAAAAAAAAATAGTAAAAAGAAACCTTAAATTAAAAATTAAAGTAAGAGTTTAAAAACTTATATATAAATAAAAAATCCGATCCATATTGACATCAATAAGGTTAAAATATATTCTCGGTATTCAGACTAAAACTATTGTTTCTAATCTGATAGAATATATGTTTAGAAAAAAAAACATATATATTTATTTAAATTGAACTGAATATTTTTATTTCTATCTTACCTATATTTTGAGAATAGAATAGACAATATTATATTTTGTTGTTTAATGAAAGGAACTGTAATTTAATATATATTACAATTTATTTAAATAAGGCGAGATAGAACTGTACTGCAAATCAATTAATTAGAATTTTTGGAAATCAGGAAATAATATATTTTTGCTTAATTTCAATATGTAATAAAATATTCACGTTTTTAGAAAATAATCGACAATATGGTATCTTGATATTTAACAAAACATGATAATTTAAAAAATATAATATGTATCAATTTAAAAAGATTTCATATTTGAGTGAAAGAAGGCAGAGTTCTATTTAAACTAACAAATTTTCGGAGAAATCCGGTATAAAATAATATGACATTTTATTATTACACAAAATACGTATTTTACATACCATATAAATAGGCCTGAACAGAGCAAATATTACGATGTAACGCCGAGAAAATTACTTTTTTGTCGGTAGAAATCTTTTTCTCGCGAGATGTAGTAAATTTCGCCGTTCCATCTACCAAAACTAGAGGCTAACGTCCTGAACATTACGTACACGTAATGTACGTGATACTACCACGTAACGAGCTCTGGTTTTTTGTACTACAGTTTAAAAAAGTGTTGGTATTCATTATTTATCTTTATTATTAATCGGAAATTATAAGAAGTAAATTATAAATTATAAGAAGTGCGTGTTCACTTCCTGTCAATCAGCGCCTTTAGCGAACATTCACAATCCAAATTGACAAAGATTTCGCAGACTGCGACACATCCTCAACGACCCTCCCAATCAATGAACGCTGGACTTGCTTCCCCCTTCTCGGCAGCCTTCTGCTTAGCCACGAGTAGGTTCTTATTAACATATTCCGGAGCCAATCGGGTGTACCGTGCCTATTCTAGCGCATATTCTCTTTTTTATAAGACAGCGCTGACTGCGTCTCTCCTGAGATACGGTCTTTCTCGTCACATCAAGCCATAGGATCATTAGGACCAATGGCTCAGGCTAAGTTTAGTCGGTAGTTCTCTCGGGTTGCACCGTCTCGATTCATCAAGACTATCCATGAGGATTCTTAGCCTCTCCTCTCCAGGGGAAAAAAACCTGTCAAACAGTTGTAGCCTATTATCCTGTCCAATTACTGCACCCATCCTCTATTAAATCTTCTTTCCTACTAACCAATCCCACCCCACTCCTATCGGAATCTAGACACAAATATTTGATTATGCATAACTATTTAAAGAGGTTCTTTTTAACTCAGTTTTATTTTTTTAATCGTACCATCACGTATAGTACAGCTACCCTAGTTAAATCACCTTATTCTGTACGGTTACTTAATCACGTGCCGTTAGCCATGCTCTCGTGTCCAATCAGACTCGCTTCCGGCCACCGGAAGACCGGATGATGCCAGTTTCCGCCCACCCGATAGCGTGCACGGCGCGAACGAACGGTGGTGGTTCGTTGGCTACCGGCATATAAATGACGGAATGGCGGCAAACAGAAAAATCCATGTTAATTGAATTTAGACAGGTTGCTCAACATTTCTTTATTAGTGATTTGACAACTACTTCAACGACATCGCTATTTATACTGTGAGGAATTTTAAATTTAGAATCGATAGTGTTCTCTTAAAATACGTACTTTTGCCTGATTAGTTCTTTTTTATGGTAAACTAGCTTTCTGCCCGCGATTTCGCCTGCGTGGATTTCGGGATTCGGTCTATAGAGGGTTAAGGGTCATAGCTTTTGCCCACGGCTACATATGCGCGGAAGTCGGTTTATGGCGCGAAGGTTTTATCGCGCTTCCCGTGGAACTATCAGTTTTTCCGAGATAAAAAATACCGTAAAACCTTACTCAAGAATCACTATCTATTGATGAAAACCGCATGAAAATCTGTGCAGTAGTTTTTGAGCGAGGCCTTTATTGCGCATCCCGTGGGATCTGTCAATTTTCCAGGATAAAAAGTAGCCTATGTTACTCGGGGATAATGTAGCTTTCCAAAGGTGATAGAATTTTTGAAATCGGTCCAGTAGTTTCGGAGCCAATTCATTACAAACAAACAAACAAACAAATCTTTCCTCTTTATAATATTAGTATAGACTACAACCATACAAGTCCGCGTTCAAAAAGAACTCGCTTCCGGCCATTGAAACACCGCATGCCACCAGTTTCCAAGCAGCCGCAGCAGCAGTGTATGGTACAAATGAATTATATTGTTGATCAGTTAATGAGGTAATAAGGAAACAGAATGTTGATCGGCGGATTTTTTTTAATGGAACTTAGACAGTCTACTTGTTTGTCAATATACACAAAAAAAGAAAGTTAATTCCATAGAGCATTGTATACACTAAAAGAATAGTTTTACCATACTTCACTTAGTTGTTACTTTCATGAAAGTATTATTAAAGTTCTGCCACATGACACATATTGAAAGTACAAAAAAATTAGTTACATCGCTACTAATATTATAAACGTTAATTTTTGTTACTATTTCATGAAAAAAATACTAAATGTATTGAAAAGAAACTTTCCAATAATATGACTTATTCATCAGTATAAATAAAGATACTAGCTAGTGCCCGCAACTTCATCTGCGCAGGATTAGTATTTCGAGTAGCATATGCTAGAGTTGCGTAGAAAAGAACTAACATTATTACATTAAACTTATTACATTAATACTAATGGATTTTTTTATAGGATAGGGCAGCTAACGAGCAAACGGATCATCTGATGGTAAGCGATAACCGCTGCCCATAGACACCCGCAACACCTGAGGAGTCGCAGATGCGTTGCAGGCCTTTTAAATGGGAATATGCTCTTTTTTTGAAGGTTTCAATATCGCATCGGCTCGGAAATACTGATGGCAACAATTCATTCCACAATTAATAAAAATTATTAATATTTGCATTAAAGTAGTACTAGTCAATGCTATACGCAATAATACAAAAAGTAAAATCATAGGTCCATTTCCTGCATTTCTTATAATAGCTGAACGAGTGTTGTGTGTAGAGCTGAATCAAGTTAACGAAGCGTAACGTTAAACATAACGATTGGTTTATATTTAACAGGCTCAGTTTTTCATCTGCGCTCAAATTTAATATGTACTGAAAGATGTTGTAGTTTTATGAACATCTATAGTAAATGTTTATGCACAGATAACATATTGTTTTTATAAATCAACATAGTTATTTTGTCATATTGATATTAAAGAACTACTAATGCTGTCTACAAATACAGTAAAAATCCGATACAATGTTGTTCTTTTTGTACGAATAGTATATTGCAGTATATAATATTTTCGACCACAAAATTTTGTAAGTAGACTGTGTTCGTAGAAGTAACTACGTCGGTTTTGTCTTAACACAAGTAATCATAACTTAGATTGCTTTGGAAGTTCGATTGAGTTGAAACAACGCATCAGTAGTGAACGCTGACTAAGCTTGATGCTTCTATTGTCCTCATAAACACGACATTGTGAGAAGACACTTTTAGATAGAATCGCACCATTTCATAGAATCGCACTATTTCAAACTCATGGCTCCTCCTGCACTGTGACATATGCTCAGTGATTAGAATGCCTATATTAAATTTACATACATCCTGATTTAAAACCTTGTTGGGATGATTCTTATGAATTCTCATAATATTTATATGTACTTACACGTATCTACTAGCTGGCGACTGCGATTTCGTCTGCACAAGATTAATATTTTTATATATGGACCGTTTATTTTGTGAATGGTGAAGTCCAGTTTCTTTTGTTTCGAGAAAATTATAGGTTATACTATATTTGTCGATTTAAAAATACGAGCAAATCATACGAGGTCTTGCATTGTTTCTATTGTTTTAAGTTGTAGAAAACATGGGATATTTTTCAGAAATTAAACAAGGACTAGTTATATATAAAAAATTGACATTGACTTAAGCATGAATTACGTGGTAGCTCATTTTTCTCAAAAATGGACTTACCCCACTTTCAAAATAAACGGTTCATATAATATGTATAGTATAAGTCATATTATTGTAAAGTTTCATTTAAATCTAATTATTGGTTTTACGTTTTAAAAGAGTAACAAATATTATGAACTTTGGAATTTATAATGTTAGCAGAATTTTCATACAGTTATACCTTGTTATCAATAACATTTCTTCACACGATATTATTTGACTGGGAGTCATTTATGCACGTTTTTTTAAATCTTATTTTCTTAATTTCTTATGGGTATATTTTAGATATTTTTATGAACAGTAACCGCCGTTTTATGATATCTTTATTACCTATTTGAACTGTTAGAACTTTATAGCGATATTATGCCGTTCGCAATAGTGACGGATTTTCATGAAATGGGTTAATGTTTATTTTCAATAAAGCTAGCATGTAGATGCATTAATACAATTAAGGAATATGAAGGAACATTAAAAATTTGGAATAAACAGGAATGCTTGTGGAACTGGACGTGGTGATACGTTTATAGTTTATTATCCTGTTTTTCTTGAGAAGGCTCTAACAATTTACGATCAGGTATGTAGTTAGATTGTATTTTGTGTCAGACAGTGCATCCCAAGGCCTGTATTAAATATTGTTGTTTTTACTTTGACTTTGGCTGTGCACGATCAATCAGGAGCCAGTCGAGACATCCTGAAAATATATTATATTTATAGACTGTATAGAAATAATATAGAGTTCTCTTATTAACCCGAATTTTGATAAAATAGGGTAGACAACTACAACTGATTATGGTCGTTGTTATACTATAATAATCTGATTTGAGCAATTTATATCTCATGAAAGTATGTCAATATAGAAATTTCAGTTAAATTGTTTATTTATATTGTTTTTAGATTTCTAAAAAATGTGCAATTATTATTTGCGTAATTCTAATGAAACGAACACATTTCTAGCATTCTCACATGTATCATAAATGTAACATTTTTAGGGTTCCGTACCTCAAAAGGAAAAAACGGAACCCTTATAGGATCACTTTGTTGTCCGTCTGTCCGTCCGTCCGTCCGTCTATCAAGACCCTTTTTCTCAGGAACGCGTGGAGGTATGAAGCTGAAATTTATATCAATTACTCAGGTCTACTGTCCCTTGAAGCTGTGAAAAAATCAAACTTCTAAGCCAACGCAATCAAAAGATACAGCCGTTTATGCCGCAAATTTTCGACACTTGCAAGGGAATCAAAACCTACAGGATGCTTCCCGTGAACTCAGAATCTTGAAATTTGGTACGAAGCAACGTCTTATAGCATAGATAAAGGAAAAATTACGAAAACCATAAATTTTTAGTTACATCACATAATATATATATTTTTTAATAATTTTAAACTTACTACCCATTTCCTCATAAACGCGTAGAGGTATTAAATTGAAATTCATACCAAATACTCAGGTCTATAATACCTTTAAGCTGTAACAAAATCAAACTTCTATGTCAACGCAATCAAAAGAAACAGCAATTTAAGCTGCATATTTTGAAACTCGCAAGTACTCGCAAGGGAATCAAAACCTAAAGGGTACTTCCAGTCGACCTCGAATCTTGAAATTTGGCATGAAGCAACGTTTTATAGCACACATAAAGGAAACATTCCGAAAACCTTAAATTTTTAGTTACATTACAAAATATATATTTTTTAATAAATATAAACTTATTATTTTTTTCCTCATGAACGCGTAGAGCTATCAAGTTGAAATTCATATCAAATACTTAGATCTAATTGCCTTTAACCAGTGAAAAAAAAAAATTCTAAGACGAACTTTGTAAACCTTGCAGGTTTGTACGGAACCCTCGGTGCGCGAGTCCGACTCGCACTTGGCCGGTTTTTTTTATATAGAAAGTATATAACAAAGTTATTGTGATATTTGTTTACTCGCTCATACGAATTAGGCGAGTTTACCTAACTATGAAGTCACGATTGCAGTGCTTTTAGTATGGAGCATTTTTGAGCAATCCGCGACAGCGCCGCAAACATGTCCATGTATCTTCAACAGTAATACGCGCAGGTATACTATTGGCTCTACAATATTTCTCAGTTAAAGGAGTACTTTTATTATATATAGAACTAGCGACCCGCCCCGGCTTCGCACGGGTGCAGTGATAAAATGGTTATGGTGGGTTATCCCTAAGAGATAGACATATACCATCGCGGACTTTTTTGTGGATTTTTGTAAGTTGTACAATACTGTAGTACATTATTTTGGTCTATCTCGTAGGGTTCAGCCAGCGTTTGCAATATAAGCGCAAAAAAACGTGCTTATTTACGACATCACATTAGAAACCTTTAAATTTATCAGTGTTTCTCTACTATATTATGCATTTATTATACATACAAACCTTCCTTAACTATTAAAAAAAACCGCGTCAAAATCCGTTGCGTAGTTTTAAAGATCTAAGCATACATACGGACATACAGCGAAAGCGACTTTGTTTTATACTATGTATTGATTTAAAAATTTGCCGTCTACCCAATTGTCAGTAAAAAGAAGCTATAAAAAAAGATGCTTTTCATATAAGAAAATATAAATAAAAGAAATATAGCTATACCAGTAGTTTTAATAGAACGTTATCGTAGATTATTTTGACTCAGCGTTTCTTTGTCGCTACGTACACCTGTGACTTAGAAATACAACGCTTCTACGGAAGACTTGTAATGACAAGTATCCCTTAGACACACAAACATTTTAGTTTCACAAACGTGTGATTTTATTGTATAATATACACAAGTTGTCTTCTTCAGCTTTTTTATAAAAGACAGAGAGAGGAGATTTACAGCTACTTATTTCACCAAAAGCTGTGAAAATCCACAAACGATACAAAGTTTTCAAGCTTGCAAAAGTTAGTTCCTTTTCCAGCCCTCCATTAACTTATAGGTTTTAGTTACATAACTACAATTAATCACTATATTTTCTGCACACTATTTGACATCGTTTGTATCCTCTAAAAGTTTTGCCAGTTAGCAAACGACTGTTTACATTTCCCCGTCAACATCTATCACGATCGCATCGACCCAGGCGACGTATCTATTATTCACAGCTCCAGCGTCAGATGTATTTAGAGATGGCAATATAATTAAGATTGTCAATATTCTATTCTATCACCGGAGCGAACTAGGTCATAGAGTCGCCGTCTACAATAGACTCATATTGTTCACAGATCACAATGTCTTTGTCGGGGATCCAATCGAACTCATTTAATTTAATCTTGTACATCTTGCAGCGCCCGCCGCGCTAACAAGTTAACGAGATTCGCTACGAATGCTATAACTAGGATAAAGGCGATTTCACGCAGTCTGAATCGGGATAGGTGACCAAATAGATAAGTATACTACTAAATTAAAACATCATGGCTTCTCACGCATTTCGTTGAAATTAATACCTATAATTAAAATAAATGCAGTTGAATTAGTTTTATTCTGAAAATGTTATCTACTAGAACAGGTGAAATCTTAACCAAATAACTAGACGTTACACAAAAGTTAAAATAAAAATAGTGCTCAGCCCAAAGTTAGACAGATAGTGTCCTGTTCAAAGTTAGATAGTGTCCCGTTCAAAGTTAGAGAGTGTCTTGTTCAAAGTTAGATAGATAGTGTTCCGTTCAAAGTTTAATAGATAGAGTCTTGTTGAAAGTTACATAGATAGTATCCTGTTCAAAGTTACATAGATAGTATCCCGTTCAAAGTTAGATAGAAAGTGATTGAGACACCGCTCAGTTCAATATTCGAAACTCAATTCAATATTTGAGAAATATAGTGCGCAATTCAAAGTTAGTGATATAGTGCTCATTTTAAAGTAAGAGCAGTAACTAATGCTCAGTTCAGAATCAGAGATACTATACAGTTCATAGGTAATATATAGATATTTGAACATATAAAGCAAAGTTTGAAAGACGATGCTCAGTTAATAGTTAGAGGTGATAATCCAATCAGCCTAAATAAAGAAAAGAACTACCTAAAATTAGGTTATTAATGGCCGTTTTCACCAACCTTGTCTTAGCTTAGGTGACTCCTAAGAGACATGCTGTCTCACTCTTTTCAGTTAATATAAAAGTGACAGCATGTCACTTAGGAGTCACCTAAGCTAAGACAAGGTTGGTGAAAACGGCCATAAGTGTTTTAATATTAGATTAATGAATGCGTCGAGGAGGGTCGAATGCGGCGTTCCGCAGGGGTCGGTGTTGGGACCCTGCTATGGAACCTCGCATACGACGCGGTCCTTCGCACCAGCCTTCCTCGCGGCGTGAGTGTCGTCTGCTACGCTGACGACACTCTCGTCGTGACGACTGGGGGCCGACTTCGAGCCGGTGCTCAGGCTTGCCGAGCTTGGGGTGGCATGTGTCGTGCGGGCGATCCGCCGGCTGGGCTTAGAAATAGCGCCTCACAAAACCGAGGCGCTATGGTTCCACGGCCTTCCGAGGCGCCGGGAACCACCCAGCTGCCGGATCCGGGTGGGTGACGCGGTGGTCCCGGTGGGGCCGTACATCAAGTACCTGGGCCTCACCCTGGACCGCCGCTGGAGCTTCGAGGAGCATTTCGTGCGGTTGGTCCCCGAGCCAAAAGGGTGGCGGGCGCATTGCATCGCCTGCTGCCCAATCTCGGGGACCGAGGGATGGAGTTCGCCGCCTGTACGAGGGCGTCGTACGATCCGTGGCCATGTATGGGGCTCCCGTGTGGTCGCAAGACTGCGCGAGGTCCCCCCGCTGCAGAGCTCTGCTACGGAGCCTGCAGCGGATAATGGCCATACGGATCGTACGAGCTACCGTACAATCTCGTACGAGGCGGCGACGGTTCTGGGACGCTCCCCCCATTCGACATCCTGGCCGACATGTACGCGGCGACGTATGCGTCGCGGCGTGTCGACCGGGGGAGCGATGGGGAGCGCCCTGGAACCCGCGCACGAAGTGCCTAAGCGGGAGTGGCACCGACGGATTGTGGCGGCCTGGCGTGCGCAGCTCGAAGTACGGAGCTGCGCGCGCCAGCGGGCCGTCGGTGCTGTACTCCCGAACCTCGAAGCTTGGCTCCACGGGAAGGAGGAGGTCACCTACCGATTGACTCAGATACTCACCGGGCACGGCTGCTTCGGTGAGTATCTGTGTCGAATAGGACGGGAGGGATCGACACATTGTCACCACTGCGCATCCGAACCTCGACTCGGCCAGCACACGCTGGCGGAGTGCCCCGCGTGGGCCTCCGAGCGCCGAGTCTTGGTCGCAGAGATCGGGCGAGATCTGTCTCCGCCGGCATTGATTGCGGCAATGCTGGCGGACGAGGGAGGTTGGAGGGCTGTGGCCTCCTTCTGTGAAGCAGTGATGCTCCAGAAGGAGGCCGCCGAGCGGGGTCGGGAGATGGCCGATCCCGCTCGAAGAAGGCGGCGCCGGGCTCGGTAGCACAGCTGCGGCGCCGCCGCGGGTCGCCGGCGGGCGCGAGGAAGTTGCGACTGCTACGGCAACCCGGGATGGACCACGCCCCTTCCGTGGCCGGGGGGCGTCGTCGGTGGAGGAGACCGGGGGAGGCTGTAGCCTCCCCGAGGAGGGTTCCCCTCTAGATAGGGGAGCGGAGGCTGGGGGTTCCCGGAAGGGGCTTGATGTTCCCGGGGGCTCCCTACATGCCTGAGGAAGGCCATCCCTGAGGTTTTTAGTGGGTAGGCCTCCCCTTCTGGGGAGGAGAGCCCCACATAACCGCCGGCTCGCCACAGCCGGGGTATGCAATTTAATGCATTTTCCTCAGGGAAACAAAAAAAAAAAAAAAAAAAAAAAAAAAATTAATGAATGCATTTTAACGACCTTTATTATGAGTTGATTGTAAAATATCTACATATCTTTACATATTTATATAGTAAATAATTCTTCTTCAGTTCTCAAACTAACCCTATAAGAATTTTCATCTAAATCCATTGAATAGTCTTAGAGTATCCAATACAAACACAAATAATCAAATACCGACTATATACAACTAAATTACATGTGTACACGTCCTACAAAGTTAACCTATGAAAATTCGTGCCTAAATTCGGTAAGTAAGTAAAAATATACTCACATAATCTATTACAAGAAGATTCCATTTTATGTACCTATTCAACCAAATCAATATAATTACATCCGAGTACGCACCAGCGCACCAACATACAAGGAGGTATATTTGGAGACAAGCTAGAATAAAATTTCATCGCTGTATCTTGATAATGTGAGTTTTTATCATTTGACGAAAAAAAAAAAGTCTTATTTATATAGGTCCGAGCGCAAACATCAATTTGGCACCCACTCTAGGCGCTGTAACGCCAAGAATATGTAAACACATCAAAAAATATTAAATTCGAAATTTAAATGTGTTTTTTTTTGTTTGTAAATAAAAAAAATAGATAGATTTGAACTTCGACGGTTCTAGAAGAATTTGTTTACTACTATAAGTCTAAATAACGAATAAAATAATCTCCAGTTTATCGTTATTTTAAAGTGATTGCACCTTTGTGGAGAGTGAGATATTGTTTAAGTCAGTTTTTGTACCATATACCATTCAGTTATGTTCATATATGTACCCACACAGAGGGGTTTTTGTTTGGTGTGTTTTTTTTTTTAACCATGGGATCTAGGGTAACGGATAGACATACATATGTATTTATTTAATGCTGCTACGGTGAAGGAAAGCATCATGAGGTTACTTTCATACACCTTATTAACCAATCCGCTCTGAGCCCGCATGGTTGACTAAGGTCCTAATATAGTTAGGGTTGGGTAGACTTGAATGATGTAATGACGACCTCCATAGTCGAGTGGATAGTACACCGGTTTCAAGGTGTCGCCATCTCTGAGGTCCCGGGTTCGAATCCCGGTGGGGGCAGATGTTTGTGTGATGAATACGAGCATTTGTACCTTAGTCATGGTTGTTGATATATATTTCAATAAAACTTATTTATATATGTATAATATATGTATGTCTATCCGTTACCCTAGATCCCATTGCACAAGCCTTACAGAGCTTAGTTTGGGCTAGGCTAATTGGTGTCCGCGGGTCGCCGGCGGGCGCGAGGAAGTCGCGACTGCTACGGCGACCCGGGATGGACCACGCCCCTTCCGTGGCCGGGGGGCGTCGTCGGTGGAGGAGACCGGGGGAGGTAGTAGTCTCCCCCGAGGAGGGCTCCCCTCTAGGCAGGGGAGCGGAGGCTGGGGGTTCCCGGAGGTGGCTTGGTGTTCCCGGGAGCCCCCGGGAACACATGCCCTCCTCAGGCATGTAGGGAGCCCCCTACATGCCTGAGGAAGGCCATCCCTGAGGTTTTTAGTGAGTTGGCCTCCCCCTTCTGGGGAGGAGAGCCCCACATAACCCCGGTCGCTACAGCCGGGGTATGCAATTTAATGCATTTTCCTCAGGGGAACAGAAAAAAAAAAAGGCTAATTGGTGTAAGTGTAACAAATATCATTGAAATACCGCTGAAATATGGGATACTGCACTATGATTGGCGAATATTAGAGGGATAGAAATAAATTCCCGTATTCACAATACAACGTCCTTAATTGTAATACCAAATATGAAAATGACATGACTTGTCATATTAAGTTTAAAAGAATAATAGAGGTAATAAAACAGCGTTCGCCAACATCGTCCCCAACAAAAAAGAGAAGAAAAAATATATATATATATACTTCTATATTCACCACGAAAGGTTAGTTATCAGCTTTGAAAAAGTCATAGAGTGGTCTCGATCAAATAAGTGCCCGTCAGTTGAAACAGTCAGTAGATTTCCCTTTGCCGAAAAATAAAAAAAGAGAAAAAAGCAAGCTGGTTCGGTGCTCTACTCACCATTTGCGGACTTATCGCGCGAACAAAACCTGCGAAAAACAAAAACATAGTTAAAAATGGTAAAAACGCTGAATAAGGTACATCAGTTTTGGCCGGGTATTTCGCGTGCGCCGAGAGCGCTCGCACGAGCAGATAACTGAATCGTTTGCTTGTGGGGATTCGGATGCATTTGCCTGCAGCTTTTTTTATTGTTTTCGCTTTTCAACAATTTAATTTGAAAGCATTTCCTTTCTCTAGAAGGTTGAATCATGAGGATAAACTTCGTAACGTGAGGAGATTAGAAATATATTATGCGCAAATTGTGTAAGCAAGAACAACATTTTATTACGTTTACTATTTAGATTTGATTATTAATAAATAGTAAAGATTTCAAAGCACATTTTCACTTTTAAAGATCATTGCCCAGAAGGGTATAAATATTATATTATTACCTATAAATAAATAATGATATAAGAACTGATAAAAGCAATAATAATTGTATTTTATAACTTCTTATTTATACAAAATAAATAAGATCAATGATTGAATACTTTCGATATTAGTGACATTTTGACGTTGATGATCAATAAATTCTTACATACATACATACACTCACGCCTTTTTCCCATGGGAGTAGGTAGAGATTACGTCTTTCCACTTGCTACGGTCTTTACATATCTCTTTCGCTTCATCTACTTTCATAACATTCCTCATACATGCTCGACGATTGCGGGTACTTCTGACCTGGCCTTTTTTGAGGACACTTTCGATTTGTTCGAAATATGTTCGCCTAGGTCTTCCTCGTCCCGTATCTCCACTCACTCCAGCTTCATAAATCATTTTGGTCAGTCTACTTTCATCCATCCGTTCCACATGCCCAAACCACCCAAGCATCCCTTTCTCTATTCTTGTCACGATATCCTCTTAAATTCTTATTTATCAAATACCTATAACAATAGTAAATAAATTATCATTAATTATTGGTAACACTTCTATCATTATTTTTTTTACTGATGTCATTATTTCTTTAAATTCAAACGCTCATCTCAATTTATTTAACTGAACCACTTACAAATATTGCAACGTGTACAACAAAATACGGACAACAAAGGGAGAAAATAAAACCCTCGATCGTTCGAAATGTCCTCATTATAGCGAGTAATCTTGTACAAAGGGCACATTTTAGCGTTTCGAACGACGCATAATGACAACGTGTTTGCTAGGGTTGTCAACTGCGGGATGTTGAATGGTATAAACATTATCTCTTGTACGTGTGTTGAACAAAAATCAGCTAGCTAACACATATGGATGAAATTTTATGAATTCCATATGAAATAATCTAATATTTTTAATTAATACGTCTTTACCTGTAAAATAGGCGTTTTGTAGAGTTTCAAGAACTTTACTCTCTCGATACTTTATCTATTTAATAAACAAGTAAACATACTTTTCGAAACTTTTAATCACATGTCAAAACGAGACAATAAACTGAAGATAATGAGTACCCGTAACCGATAAGAGTATATGAGGAAGTTAGGGAAGCAAGTAGAAAATTATGATCTCTGCCTACACCATGAGGAATAGGCGCAGTATATTTGATGGCATTTAATAACAATATTTTTTAACAACATTTTCAGTACAACATTCTGACAAAAATATACGAGCTACTTTCGAGATCAATACTTTTCAATCCAAATAAAATTTGAAAAATACGACAATAATCGAAGTTAATTGCAACCATAAACAATTTAAATTTCTTAATTTTAAAAAGGTGTAAAGGATTTTTAATGGCACTGTGGCCTCGTCATTGGCCTGCGAATCGATATTCAAGGGACAATGAATCGATCCAGTGTATCAATGTATTTTTCGTTTCTCGATTACAGATGTACATTTATCTGACACTCCTACGGTAAATTAAAACATTGTGTGGCAATCTGCATACACCTGCGCAGGACTTCAAAGATGTATGTAGTCCAATCCACTAGGCTAGCGTAGCTGAAGATGATGGTGATAAAGTTAAAAAAGGTAAGAAGGTATTCGAAAAAAGAATCGGCAATTTCATATGTATAAACCTTAAATGTTTGAGGTCACTTCGCTCTTATATTAAGCCCAAACAATAATTATCAGAGAATGTTCCGTGTAATATCCATTCTACCGTATCAAGTTGATAATTACTTATGTGTTGAGCGGTGCTAGAAAAGGGTATATATATATATATATATATATATATATATATATATATAATATATATATATATATATATATATATATATATATATTATATATATATATATATATATGTATATATATATTGTTTCCTTCGCCTTAAATTGCTTAATTTATTAAAGCAAATTTATGTCTACCGATTTCCATAGGAAAGAGGAGTTAGTATGATGATGGGACTGCTTATGATAATTAGTAGCTTAGGTATGTATAGTAAAGTTGATGTCAAGATTTTACCGTATACAAATAAAACTATGAATTTGAGCTTGATCTTAGACAATACATTGAAATGGACGACTCATGACAATAAGATTAGTTGCCAAACCACTTTGCATACTTTTCAAATGACTATTTTCTGTGCATAACGACCAAGATTATGCTAGCTCAACCAGCTCATTCTCAACTATGCCAACCTTTATTACCTGGACGCTTTACGCCTGGAGCTAAGTTTTGATTGAAAAAGTTAGGGTAAATGGTGATCCGATTTATTTTTGGCCTAAAAATAACTATCTATTAAAATAACCTCTATCCAATACGAGTATATGTTTCGATTATATATCTAATGATCGCAAGCTCACATCTCACAACAAATCACTTAAAATAAGTAAGTAATTAAATGTTACATAATCACCTATTTTAAGTAAGTTCTTATAAATTTGTCAAAATAAATATTTTTCATTATTTTTAAACAAATTATTTTTCTCAAACATCACTGGATGTTTGAGCATTATTACGACAACCTTCTTCGAGATAAATTGATATTGCTGTACTGGCCAAAATCATGCGAACAGCCGCCGGCAAAAGTCCATATTGGATACGTTTTTGCGGTCAAATATATTACTATGTATACTCATAACTGTTGTGTATTTTAAAAATGGAATCATATTTTACCATTTTGACACATGGCTTTGTTTAAATTTCGAACTGACTTAAAAACAATAAATGAATATTTAGTTCATCCATCAATCCCCCTGTCTCTCTTCTTCGCAGAAAAACCAGAACCGCCCTGGTTTTTCTGTGGAGTAAAATAAAGAAACTTAAAAGTGATCGCCGAATTCAATATAATAGGCGACTAGTTCTTTAGGCAAAAAAAAACACTCACTTTGTGCCGATACTAACTAGTCTATGCAATATTCATTAGTCGACTAATCTGCGACAGCTCCAAGGTACCCTAGCCGGATTGCACATTCAGACCCAAAGTGCTATTCTAACATAGACAAACCACTCATGAAAATAAAAGCTGGCTACTAGTCACCGTTTGATTTTAATTTTATTTGATGATAAAACTTTACTTCGATAAAAGTTAATAAAGATCAATAATAAAGTGTCAATCAATTATTTATTCCAACAATATTAATTCTCTTTGACTACAGCGAATATTTACAATTTAAAACACTGTCAGCCCCTGCGTGAAATGTAGCCGTTTTCTGAAATATTTGATTCAATTGTGGTGTTATATGAGGGCTGCTACTTGTGTATCCGGAATAGAAAAATCAAACAAACGTATATGGCTAAATATGGGTTTATTGTTTTTCAAAGTATTTTCCGCGATGATCGATACGCTTTTGCATACGTTGAAACCAATATTATAGCATTTTTTCCACTCTGATTGCGGTATCTCTGAAACGTGCTGTTTGAACGCGTCGACGGCATCTTCACGGGTCGAAAATCGTTGACCACGTAATTTATTCTTTACATTTGGGAATAAATAGAAATCATTAGGTGCCAAGTCTGGGCTATACGGTGGATGACCCATCAATTCTATTTTTTGACCCACCAAAAATGTATTTGTTTCGCGTGATGTGTGACAGCTGGCATTGTCGTGGTGTAGAATGATTTTGCGTCGCTTGTTCTTCTTCTTCTTATTTTTGTAACTGGCAATTTACTTCTCTTCAAAACTGAGAATTACTGCTGCCATTTTCACGTGTTAATGGAATCACAGATTAGACAGAATATGGGAAGTTTTGTTGGATTAGGGCAAGGATTGGGCGTTGGGCGTTATAGGGGAAAATGTAAGGAAACAGATAATATAATTATAAACAAATATCGTGAAATGAAATAAATTTAATAATAGATTTACGATAAAATTTATTCGAAAGAGATAGAATAGATGATAAATTATAAGGAAGAGGAGCATTAAAGGATAACATAATATCATAAAGTGGTAAGGAGTTGAAAAAAGGGCAAGAGAAAAGGATATGAATTACATTACCTTCTGCAAGGCCGCATTTGCACAGTGATGAATCCAAAATATGAAGTTTTGCTAAATGGGAAGGACATGAACAGTGACCAAATCTAAGGCGAGAAATAACAGAAGAGACTTTTTTACAATATCGCAGCTTTGAAAACATTGTTGGATGGATTTTGCGGTAAAACTGAGCCACATGTAGATTTGAAGATTGCCATTCCTGGTTCCAATCATATTCTAACGACACGCGAGAAAAATCTGTAATGTCCTGAGCAAAAATGAACTTGTAGGAAGTAGCACCTTGCTTAGACGCCAATCTAGCTAATTTATCAACATTCTCGTTGCCTTGAATTCCCGAATGACCAGGAATCCAAACTAAAGTAATCTGCAGACCTTTATCTAAACTTTCTTTTAAAATATCTTTAACCATAAGTGGGAGAGGATTAAAAGAGTTTTTATTAAACGGATTCGATTGAACCAGTTGTAAAAAGCTTAAGCAATCGGTAAAAATAAAAGAAGCACAAATATTGTTTATATTTATATATCGTATGCATTCTAAGATGGCCAAACCTTCAGCCGTAAAGTTAGAAGTGAGGCTGTTATATTTAAATAATTTAAAATAACCAGTGGACTGTTGTAAAAAAGCAGCGCCTACAAAGCAATCATCAGCCGGAAAGAAAGAATGATCGGATATCTTAGAAGCATCTGTAAAAAATATTTCAGCGTTAGTAATATTTTGATTAACAAACGATATGAATTTAGCATTCGCTGATTTTGAATTTTTTGTAATACCTATTGAAGTGATAACAGACGGAGAAAAAATAATAGAGCTAAACTTTTGCGCAAAAAGTGGGTGACAAGGGAATCGACTGAAATTGCAATTCAATTTTTTAACCTTTCGGAGACTTTTAATTAAATATGGAATATCTTTATTTCGCCAAAATGAATTATTACCTAAAATTATATTATTGAGAGTATCTAATTTTAGAAAAAGTGGGTGATTCTCAAATTGCATTAACTTAAAAAAATATCTGTCGGCGAGATACTGTCTTCGTAAGTATAATGGGGGGTCGGCACATTCTGCCTGAAGGGCAACAATGGGAGTACTTTTCATAGCACCTACAATTATACGTAAGCATTTAGATTGCACATTATCAAATTTCTTGATAGCCGTTTTATTTACAGGAATTAATGAAAATGAACCGTAATCTAGGAGGCTCCGAATAATAGCATTATATACAAGTCTTAAGGTAAAAGGGTGGCCCCACCAGACACCAGATAAAGATCTTAATAAATTAATATGTTTTTCACATTTATCTACTATGTAATTAGTATGAGGAATGCCACTACATTTACTGTCGAATATTCTGCCTAAAAAGCGACATTCGTTATGTACCTGTAACCTAGAATTGTTAACACTGATTCCAACATTAGGAAGGGATCTTTTTTTAGAAAAGACTACTACAGAACTTTTTGTAACAGATAAAGATAAACAATGTCGGGATAACCAAGAATATAAATTATTCAAAGAATGCTCTAGATTAGATGCAGCAACTGGAATAGAATAATTAGATGAATAAACTAAGATATCATCAGCATATTGAAGAATGCAACATGCAGGAGAAATTGACTTTTCTAAGTCATATGTGTAAACATCATAAAGAAGAGGACTCAAGACTGAACCCTGAGGAACCCCTTTCCAAAGCGTTCTGGGTTGTGAACAAGCACCCGGTAATCTTAATGTGATCAATCTGCCAGTAAATAAATTAAATATGAAATCAGAAAATGTGGGAGGGACTTTAAGAAGATTTAGTTTGTCTTTAAGAATTTTAAGGTTAACATTATCATATGCAGCTGAAATATCCAAGAAAGAGGCAACAACTGAGTCACCTCTAGAAAAGGCCAGTTGAATATCAGTAGAAAAAATACTAAGGTTGTCAGAGGTACTTTTACCCTTTCTGAAACCAAATTGAGATGCTGCTAATAAATTATTATGTTCCAAATACCATTCAAGTCTATTTTTAATTAAGTGTTCTGTTATCTTAGACACAGCTGATGCTAATGCAATTGGTCTATAAGCTGATGAATCGGTGGGATCTTTAAAAGGCTTAAGAATAGGAATAACTATATGCTTTTTCCAACTAGGAGGGATATTTCCGTTAAAAACAATAAGATTCAGAATATCTAATAAAAACAATCGAGATTTAGATGATAATTTACAGATAAATGAATATGGAATGGAATCAATACCAGGAGCTGAATCTGATAAATGATCCAGAACATAATTTAACTCTATAAGTGAAAAGAAACTATTTAAATATGAGCTATTAGTATTTGAAGTATATAAATATGGCATTTCATCAGCATTTGGAACAAAATTAGGCGCCAGTTTATCCAAAAATGGAGTCACCCAATCCAAAAAAAAGACGTAATTTTCTTAATATCTGCAGAGCATCTGTACCTTTTTATATTTCTCCACACAACAGACGAAGGCGTATCCGGGGACAAGGAGGCGCAAAATTTTTTCCAACCATCTCTTTTCTTTTTTTTAAGAAGACGTTTGGTAGCCGCAGAAATATTTTTATATTTAAGGTACGACTGAGTATTTAAAAGCACATTGCATTCCTTCTCTGCGTTATTTCTCGATTTAATAGCTTGCGTGCATTCATGATCCCACCACGGAGGAGACGGGATTTTGCCAATGGCAACATTTTTTAAGGTAAACAAGGAATCTGCAGTAGACAAAACAGCCGATATAAAATAATCGTATGAAAATAAAATATTTTCTGCATTGAGCTTAGGCATCATTAAAAGTTTATTTTCTACAGCAGAACTATATGTGTCCCAATCGCAATTTTTATCTAACTTATACTTTAGTAAAGGGGGAAGTAAAGGAACCGATTGGTTCTTGGATGGCAAAGATATTATTATGGGGTAGTGGTCACTACCATAAGATAGAGGAAGACACTCCCAATAAAGAAGAGAAGAAAATGAAGATGAACATAAAGAGATATCTACAAAACTTAATGATTGGCCGGGGTAAGCCCTTCGTGTAGCTGAACGTCGTTCAATACACATAAATTTAAGTCATCAATGATATCTAAGAGTTGAATACCTAAGGCATCATTATTTGGTGCTCCCCAAATCGAGTGATGAGCATTAAAATCGCCTAGAATAATTACAGGAGACGGCAAGGACTGAATAATACTTTTTAAAATTGTAATAACTGAAATGTCCTTACAAGATATATACAAGGAAAGAACAGAAAAACTGATAATTTAGCAGCAACTGCATTAATATGATTATTATTAAATGGAGGAAGAGGAATATAATTAAATGTTATGTTTTTTTTAATAAGAAGGGCAGCTCCACCCCAACCATCATTCCTATCATCTCTAAGAATTGTATAACCTTTGACTCTAAAATTCATACTTGGTTTCAACCATGTTTCTGAAATAGCAATGATAAAGGGATTATGAGTATTTACAAGATGGATTAAATCAGTATTATTAGATTGTATACTTCTACTGTTCCACTGGAGGATTAGATCCATGTTTAATAATTTTGTATATTGACATTGTAATGTTATTTATAAGTGTAATGGCAACGGATTCTGGTAGTGATGAGTTTAAAATAATATTAACAAGAGATGTTAGTAACTCATTCAAGCTGTCAGAGGTAACAGCTTCATGACCTTGAGATGAAGTTAAACCACATCCATTTTTAGGAGTGGGCAAAGCAAACTGATTAATCAAATCATTATGTTCAGTTTGATCATAGCCTTGAGAAAGATGTCTGTTAGGTTTTTTTTGTATAAAAACAGTTTTTTTATAACTTTGGATGACCGGAGAAGTGGAATTAGGAATAGAAGACGACTGTAACTGAGAATTAGAGGGGAACGAATTTTTTGTAATTTCAGCAAATGACCGTTTTGACGGGGCAAACTCTTTAGCAGCTTCTTGATAAGAAATTGAGTCGACAGACATTTTTTGCTTAATCTTATATTGTCTAACATGTTCTGGGCAGGTTTTATTTGTAGCCTCATGTGAACCCTGACAGTTAATACATAGAAGATTGGCAATTCTATCACACTCAGAACCAGTATGTTCTAGTGAACACTTATAACATCTAGGTTTGCTTCTACATTGAATCTGAGTATGCCCAAATCTACAACATTTGAAGCATTGAATAGTGGGGTAAGTATACTGCTCAACAACTATAGAGGTATAAAAAGCAGTAACACGGGGAGGAAGAATTTGGCCATCAAAAGTGAGTACTACTGATTGTGTAGGAATCCACGAGGAATTACCATTATCTATGGTAACTCTTCGCGAAAATCTCCTACTTTTTAAGATTTTACCATACCCAAATGGAATTACTAAATTATTAACTATATCATCATGGGTCCAGTCCACTGGGATCCCTTTAAGAATTCCTAACTTACAAATATTATAAGTGGGAATGTTAACTTTATAATTATTGCTTTCAAATAGCAAGTGATTGTCAATAAATGTATTGGCGTCTGAAGGAGATTTAAAATGCACGGCTAAGCGATTTCTTCCCACTCTTTTAATTCCGTCACTAAGAACATTTTTAAAATTATTTTTAAAAAGGAAGTTGCCGAACTTTAATGGGTGCAAAGTGGAACCAGCAGATGGCGAAGCTTCAATTAGTTGAACATGTACAATGTATGGGCCTTTGTCAGACTCATTGTATCTATTGCGAAAAATGTTAACATGAGAGCTGTCCATGGGAACACTATTGTCAGATGATGAATTGTGAGGTGTATAATTTGAAGAAAGACTAGGAGAACTGTATTTTAATGCATCTATAGCTAATTGGATGTTGCGAACATTGGCTTTATCTTTTGTCTTTAGTGGAATTTTTGCAGATTTCTTTTTCGGAGTTTGTTTTACCAAGGAGAATTTCGATTTACCTTCAGCCTGCGAAATGTATTCACTTGCATTTATAAGTGAAAGGATGGGATTTGAAACAGGGTCAGGAGGATCAGGGTCTGGATCGGGATCCATAGTAAAAACAGGAAAAAGAAATTAAAACTAACACTTACCACGTAAACTGAAGAATATATAGATATAAGAAAATTATAAACAAACACTAAATAATAATAAATATAATAAAATAAATTATTTTTTGAGAGTTTCCTTTTTTGGCGCCCGCCCTTTTCAAGTTCCCGCCGAAAAAAAAAAACGCGTCGCTTGTTGTTTTTACATATTTCTTCAAATACTTCCGGCAAACAAATGGTCGTGTACCACTTCGAATTGACCATTTTACGATTCTCCGGTGGTATTGTAGCCACATGACCATTAATACCAAAAAAGCAGGCCACTATTTGCTTCAAAGTGCTTTTTGCACGAGTCACTTTCGTAGGGTTCGGCTCATTTTGAAACACCCAAACTGTAGATTGTTGCTTAGTTTCGGGATCGTACGCATAGATCCAAGATTCATCACCTGTTTAGATGTTATAAACAGATTTTGAGTCACCTCCGTAATTTTTTTTTTTAACATATTCTTGCACTATTCGACGCGAGCTTCTTTTTGATGCTGAGTTAAGTTGTGCGGTATCCAACGCGACCAATTTTTTTTTTACGAACAAATGTTCATGTAATATTTTATTAATGCTTGTCATACATATGCCCAGAGTAGCCTCTATCTCGCGATACGTAACATGCCGGTCTTGCATAATTAGTTTTCGACAGGTGCAATGTTTTGTGGCACAACGACTGATTTCGGGCGACCTTCCTTAACTTCGTCCGTGAGCTTACTCCGTCCACGATTGAACTCTCTAAACCACAGTGATATACAGTGATTTTTGATGGAGCTTCAACACTAAAAGTTAAAGTTAATTGATCTACGCACTGTTGTTGCGTTAAACCACGTCGAAAATCATAATAAATCATAGCACGAATATTTTCACGTGTGAGTTCCATCATTTCAGCGATATAACATTTTAAACCCATCAGAAACAAAACACTAGCATAAAAGGAAAAAAATTAGCGGCCAGTATTTCAAAAAAAGAACGAATTTTACCATGGAGGTCATATATTGCGTTCAAAAATGTTGGAATCCCAGATTCCGGATACTTAAGTAGCAGCCCTCGTATTGCGATTTTCTCATAGACTCTCCGATATGACACAAGATAGCTAAGTTTGCACCTCCACTTGCTTATTCAGGATTGTGATCGATTACAGAAATATTATATATATTTAAGTAAATATTTTCTTGAAGTCTTCATGATCTAAAAAATTCGATTTGATAGGCGACATACTCATAATTTATCTGTCAAAATCCCTCGATTTTGACTGATAAAGTATGACGATGACACCTGTCAAACCGAACTTAGATATTTGTAATATTGGATTCGATTCGATCTTTTTTTTTTTAATATGTGAGTATTTTTAAGTAACTAGGTTATCAATTTCAGATCAGTTAAATACTAACTGTCAAATGTTTTATTTATAGGTACAATATACAAATAATGAAATTAACTTTCTTTTGTGGAATTTTAGTTAAGGTTATAGACGAAAACTTTTGACATTCGATGAATTCACCATGCGGGTGCCGGGTCCGAAGTGTTGCATAAGGGGAGTTAGAATCAAACATTAAAGATTAATACTTTTTATACACGCATGAGCTAACTTATCTTCAGGATGTCTTCTATTTAGCCTAGGTATGTGCATCTATGTTCATGGCGGTAGAGTCGTGAAAGCGCACCCCGCTTTGTGCCCCGCATGGGCCTAGAGAACACTGGGGGGTTTTAGTGGGTAGGCCGGTCCTCTCAGACCGGACAGCCCCACACACGCCCTAGCCAACGCAGTGCCACGATGCATAAGGAGCATTTCCCCTCAAAGAAAAAAGGTATGTGCATCTATGTAGCCCCTTACCAACTTGCATTATTACTTTTATAAATACTACAATGATTGTATCAATATCAGATACCAGAATAGCAGAATCGATAGAGATTTTTCACTCTTTTTTTTTTTATTTAAAATAGGTTTGCGTTTGTCCACAATCTCACCTGATGGTAAGTGACGATGAGGACTAGGATGGAACACGCTTACCTAGCAAATACCTATTCACTCGTGACTTGAAGACCGTAAGATTATATTGTTCCGGGAACACAGACGTCGGCAAAGAGTTCCACATCTTAGCTGTTCGTATTGAAAACGAAGACTGGAACCGTTTTTTACGTGTAAGAGGATAGTCCACCACGTAAGGATGGTAGTTAAGCCTACGTCTGGTTGACTGGTGGTGGAAAGGAGCGGGTGGAATTAATTCATGTAATTCCAACGCACACTCTCCGAAATGCAACCTATAGAAAACCGAAAGGCAAGCAACTCTTCGACGGTGTTCTAGACTCTGAAGACGTGAGTTTATAAGTATTTCGTCGTCGATAAGTTTTCTAGATCGCCTTTCTACTGAGTCTACATGCAGTAGCTATATAATGCTTTGGGATTATACACAGTTCTCAGTCAAACAGTTGGTAACTAATTTAATAAGACATAAGAATACGTACAATAATCATTCTTGGAAATAAAAAGCTTTATTACAAAAATGCCTAGACATAATTAAATTCCTAATTTAAAGTTGGCAGAAAGCCGAGCTTACTTATTATGTCGCTGCCTTTGATGCCACTGTTTGTGAGCAAATAATATACAGTACACTAATTATCCTGCGAACTGCCTCTCAAAGCCGATTAGAGGTTCATTGACGTTCTGAATAACAGATAAACACTGTCATGCTAAAACAACCATGCATTCTTAAATAGAATATGTTATTTCGTATACAATATTAGATGACTTGGTGAATTTGGTACTTCATATCAGCCAATGAATAAAATTCTTTTAAAATATTATTTATGATTTTGACCTGTAGTACACAGAGAACACAGTTTGTTATTACCAAACTGCGCCAGAGTGAGGATAATGTTTTACTCGATTGCGCCCGAAGGAGAGTTATGTGTTTTCGAGACAATAATTATACAACAAAGTCGCTTTCTCTGTCCCCTACATCCCTATGTATGCTTAAATCTTTAAAATGACTCAATGGATTTTAATGTAGTTTATGTATAATAACTAGAGATCGGATAATCGGATGCATATTTACCTAAAGTAAATTTTTGGCTCACAAACTATGGAAGCGGCTTTTTAAAATACATTTTGTTAAATAAAAATCCCGGGAAAATACGGGACTGCAAATTTAACGTGATATTGTTTGAAAATTACTAAATTAGCACGTGGTATTTATTTTCAAAAGACCGAGACTCCGGGTTCATTTATAATAGCGCTTGCGCTGTGTTTCGCCGAGTGAGTGAGGGTACCGGAGGCCCAACCCCCCTTATTCCCCTCTATTCCCCTTATTCCCCTTATTCCCCCTATTCCCTTTTAAAAGGCCGGCAACGCATCTGTGACTCCTCTGGTGTTGCGGGTGTCCATGGGCAACGGTTATCGCTGACCATCAGGTGATCCGTTTGCTCGTTTGCTGCCCTATGCTATAAAAAAAAAAATACAACTATGCATACGTATTTACATGAAGTTTAGTTTCAGTTTCCCGTGCGATTTATGAATGTACGATTTATTACATGAAGAGTGTTATACGAAAGTAGTGAGTTAGTTTAACTAAAACAATAATCAATTAAATAATTTAACAATTTTTTTAAACTTTAACAAAACAATAAGAAGTCGTTTCCATACTTTGTCTTAAACTAACTTTAGGTAAATATGCATCCGATTATCCGATCTCTAATAATAACATACATACAATAAAATAAGCACCCCACGTATTTGTTCAATAATATCAATTTTTCAATTGATTGATACAGTTTTATTTTAAATTTTTGAAGCGTGTTTTTTTAGTTTTTTAAACTGTAATCCACAGTTTTTCTGTAGTGTATTTAGTATCAGCACTGCATCCGTGCGAAGCCGGGGCGGTCGCTAGTGTTTGTATAATTGCTTGAAACGCTCTACAGCCTAATTGGCTCGTAGCCGTAGCCGGTGTTGTTAAATTCGTGCTTACTTTGAGAGTGACACAGATTACATCAAAATAAAAAAATAACAAAATTGCAGATTATAGGAGACGAATCCAAACATTATGCACGCTATATATAACACTAAGCGAATAAATAAATGTTAATTTAAGTGATGTCGCTAGATTTTTAATTACGAGTACTTTGTAAGAGAAAAGGGAGTAAGTAGCAATTGATATATCAAAATAAAAAAGTATAATTAAAAAAACGACTGCGTTTCTTTTTATTTGGAAATGTAAAAAACCTTAGCAGTTTTTGTATTATAAATATGGAACACTAATTAATAGTATTTTTTTTTCTTTCGTCAATGTGCACATGTGAAAAAATAATAAGTTCTGAAATTCTTTGTGTCCGCTCAATTTTATATTTGTTTGGCGTCGGTACAAACTGACACATGCCTGTGAAATCAAACATTGATTAAAGTTTATTTTGACTGACTATTTCAATGGCGTATTAAGAACAGAAAAATGTAAATTCAAAATCAGTGATCGTATGATCATTTTAAAGAGTACTGCCACGTCAAACTAGACTGTTTGACCTGTGTCACTGACATGTTTTTAGTAGTGTACGTTTTTAGAGACGGTTTCAGTAGTGCAGGCGTAACTATTGATGTGCAATCTACTGTACTTCTCATTAAGTTGTGCTCAAGTATCCTTTTTGTTCTTCTCGAAAAAACTTTTCCAATTTCAATCAGAGTCAAAATGATTACTACTTGCATTAGAATACATCATAATATAATATAGGTTAAGTCGAATTTATACTGTAAGTATGTTTTTGGACATCAAACTGTTCGTTTATCATGTATATTACAATAATCTCGGGTTTGTCGATATTTTTTTGTAAAAATTGATAAGTTTAAGAGCTGTATCCGTAACCCATAGCGCCCCATGTTTGTGGTTTTAACTACTATTTGATTGCTTAAAATAAGTGTGCAACCGTAAAATGTTGACTGGTTGTTTCTCCAAATATAAAAAAAAACTTTTTAAAAAAACACGCTTTTATTAAAAAGACTAAAAACCGATCTAAAAACTTGAAAATAAAAATAAAGTCACGCTTTTAGAAAATTTGGGTACATATCAAGAAAAATTTCTGATGACAAAAAGAAATGTAACTCAAAAATTTGTCTATAAAATTTAGCAAATTAGTCCAAGAACTCAATGACTATAAAAGCGTGGGGTGTAAATGTTAAGACCATTAAATGAGTAATGTTTAATTTTGAACACCCCACGCTTTTATAGTCATTGAGTTCTTGGACTAATTTGCTAAATTTTATAGACAAATTTTTGAGTTACATTTCTTTTTGTCATCAGAAATTTTTCTTGATATGTACCCAAATTTTCTAAAAGCGTGACTTTATTTTTATTTTCAAGTTTTTAGATCGGTTTTTAGTCTTTTTAATAAAAAGCGTGTTTTTTAAAAAGTTTTTTTTAATTTTTTTTTTATTTACTACTTTTTAGATCAAATGTTTTTTAGTCTTTATAACAAACAAAAGTTTTTTCAAACGTTTTTTAGTCTTTGCGTAAAAAGCGTGTTTTTTTAAAAAGTTTTTTTTAATTTTTTTTTTATTTACTACTTTTTAGTCTCGTGATTATTATAACAAACAAAGAAATGTACATAATTGTTCAGAAAATGTAGTATTAGAATTAAACATATGCATTATATCAAATTCTATCTGTTGAATCTTCTGTCGCACAGCACGTAGTGCGCCTCCTCCGATTGGTCGAAGGAGTCTGGATCTGTCCGATATGGACAGATTAAAACCGCGGGTGATGTTGTTCACAACTTTATTTTGCTTACACAAACACACACCCTATTCCTTGAAGATCCGTTCTTCACCACGGATCCACGATCAATGTAAAACAAATACAGTGATATGGACAATTTCAATCGCAACCTTCGTCTCGACCCTTGGAGTAGGGCCGGGGTAACCGTTTCAGGAATGATCCTCTTCGGTGGTTTCAAACGCCACCCGTTACAACGGGTGGGTCATTGGGTTTGGCATTTAGCCAGTGGATGTCCTTTGTAGTTATTAAGGCTTCCTTATGCTTGCGGGATCTGCTGATCTCTGGTGACCATTAGCGAAAAAATGCTGCAGAGTTCTAGCATGCATTTCAGTATTGTAAACTCCGGGTTTACTCTTAATTTCAACTGTGAGAGTGTGGCCTTGACAGTGTCCGCGCACATTCTGTGAAGGTCACTGGGCCAATCGCTTTCACTATCGGCTTCACTTTCATAATCTTGGTGGCAATTGTTTTTGATACTTTCGTTTCCGAAGTATTCGGTGGCGTGTATTTTTTCGCACTGTTTTTGTGCGGGCAGCTGTGCTTCTTTGTTCAGCATTTCCTGTTGATATGTAGGAGTTGCTGTGTTTGGAGCGTCTTGTGGTGTTGGCTTGCTTGATTTAGTGGCTATCTTCTTGTATTTTGGCTTTCTGTGGTGGCTGTTGTCTTTAGCCTCTTGCCCTCTGCGCTTGTGTACGCGGGGGCGAGGCGGTGGCTTGATTTTGGCTTCATTAGCAGCGGCCATCAGCGAATGTGGCGCTGACGGCTCGCTGTCTTCTACCATAGAGGGGAGGGTCACAGGTAGGGTGGCGTCGGCTGTCCTCTTGCTTGTGTAGGCAATCGTGGTGGTGCGTGGATTTCGGGCTTCTCTGTGGTAGGCCGGACACTTGGCCAGGTTGTTGGCCGTGTGTGGCCCACCACAGTTTGCGCATGTGGGTGGCTCGGCGAGGGGTCGTGGGCAATCCCTGGCAGCGTGGGGTTCGCCGCATCGGACGCAGGCGATTTGACGGTGGCAGTTTATGGAGGTATGCCGGAAGCCCTGGCAACGGTGGCATTGAGCGGGTCCCTGCTTGCCCCGCCATGCCTCTATTGTGATCCCAGGTAGCCCCAGTACCTCTTCTAATTGGTATATCATGTTTGTGTTCGGCGTCTTTGTTAGCCGCACATGAAAAATTTTTCTGGGCTGGCCGTGCTTGGTCTCAAATTTTTTGATCCATTCCGGGGAGTAGCCTTTATTTACGAGGTCTTCCCGGAGGTGCTCTGGTGTTGTGGAGTCTGGTAGGCCTTTAAAGGCGAGCTTAAGGCTTCTTTCCTTATATGGCGAGTAGCTATACCAAGAGATGTTTTCTTCTAACTCGATCTTGGCGAGGTATGTCTTGGTGGTTTCGGATTCCTCCATTGATTTTGGGAGGAATCTGATCCCCTTTCTGTAAGCCTGAGCGCTTACGGGGTGACCCAGTAGCTCTTTAAGCTTTTGGAAGTGTCGGGGCCAGTCGGGTAGTTCCTCGACAACAATTGGTGGGAGCTTGGCTTCCTGGCTCGTTTTCTCGTTGGTTATTCTATTTTCCATGGTCTTCTTTGTGATTATTGGTGTCATGGGGCGTGGTGACTGGGCTTCAGATATCGCCATCGACGGCAGCGTCGGTGTCGGTGTTCTGGATGGTATTGTCGGCGAGCATTCGCGGGGTGTGTTCGCCGACATCTGTGGCGTCGGTGTTCGTGTAGGTGGAACTTCTGGAGTTTCCTCCCTGTGCAGCGTCGGCGATGACCTTTCCATCGGGGAGCCTTCGCGGGACGTGTTGGCCGACATCGTGGGTGTCGGCGTTCGGGCAGGTGGGATTTCTCGGGACGCCAGCATTGGAGGCGTCGGCGAGCTTATGGACGAGGCCTCTGGCAAAGATCCCTCCTCGGACGGCGTCGGCGAGCTGTCACGGGACGCGTATTCCGACATCGTAGGTGTCGGCGTTCGCGGAGGAGGAATGTGTCGAGGCACTGTCTTCGATGGTGTCGGTGTCGGTGGCTTCATTTGCGGTATCATTGAGAGTTTGGTTGTCGGAGTCGGTAGGACACGTTGGGGCTTCTTATTCCTGGGCTGATTGCCTGGTGGCCCAGTGATTACGTGGTTTTCTTCTATTAATATTTGATGTATGATGTCATAGTCCCGTTGCGTTGCGGGGGCGAACTGGATACGTGAGGTTCCGTCGCAGCTGGCTGGTACTGGCTTCCCCAGTTTCGCTTTTATGCGTTTGAACAGGAGATGCCATTCTGGTGTCGCTTGTGTGTATATGGCGGGTATATTAATATCCCTATTCGAGGGTATCTTATCCTCCGCTTCTGTATTCGGCGTTGGAGATTTCATAAATGTGGGTAGCTCGCGCACATTTTTCCCGATTGGGGGTATCTTCATATTTTTCTTGACGGCAAATGGTGTCGCCGTGTCTGCGAAAGGTGTCGGCGAGTTCTGTGATGGGGCTTCTACGCTCCAACTGTGGCGTCTGGGTGACGAGGATGGTGAGGTGTTCGCCTCACGGTTTTCCTCGGTAATCAGCTGATCCTGGCATCTTCGTCTTGCCGTGCGTCGGCGAGTCGATGTCATGGCAGGCATGTCTTGTGGGTTGACAGGCTTCTGGTGGCGCTTCTTGGGAGGCATTGGATGCCTACAACCAAGAAGCGGGTGGCGAATAGGGCGATTCGCGGTCTCGGCTGCCTCGGAAATCGACGGCCACTCCCCGCAGATACACTCCCGAATGGCTTGCGCCACTCAAGGGAATGCACCACAGGTCGCAGGCGTCGAACGTCGAGAGCAGAACACGAGACGGGGCGACTGTCGGAGGTACTCTTGAGGCTGCAATGAGGAGGAGTACGACCTCCGTAGGCAACAGTCGCGACAGTCCGGACAATTTCAAACTATTTCAAAGCCCTATTTATATAGAGACAACAATTACGATGCCACCGAGATGCAGAACACAATCACCGCCATCTATTGACGCGTGCCCAAACCATTACAACACACAACCGTGCTTTTACTAACCTAATATAAATTGTAACCGTGCTTTCATTAACACTATCTGTTTGCTTCATTGAACCAATTCTCATATTAAAAAGTTTTTAATTTATTACAACATAATTATGTATTTTTATGATTCGAAAATGATTGAATATTGTATTGTCATCTAGAATACACATGTAAAAAAAATTTGAGCTCGATTGGAGCAGTAGAAGTGGTCGAAAAATCGATTACAAGATTTGATCATGACAAACAAACAAACGGACAGAGTAAGTTAATAAAAAGCGTGTAATAAATAAATAAATATCATATAACAATTAGATATCTAACGTTTGATAAAAATTCAAAGGCTAGGTATGAAAACAAGTCGAAGGTGATCGCATATTTTTGCTCGTTATTGTAAACTTGTAGCGTAAACAACGTCGTTCTGTGAATATATCTCAGTGGACATGTTAGAGTATAATCATTAGTTCAATGCACATTCAGTCCTTGATTTTTCATATTATTAAATACTAGCGACCCGCCCCGGCTTCGCACGGGTGCAGTGAAAAAATGGTTATGGTGGGTTATCCCTAAGAGATAGACATATACCATCGCGGACTTTTTTGTGGATTTTTGTAAGTTGTACAATACTGTAGTACATTATTTTGGTCTATCTCGTAGGGTTCAGCCAGCGTTTGCAATATAAGCGCAAAAAAACGTGCTTATTTACGACATCACATTAGAAACCTTTAAATTTATCAGTGTTTCTCTACTATATTATGCATTTATTATACATACAAACCTTCCTTAAGAATCACTCTATCTATTAAAAAAAACCGCGTCAAAATCCGTTGCGTAGTTTTAAAGATCTAAGCATACATACGGACATACAGCGAAAGCGACTTTGTTTTATACTATGTATTGATTTGGTATTTAAAATCATTAATAAAATGAAACGCTTAAGTACTACTAAGCAAAAGTAGAAATAAGGTAATGTTGACGTTCATTTTTATTTTCTTTTTCATTTAATTGGTTTATGATTAGTGTAAACAAAAATCTTGTTTTAAACCCATAAATAAAATAAGGTAATAATTTACAAAATCAAAAATGTATTCTTCTAATGGGATTTTCACAATCTCTTTTATATATTTATATATTTTTAACTAAGCACTGGCAACACATTACTAGCTACACCAACTTTACATCTAGACACAAGTTAGGAATATTCTCTATGGTTCTTGTGAGATTTGCTACGATCTCACACGAATCACACGTTCTATGAAAAACTGTAATCACTTACTAATTCTAAGTTCGTTTTGGTAGGCTTATCACCCTATGGCGGTCGAATCGCGAGAGCGCACCCCGCCATGTGCCCCGTATGGGCCCAGGGAACTCGGGGGGGTTTTAGTGGGTAGGCCGGTCCTCTTGGGGATGGAGTCCGCCGCCTGTACGAGGGCGTCATGCGATCCGTGGCCATATATGGGGCTCCCGTGTGGTCGCAAGACTGCGCGAGGTCCCCCCGCTGCAGAGCTCTGCTACGGAGCCTGCAGCGGATAATGGCCATACGGATTGTACGAGGCTACCGTACGATCTCGTACGAGGCGGCGACGGTTCTGGGACGCTCCCCCCCATTCGACATCCTGGCCGACATGTACATGTACGCGCACATGTATGCAATTTAATGCATTTTCCTCAGGGGAAAAAAAAAGGCCGGTCCTCTTGACCACACACGGCCGCGTCTTGCCAGCGCGGTGTCAAGGTGCACAAGGTCGCATTTCCCCCCCTCAAAAAAAAAAGGCTTATCACCCTAAGTAATGTGTATATGAGTTGTGATGATAACGGTGATGTGAATGATGAACATAAAGTTATTGTTAAACCGATACTGACGACCCAGAACGGTCTAATATAAGTAATTATTCCGAGGCTGTCTTACACTCTTGTCCGTAACGCGTTAAGCGCCAGCATTATCAAATTGGATTCCATAAACATAAAATTCCATCCGCATCAATCTCTCCCGAAATCGTTATATAACTATTCAAACAGATTAATGCCCACAATTCTCCGCTTCGGGAAATTAGAGGCTTAAGTCTGAGCTTTAAGTACCATTATCATTCGGCTGTAACTTTCATTGGACTCGTTGAACTATATCGATTGCCTATAATCAAATCGTTGTAAATGTAGTTAAAATATTATACTATATAAAGTCATCATTTTTCAATACAACAAAATTTGATGACTTATTAAAAACCCTATTTACAATAAATTAAAATAAATAACTAACAAAATAAATACACAGCACGGAAACTCAAACATTTTAATATTAACGAGACAATTAGTAGCCATCGCGTTCAAAATGAGTTATGGGCTTAAAATGTCACTTACATCGTTGCAAGGATGGGCGCTAACATGACAGTACCCATTAAAAGTTAGATCTGTGGGGCTCGTTATAAGCTGCCTATGACGAGTTGGATTAATCCTGAGTTGATCGATGGACAAAAAAGTTATAAGTATTCGAGAGATTGAAATTTTTTGATGAACTACTTAGAATTTTAGTATTTGATAGGTAATTTATGACTGTCTGATTAAATTATCTCTTCAAACAATAAAGAATATAATAAAGAATATTGATAGATTAAACACTTTAGTCTTCTGTATGGCCTGCTGCAGCGTTTGTGTGAAACACCGTAATTTGGAGGATAAATTTTTTTTGACATCCACCTTGGGTGACGAGTGGAGGATGGCTCAGCTCAACGAGTGAACCTATAAATCTGTAATGTGTGCAAAATACCGTACCTAGAAATTTGTGGACGATTCTATATATATATATATTTTGTTTAAATGTTATCTTATAAGATTTAATTATAAAGTTACATATATAAACTACTTTGTTTAATTTTATCACCTAACCATTTGAAGGTCTGTTTGTATCTATGTCGAGGCGCCCATATCATTAATAGGCTTGTATCCACTATGAACAAATCTGATGCGTTAGGTTGCATAACTATTAAGATGATCATTTAATTATGAAAAAACAAAGTTTTATAAAATAATAACTTTTGATTATTTATATTTTTATAAAATAAAATTGCACAAAATAAGCCATAAGTCACGTTACAGCAAACACCAATTAAAAACGTCGTGTTACGTGTTACGTCACAAAGTCAAAATGTCATTCCCAAGTGTCTTGTGGAAGTGCGAAAAAGAATGGGCATCATTCCTTCTCGCGAGTGTCAGCCACTTTTTACGTATCTGCTGATTGTTTGGCACGTATATAAATAATTTTTTTGGTGTTTTTATACTTGTGCTTGTACACTGGGGCACTATGCAGTACTTGTAATACGATGAATCCATTTTTTATTAAAATAACTTCACAATACCGAATATTCCGATACTAAAACAGCTGTGTTTTGCACGGCGTGACGTCATTCAAGACGCCATGACAGTCATGAGCGTTTTTGATGACTAATGTCAAATATTTAATTAAATGCAAAATTATTCTTATAAATAAGCATTTTTTTTCAAAAATATAATTATTTTGTATAGAATAGGCATCAAGGTATATTAGTATCTAACTACTGAAATTTAGGCAACAAGCCTATTCTAAATATCTACATATATCACCAGGTCGGTTCGAGTCCGATAAGGATTATACCCACACCCTGATCTTAGCTGGCAAATATATTTTTTTGTAAATATCATAAAATAAAACGCTACAATTGGCGTATATATATATATACCTGCTACCGTATTAGCTTATCACTAAGGTTTAAAAAAAAAACGATCCCACCCCACGATCCCCAGACCACCAAATATTTATCACAAAAATCGGTCAAACCGTTTTTACGGAGTGCAATGATTAACGTAATTATATATTTTTTTTATTTAGTTATTAGACTTGCTTTCGCCAGTGGCGTTCATGGTAAAACGGTTATTGCTTAAGGGTGTAACAAACATAGCCTACGACCAATAGGTCGTAGGCTATGTTTGTTACACCTGACTGTTGAGAATACTCAAACCGTATTCTCAACAGTCGGTTATTGAAGTGGTTATTGAAGTGGTATTGAAAGTGGTTATTGAAATTAAGTAAAACGCGAAAATATATGTCGCGTTTTACTTAATTTCAATAACCAACACTGTGACACGAGATTTTTTTTATATTAGATGTTATTAGGCAATACACTAGTCTAGCAGCGTCCGTAGTTATTAAAATTAACCATGATACCTAATTTTTGTTTTTCAAGTACAATAAATTTAAGTTTATTTTTAAAATAGGTCTTATTTGTCAACAATCTAATCGGTGGTGGAATATTCAACATATTCAATATTCCAACATTTTGTGGCTACGTAGCGGAAGCTGCCAGCAAATGCAACCGTTCTACGGCGAAACATTTCCAATAAGATGCGTGAAGGTCTACAACTACAATTATTTCCAAATTGTGAATATTTAAGTTTGTCATAAAGATACTTTGGTTTTTTGTATTTTATTATTCAGGTGTAAAATAGGTATGCACTTCCTCAAATACTGTGTGGCTATGCCCCCTGCCTTTAACCTTTAACCTGTATTGGACGTTTTATTCGAAATTCGAAATTGCAGTTTTTAATCTTTGATTATATACACGTGTATATAATCAAAGTTTTTAATGTGCTTTTCGCACTAACAGTCCCACCACATTTAAAAGCTCGCCTGTAACTTGATCTTTTCCTAACACCTTGCATTTTTTTTCTTTTTTTTATAGGATAGGGCTGCAAACGAGCAAACGTATCACCTGATGGTAAGCGATAACCATTGCCCATGGACCACCAGAGGAGTCACAGATGCGTTACCGGCATTTTAAATGGGAATATGCTCTTTTTATGAAGGTTTCGATATCTCATCGGTTCTGAAATACTGCAGGCGACAATTCATTCCACAGTTTAGTAGTGCATGGCAGAAAGCGTGCGTGCTGTTCTCGAACAGCTCCAGACCCACTAATCCCATACAAGCTTACGGCTTTCTGGTTAATTTGGATCTGACGCCTGAATAATATTATGGACAGCCATAGAAGAGTTCCATCTCCACCATAAGCATTGTTAATGCTTGATCAAGGTGTCACATCTCTGCCGCCCTCTGTCGTCAGCTTCGTTAACAGACTCTGTCCAAGTTATAGATCTCTTCGGAAAATTTTGGACTTTTATGGCTCAATATTTTCTTGTTTTACTACAACCCCATTAAATCACACCATCTCTTCGACTTAAATACATTATATCAATGGGAAACATTTAATTCATGAAAAAACTTACACCGTATTGCCTAAACTGGTTAGTGCATCCTTATTTGTTTCGAGTTTTATATACCTTTATAGAATCTCGCATAGGTTTTAAATCGAAATGTACATGTTCAGCTATTATGACATCTACTTACGTGAAAAACGAAATTTTAAGTTTCTGAAGTTATAGGTTCTCTTAAGTTATCTACCCCATTTGGTAGCAAAAGTCCCTGTAAAGACGGGTTTTAGAGTTTATCGATTAAAACTTGACAAACTTCTTTAACTCGTATTTAACACAGAATAATTGAAAATTTATATTCTGTAGATGCCTATAAGTTGCACAGATGTTTCTAATGACAGTGTAAATTAAGCTTTCAATGCAAAATCACAATTATAAATATTTTACTGAATTTAATAATTACCAAACAAAATGTAGATGTGTAACAACAGCTAGTACTTAAAATTTCAAGACAATTTAATTATAAAATAACAACAAAAATTTAATCAACCACAGATACTTACAACAAAGAGGACTAAAACAGTTTACTCAGAACGTACACAATTATATTTTACGCCTCGGCAAAGTTGTCGGCAAAATCCCTTACCTTTCGGCTTTTAATTCTTGCTAAACTAAGTCTTTGTCTCTCGAAGATTCAGCGACAGTTAACAAAGGAAGATTTTACTTAAAATAATCTTCACCAAGTGTTTTCAAAGAGCTTTAGAGGTAAATTGATTTGGCAAATTGAATATTTTTTTATAACTTATCAGCTAACCGCTTCATAATACGTACCTAAAATAATTTTAACTCTAAAAATCACAAAAATACCAAGAAGGAAAGCTTTGTAAGTTATCAGCAAAGTGAGTAGTTTTGAAAAAAGTAACCACTTCTTGAAATAATGTCTATTTGTTGATCCATGATTATGGGTCCAATTTCAAATATAATGGAATATATCGATCGTGAATCGATTTTATTTATCTAATGGACACTGTTTATTAGTACTTCATTCAAATTATACTTTCAGCCAACAGTCTCACAATACTACATGTACGTCTCCCCCAAGAATATCCAATCCTAACGGTTTTACGCTGCTTACGTTCAGCGCCTTCCTACGATCCCCTCCAAATCGTATGCTCAGGTTAGACCTTCCAACTCTGGGGTGTATCAGGCTTAAGCACCTTTCCACCCCTGAGGATTAAAGTCGTAAAAGCAATGTGCTCTAAACATTTAAGGTTCGCGGTTCTTCGGGCTATGTAGGTCGAGTTCTTCACTTGGATAATATAAACTAAGCAGACACAAGCAGTCAAAATAATATTTTGTGTCATTGTTAGAAACCTGATGGTGTAAGTTAGATTATTGTTAGCGTGTGACTGGGTAAGCCTCCAGCTAACATTTCAGGAGCGATAAATATATCGAACAATTAAGCAATATTTAAGTCTATTAAATTTGGAAGATTCAAAAGAGCTTTCGATAAAGTCATATTTGAATAAAGTTAGTTTTGATTTTTGATTTATTTAGTTACTTTAGCAGAATATGTTTAAACGCAGTGAATAATTTGCTAACACAAGACACACCTTTACATCCATGCATACAGTTTCTAGGTTTTTAATAATTACCACATCTAAGTCTTGTAATGTTAAGGGTATTCCTGTTACAAATTTATTTTCATTTTCAGTCCATTTAATTAATGTTTCAGAAGAGATGTTCGGAAATAGGAAAGATTCAGCGGTACTTATCCGACATAACCAGTAAATCTGCCCTATTCTCCGATTGTGCCAACCATTTTATTAAAACCACAAAGGTTTATATTAAGGAAAGCTTAGATAATACATAGCTTACCTTTGTGGTTTATATTGGTTCATATATCTGAATATATCTGCACAATAGAGGTACGGAAAGTGATACATGATGACCCGCCTCCAATAGCTCTGCTTAAATTCTGGACCCTAGCTTAGCGAGTTATTGTTTAACCAATAATATTAATTCAGGACTACCAACATAAGCTTTCGTGGCTTATGTTGACTCTGAATTAGTATCATGCAGATAGCCACATACCCAAGATATCCAAGTTAATCAACAAGGGCAAAGTTAACCTTAAGTTAAAAGTTAAGTTATTATACGTATTAATACGAGGATAAACATATAACTTTTTAAAATATATAAATTCTTCGGAGGAGTGGTTACTCACTACCAGCTGGCCAGAATGATAAGGCTCATGGGGTCAATATGATCAAAGCATTAGGATAGAGCTGAGTTGCTAGGTAGGCAGAATTGGCCAAACCGATTCGGTTCAATCTGCTTGAAAACAGTTAAAAAAGGATAGAGCTATATAGACTCGATAATACTACTAATTACCCAAACAGCGATTTGAGTTTAAGTTTCATTTTAGATTAAGAGCCTACGTTCAACATAATTTCTGTGGAATTTCGCTGTAGTGGTATTGTGGTGGGTCTTCCACTCACTTGTGAGGATTCTCTGTCTCTCCTCTCAAGAGATGAACATAAAAATAATAAATTAAAATAGAGCGATATTTCTTAGTGGGCCAAAGTATCTAGACTAAACATTATTTTAATAATGTTGACGATTAGATGAAGATAATCAAAAGACGATTTTTTTTTGTTATACTAAGATTATTGGTGAGAAGAATGGTAAAGGGGTGAAAAATTTGGTCAGAATTCAGTTATTTTCAACATTAAAATTATTAATTGCACATGTAAAAGAGTAAAATTGAGATTCTAAGATTTTATGTATGAGCTGAAAGCTTTTACTTGATTTAAGCAATGAAACACTTTTATTGGATTTAATTTTGTATCAAATAAATAATCACTGAATGTATCTCTTTTTCCTTTACATATTTTGGGGGTGTACACGATGTCCATTTAGTATGTGGCAAGTCGAAAATATTGGTCGAAACATTTCACAAACAATCCACGCATGCGAATATCGCTTGAGTGATGTCATTACAACACTTATGATATTGGTCAAAACATTTCACAAACGATCCACGCATGCGAATATCGCTTGAGTGATGTCATTACAACACTTACGATATTGGTCAAAACATTTCACAAACAATCCACGCATGCGAATATCGCTTGAGTGATGTCATTACAACACTTATGATATTGGTCAAAACATTTCACAAACAATCCACGCATGCGAATATCGCTTGAGTGATGTCATTACAACACTTATGATATTGGTCAAAACATTTCACAAACAATCCACGCATGCGAATATCGCTTGAGTGATGTCATTAAAACACTTATGAAATTGGTCAAAACATTTCACAAACAATCCACGCATGCGAATATCGCTTGAGTGATGTCATTACAACACTTATGATATTGGTCAAAACATTTCACAAACAATCCACGCATGCGAATATCGCTTGAGTGATGTCATTAAAACACTTATGATATTGGTCAAAACATTTCACAAACAATCCACGCATGCGAATATCGCTTGAGTGATGTCATTAAAACACTTACGATATTGGTCAAAACATTTCACAAACAATCCACGCATGCGAATATCGCTTGAGTGATGTCATTACAACACTTATGATATTGGTCAAAACATTTCACAAACAATCCACGCATGCGATTATCGGTTGAGTGATGTCATTACAACACTTATGATACTGGCCAAAAACGTCAACATTGATCTTGAAATCTAGAGGTTCAGATTTCCACATCCTTATGTATCAATGTGTATTTTTTTTTCTATTTTCAATACTGACGCTCTAACATAGCCAGAAAAGACACAAGTGAAGCAACGTTCATGTTCCTTAGTGGTGATGTGCCAGTGCTCATACGAGGATGAACAAAAATGGGCTTCAATGAAAAAGATTGATCAAATCTATACAAATGTCGATTGCTGAAGGACAATAAATCTGCTATTCCTTTGCCTTTTCCTATTGCAGATTCCTATGATACAATGTTTTAGTTAATGCATGTTTAATCGAATCCAATTTTGAAATTTAACCTTACAAGTTAATATAATTATTATTGTTAACTGAACATAAATTATGTGTCTTAGGACATAACGGAGCTTCGAATGAAACTCATGTATTAGGATTAAGGCTTTAATTAAAAATATTACAAAAATATTGAGCACTAGCTCTGACCCGTTGCGAGAATATATACAAAAGCAAAAGTAGTGTGGGTAATAAGCGCACGTAGACGGCGTTGCTCCAGCGCTGTCGTCATAGCAAAAAATAGTTTCTGTGACTTTACTAAGCAAATGTTGCAAAAACTTTAGGCTTCAACATTAGCAAAGTCACAGAAACTTTAGGCTTCAACATTATGATGTTTAAGTGATAAACTTTAGTAGATTATCAATTTAGCATGTTTACTTGTATATATATTTTACATATATTCACATTAATAAGTGTCTGGAATTTTTCGCAGTTTCAATATATAACGATGGTTCCTAAGGTGCTTGTATATCTATATTTATAATACATATGTAGAGAGATCAATTCTGTACATGAAATATATTTCCAAAATAACTATCAGGTGTGATTAGCGATCGATACTTGTGCCAAAAATGCAATCAATAAAATTGTTATCTGTCTGTTTGTCTGTCTGTATAACCGTTATAAAAACAAAAACTACTCGACTGATTTTAAAGGAACTTGGTACAATTATTTTACAAACTCCTGAGCTGGTTATAGTATACTTTTCTTCACGCTACGATAAATTGGAGCAGAACCGTGAGTGAAATATTGGGAAAACTGGAGAAGTTACTAAATTTTTAAACTTCCGTCGCGAATGCATCCTTAATGGTTAAAGCTATACGAAAATCATGTATGTCGGAAATTTTCTTAAAATTGTGTAACTAATATCCCGCGACAGCATATGTCTATATTTTATGGTTTACTCACAATAACACGTGTAACTCCCGATAGCTTAGCAGTTCAAAGCTTTGTTATATTTATATACTCTTTCGTTTATAACATTATCAGTAATTAAAAATGCTACCTAAAATTACGATTCCACGCGGACGAAGTCGTGGGTACAGCTAGTCAGCGTCTTAGCGGTTTCTGTACTATTTGTGTAATGACGTTATTTTGTAATTCCAATATGGCGTGTCTACCGCTCGATTTGTGCAAATTACTATTTTTGTGCACTGATAAAAAAAACTTTTCGGAATAAACTTGCGTATATTTCGTGATTTTACTAGTGGATTATGTGTCTGTGATGTTTCGAATACAGATAACTTCGACGACGATTCAATTCAATTTCAATGTTGAGTGCTCATGCAAACAAAAGGCAATATTATTTTTTATGCAATTCCATGGCAGGAAATAAAAGACTTTGCTGAGGAAAAAAAAAAGCTTTTAAATTATTCTAAAAGCCTTTTTATATAGTCGCCGGCAATAGCTAGCTACAAATATAAACAAAGGAAAAACAATTGATTTTCATTCAAACCTCTGAATTAGCATAAGAAAATGGACGGGCGCTTCAAACTTCTGGGCTGTGTCTGAAATTTTGATTATGCCGGTTTCATTTGGACTTATACATCCGGTAAGCCGGTATTAAGATCGGAATACACTAAGTTATCCATAACTTATCCATAGACGATATTCTGTGAATACAAGTTTAGTTTGGATGAGACTACAGAGATTTTATTTAATAATAATGGGCGTTATTAAATAATAATTTATATTTATTTTATTATTTATTATAATTTATATATTTTATATTTATTCTTATATATGTAGTTACAATAATGAATATCAAATATAGTGAAACGCTCGGTGATGTAATGAAACAAAATTTAAACAGTTAAAACATAGCTAACTGCAGTTACAGTGAAAATAGATCGGCAGCGACATCTTGAATATGTGCAACACAAAATGGAGATGAGAAATAGCTAGCTAGCGATAAATAGCATCCCGTCAGTGTGTCGGTGCGTGAAGATATCTCCATATGCTCGGTACATTGTGATTCTGTAATTCAAGTAGGCTTAGAGATAGGATTATATAGTGTTATGTGAAGCTACATCTTACAGGTGTGGGTACCTCTCATATTTTTATTTTATAAATGTTATATTTACATTTTTCTGTATGTAGTCGGATAGGATTATAATTAAATGATAGTATACGAGTAAATAAATCCCACCAAAAACATAAATGTAAAGATGGAGAGCCAAGTACAATACAAAAATTATGCTTGGCTGTGGGCTTCGCCGCAAAAAGAAAGGACATCTAAATGAGTGCCAAGTTCTATGCAAAATCGAAATATGTATTTATAGGAATAAAATAACATTATGAACAAGTACTAAACTCTATTTCTTAGCTTTATTGGATACCTATAACGATTGCTGTTATTTAAAAATGTGGATCTTAAAGTAGGTTAGATTTGACTTGGAGGAATTATTACTATAATCAATATAATAATTAAAATTATTTTAATAATATAATTATTAGCGCGTATTACAAGTTTTTTTGTATTATGGGGACACCGCTTATATTTTTATTTCTTTTTATTTTTTATTTTTTCATACGCTTACACACAATTACCGAATTTTATTCCAAATTTCATCCTTCTAAGTCATTAGGAAGTAGGTTAGATTTAGGTACTATATGTCAGTCAGTCAATACTAAAATTTACGACATTTCGACCTTAATATTTTTATAACTGTTTGAGCTAGCTTCATGAAATTTGGGCTTCTACATGTCCTTGTGAATATAATTAAACACACGTAGTTTTATATGCTTACATTAAAGAGGTTTTGAGTTATAGAAGGGTCAAATTTGCCATCGTGTAATATTACACTCGGCGCTGTCTAGCTAGCTTCTTTACTTGAACTTGGCTTCACATGCTTCCGGGTGTCTAGATATAGTATAAATTTACAAATGTTATTTATTTAACATTAACCTCAATTTGAGATAATCCCAAAAGTGAAGGGGGGATTTTCCGAGTGAAGAGTGAAAGAATTATTCAACCTGTGTATGTTATCAAAAAAAAAAAAGGTGACACGTACGTTTCTACATAACTTCAAGTCACATTTCATAGTTTTATAAATTACCATAGATCATGTACAATTTTTTCATATTAGAAGTACAAAGGAGGATGGGCATTTTGGGCTACGAGCGAACAGAAATGACAGTAAAGTATAGGTCTTATCCAGTTATGCATGTCGCTATAAGACCTTAAAAACACTCTTTGACTTAGTTATGGTACAATTATACAGTACCCATACTATTGATTCTCTACTTGAAAATGTGACGTTTCTTGACGTTTTCTAAATGGATAGTAAATGAAATAGATATTGTATTGAAATACCTTTTTAATACTTATTTAATCTAATATTTCTTTCTCTGAGTACACCAGGAACTTAGTCAAACGATGCTTGTTACCACGGTCACCATGAGGAGGTGCTTTGCGTGCAGAAAAGTAGTTTCCCTAGGTATAACTGTTTTCACTCCAAAGGACCAATTTTTCTAGTATAGCTCTGTCATATCTTTGTTTGTCACAAAGAATCCTAATCATGTTCATATCTTTCATTTGTTTCGCTCATGGCCCAAACATCCATATAAAATGCGCATGGTCCTTTGATATCGGTTCCAATACAGTATAGTGAGATGATTAAATTATTCTTAAATTCAAGCAAAGCTTTCTGTTAAATACAACCAGCCCCATTTCTAGATATTAATTCGAAATCAAGACTCAATCATCAAAAAACACTAGTTTTAACTATGTGTATATATAAAATCCAACCGGTACTAACTAATTGATTAGTTATTAGTAGACACAGCTCAAACCACTTAACAGATTGTGCAGAAATTTGGCACACATATCGCTGTTATAATGAAAGTGTGTGCTAAGAAATCTTACTCCCTAACCGGCAAAAATAGAGTTCGAATTTGAAATAGATTTAAGAGGCAACTGCTTCTCTTATGGCCAGTTTAATGATTTTGGTACCTGGATTAATGAAAAATATTGTCTTTAATGTAAGTTTTGTAGATTTTTTATGTGTTTTTTATATTTACAGTGATTATCGTACTCGCTCAAAGTCAAATCTAACGCGAGCGAACTCGTAAGAAAAAGCTAGTCATGTGGAGTGTTTCTAACCATCATTTTCATCAACATATAGTTACAATATGATGATAACGATCCACACTTAGTCTATAATAAGACAAGTAATAACTTATCTCTCTAATGACATAATTGTTTGAATATGGTTTTGAAACAGAAAACTTACATGATTATATTTTCATTTAGTTCTCTTCTCTCTTTCAGAATTCACACTTATAACCTTCGATTGCAAAATTTCATTATTCACAAACCTTCATAATACAGTAATTGAATAAAATATTCATATAACGGGAAAAACCTGTGATCGATATTAAATGCACCACGATTAGATAGATATCGTTACGGCGTATCAGAGCTTCGAGCGTCGCCTCTTTATGTGGAACTGATTAATCTGAATTCTGTCCTTATCTTAAGCCTCTGCCAATTATCTATTTTATCACACTCGCACAGTTTTGGTTCAGTGGTAAGTTGACTTCGAAACTAGCAGAATTTTTGAAGTTTTGTCACAAAGTTTAATTATAAATATATAATTTTATTAATATGGGATGCTAAAATTAAGGTTTAACTTCTTTATTCTTATTCTCAGAGAGTGTGTGCTCCTATTTCGAATCTCGAATATTATACGTACAGGTAAAGGTATCAAAACCTGTTTTTTTATTGTCATCGACGAAATGAGTTTAAGGGTGCCTTTGAATTTGTAATATTATGTGTAGGTATATGCATTTATTAATACCTGATCAAACGAAGTGTCTTATTACACTAATCCAGACAAAAGAAAAATACCTCGGAGCTAATTTGCTTGTGATTTCCTGATGCAACAATAATATAACGAAAAAGCTGAAAATTGTGTGGAAACTTAAAGTATATATTATTTTGTAATTATACGAGTGAAGAGGCACCTTCACTCGTATAATTTTTAATATATTTTTTTATGCGATAAAAAAACGTATTACTATTTAAAAGGCCAGCAATGCATCTGTGACTCCTCTAGTATTGCATGTACGGTAAAGTAATTGTATGGTACATAATCTCTTGCCATCAGGTAAACAATTTGCCAGTTTTCATCCAGGGTTTTCGCTATCAGATTTAGATAGCATTGCCAGAATTAGATATCGAAGTAATGATCGTCGAATCAACATCCCGCATAGCGGTTACCTCGTGATCCAAGTCAAGATACTTGCTGACCTTTTCCTTCTCAGCTTTTACGAGATTCTCGTCATAAGGTATGTTGACGAGCATTGCTCAGCGTTAGGTTCGCTCGATTACCACGACGTCAAGCTTATTGCAAACAATACTTATGTCCGTTGATAGAGCAACCCCAATGAAATAATGTATAACCATTTTCAGAAAGTAGCGCTGATCCGTTTCAGTTATAGTTTTTTTAAGTTCAGTTATAGTTCATATCATTTCACTTTAGTTTTATCATTGGGTATAATTTGGATATATATGTTTTAATGTCAATCCATAAAAAAGTTATAATATTTGATTAGAAAAACAAAAATATAATAGAAATTGATCTGTTATTGTTTTATGCATGTTAAAATTTGTGCGTATACGATCATGCAAATAAATCGTCTATCTATCTTATAGTAGAACAACTTATAGGAGTTCTAAATCTAGTTTTGGTACCCAATTATCACAAACCCCTAAGATTTGTCATAACATGAAAAAATATATTTTAAAAGCACATAAATCAAAGTATAATTTGAGTTATAAATTGTCGTAAGACAAAATATTTTATACTGATACTGTGAGTGTTTATAACCCTTTAACAATTGTCGTCATAATATGTCTGTTTATAACGAGTTTTTAGTAAAACAATTATAATTAATTAGTAAAATAAACAACAGGTGCAGTTGCTACTCGTAGGCTGTTTTCTTTGTGAGTTTTATTAATAAGCCCGAAAATAGCGACAGGCCCTTTACTATCGCAGTCTGTATGACAGGCGTCGCTTCAGCGCAGTACGTAGTGATTTTATGGTAAGAGGTACGCAGGTGTTGCCAAATGCAAATTTAGAGCTGGTCCTAAGAATGATCCAGATATGAAGCATTGACGTCATGGAATGTTTGAGACGGATATATTCATTCCATTCACAGTCCGGACTAGAAGCTGTGGGTGACGACCATGTTAGGATAAGTTACTCTTAATTTTATTATATATTTTCTTTTATACAACGGCGTACAAAAATCATGCGACAAGGGAAAAAAATCGAAGGTTGCAACCCCCAACGAGTTATAATATTACGAAAATAACATTTCTGTTAGTGGAATAACTTTAATAAGTGTTTAAGAGATTAATTAACATTCGTTGTTATCTTATTATGTTCCTCAATCTTCCGTAAATCGAACACCCAGACTTCACTTTTTCCAAAAAAAGACACCACTCCGCGTTGAAAAACTCATGCTGATATAACTCCATGTTCGCGAAAACATCTTCGATAGCTCCCGAGAAAATAAATTGTGCTCCTATTTTTTATAGTTTAACTAGTAACTCTACAGAATTGCCCACTAGGAGGCAAACTACTCACCTTTGACACCTTCAGCTTGGGTTGGTACTCCGTGATGTGGAGCCGATTCCTACCACGTGCCTGGCTAGCTGTAAAGTTCTTCGTACGATTGGTATTTATTGTAGATATCACAAAACTTACATTAATATCACACATGCACAGCCACATGTAAATATATATATATGTTTAAGTATTATCTGATAAACAAACACCGAAATTCAAACAATAACAAAGCTCGCACCACCGCCGAGAAAATCAGTCCGCAGTCGCCATTACAATCGTAGCGGTTTTACTCATCCGTCACCGTCGGTTTCGCAAGTTTGTAGCCTACCCACATAATAGGAACATCCGTGCCTGGACACTCCATACCGATCGATAAATAAACATCAGATTAACGAGTTATATTATTCTTACTTCACGAAAATAATATTTGAAATAACGGATGAACTTTTACATGATGATTTAAAACAATGTTATATGATTTAAAAAATACGGAAGTCAATAAGTCATTTAGACTTATTAACTTCCGTCAATTTTCCTCAAACGTGTTAATTGGTAATTCAGTTTGTAAAGAGGTTTTCATTTACAACGTATTTATCCTTTACGTTCATATTATTCAGAAGTAATATATTTAACTTGAAATCAACTTTAATTTAACAGAGATAACTTATTTTCTTATTTTGATGACATGACAATGACTTTCATGTTTATTTTATTTTAACACGTTGCTATTCTTTACTTTCCGCTGTGCAGTCAAATACATATTCTGTAACGTGCGCCCGCGCTAGTCCGTAACTAAATAAGTATACTGCGAGTACAAGTACTTAACATGAATGAACACAAACTAACAGTCAAAATCGAAATTATCTTTATTCAAATGTGACTTTATAGAAAGCTCTTTTGAATCGTCCAAATGTTTTTTCCTATCACCTATTCAGGACGTATTTTTACCTGATAAGAAGAATCAGTGCAAGAAAACTCATTAACTTAATCAAAAGTAATAAGAACATTTACAATAAATTAAAAGGAGAATGCCCATTGTAGTATGGACTTTAGTATCGCCAAAAATGATTTTGTACCATAATGATTTTTATGATATATTGTAGATTTTTAACTATATATTCAATTATTAAAAACTATTTGACTCTATTTCGATGGGTAAAATAGAAATTAAACACCAAAGACTTTCAAGTTACGAATTTCTCCTATCATCATTTTTGATAATACCTATTTAATTGTAGAAGATTAAAACTATAAAATGATTAAGTCTAACTTATCCAATAAATATTACAACTATCCAATAATTCTATGCAACATGATTTACATACAAGCTAATATTTCTGAGATCAGCTTGATGAGTATGTAAAACCATGTATATTTATGTATAGACAGATCACAGGTTGGAATCTTAGTTTTGTAATAGTAATGCATATTCTATATAGTTACATAAAAAAACATCTTTGTTTTACATAAAATAAATTCAAAAACGGCTGGATTAATTTATCTAATTGGCGGATTCGTCTTCGTTACAAATAGCAGAATAATGACTAAAATATTAGAGAAAGCAGAAAAAAGACTAAAGAAAATTAATTGTTTTGGTATTCCTTTTACCCTTTCACGAGAGGACAGTAGAATGTATCGAATATATTTTTGACCAATCGATCCGATCGTTAATATATGGCAATACCGAAGAGACTATTTATCAATGAAATTAGAATATCATCAATAAAAATACACGGCGAATGAAATGGAAGTGAAATAATTACTAATTATTAAGTGGAATTATATCCGGCGAAGTTTCGGCTTGGTATATTGCAGAGTTTTGTTAAAAATTGTTACTTATTTTTTGGTATTAGTTTGGTTAAGGCACAAGGACGAGTAAAGGTGATACTACGAATGGGCATACTCCTTTATACGGGAAAAAAATATTTACACTTTAGAATGTAATGTTTTCAAATCAACACCAAGCACTGGCATCATTTAAATAAACATTGACTTTACTCATTTGCGTCTTTTTAATATGTACCTTGAACTTATGAAAAGCCAATTCAGCTACACTATGTGAAATCTTGTTATAAAAACCTCTAGTTTATTGCAGCCTGTACGTGTTTGTAAATATGCCATTTTTAATTACATGTCAACGCATTAAAGTTAACTTCGTTATATATTCTAAGACGTAAGAAGTAACGGATTAATGATGTTATCTATTGTATAAACGGTGCCCGACTTTGGACGAGGGCTATAATAAAATCTGCATTACTGTTTTATCAACAGCGCGCACACAAGAGAATCGTGTTTGACCAGAATGTGTACAGAAAGCCTAGTCAACAATTAAATTGCCCGCAGGGATGTTGAGTTTGCACGGTAGACGCCTGTTTACTAGAATTACCGCATTTTAGCTACCTGTATTTTTAATGCCTAAGTTATAAATGATAATTAAAAATTTAATACATATATGTAATCGGTTCTTACAGTGATATCAGTTTTTACAGCCTTAATAAAAAATATGTCATAAAAAATTTTTGGAGTTAACGTATTTAAAATAAAATATTATGTTTTTATTTTACTTGCCATATATTGTATGTTTGGTTAGGTCGAATCTTGCAATGCTGTAATTGCATACGTATGTAAATCCTGAAGTACCCAACATTATTATATCGTGTTTGGGTTTAGTTGATACTTTTTGATGAGTATTTTTTCCTCAAAAGCCATTGATGCACATAGACATGACAAAGAGGAACACATAAACACCGTTTTATAAAAAAACTTATTACAAGAACAAGTCGTTGGGGCTTGTAGTATTGGCCATTTAACACTGGCACGTACTAAAATATATTTCGATTTTTGAATTTCATTAGTACAGATTGAATCACATCAACCTTTACATTTGCTCTATAAACACATCTTTATTACAACCGATATAACAGCTGTCTCAAAGTTACATATAAAGCTTAACGTGTCGTGTATGTAAATTGCCACAGACTATGAAAAATCTCAAAAGATGTATGTAAAGAATACCAATCCGATCTAGGGCAGCGTGGCCGTCTAGGTCTAACAGTATGTAGGCTCCGTTATTGTAGGCCCAATACCCTAGAAGGAGTCTTATATTACGTATATTAAGAAAACGAGAATAAGACGAAATATGCAATACCAATTTCGTGGTTTTGTTTGAAAATTGAGAATATTTATTTCCAAATTAAAATTATCTGTCGAATTCTGTAGATTCTAAACGTCAATTTGTGTTTATTTTATGTACAATAATTACAGCTGAAAGACACCCCTATGTCCATTATGATCAAGGACTTCAATTTGAATGCCAATATTAATAATAAAGGCTTTATTTATATGTAGCTAAGAGTAAGTATTGCTTAATTGTCGCTTAAGCACAGATTACTTATCAAATGAGTTTGCTCTGACAACATATTACTGGAAATGTATCCCAAATTTAAAATCACGATGGTTCCAACAATGTAGTATAAATAAATGTTTTTTATTCCGTTATGATCCTAGATCCTTAAAACATGTCAAGATTGCAATATTTCTTCCAAAGGTTTTGAATAACAAATAGAGAAAAAGTCTGCGTTATCTTAAGTAAAATTCCGCCACGATTCGCCTTAAAGATTATGTTTATGCAATCTGTGATTTTTACCTCCAATTTCATATTGAACCGAGCCCAAACATAATGTATGCGACCTTTTTTCTGCCGCTCCTTTGTGACCAGGTGAAGTGTCAACACAATCAAAATAGGTCTACTGTGCGGCTGGTGTACCTGCGGCTAGGGTCGTACATCCACTGAAAAAGCTATCGTATAATGTTTTAGTAGAAACTCTAGGGTTTTATCGAGCTGACGTTGCGTAAGTAAATAAATTTCTGAATCAATTATTTCATGTAATACAATACTTACTTTTAATATTAGATATATTCCTCAAATGTATCTATACATATAAAGAATATTGGTGTGCCGTCTGTCTGTCTGTTGTTCCGACTAATCTCTGATTTGGCTGGACCGATTTTGACAGGACTTTTATTGGCCTGTAGCTGATGTTATAAGGAGTAACTTAAGCTACTTTTTAATAAAAAAAAAACTTTAGGAAAAAAGTACTCTCCAGTACCACGTGTAGCTCACGCGCATGTCACCTCCCACCACTACGGAATAGATTTTAATGAAATTTAACAATAATATTGCATATAGCTTCTATATTAGAATAACACATAAGCTATAATTTAAAAATTAAAAGTATATTTTTTAATACAAGCTCTTATGAAATACGCTACAAAGATCAAAATAAACTTTTACATATAAAAGCTTGTCGCGAGATTTACTTACTTATAGAATACTTTTAACGACTGGCGCCGCGCGGCGATTAGTTCGAAATTTGGATAGGGACAGCGCGCTAATTGGCAAATAATACTGTTATGGAATATATATAGACTATAACTTAACTATTTGCTTTGGTAACACATGCGTTTTTTATGACTTTACATATTTAAAACCGGTGGAATTACATCAGTTTTACGAACAAAGGTGTTAAGAATGATATAAGAGTTTAGGTCTAATTTGCAACGTAATTTCGACAGAATATTTTCGCGAAAATGTAAACTGTAATGTAAGGTAAACTATATTCTAATGAATTAGTATTCTAAAGAAAGTTCCCATCCTCGCATTCTGAGGTTATCTTCCAACTAACGTATACATATGATTGTTTTAGATAAGTTGAAAAAAGAAGAAAAACAATCTTCAGAGTTACTTGCCTGTACTTCTCAAAAGGCTTTCCCTATTTCCGGATAGATGTTAAGTTACTTATTTTACTTATATATGAGTAGGATGTTTACTTTGAAACGGTGTACGTTTGTAGATAGAGGAAGACGATTATGGCGTTTGTGATTTGTGCCATAAGGTACACGCACGCACCGTGAATTGTTGGCATGTCATAAAAAATTATTGTCGGTCAAAAGTTACTCACAAATTGTCTTCCTTTTTCCATAAGAAAAATCAACAAAACTTTGCACGATTCTAATATCCTTAATAGATTAAGGCGTGCATAATCGCGTCTGTGGGACTATACGGTCCTTACTCACTTTAAAATAAATTGCTGTTAAATTATTTTCTTTCTGTCATTTGAAAATTTAAGATTTTTTTATAACCGTAATAAACTGTTGACGGTTTCAGCACACTAAGAATATTATAGCATTTTTGGTCGCGTGAGTGCACGCACTTCAAACTCCCAACATTTTTAAAATACGTATAACATTGTACTGTTGTGAAGCAGAAATTATAAATCTTAGCACAAAACAAATTGATTCCATTGACAGCCGTCAATTTGTTAAAACTATTGCACGGTTAAGTTGTACTTTTCAAAACTTCATTTGATACAAATATACCTTAGATTGCAAAAGAAAATCTAGTCGAAATATTGAAAATGTCAAATTTTTCACCTGTAGTCGACTATTCTTCCTTCCGATTAACAGCAACATTTAAAAGAAACCTGTCATCGAAGTCCTCAATTGAAGGATTAATATTGTTGATAGAATGAAGCAGTGAAAATATTATTTACTCGTATTATTACAAGAAAATCAATGGGCGAGAATATGTCACAGAGTCGATAAACCAAAAAGATATAGTTGACCGAAGGCGCGAAGTTTATTTTATGTACAGATTAAATAACATTACATATTCAACAGTAATTTTTAGTATTCACTTATTTTCGTAATAAGTCGGGTTTTCCTTCCTGACGTTATAACTCCAGAACGCACTAACCGATTTCCACGGTTTTGCATTCATTGGAAAGGTCTCGGACTCTGTGAGGTTGACAGTAAAGAAAATTTAGGAAAAATTTCAACAGAAAAGCGGGAAAATCTTTTGTCTATAAAATAAGTAGGAACAAAAAACTGCCACTTTACAAATCTTTTTGACAGGACGAAGTCTATAGGGTCCGCTAGTTTTATATATTAATAAGTGCGATTCGAGCTCACGCATCAAGAGTATTCTGTATATAAATGTATGATTGCGAAATTTTAAATTTTATATTTTTTATAATTACAAACATGAATAGTTCATATTAACTTCAACTTTATAACTTCACGCGTTTTTTAATAAAGTCTTAACTGACTGACAGCGAAGTGATCATATAAGGGTTCCTCATTTTTAGTAGAGGATACGGAACTAATTGAAAGTAAATAAAAGATGGGTTAAATGAGATAAGCTAATCTATTTATGTTAGTTACCGCAACTCCTAAAGTTTCGAACCGATCAATGTTGAAACCACATTCAAACTATTGGGACGAGCTTAACAATAACTACATGACATACAATGTTAAACTATGATCGAGCATAGGTCACAATGGGTAGAGGTCAGAACACAACGGTAATTACTATGACTTACCCTCGTCGCAACTTGACAAGCAGCGCCGAGGATTGGCGTCCGGAGTATAGAACATCATTTGTATGCCAAAGCTATTGGAAATAATTTCGGGTCTGTCGTCTTTATTTTTCTGAAAATATTAAAGTTTGCAAAAAAGCATATTCTTAGAGAGTTAACATTCTATATCTTTTTGTTAGTTGTTAGATAATATATCTTTTTCACATTTATGTGTTAAAATTTCATCTACAAAGGTTTGACGACCTCCATAGTCGAGTGGATAGTACACCGGTTTCAAGGTGTCGCCATCTCTGAGGTCCCGGGTTCGAATCCCGGTGGGGGCAGATGTTTGTGTGATGAATGCCAGCATTTGTACCTTAGTCATGGTTGTTGATATATATTTCATAAAAATTATTTATAATATATATGTATAATATATGTATGTCTATCCGTTACCCTAGATCCCATAGCACAAGCCTTACAGAGCTTAGTTTGTGCTAGGCTAATTGATGTAAGTGTAACAAATATTTATTTATTATTTATTTAAAGGTCGTGTAAATAAAATACTCGCACTCACATATGCACAGGAAGAGAGAAAATACTAATCCTTAAATCTTTTTTTTTTTAAATCTCATGTACTTTATAAGCCATACATCTTATGATTAAGCCGGCGTAAATATATCTTAACGCTAATATATACATTATTATATCGAATAATTTACAACATCAACATATTTATATCGTTTGAGATCGAAGAATCAATGATTGAATGCTAAAGTTTAAAAATTTATCGCTATGTTTAACATTGAAGTTGGAACTCAGAATTAGGTAAAAAGAAAGAGGAGCTCCCCAGCAGGGCATTGAGTGTCTTAGAAACGATATTCTTAGATGTTCATTTATTTTACACTCTAGCACTAAGTGAAGGAGGTCCTCTTCCCGTTGGCAGACAGTACAATTGGTATTATCATTTTATGTACCATAAAGGCAAAGTTTAAGGGTATGTGGTATGTCCTCATTCTGAAATAGATAGTAAGCTCTCTTCTGATTAAGTTTTTGAGAGGAAAACCAGGGTGAACGGGGAAGATCACTTACTACAGATTTGTACTAGATACCTTTAGATTTAGCACATTCGTTGAACTGATATTTCCACAAGTTGTAGATATCTTTTTTAATTTGCGGCATATAGTCATTAAAATGAGGTTACAATGAAATATAATCACGAAGGGCTTCTCTAGCTAGTGAGTCCAGTATCTCATTTCCTTCAATTCCAACATGTGACGGTATCCATTGTGTAACACCTTTTTTTCACTGATTTTAAGTACTATTAAAGACATTTTTTATTCATATTGATTAAATTCACTTTTACAATTGTATCTCGCATTGGTTATGTTTTCGTCGAATTGTTACTTTGACATTGACAGTTCTGTAGGGTTCTATAGTGTGGACCGCTTATCATGGTCCTAACACCATTATCTATGGGCAAATTAGGCAATCAAATCTAGCCAAGCGTCGTCTACAAAGATAGGTTCTTTATCAATAATACTGAAACGTCACTCCGGAATTCATAGATTAAAAACAGTGTCGTAGATTAATAACTGCCCACAGATTATATACCAACAACAAATTATTTGCACTGCCGGTTACAAAAATATCATTTAGGATTAAACTTAAATTTAGGAAGATCAATTCTTCCTTTCCTTTATTTGTGGCGGATCGACATAGTTTCCACATCATCCTAGTTCCATTTAAAACAAACATCACATACTATACATTCTAGTCTGGGATGCACGTGGGTGAATGTCTTTGCCTCATCGGTGGTAAGCAATCTGTAATGGTATACTAATCTGTGACTTGGAGATCTGAAATCGGGGAATTGGGAATCGATCTATTGTAAAAATCTCACGCATATTTCGGGATATAAAAACGTATAAAAGTTACGGAAAGTGGTGTCAGGATCACAAATTTCAGGAGTATTTTATTTCACATAAAATTATCCATATCTGTTGGAACATAATTTAACTGAGTTGCCACCGGCACTGAGGGAAAAAAATAATAAACTAAAATATATACATATTGAAAGCCCGATAAAAAGGTCAGTAATAGTTGCATTTATCTCTTTAATTTCAATTGTAAAGCTCTAGTACTGGTGTTTCCAATAGTAATGATTTTCACAAATAATTATTGATATTTGTTTTGAGCGGGTAGACTTAGCCACCCATACAAAATCATGCTGAAATTAGTTGCTCAGCTGCTAATCTCATGTATTTGAGGTAATTGGTGTTTGTATTTAATCATAAATGTAAATTCTTGTTCTTTTAAGATGTAAATGTACCATAATTTGATGAATGTTCAATAGATCATGTTTGATATTTTTTCTTTGTAACCTAGTTGTCAGATTTAATTGTATGAAGAACAATAATGTATATGGGTTCCTTCTGAACCGCATAGACCACCCACATTGAGTCCATGACTATGATAATGTAGCATTTTTATGATATATAACAGGGCAAAAAGGTACCGGGAGGTAGACTATACCTGAAAGGCCCGGCCCCACTAATTTATGTAAAAGAAATATATAAAGTACAATATCATTGAAGAAAATTATATAAAAGTTAAGAAGAATAACTGCAATCTATTAAAAGAAGAGTTAAAATCGAGTGTCTGGACCCAGTCTCAAGGATAGATAGATTCAGTACTAACCACCGGGGGATGGGAATCTAGCTTAAGAATTCATGTTTTAGATTTTAGAATTACCATTTAATTATAATTTTATTTCAATACCCTGATCAACCATTGTTGCTAAATATCCTTGCCGAGATAGATCAAACAGCACCAGAACTAACCTGCCCTTGTGATTAATAATTAAAATTTGTTATTTTAAGTACATAATAAAGTTATTCATAATAAAGAGTACACTTATTTTAATTGGTTATTTTAATTTTTAATTTAATTGTTAAAACAAAAAACTTAAGTATACATTTATACTGTTAAAGTTGATAATTAAATCAGTCACTTTGTTATTTTGTATTATTTGTGTTTTCTTTATAACTCTAGTTGGTGAGTAGGAGAATTATTACATTACATTTGGCGCCCGAACAGGGACGCTTTTACAATTGTGTAAAAGTGAGATTAAATCAGTCACTTTGTTATTTTGTATTATTTGTGTTTTCTTTATAACTCTAGTTGGTGAGTAGGAGAATTATTACATTACAATTGCAGGCGTAGGTACTTCAACCCCGTTACGTATCAGTTTTTTGATACTTTTAATAACAAGGTAAGCTTCCTTTCTACCTTTTTTACCTTTAGCACAAGCCAATAAATGAAGCAGACTACTCATAGAGTCTGTAAATATTACAAACTTTTCGTAGTTAGTGGACTTAGCATACCATATTGCTTCACACAAGGAAATCAGTTCTATTGCCATGATTGGTATGCATGGTTTATCAATCTGAAATTTTGCTCCATACTTGACTTTTGTATTAGAAAGAATTCACTAAGATATTTTGTTATACTAATATCTATTCATTCCGAGCTAAAATTAATTTTGATATGTGTTTTAAATTGGGTGATTAGTGAATAAATAAATTGAATTATCGTTTGAAAAAAGACAGAGGTCGTATTGTGAATATGTTTAGTAAAAAATTATGCAAGCAAAAGATACGACCTCGAGCTTAGTTTGCCCATCACCCAATTTTATTCAGCAAAGGCGAGCAGAGGTAGAAGAGAGCTTTGCACAAGCAAGTCTCGCTTAAATTAGTTACGGAGACAGTTAAGTGAGCCTCTGACCACTAACGCACGGGATTAACACGTAACTAAGTTATGAGTGCCCTGAAAAGGGTTGTCACAAAAGCATACTGGAAATAACAATTACCTGATAAATTATCGACACATAAAAAAGTTATAAAACAAATAAATACAGAGAGCAAGTGAGGGTAGAATGCGATAAAATAGTTTTACCTGCTTTATATGCACTATGCATTTTATAAAAAATGCTAAATGACTGTATAATTATAAAAAAAAACGCAAGTAAAATATATAACTCGATCAGGAATTAACTCGCGTCTAGTTTTTAATATAACATCTGTGCCACTCAAAAATTTCAGCTGCAATCTTCAATTTACTTTGTTAAGACAAAATAGACTTTAGTTATTAGCAATACTACGTATTAATATCTCTTAATTTCGTAAATTGTTTAAAAATAAAACAAACTCTCTTGTATTTTGAATAGGTACTCTTAAGAATAAATAAACGATTTTCAATTTAACGTCTTACTTTATTTTCACCCTTCGAAATACAACTGAACTACCTTTTTCATACGTTATATCACGTGTGTCCAGAGTACAAACAACTCCACAGATAAGTATAACAATCCCTATATTTATAATTACATAGATATAATACAAAATTTACATCAATAGCCTAGCTCAAAGTAAGGTCTATAAGGCTTGTATTATGGGATCTAAGGTAAAGGATAGACATACACTTTATATACATTATATTATATATATATTTATATTATGTATATCAGTATTTTATTTTGTTTTTGTATATATACTTTATATAAGTATAATTATATTTGAAAGTATTTTAAATATTTCTTCGTACTCGCTTGACACTTTGTGTACCGTGACAACGATAGTTATAGCCTCATGCGGCTATTTTTTTAATATTATTTTTATTTTTCTGGCTCATTAATTTTATCAGCTCATTTCAAAATTCCACTCACTCAAAAAAAAAGGTGATGGCTGAAAATCAGTTATTTGCCTAAATTAGTAAAATATTTAGCTGAGCCTTGACTTTTTGCTTTCTGCAGCATACATATATTTATAGGTCTCGAACTTGGGACCTCAGAGATGGCGACAGCTTTAAATCAGTATACCAACCACTTGAAACTTTAAATGAAATTATGCCGTAGTAGTGCGATAAATAAATACAAAATAACTTGGTTTCATATTATAGAAAAAAATACAATTACTAGTTATGATATATAAAATAAAATACATGGTTACTAAGCTATAATGATATCTAAGGCTTTGGTGGCAACCCTAAACACTGGTTAGTACAAGCGAAAATCAAGGCCAAAGGGATTAGAACGAGCACTTCCCGCCATATTATTACCGCGGTAAGGTCGTGTTTTCGTACGCAACTTAGTAATAAAGTAATTAGCAGTGTTGAAGTACTGGTTTGATGACTCCCTATTTTCCTACCTACGACAGAGCACAGTAGAGTTGTCGCCTGAATAATCTCCATTATTTCTATTTAGTTCTGTAATAGATACAGAAGCGATTTCACCCTCATTCATTTTCTCTTTTTTTATTTATGTTTATGAGAGTTCAGAGAAAAATATAATATTTCACTATGCCCAGACTAGAGCCAGCATCTTCAACATGTCGTGACATGTTTGTCTTAACCAATTCGACTACACTGAAAATTATTCGTCCAAATCGAATATTTTAATTGCATTTTTCACCTTTAACATTGTTTAACCAAAATATACTTTATTCTCTGTTAATAACTACGTGTCAATATCTAATTTAGAAATATTATAAAATGTATAGTTAAGAATAAAGCATGTTTACTAATTTCAAATCGTGTCTTTGAATACTATTTAAAATTTCAAAATAAATGTATAGAAAATCGCTCGGGCGGACGACTTCTGTGAATATTGATTGTATTAAACTTCATTCCCAACTTTAAGATAATGTAAGATACTCGTAAATGATACTGTTATTCATGCAATCGCTCTTTCCCGTGGTATGGCATAACTTAATTATTTTTTATATCTGTTATATATTAGCCTATTCGTAATAGTTTCTTCTCCAATTTAGCTTTATGGGGCGAAAAGTGCGGGCAGACACACGGCTTGGTTCTGGAATTTCATACACCCAGACATTTCTATCAAAATCTGCTGTAACATAAAATTACTTGAAAGGAATAAGCTATTGTGAGACTTATCGTAAATATTTTTATTGAGAATCAGAATCAGAAGAATCAGAATAATAGAATCAGAGAATAATTTGTAGGATGTTTTATACCTCTAGAATCTAGTATTACTACAACTGAACTGAACTGAACGGTACAAATGAAGAATTAAAAAAACCAGAAGGGTTCATTTCTCATGAATCAGGTTTGATTTGCAAATGAATAAGGCTGTGCCGTCAAGCGCTATTATTGCATAAGCATGCAAAAACTGCTATATAACAAACTCCCAAAAACTCAGATAACTAGACGCGCTCGTCGAATTTAAATTCAGTTTACACGGTTGATAAAGGTCAAAGTCTCTCTCTCTCAAACACCTAAATTTTATTGTGTCTTGTTAGCCATTTATTTTAACAGTGGTTCCCGCGGGACAGCTCTAGATGTATAATGGGTTGTGTTGTGAACTACAAGTGACAGGAACGTCCCCTCCATCTTGAATCTGTTTAGGTTTCTTTCGCACTGGATTCTTAATGCTTTGTTTTTTTTAATTATTGATCTTTTCGCGAATTGCCACACGTCGGAGTAAAGGTCTAATATTTAGAGATTTTGATTGTAAATTATAGATATATATATTTTTAAATTAGAGTTTAGATGTTTACACTCACTTTTATATCTTAATTTTTTATATAATTATTTAAGCTTTTGGGCTGCCTACCCAATGACAACTGTTAGGCTCGTGTTCTAAAATCAAAGTTAAATTCAAATCACTGCTTACTCAAAGCGATTTGAGTTCAAGTTTTTTCTAACTGTACTCACAGTTGGAAAAGGATGGTGTTATTGTGCCTAAATAGTGTCATCTCTTTTTATCTATACTCAAGCAGAGATTTGTGTGCCAATGTCTTACAGAAAAAAGGGTCATAGATTAGTCTGTATATAGTTTTAGTTATATATATTGTATCTTTAATACATTTTACGATAATACAAACGTCACACAGAAACATGCCATATTTTGCTACTATCCGGATTTTTTTCGCCAAACTATTCAAAAGTTCATTCGTGTGATTTCTGCATAAGCACTGCGCCACGCCCCATCACGCCTCCATTAATATTTAGTTTTAAAATTTGATGATTATTATGCACAGCGTTACAATTACTCTTACCACAACCAAATATAGTCTTTAATGCTTCACATCCCAACTAATATTATAAATGCGAAAGTGTGTTTGTTTGTTTGTTTGTTTGTTTATTTGTTTGTTTGTTTGTTTGTTTGTTACCTCTTCACGCTTAAACTACTGGACCGATTTCAAAAATTCTTTCACCTTTGGAAAGCTACATTCTCCCCGAGTAACATAGGCTACTTTTTATCCCGGAAAAATCGACAGATCCCACGGGATGCGCAATAAAGGCTTCGCTCAAAAACTACTGCACAGATTTTTATGCGGTTTTCATCAATAGATAGAGTGATTCTTGAGGAGTTTTGCGGCATTTTTTATCTCGGAAAAACGGATAGTCCCACGGGAAGCGCGATAAAATCTTCGCACCATAAACCGACTTCCGCGTATATGTAGCCGTGGGCAAAAGCTATGACCCTTAACCCTCTATACACCCAATCCCGAAATCCACGCGGGCGAAGCCGCGGGCAGAAAGCTAGTTACAAATAAAGTAATATTTAAATGAGTAATTATACACCTAATTGACACATAATGCGATCGGCAATAGGAGATATATTCATTCGAATGGTTTTTAACGCATTAATGTCAATTCAATGACGTGGGAGTGAGACTAGAGAGTACTTGTAATGTTCGAATGCAAATGAAAGTTGAGTATTGGGGGTACTCTAGCTCGCTAATTGGTGAAGCAAAAATCTCCGTTCTATTATTGATTATTACAGGTGACTCACAATTGACATCCACTAGAGCAAAATATAGCTTGGGGCTTTGTTTTTAGTTACATTACGCAGTTATTTATTATATAAAATGTATCAAAATGAAAAAATCAAAAATGATTTTGATTTTAGAATAAATCGAATTAATTACCTAATATTGAACCGGTACAAATTGATAATTATTGTAATAATTGTTAGTATTAGAAGTCATTAAATATACGTGAGTTGGCAACTGCGTAAGATGGCGCAATTACAATTTGATATTGTGATTAATTATTTTCGCTATAATTTATAAACATTAGATAGAAAAGGAACTAAATAATATGTTTAAGTTTAATCATAAAGTGATAAAACATAAATAAATCTGATACATACCGTGGCGTCATTCCACTCGCAATATACTCATTTTATCTATAATCAGTAATAACATCTTCATTGTCAATTGATCGATAACAACCGGTGGTCTGTCACTTGCAGTATTGGCCACGAGTGAAGTCGTACGCGAAGTATTCGAATTCAGATAACCAACACATAAATAGGGCCCTGGGGGCGTACTCTTAAAAACGATATTCGATATATCGTGGACTTCGTCGTGTCGTATCCTACTCTTAGTTACTATCATTTAAAACATTTCAACGGACTATCGAACGAACGATATTAATTTTGACATAAGAAAACCCCAAATGACAACGATGAATTGAATTTGACAGACGAACATTCGCAAAATAAACGTAAAGTACGCCCACTTGAGTCTGATTGCAATCATCGGAACGTCGCTGTTTGTAGGTCTTCTGTCAATGTCAATTTTAGGATTGTAGTGCGTAGAACTTTATGACACTTTCATTCAGCATAAACACTATAATGCGATATAACACAACTTTTTATCGCACTGAACTGTCAAAATACAATAGATTTTTATACAATTTAATAATTTAGAGTGTTATAGGTATTTAGCGAATCGCATTTCAGTGTTCATTCATAACTTTGTGACATGTCATTTTCGCGCTATAGTAACCGAATTGATAATGTAATGCAGATTTTTCTGAGCTCACTTTGAAATGTAACACAGAATATGGATTCTATACAAGTAGGTTAGTAAGAAACAGAATGAGAAATTGATACTTATTTGATAGGTTATCTGTCATTTGAGTATAACTTAATACAGACACATCGTAAGTTGGGAAAAATTATAACAAGTCAGTGTGTTCTCACAACATACGACATGATTTAAATAGTGTTAACATACTATATGAAGCAATTTTTACCAGGATACCATATCCGGATTCGAAGCTGGCATATCCGCTCCCCTAAGCACCGATAATGATGAGAAATATAGAAATAAGAGTGGTGTAATAGAACGAGCATATTGCATCATCTTTTTTCGCGGGGTAGAAAGCGCGGGGATGCGGGGGACCTTACATCATTTGGTAGGCGCGCTCATGAAGTCTTAGTCGGTATGAGTCACTTCGAAGGGAAGCGTCGCGCATTTTGCGTACGCGCATTTTACGAGAACTCTCGTTCATACATCGTTACCAGGCGACTATATTGTTCGGAATATGGAATACGGCGAATTAGTGAAGCTCCGAGTGCTAATTTGATTAAAATATGGGTGAAACATTTCGAAGAAATCGGTTCAACGTTTAATCCAGAAGCAAAAGGTCGTCCAAGGTCACCTAGGACCGAAGACAATATTGAGAGAGTAATGCAGTCGGTACGAGAAAATCCACAAATGTCTACTCGCAAGAGATCGTCGGTCTTAGAAGTGTCGCAACGAAGTTTGCAACGAATTTTAAACTTGGATCTTAAACTGCATCCATACAAACTGCAATTAACACAAGAATTAAAAGAATCCGATTTCACAGCAAGGCTCGCATTTGCTAATGAAATGCTTAATCAGTTTTCCAATTTTGACAATATCCTCTTCTATGATGAGGCTCATATCCATATCAATGGTTTCGTAAACCGTCAAAATTATCGTTACTGGCACATTGAGAATCCCAAACTCAAACACCAGAAACCACTGCATAGTCGTAAAGTGACAGTATGGACCGCAATCTCTGGCAGAGGAATAATTGGTCCTTTTTTCTTTGAAAATGCGCGGGGACAAAACGTCACTGTTAATACAGAACGCTATGTTGCGATGTTGGAGATTTTTTTTACTCCAGAGTTTGAAAATTCGAGAATAGTGAATTCAAGAACTTGGTTTCGGCAAGACGGAGCTACCTATCACACTTCGAATGACTCCATGGCGGTTTTGAAACAGATGTTCCCTGGCAGACTGATTTCGAAAAGAGATAATATTGCATGGCCCCCACGAAGTCCAGACTTAACGCCTCCTGACTTTTTTTATGGGGATACCTCAAACAAAAAGTCTATAGTAATAATCCGAAGAACATCGATCAGCTCAAACAGAATATCCGTGGTGAAATGGCAGCAATTACACCAACATTATTGAAGAAAGTTTTCAATAATTTCTATTTGCGGTTAGGGGAGTGCCGTCGTAGAGAGAGTCATCATTTGGATGATGTAATTTTTTAAAAATAAACTTCAATTATAACATTACAATGCCTCATTTTTATTTTAACTCTACCTTTTGTATTTATTTTTTTATATTTTTTTCAAATATGCACGTTCTATTGCGCCACCCTGATATCAACAGTATTATATAAAAAACAATTAAATTAAATAAAGCTAAAAATTAAATTAAATATGTCAAATCTAATAATATTTAGCTAAATAAATTAATATTATAAAAAAAAGCTTAATTATATATTTTCTTACCACATATATCTTTTCCTTGACATTAAACTATTTGAATGTAAAATCATCTTATGTTCCATCGTGATTTGGAAAACACGTACGTCTAAACTACCACGTGTTTTCATTTTTTTTATAATCATGTTAATAACATGACTTATACATCAATTACCAATTAAAAACGAAAGCAAACTCATGGTAGAGCCTCCAGGTATGTGGAGATGATAAGATGGATATTTAAATAAACAAATATATTGTATAAATTGCAAGATATTTCAGAGTCATTCCTGGTATGGTTAAGAACCACGGGAAGGAGGAGGTCACCTACCGATTGACTCAGATACTCACCGGGCACGGCTGCTTCGGTGAGTATTTGTGTCGAATAGGACGGGAGGAATCGACACATTGTCACCACTGCGCATCCGACCTCGACTCGGCCCAGCACACGCTGGCGGAGTGCCCCGCGTGGGCCTCCGAGCGCCGAGTCTTGGTCGCAGAGATCGGGCGAGATCTGTCTCCGCCGGCATTGATTGCGGCAATGCTGGCGGACGAGGGAGGTTGGAGGGCTGTGGGAGGTTGGAGGCTGGGCCTTCTGTGAAGCAGTGATGCTCCAGAAGGAGGCCGCCGAGCGGGGTCGGGAGATGGCCGATCCCGCTCGAAGAAGGCGGCGCCGGGCTCGGTAGCACAGCTGCGGCGCCGCCGAGGGTCGCCGCCGGGTGTCGTCGGTGGAGGAGACCGGGGGAGGGAGGTAGTAGCCTCCCCCGAGGAGGGCTCCCCTCTAGGCAGGGGAGCGGAGGCTGGGGTTCCCGGAAGTGGCTTGATGTTCCCGGGGGCTCCCTATATGCCCGAGGAAGGCCATCCCTGAGGTTTTTAGTGGGTAGGCCTTCCCCTTCTGGGGAGGAGAGCCCCACATAACCGCCGGCTCGCCACAGCCGGGGTATGCAATTTAATGCATTTTCCTCAGGGGAACAAAAAAAAAATGGTATGGTTAAGAAAAGATAATGATCATGTTACTAAGAATGTTATGGACACGAGGACATGTAAGTGGATGGGCGTGTAAGGAGAGGAAAACCAAGGAAAAGATGGGTGGACTGGGTGTATATGTTGTAAAAGGGAGTGAGTGGCGAAATAGCAAGTGATAGAGGAGTGGAAGAAAAAGACATTTTGCGCCGATTAAAATGTGTAAAAAGAAATATTCAAGAAGTCTTGAAATCCCCTTGCTACGTCCTGTCTGCCATCTCGCGATATCTTGTAACAAACAAGTAAAGTTCATCAGACAACTGCGCGCGTAAAGAGTGAGGCCTACAGTACAAGTTTATAGTGAGGCCCCACAGTATATGACGCCATATACTTTACGAGGTACGCACAAAACGAGCGGGTCGTAACAATGCCTTTGTAAGCTTAAAAATGTCCTGCGTAAGATATTGCTACAAGCAACTTTTATATGAGACAACAAGTCTATTTTAATTAGCAACATAAACTTTTCCTTTTAACGCGTTTGTAATAAGCTTCACTATAATTAACAATAATAGTTATTTGGAAAATAAGGTATTCGTTTCTCTTAGGTCACGTTTAGGCGACAAAAGAACTAAGTCTGTATTCAACATACTTGCTTACGTATCTTGTTGCTTGACTATTGTATACAGTACAACATAACTCGAATTGATTAGGTAATTTTTCAGCAAAGTACACGTGGAGACGGAGACGAGATCGTATCGTAATTTTTATCAAATCGAGTCATAACTAGGATTTATAAAGTAATTTTGACGCCAAACAACAAATTACGTGAAGAGACATAGAACATATCGTAACTTTCACTTAAACTCACATAAGGAGTGCTCTAACCCCGAAGTTGACAACATTCTTATACGTGTGGATATAGATAGCATTTCCCCCGATACTGAGATAGCATAGTGAACATATAGCAGAAATAAAAGCAATGATTTCATAACAGTCTGGTTACTTATTGGTTTCTCATAATCATAATTATAAATCTTTATTTGTGTGTCATCGGTAGGTCAGTACAGAAATAGTTAAAATTACAAGAGTTCATCTATGACTTAAGTTTTCAAGTTTGGTAAACTAAAACCATGAAAATAATAATTAAAACACAGATTTTATAATAAGCTAGTGTAAGTGTTAGAAATATTTATTTATTTAATAGTTCGATGTGTCACATCTTCATTGATGTTGCGAAATAACTGAGCCTAAATATTTAAATTGCTGCATTGAGGGCATCGGATGGCTTTCGGAGGCTTGGTGGTTTCTTGTTAGGTAATCCATGGTGGTGACATAGAGCCGTAAATACAATCTGGATGGTTATATTTTGGTACGTATATTTAATCTTATTGTACGAAATAATGTTTTATGTTTTATTTTTAAATAAACACCAATAAAATGTGCAAATTTAAGTTGTGTACAAACATTTATGGAGAAATAATTTTATTTAAATATCAATTTATGAACAATGAAATATATGATTCTTCTTATTCCCACTAAAATGTCAGAAGCTTTTAAATTATATAACTATGATGAATAATAATATATTTAAACAAGTAGAATACAAAGCAATGAATATTTAATATTCAGCAGATTTTGAATACCAAAGTGCCTTTTCCATGCTGGAGAAGTGAAATAATTATTTATTTAACGAGAGACCAAAGCTATTTGTTGCTCGGTGTTCATACACGAACTATAGCAGTCGTCTAGTATAGAGCTACAAATGGTAATAAAATGATTAGTATACAGACTTAATAAACGTATAATAAAGAAATCATTTTAATTCCTTATCAATATACACTTTATGTAAATTTTGGTATAGCAATTTCGATTCGTAGGCAATTTTTTAAATAAATAAACATTATTTATTTAAAAAATTGTATTGTGACTATTGTAAATAGACCTGAGTTTGTCCACTGTTCTTTTTAAGAAAACTTTTCCAATTCCCAAACAGACACATTTTATTTTTTTACTTTGTGAGTATGCACTTACAATGTCAAGTAGGTAATTTTATTGTTTTAATCTTCTGACATGAACAAATGTCAGTATAGTAAAAATATAATGTATTTCTTTGTTGATATGTGTACGGTTTACGCACATTGCATAACCGAATACCGGCCACGGCCGCGGTCAAACGCGTCTCGTCAGCATTTCATGCACACAAGCAACTATGTATGATGCACGCGGTGTCATTAGTACACAACCGATCATTACACCATAAGGACGATTCCTACCAAAACCATAAACACCATTATAATACGTGTGCTCATTAATACCATTATATATCTAGTTTAATACCATTTATAATAAATAAATAAGTGGATTTTATCAGTGCAATTTAATGAACCATCTCTTTCTATAAATGTATGGACAGTAACCATACAATACGAACATAATCAAATCAGATAGGAAACAAAAATTGGATTTCAAGTAAAAGCTATGACCTGTGAAAAAGGCAAGATATTACTAAGATCATTAAATTACTTTTGCAGAAATTATTCGCAGTTATTTTGTTGGGATTTTTGGGAAGGATTAGAGCCATTTCCTTGTTGCAAACGTGAAAATACTCTTACTACCAACATGTACACTGTACTAAAAGCATTTGGCGCGACGCGTGTAAAAAGTCGAGTTAGCGTACCGTCGGGAGCGAGAGAACGCTTGAAAAATTCACCCGCATTTACGCGGGGTCGCTCTGACAGGGGCGGAGAGAGCAGCCGATAATTGACCGCTGTGGCGATCATTAGCCGCTATGTACTGTCACATATCACAGAAGGAAAACAAGCATGATAAAATATCTTTTTGTATGATGAGGCTAGATTTTTTTAAATAATCTTTGTTCAAGCCCGTTTGGTATAATTAACAAAAATAAAAATAGGTAAAAAACTTTTTAATTTAAACGGTTTTATGTTAAACATACATTGCAATGTTTAAGATAAATGTACTAAAAATGTACTAAAAACCAAAAATAATAAAATAGATACAGTCGTGGGAATTATAAACATATGCATAGACTAGACTAAAATAAAACCGTGGGGTACATTGAAACAACACAACGATTGTAGACAATTGATGTGCCCCACGGTTTTATTTTAGTCTAGTCTATGCATATGTTTATAATTCCCACGACTGTATCTATTTTATTATTTTTTGGTTTTTAGTACATTTTTAGTACATTTATCTTAAACATTGCAATGTATGTTTAACATAAAACCGTTTAAATTAAAAAGTTTTTTACCTATTTTTATTTTCTAGTTTTTAGTTTTTATTTCGCATTATTCTCTTTTAAAACCTAAGTTATCCGCCATTTTGTAGAGACCGCCATTTTGGATTTTAATTTTATATAGTACATTATATTCTACTAGTTGAGCACTTTCATTTGATACCCATATTGATAGGATTGATTAAACCTAAGTTTTCCGCCATTTTGTAGAGGCCGCCATCTTGGATTTTAATTTTATATAGTACATTGTATTCTACTGGTTGAGCCCTTTCATTTGATACCCATATTGATGGGATTAATAAAACCTAAATTGTCCGCCATTTTGTAGCGGCGGCCATGTTGAATTTATAATGATAATGAATAAATATAATTGTATTGTCACCAAAATCCAAAGTGTATACAAAATTTCAGATTAATCGGTTGACAGGAAGAGGGTGAAATTTGATTTACTAAATTTGACCCAAGAATGAAAAATGAACCGGGCTGAGCTAAATAAAACCGTTTAAAAAACCTATCCATTTATTAAATATCTCATACAGAAAGTACGGGATGGAAAGGAACTAAATTAAATTTATTTTTGTTATTAAAATTACATATATTTTGTCAATTAGCAACTCAATCTTCTGAAGTAAATTGAGTAAATAGTCTAATTTTTCAAACGATTCTTCGATAATATACCGTCACTATGAATCACCTTTTTTATATATTATGATTACCATTGCTTTTTCGTACAAAGTCTTCTTTAGTTTCCATGAGTGACATATCCCGAAAAATTGCAAACCTTCGGCAGGTCTTATTCCTTGCAGGATTGACGATCGTGAGAAACCACACACTTTGAAATGTTCACATAAATTTTAACTCATATTAAATTAACCAATAACATAATTTACCGACAAGAAATAATGTAACATAAATGTAAATAATTTAGATGAATAAATAGTAAACAGCAATTTTATATTACACATTATTATTACAAGCACAGAGTCATAATGCGATAAAAAGCAATAAAAACTACTTTTAATATAACAAATTTTGTAATGTGTATTATTATCACAGCAAATTCAATTGTTAAGCAGTTACCTTAATGAGATTAATGTCATGAAATAAGTTTACCGAGGTCTACCCGGATATCTGAAATCAGTCGCAGCTAAAGAGGCAGGTGGGAAAATTCAATTATCCGTACTAATTTGGGTGGATGTTGTCACTTATTGTTTTATTGTATTCCCAAATCCCATTTCCAGATGTTTTTATTAGATTGCAAACAAATTTGTATTTTAATTCGTAATCAACTTGGGTACTCAATCATTTGGCTTGTGAATTGAGAAACGGCATATATGTAGTAAGTCATTTTGTTGTTAGTTTCTATTTTAAATATTGAATGGCAACACTAAAGACCGGACCGGAAACAATGATCAGACCGGTCCTCGCATATGGCAGCGAAACTTGGGCAGTAACACAGCGCCAAACCAATGCCATACAAGTCGCTGAAATGAAAATGCTTCGGTGGATGTGCGGAGTGACGAGACTCGATAGAATTCGCAATGAGTACGTCCGCGGCAGTCTCGGTGTACGCGACATCGCCGACAAGCTGCAAGAGAGCAGACTACGTTGGTTTGGGCACGTGAAAAGAAGGCCTCCTGATTACGTGGGTAATGTTGTGTCCAATCTGGAAATCCCAGGGGTAAGACCCAGAGGGCGACCAAAGACTAGATGGACAGATGTTGTGAGGAAAGACCTGCAATCCTGCAATGTCTCCGAGGAAGACACGTCCGATAGAGCGAAGTGGAGGAGAAAAAACCAGAAAGGCAGACCCCACCATCAGATGGGAATAATAAATGCCACGGAGAGAGAGAGAGAATGGCAACACTAAAGAACGGTGAGAGAAGGTAAGAGAAAAAAGAAGAGAAATGTAGTGTGAGTGTTAGTGATTTGAGTTGTTTTCTTATATTTTATTTTAATGTGGTTTTAATATATACATGTTATTGTTAATATATACATGTTCACCCAACTGGTTGTTCTAATTTACATTTCGACATGTATATCCAAATACGTAGAAAAAATGTGAAATTGTGCACACCAAGTATTAAACTTTTATATACTTGTATGTTTTTAATTCATATGCGCGTAAAAAATGTAAGAAGATAAAAGCTTTTCCAATTATAGAATGATAATGTTTGCAAACAAACATAAAAGCGTTCAAAATTTTCGGATACATATCTGATATTGAAATTGGTATTAAATATTATTATATGACTTTCGATATTGTGAACGATTATTTTCGGATGAAAAAATATGTTTTTTTAAAAGATTAAACTAAATATTAATAGTATTATATTTATCTTACTATCATAAAAGTGTGTAAAGGCACTATAACTAATCGATATTATATAACCTACCTAAAAATACAGACAATTATATTTTGTCATGTATTTGTGGCCTCGCGACTGACAATCCCAACTAATATTATAAATGCGAAAGTGTGTTTGTTTGTTTATTTGTTTGTTTGTTTGTTTGTTACCTCTTCACGCTTAAACTACTGGACCGATTTCAAAAATTCTTTCACCTTTGGAAAGCTACATTCTCCCGAGTAACATAGGCTACTTTTTATCCCGGAAAAATCGACAGATCCCACGGGATGCGCAATAAAGGCTTCGCTCAAAAACTACTGCACAGATTTTTATGCGGTTTTCATCAATAGATAGAGTGATTCTTGAGGAGTTTTGCGGCATTTTTTATCTCGGAAAAACGGATAGTCCCACGGGAAGCGCGATAAAATCTTCGCACCATAAACCGACTTCCGCGTATATGTAGCCGTGGGCAAAAGCTATGACCCTTAACCCTCTATACACCCAATCCCGAAATCCACGCGGGCGAAGCCGCGGGCAGAAAGCTATTTGTTTATAAAAGTAAAATTCAGAGATGACTAAAAGGGTGGGGAAGGTGTTCAAATACAGAAAAGAGGTCTTTATGCACAAATGTCACTTCCAGCGGTTAAAAAATGTATATATTTTCTTTTCTATTTATTTGTATGTTTGTTTCGATATTGTAAACATAATCTGAATAGTCCCAACTAATATTATAAATGCGAAAGTGTGTTTGTTTGTTTGTTTGTTTGTTTATTTGTTTGTTTGTTTGTTTGTTTGTTACCTCTTCACGCTTAAACTACTGGACCGATTTCAAAAATTATTTCACCTTTGGAAAGCTACATTCTCCCCGAGTAACATAGGCTACTTTTTATCCCGGAAAAATCGACAGATCCCACGGGATGCGCAATAAAGGCTTCGCTCAAAAACTACTGCACAGATTTTTATGCGGTTTTCATCAATAGATAGAGTGATTCTTGAGGAGTTTTGCGGCATTTTTTATCTCGAAAAAACGGATAGTCCCACGGGAAGCGCGATAAAATCTTCGCACCATAAACCGACTTCCGCGTATATGTAGCCGTGGGCAAAAGCTATGACCCTTAACCCTCTATACACCCAATCCCGAAATCCACGCGGGCGAAGCCGCGGGCAGAAAGCTAGTATTCTATAAGCTTACAATACTGAAAGCTGTGACAAGAAAACTTTGCTATAAGATCTATTAGAGACATCTGGTACACAACTATCTAGCCACACTCTCTATATTCTCAGTAAATTAAACAAAGAGGGGTTTTCTCAATAAGAATATTGTAGGCATGGCATTACAACTTCATTTTGTGATATTCCACTGAAGAATAGAAAATATTCCATTTTCAAACTGAAAACTTTGTAGTGTTTCTGCAGACGCATATAATATCAATACTTAGATGGAATGTGTGCGTAACTAGTATGTTAGAAAATTGTACAGACCATCGATGTACATATATGTACTACGTACTAGATTCGCCCGCCGAACACTCACTACGTTCAAATGAAGTGCAGGGTAGACTCTGCATCTCGCTCAGTCAGTCGTCGCCATTCGCGCAGTGTGCAGCAAAGCATAGGCCGCCAATAAACATAATTAAAACAGTGATTAAATAGTAAACCTGAACATAAATAATTATTAAAAATTTAAGTGAGTAAAATATCTAGTTGTTTAAGTGGAAATAAGGATAATAATATTATAATTCTACAACGTAAGCAACATTTTGTATTTGTTGACGCCGCGCTGTCACGTACTTGCTAAAATCATAGAGTAAAGCCATATAGATGTTCCTCGATTCCTAAGCGTACGTGGCGACTTTGGGTTAATATAGTATAGACGGAATGATTATAAAATGTTTAGTTCGTAATTTTTTATTGTTTAGTACAAATTTATATAGTAGTAATAATTAAATAAAGTCCTATTTTGTTTTCTTTTATGTTGCCATTCCTTCTATTATAAAACATAATAAGTGTATGAGGTACAATGTGCTTATTAAATTTGGTATCGCTTCTGCGGTAAAAACTCTTTGATACAAAGCGCTTTAACGTCATGCTTTACTGCGTTCGGCAAAACGTCATAAGTAAGCGGCGGTTACGACGTTTTGGTTGAACGAAATCTATACTTCGACAAGCGATCCAGCAGTTGTCTTTTTTCTATGGTCAGACGAGGTCACATAGATTTAGCGATCTAGCTGATTATAGTTCTAACATTCACCAGTATTTGAACACACTTTTTCCTTTAGTGTTCTTGTCTATCGGTAGAATATATGTCAATGGTACAGACTAATTATATCACTTCAAATTTTTGAAACTTATTTTTTCATAAGAATTTACTAATTTATTGTAAGATTGATTTAATTTGATTGAACGACATGCTTACTCAGTAGCTCATTAAATACAGATATTATTTAAAGAGATATCCTGTATTTTTATCAAAACCAAAAGAACAAATCAACACCTAAACCACCTACGAAACTGTTGTTAGGTGGTTTACCTTTTCATTTGTTCATCTTATATGACTACAAATAACTTATTTTAATTAATACAGGAAGAGGTCACTTACCCGTAACTGGTTGGAGCTTCGTTACCCGCGCTCTTTCCTGAAACAACGAGAGAGCTATGAAACCGACCGACCGACAAATTAAAACATTATTCATTTTTTAATTTTCAAATAGCTCATTAAAAGAAAACTCAGTAAAAACATATGTACGGGTTCATTACAGGTAATCGAGCTGTACTCTGGATGTAAAAGTTTATTATACATATTGATGTAAATGTGTTATTTATATAAATTCATATCAAGTTGGTAACAAAAGAATTCTATCTTTAGTATGTACTCTTGACATATTTTACTCGTATAACTTTTGCACAGCAGAGATCAAACAAAATACATTGAGCCCATGCGAAATCCATTTAGTATCTTTAACTCTCACCTCGATTATACATGACTGTAAACTGAAATCGCTGACTTAAGTAACATTTGGAGTCTTGATTTTCTTGTTAAGCTTCCGAAAATATTTGGGATAACATAAAATTTAACATTACTAATAATACATTATGAAATAGGCTTCTTCCTAACAACAAGAATCGCATAATAATTCTAATTTTAATATCTTGGAACCGGTTTTAATACAGGTGCGTGCCATTAAGAGCTTCTGAGAATAGCTGATATTATAACTTTTCAAACAACGAAGTCGTCTAAAATTGTCAAATTTATATTATCTATATTGATATTATAAAGCTGTTGGGTTTATTTGTTGGGCTAAGTGCGTTGATTTCAAGAGATGCTAGTATGGCTGACAAATTTATGATTATATAAATATGATTTTATTTTTTTAAATTGCTACATTGGTAATGTTTTGATACATATAGCTAGTGTCGTATAAGGATCCTATAACATTTCAAACAATCTTAATATAATCATGAATACTTAAGCTTTCAACAAAATATTAGTAAGGCTTATCTTGTATAAAATAATGTATCTGTATTTCTAAGGTTGCTAGCTTACTTGTAGTAGGCCAAATAAACAAAATTAATGGCACCACTTCCGACAAATTCATTACACTCAAAAAGTGAAAGGTTTTCGCGACAAAATCCTGGGGGTTAGGGTCGGCACAATATATTTCCAAATTAACTTCCGGCCAATCTGTTGGAGCCCCTGCCCTAGTTTTACGCACAGCAACAAAATCGTTCTTTTATTGTTTACTAGTGAACTTAGATACTCTTAAATTTATATCTGGTTGCTAGAAGCTGTTGTCTCACGGAATTCTTTCTTTGACGCTCCTATGGTGCGGTAACCAGCAATCATACACTAGCAAAGAGATTCAGAGGTCAGTGGAGCTTTAGAGACTCAATCAGTCTAGTCAAAATCAGGATACTCAGATTAGGTTTTGATTATGATTAACTACGAGCACAAAGCTTCACTTTGATCAACCGGGTGCGTTTAATCTAGTACTATCTGAATAAATATGGCGATTCTGTATAAAATGATTTCAAATGGGATCCTCTTATACCCAGCGGCGGCCTTACTCATTGCGAGGCTGCGAGCGGCAAGTCTTTGCGAGGCCCTTTGTCCTTCGTTAAAAGTACCTATGTGTTGTGAAAGTAAGTCTGATTGTTTGATTTAGGTAAATGTTATGTTTCAGGAGAAATGCAAAATTATACAAATTAATAAAATTTGAAATTTAAAATATTTTGTATTGAAAGAATAACAAAATTAACAAATATAGCAAGAAAGCATCACATATATTGCTTAGTTCGTATTTAAAGGCCTTCACCGAGGATACCCTGCACTCCCATCTAGTTTCAGAAAGTGGTTTCAGCGATAACGATTTTACATGAGCTTTTAAAATAGCCCACCTCTGACTTGAGCCGGCAAACAGAGTGTACAACCTTTGTAGCAAACCAAAAAAGATTTTGCTTAGACACAAGACGATGCTGCATCTCCTAGGATGGATGGATTCCAGCTATGGTAAAAAATAAGCAAGTGGATTAATTTCAAGAATACGTTTTTGGACACCACTTTTTTCACCACGCATATTGGCACCATTATCATATCCTTGGCCTCTGCAGTTTTGCAATGATATACCTAACTGTTTTAATTCTGTGATTATATAATGAGTTAAATTCTCAGCCGTGGTTTTTTCGGTAGCTAGAAAACCTATAAAATGTTCTTCTATTTCGGCTGCATTTGTATTAAAAAAACCTTATAACAATTGAAAGTTGCTCAATACGAGAAACGTCGCGAGTACAATCAAGAATAATCTAGTAATATATATTATTTTTAACTTTTTCAACTATTTTTGTCTTCACGTGATTTGCCATTAATTGTATAAGCTCATTTTGAATATTTTTGCCGACACAATGGTCATTTATCGTCTTATCCTTTACTTGTTTAAGGTGAAGTCTCAGCACAGGATCAAATCGGGCTATTAATTTTTCTAAATCTATAAAGTTGCTGCTTGTCTCACTCGAATCTAAGTCTGATGTTAACTTCTCTCTATGACCCCTGAAGGCCAAATTGTGAGATGCTAAGAAATTGACAATTGCGAGCAATCGTTCTCTCTCCACCGTTGCCTTTCTTGTTCAATTTGCGACTGCGTCAAAGAGTCAATAGTGGAACAGCTTTTCAAACTATTCTCTAAATTAATCCATTTTAACATAAAATCTTTGTGCTGTCGACTAGATTCATGAGACTTTAGGTAATCATCCAAATGTCTCCAATCACATACTCCTTCACTTGATCCAATCTTGGTATTTTGTAGTCCGAATATTCGACACGGAAAGCAGTAAACGGCATCCTTTGTTTGTGAATAAATCATCCAGTGCCTGTCTAGCTTTTCACCGTTAACTAATATCTTATTATGATGATATTCCCTGAATCGCCGTCCATTATCATTTATGGGAAATAAATCAACTTTAGCCCGGATTGGACCTTTTAATACAATCTCAGTTCGGTCTACATTAGTAATTGTTATGGGCCACAAACCGGAGTCATTTTGAGGATTCAGATTTTCTATTTCAGCAGTCATGGATGTTAACATAGACTCGGGCTCAGATTCGTGATCTTGACTGGATAGCGTTGACGGCGGCACCAGTGACCTAAGTGGCAATGATGTAGTTACTTCAACATCATCCTCGCTGTTTTTACTTAATGACAGCGGCGGCAGCGGCGGTACCCACAATGATGTGAAAGGAATGTTTTCGGCTGGATCGGGATTTAAGGAAGTTTCTTGATCATCAGTTTTTATATATTTATATAAAGATCCAAGTAAATTTTCTTCTACTTGCTTTTTTTTGATAGCTCGTTTTCTTTTTGAACTACCTGACTCAAATTTTCTACCGGCATCACGAACGCGCGAACTCATTTCTTAAATCTTTTTTTGTTTCATACAAAACAGTGAAGATTAATTTTTATACATTACAAAATCTGTTGTCACTTTTCTAGCTTACTTAATACTTTGAACACTATAAGAATGTAATCTATACAAATAAATATTCAATAAAATTGAAAATTGAAAGATATGTGCGGTATAGTAAGGATTTGGTAAGTCGTACATACTGCAAACAAAATAATTTCAAGGTGCCAAGAGTTGACGAACGAAATGCAACAAGGGGATTCCCCGAGCAGCGATAGAGGAGAGGAGCAGAACATTAAGGTCCATTGACACTAGCGATTCTCATATGCGAGAAGTGTTTCAAGGCGCGATATTCAAATACTACATAATGAAATTTTCAATGATGTTTTGAATAATTGAATGAAACTAATTTTATTTTCTTAATAAATAAGAATTAAAGTTGAAAATTTTAATTTAGATTAGATACATACATATTTTTAATTTTTTTTTAAATATTATGTAGCTTGGGTTGTTACGCGAGGCCCCCCCCAAGAGCGAGGCCCTGGGCGATTGCACAGTTCGCCACCCCCTAAGGCCGCCGCTGCTTATACCTCTTGGGAAAGCAATGATTCCTCTTATAAATATTCTGTCATCAGTGCGTATATAATGTATTTTTATGGGATTTAATCAGATTAGACACGTACATACATACATATGTCATGATATTCCATCGAGATAAGTTTATATTTTTATATAAATTTATTTCTCTTACTTTGCTTATTTCAAAATATTCTTGTTTTTTTTTCCTCAGGAGAGGAAGGCTGAGAATCCTCACAAGGAGTACGAAACGTACCCAGGATACCCCGCAACGGCAAGTGTCACGGAGGTTATGTCGGACTCCACGCGACCGGAACGGTCCAGCCACGTGACCTACCGACTAAACTCAGCCTGGCCTAGGTTCTAAAACCATATAGGCAAATCGTGAGGAATATTCTTGTGTTTTGTCTTACTTTAATTCACGAACTGTATGCTAGTCGAGGATATATTGCTGAACTTACTTGTTACTGATGATGTTGTCGCTTGATATGTTCCATATCTGTATTCTACAGATCCATACAACTGTCATAACTATAATATAAGCAACTTTTTCAAATCACTAAGATAAGATAATGGTCAGTGCTGCTTATCCAAGAAATGTCCAAAACGTAGTTATAATGCTGCTTTATAAATATAACGTAAGTGCATTAATTTTCAGTTTCGATTGAAATGTGATAAAAACAGACTTATACTGTCGACCTACTGAGTTCAGCAGTGGATATCAGTCATCATGTTAGCATCAGCGAACAGGATGACAAAAGCAAACAATTCAGTCTGTGTTTTATTCATAAATATATTATTTATTTATTTTGTATATATTTTATATAGTAATATAACAAGTGCCTATATGCAGCTGATGTATTTTGTATATTTGGTACTGTCAGCAATTGTGTTCGTCGCCTGGGTAGTGAAGGGCTTGTCATAATAACAATACTCTTTTGAAGTTTCCCGAAAGAGCTCAAGATGATTTTGAACAGAATCCTTTCAATATTTATTAACTAATACAATTTGCAATATATATCTGAAATTTGGCATACTAACAAGTGTTATGATATAGATATCCGCAAAAAAAAATTAAGTTAAAGTGAAAATAAAGTTGAATTTTTGTATGAATGTCGGTATTTTTTTAAGATAAAATTGTAAAACTAGATCTAAAGTAATTATTTTAAGACTTAATGGTAAGAAGCTGTATGTTTCTAGTTTATGCTATATATAATTTAAATATGCAATAATCTACTATTTGATCATCTATTTGGTTAATTTTCGTTAATCTCCAGAGCACATATTGAATATCTAGGTCCAGTGATAAGTACTACTAATAATGTTGGATATTCCATTCCTATTTGTCATCACAGTACATGATGACAAATAGGAATCATTGATAAATACATCCAAGTAGGCGAAGCCACAAAAGCGGGTAACATGTAAAGACAAAATTAAAAAATAAAAGCATAATGTGGAATAAGTATAATGAAGTATAAGTATAATGTGTGAATTATCACAGATAAAAATTCTATAAACATTACTGAATATTTTAACTCAATATATTCTTGAAATACAATGAAGAAAACATTACCTCCAATAGATGAAACCTGATGATGACAATATAGCAGCTTTTAAATCTTTAAGATATGTCATTTTCCTTAGATTTCTTTATTAATTTGACGATCTCCATAGTCGAGTGGACAGTACACCGGTTTCAAGGTATCGCCATCTCTGAAGTCCCGGGTTCGAATCCCAGTGGGGACAGATGTTTGTGTGATGAATACGAGCATTTGTACCTTAGTCATGGTTGTTGATATATATTTCAATAAAAATTATTTATATATGTATAATATATGTATGTCTATCCGTTACCCTAGATCCCATAGCACAAGCCTTACAGAGCTTAGTTTGGGCTAGGCTAATCGGTGTAAGTGTAACAAATATTTATTTTATTTATTAATAATACCAAATGCACTGGATACAAAGTATTCTTCTACAGAAAAAGAAACAAAATCAACCTTTGAATAAAAAAAGCGATCGCTAGTTCAAATAGAGTTAAATGAATCGGTAAAATATTTTATTCATGCTTCGTAGCGACTACAGCGTAGTACTATTTATCACAATATTCCAACGTAGTCACGACGACAGCAATATGCTACGGCTGCACCTACGGAAACTGTAGCAAATGGTCCGTAGTCCGCAACTGTGTAGTATTTTTATTTTACATTACAGGCAGCGCCTGCTGCTACATACATATTTTTTAAATCATACGAACATTTTATTATCGAGTTAGAATACTTTTTGGCTTCATAGCAAAGGCGCCTAGTGTAGAGTTCGAGCATAGCGAAGATTTCAACTTACGTTGTTTGAGCTCGAGTGTTGCTCCAGGGGTATAGGAATAAGAATACGCGTTTCTCAGAGAGCGTTTTATGTCATTTACATATCATAGAGCCATTTATTTAGTTAATACAATGTTGGGCAATTCGTTGTGGTGTTTGTGACTTTAACATTTACTAATACTATACACATTCTAAATTCAAATCACTTGAGTCCTGAAGGATAAATAAATATAAATAGATATTCTTCATATCTCAGTCCAATAAAAATCAATATTTTATTACTATTTACAGCAACATTACACTGAAAGAGAAACCGGAATAAACTAATATTCGTTTTCATTCTTATGTAATCAATTTGCGTCTTCTTCACATTTTGTTAGACAGATCAATGTATCGGAATTTTATTGAAATCGGCTCAACTTAGAATTGTATTGAGCAATAGTAACTTAGTTTCTATACGCCAAAATGTACTCAGTTTATAGTTCTAGAGTAGACTCTCTCTTTACCAACATTTGAATAACTTTTCGAAAAGATCTGCAATTAAATATTCATTCAACCGCAAATTTATAGTGTTTGCTAATTTTAACATTTTCACTTTCATTTGTCCGCTGTTGATATTTAAAATTAAACTGTGATTATAATCTGTTAATGTAATTTTTATAAATAAATAAATATCTATGTTTATGTCCGACAATTTCAAGCAAAATTAGACGCAGTGTTTGTTTCTCTAACAAAAATCCCCGAGGCTCTACAAGGAGGTGTAATAGGGTCACGTAGTCCGTTACTTCGGCAAGTTATACGGGGTTGTCTAGAAACAAGTTTTTAATGATGCAGGCGTTTATCAGAATAGGATAGTTTAGGTGTGAGCATGCGTACAGAATACTGATTTGTTACAGTGTTTCTAATTTTCATAGTAACTTATCTGGGCTTGTTTTAGATTGAATTGATTAAAAGACTACCGGGCACTTTTATTTGTTAAGGAAGTAATATGCCTTAATTAATATTAATAATTGAAAATGCGCAGAACATTACTCGGAACTTGTCGCATATTTTTGCCAACTCAATGTTGAGCAGTAAAATTGAATTGTTTTCAATTAATATTTAAAATGTTCATTCATAATTACAGTTGCTCTTTTATTGGTCTTATTCATTACATTAATTTTGAGCTCAATCAAGTTTATTTACGATAATAATATTTTTATGAGTTGTTATATAAGAGGTTTTAGGTCTTTTTGAGAGGGTGTAATTAAATATAAAAATCATGAGAATCAAGAGAAAATATTTTAATAATATCGATGGATGGCTACCATTTTTAATACAAAAACCAGATCCAACCCAATTAATGTTTTTTTGATCTCGGTTAAACCAACCACACATAAATCAATGTTAGGTGTAGAGTGACATTATTTAAAAAAAAAAAACAATATTTATAAATATTTTTTTGAAGACCCTAATACCTCAGAAATATATCTTAAATGTTTTTATTAAGGCAGTATATTGACAAACAAGAACTGTCTATCTGAAAGTAAGTGGTCACAGTCGACAATAGTACATGTCACAGCAAATCTGCAATCCTCACAATAACTACAGTGTACGTTGCCAACATGTGACAAAATCAAAATTATTTTTATTCAAATATGACTTTATAGAAAGCTCTTTTGAATCGTCAATTTTTTTTCCTACCGCCGACATAAGATGTAAAGTCACAATACCCCCTAATTCCACTACCTATCTCACCCTTCACACTGGAATACAGTAATACAAACATTGCAACATTGCGGCAGAAATAGGCATAAGAGGTACCCAAGCAGTTGACCCTGGTATAGATTCTCCCTTGTTTATTTTTCATATATGAAATGCTTCTCTCAATTTCATTGTAGGAGAACTAAATAAACACTCTTATAGCGTCTCACACAATTAATGTATAGAATAACTTCAGAAAAAAATATAGCGCCGTTGCTTTATATCATTATGAGAGTTTATCGTTTTTGTATCCTTACCAAAGAGATAGAAAACTTAAGACAAAGCGTTAACCACATATATTCTTGCCATTCTAATGTTACAATACCTTCTTCTTAGGAGACATGTGAGTCAATCCTGTACGTGACGTAAAAGAATACAAGGATACAAATATACAAATATATCAGTAGTTTATATCAAGAATGATGTCGAAAATTTATAAGTGACGTTCAAACTAAAATTGGATGCACTAATTCAAATGTTTGGTATCTTACTAACTTACCCGTAGTCTAAGCGTAATGCTGTATTTTATAAGCCTCTTGAAATAATAAAGTATCATGCTTAAAACATGCTTAACTCATAGACAATATTTTGTTAAGAACCTTTACGTTTACAAAAAGTATCTATTTAATCCAATTAATCCAAATTATTACAAGGCTGTTACAACCAATACTATGTACTGCAGCTGTACTGTACAAACTTTCAACTAATAACGAATAGTAATAGCATTAAAAAAAGATATTCATGCAAACATTTCAAAACTTGCTTAAGTTCAAAATATCAAGTCGAGTGACTGTATACATTCCGATAGTAAAAACAACACGAATTACTGTACGTATAATTTGTGCAGTATACGTAGATACGTATGCTAATCAAATTCGATTATGAATCATAAACCGAAGTCGTCGAAAAAATTACCATATCTTTTACCTTTTCCATTCCCACTTACGAATCCAAATGCTTTTCAGTACCTCAAACTTTACTTTGTTCTCCACTTCTAAACTTTAAATAGAACCCTTTGTTCTTCGAACAATCAGTCTTAAGTTTGACCATCTCACTTCTCAATATTCTATGAAAAATTATTTTGTTCGAGGCTTTCAGGCTTTGAAATTCCTTTTCAGAGGTCATTAGGTACAAGCTTTGCATGACTCGAGTGAGTCACTAAAATATATTTATATCCGCAAAAAAAATGTATTCTAAAGTATATATATATATATATATATAATATATATATATATATATATATATATATATATATATATATATATATATATTGTTATAAAGTGTTGTGTTTAAAAGTTGTTATAAAGATGTATTATACTCGTATACCATATAATAAATAAAGATCATCTTAAACATAGCTCATATACCCACTGAAAGCCAAATTATCACTATCACCTGTCAATTATATTAAAGTTATATCACTCATTTAATCACTGTTCAACTATTTAGGGTGTAATTAGCTTATCTCTATATTATAAAATATCTTATATAATACATTACTGAGATATTGCTTCCAATATTTATCGACATAATACTGACAACCGAACTGGCCGAAATATGTATGCAATAGTCTCATATGATTGCTTTAAATAAGTTGAATAAAAAGGAATACCAAGATCCGGGTCAAATCAAATAGCAATCGACATATTATCCATTATATTGTTCTGTAACGTTAACGAATGCAATTTGAAATTAGCTTCTAGAAATTCGCAAATAAAAACTTAATTTAAATAGTAATGTTATCGACATTACTGATGTATTTAATACTAATTCTATGACAAAAAATATTGTCAGTATTAAAATAGAATCGTACAACAATGATAATACGGTGCCTCGGGTGGGCACGATATCAGAGCAATATAACATGTTCACCTCAATTTGTTGATTATTTGCAAATTAATTACAACAATAAAATGCTTGAAGGATAATAAAAATATTAAATAATTAAACACTGTTGTTTATTATAGACACATATATACAAAATATTTATTAAATTCTGGAAATATAACATTTTCTAGTAAAGTTCAAATAATTCAAACAACATTTTTTTTTAATAATGTATCATAAGACACACCTTTGGTGTTCCTGGCAGAGTTTAATAGCAAGTATTCGAATTCCTCTAACACAAAACAATAGAACATAGTAGGCTTGATATATGTATAAGGGCATGGTTACGGGTCGAGCTGATGATGGCCTCGAACGCAGCGTGGGCAGCACTTGATGGACAAGCAGGAATAACAGCTTTTCGTTGCGCATACGGCCAAAACTATATGTATAAAAATAAATTGCTGTTCGTTAGGCTCACTAATATTCGAGAACGGCTGGACCGATTTGGTATATCTTGAATCATTTGTGGAAGGCCATATAAGGCTTAAAGGAAATTTGAATAAATATGAAAATGCTTGCAATTAAATAAAAACAACAATTTTCATGAACGAAACTGATTCGCTTGAAGAAAACTTTCAAGAAGCCCCATGCAGAAAGCTAGTTGTAAATAAAAACTTTTCGCATATAATGTGCAAAACTGTTTGGTAAAATTACATGACTGTAATGCGCTCCTGTTTGCAAGCTACTCACAGATCACATTACTCGTATTTTTTTAATTAAACTAATATAAAATAACAATCTCATTGAAAGGAAATGTGCGAGGTCAAAAATGTAGTGACAGAAATTGGGAAAAGGATGTTTATATGGTTTGTGTACGGAAAAAGAGGGGACGAAAGAAGACTGACAAAAAAAAATTTCAAGGCAATTATATAAAACTTTAAATATAAATGGGCCAGTTGGTAGGGGACGACTTAGATCAATGGTTCCCAAAGTGGTCTATATCGACCCCTAGGGGTCTATGACAACCTTTAAGGGGTCTACGTCAACAAAACAAAAATTTGGGGTCCATGAAATGAAAACGGAGGTCCACGATAATGGATCTCAACTTACTGTTTACTGTGATATAACTATTTACTTACATTACAATATCTTCTAATACAAATACATAAAATTATGTATTAAGGTACTTATGAAATTTAATTATTTATTTATACACTTTATTGTACATGTAGTAAATAATATTGTTATTAAGACTAAAGTAAACAAAAGGTGGACTTATCTCTAAAAGAGATTTCTTCCAGTCAGCCCTAAGTAGTGGAAGTAGTAGAATGGTGAGATGACTCAAGTGTATTCGAATCTAGTATTAATTTTTAATTAAATATTTATTTTAACAATATGTATATCTAAAAGATAACACCTATACAGTATATACATACTTAGATATATATAATAGATATAATACATACATAATTATTAATACATAAATATTAAACACAAATATATAAATATTAATAGATATATTACATACACATTACATAAATAATAATAAATAATATATAAAAAAGATAATATAAAAAATTTACAGATCAGTACAAAACGATGGGGTTGTTGAAATATAATGACATACGTTACCTATGTGTTGATTTGCGAAAGGTAATAATTTTTAAGCTGACGTTTGAACGAAAATATGGATGGACAGTTTTGTATATTAGTTGGGAGTTTATTCCAAAGTTGAGCGGCATGAATGGAGAACGAGTGAAAGAAGAAACGGGAGTTAGTAACGGGAAGCTCAAGCATTCTTGTTATACAAGAACGTTTAGGACGGTTAGGAGGAGGTAGCAATTGGAAGCGGGAGCGGAGATAAGCAGGAGTTTGGGGATCCTTCAAAATTTTGTAAAGAAAAGAAAGGATGTGCACATTACGCCGAAACCGAATAGGAAGCCACTTTAGTTGCGTTCGGAATTGGGAGACATGGTCATATTTACGAAGACCAAAGATGAATCGAATGGCTAGATTCTGCAGGCGTTCCAATTTGTTTAACGACTCTTCTGTTGCGTCTAAATAGCAGACGTCTGCGTAATCGAGAATGGGAAGTAGTAAGGATTGCGCTAGCATAATCTTTGTTTTGAACGGGAGGAAATATTGGAGCCGCTTGAGAGAGTGAAAAGAATGATGCATTCGCCTACTAATTTCATTAATGTGTGCAGCCCAGGTCATGTTACAGTCCATTATGAGATTCATTCAGTCCATTATGATTATTATTAATGTTTATAAAATCTTGTAATTTGTAGGATGTAGGCATTCAATATCAGGTCTACTCAAAACCGGAAAACATGGCAAAGGGTCTACGATACAAAAAAATTTGGGAACCTCTCACTTAGATGAACATACTGAGACTAAATAAGTGATATTCTGAAGGAAGATCAGGATAAGAGTACTCGTATTCGACGAGTGTGCATGAAAGTGATTAATAATAGTCGAAGAATCTATGGAAGTATGTTTAAATCGTCACGGGAAAGAAGCGTAAGTATATGTATGTAACATTCAATAATTAATTGATTGATTGTTATGTTTCTACAGCATTAATTAAGCAACAATTAATTATCGCATTCACCGCTATTTAATATTCATTCAACTTTAATGCCACGACCGAAACAAAAGGTCTCATTTGAAGCTTATTATTTTCTTTCTTTCTGCAGATATTCGGGCCTTTTTGTCCTTCCTCATATTCTTCAATGTCTATATTATTATTATATATTACAAGATAGAAAAACATTACAAGAAATAATATAGAAAGACAAATCGGTAACAAGATAAATTATTCGAAAGCAATATTCTCAATCTAATAAAATCATAACTTACATATTTTCCCGGATCAAGTATTCGGGCAAGTCATCCTCACGACTTAATGCCTGGAGTGGAGGCATTAGGGTGGAATTCTTTGACATTGTCCGCAAGCTACGCTTCATAACGATGGAATGTTTGACGATAGAATTTAACTTGACTTGTCTACATCGTACAATTCTGTTATCGAGCTATTCTCGTTTTCCTAAGGCGGATTCAAAGATGCGATTTTATGACTCAATAGCAGCTGCCATCTACTATATATGTATATTATTATATAATATCTTACTGATGAATATACCCTATCTTATATGTTTTTAATTGATCCTGCTAAATTGAGTCAACTTGGAGTGAAAAACGATAGCTGTTCTCAATACAGCCCGTATTGAGAACAGCCAACATTTTTAAAACAATTAACTTGTTAAAGCAGACAGTTCACCTAGAGGTAACTCAAGTTTAAAAAAAAATTCAACACTGTCCAAATTCACAGATCCATAATATATAATGGTTCTTTAAAGATTTTTCAATGGACGTTGCCCACATGTGACATAGGTTATTATATAAACATAAAAAAAATAGATTTGGAAGAGACATGAACCCACTTCTTTAACGTGTTTGCATGTCTGAACGGCGTGTGAAAGCGTCGACGCTTACGACCGAATAGTTTAAGGCCTAGGCGTTAACTAAATCGGTCAGAGAATACTATCCAATCTAGTCTTAAATTTCAATTGCATTCTTCGCTTTCACTCTGTCAACTCAAATTGAGGGTATTCACGAATCAAGACCTATTACCATCAAATATAAAAACAAAAAAATATATATTCGTAACTGTACATTTTATTTAAAAATGTTAGGTAAATATATAACTAATAAAAATCCAACAAGATACTATATCATCTCCTGACCATGTATGTAGGCAATAGGAAAAGGTAAGCGAACCTTAAGTGATATGGCACTGATAAGCACTGATACAGCTTTAGACATCGTGTACTTACAAAAACTCATTTATTTTTTATTAATGATTTACAACCAATCTACGTCCTTGTGTGAGACGTCAAACGCTGATATAGTGAGAATTAGTCAATTTTTAGTATTTTCTCAGGTGTATGTAAAATTACCTCACGATATTTTGACTAGTAGAATAGGCTTAATGTAACAATAATAACATATAAAATTCAAAGAACAAAAATAACGTAGGTATACGCCAGGATTGAAATCCGGACTTCTCAATAAGGAAGCTCGTGAAACTACAACCCCATTAATACTCTGACAAAATTGATTAGTACCGTGGGATAGCTACGAAATAACTTATTATCAACTAGCTTCCGCCCGCGGCTTATGGCGGTCGAATCGCGAAAGCGCACCCCGCCATGTGCCCCGTATGGGCCTAGAGAACTCGGGGGGGTTTTAGTGGGTAGGCCAGTCCTCTATGACCGGAGAGCCCTACACACGGCCGCGCCTTGCCTTACGGTGTTATGGTGCATAAGGTCGCTTTACCCCCCACAAAAAAAAAACTTCCGCCCGCGGCTTGCCTGCGTGAAATTAGTTTTTATTAATCTTGGCCCTTATGTCTAAGGTACCAAGATTCATGGTCTTATCTTCAATTCAACCCCTATTTCACCCCTACACTGGTAATAATTTCAAAATGCTAGAACAAACGATTTTTTGTTTCTTATGACGTGATATTTGACGAACTTGCATACTAACTTTCTAGCTGGTCGAAATTTCAAAAATGCTAGAACAACTGTTTAATGATTTCTTATCAAGTGTTTAAATATAAAGTTTTATTGTTTTATCTTTCTATTTCAACCCCTTCATCCCTTTTTTTTTAAATAAAAATAAAGTAGCCTATGTTCTGTCTCAGGATCTAAAGATTATCTGTACCAAATTTCATCTAAATCGGTTGCGAGGTTTAAGCGGGAAAGCGTAACAGACAGACAGACAGAGTTACTTTCGCATTTATAATATTTGTTGGGATTTAATATTAAATACAAATTTCATAATAATTGATTTATTTCACAAAACCCCTGCTAATATTATAAACGTGAATGTACGTAAGTATGAATAGATGTTTGCCACTCCTTCACGGAAAAACTATTTAATATATTTTAATGAAACATTACAATAACATAGCTTATATGTACATCAGAATAATATAGAGAATAGGCCAATTTATAAAGATATTGTGTGAATTGTGATAAGCTGTGCCAGCGACTTCGCCCGCGTGGAATAGTTATTTTGAGCATCATATTTATTTATGCAAACAACCACCTTAGCTGTTACCCGATCTTGACAACGCGACGAATCCAAATTTGATTACCTTAAAAACGATTCTAGTGAGTTAACATTAAAAGATAGACATGTACTATCGCGGACATTTTTTAGATCATTTTAAGAGGAATAATTTTTCCATACATATTTTTTTGATATCTAGAACCGTTTTCGCAGCGCACGCAACGAAAACCCTCAAAGATGAATAATTTTCCCTGTTTTTTCCACATTTTCCATTATTTATTCGATCCTATTAGTCGCAGCGTGATGTTATGTAGCCGAAAGCCTTCCTCGATAAATGGGCTATTCAATTAAAAATTTGAACCAAGAGTTCCAGAGATAAGCGCGTTCAAACAAACAATCAAACGAACAAACAAACTCTTCAGCTTTATAATATTAGTATAGATAAAAAAATCTTAAATAGAATAGGATTTTTTTTAAGTTTTCTTTATAATTCAAGGAATAATATCATAGAATAAAAACAATACGATACACATTTTTCAAACTACAATAAAGAGTATCGACATAATTTGCGATGAAATATGATATGCCACGCACTGACAAATATTGTATAGTGGTAACTGTGATTGCGATTGGTTTTCCGTCAAACGTCACTTGACAGAATACACAGGAAATAAGATTTCTACCATTATTAAAAACCGTTTTCTACGGTACGACAACATTTTTTTAAGAACTTTGATTTGTCAATGTTTATTTATTTTGCGTGTTCCAAACAAGCTTTCCATTAATGACTTCACCCTCTTTATATCACAAATTTCTACTGAAATGAAATGTTTTTTCGTGTTTATTATTAATCTATATCTGTCACTCCAAGAACTTTCCACCCAAATATCCTGCAAGAAATATGCTTTGCGTGTTACTACTTAAGGTTTAAAATACTTCGGGCTATCTCTTTGGCGCAGGTTCCTCTGAGGATTTCATCATCTTTGATTTAATCACGTAGAGAAACTCCAATCATAAACTTTATAATTAGCCAGGTTTCGATTCTATATGATATCACTACCTATATGCAAAAATCAAATATTTTCACACTGTACATTTGTACTATGAAATACAAATACCTGAAGCCGCTAGCAAGAATAGTCAAGTCATAGTCAAGTCAAGAACAGCCAAGCGATTCCACTAAAGATGTTACCATTTAAACCGGACTGGTAATGCAAGTTTCTAGCTCAGCGGTAGTAATTGGTACGATAAATGTTAGCCCAGACGATTCTAGTACTGGTGCTAATCTGACAAAAGTTTTCCATTATTTCGAGTATTCGAGTATTTTCTTTTTCATTCATTTTGACCAGTGGCACATTTAATTGCTTCTTTTAAATAAAATAGTCAACATATAAATAAATAACGCAGTACTACTTATTATTTTTATTTGTATTTCTTTGTAGTTAAAATAGTTAACGTTTCCAACCAATGAAAACGTTTTAAATGTTTAGAATTGGGTAGACGACAATTTTTTAAATTCTATATATAATAAGAGTACTCTTTTAAGTGAGAAATATTGTAGAACCAATAGTACACCTGCGCCTATTACTTTTGAAGATACATCGACATCGCTCAAAAACGCTCCATACTGAAGACTCTGCAATTGTGACGTCATAACTATGTAAACTCGCCTAATTTGTATGAGCGTATAAACAAATTGTAAAATAACTTTGTTATTTGTACGTTTATAGGTATACTTTCTATATAAAAAAATGTCACATTTAATTTGAGAATGCTAGAAATGTGTTCGTTGCATTAGAATTACGTAAATAATAATTGTTCATTTTATAGAAATCTAAAAACAATATAAATTAATAATTAAACTGTAATTTCTATATTGATATACTTTCATTAGATATAAATTGCTCAAATCAGGTAATTATAGTATAATAACGGCAATAATCAGTTGTAGTCGTCTACCCTATTCATGATCACGATATATAGATGCCTGTTCTCATTGAGGTGCATAGACCTACCCTAAATAATTTTGAATATTTTAATTGGACTCTAAATAGTTGTCTTGCAATGTTTTCAATGTCTTCGTGGGAGTGTCAAATTCATAAAAAACAATAAGTACAAGACACGTTCGAACCAATTACCTCTGATTAAAAGGCCAGTACCGAGATCGCTAATATATCAATGTTCCCAAAATTTCTAATTTGATCTGTCAAAAATTAAAATAAAACTTTTTTGACAACTTAGAAGTGTGCGTAATGGTAGTTACTATTAAATTTAAATCGATTATTTATAATATATACATATATGTATATACGAATAGCAAATACGAGTAATTATACATTTACTAAATGTAATTTTCGAATGCAATACTTTATCAAAATTAATTTGAGTATTTTTTCAAACCCGTTTATGATGTTGCATATAAAGATACAGTTTTAATAAAACAGCGTTTAACTGTTTATTTCCTCATTAGTATGAAATCATGAACTTTATGTTTTAGGTATGTTATAGAAAACCGTTTGATGAGTTGCGCTTACAAATTGTATTCTACTACATTTATTTGGTTTTTATCGTATAGTTATTAAAATAACGTATACCGCGAGAGAAGTCTTTAAAAATATTCTATCAACTTTATTAATTATAAGATAACATTACATATTTTCACATATTTTAGCACATAAAGATTACAACTTGAATAAACAACAACTTTAATACATAACAATAGTATAACAAAAGATTCACCATCACTACTAAAGAAACTTAATCATCAAGAAAATAATTAAGTATAATACGTAATCAGTCGACAATAAACAAACAATGTTATATCAAATAAACTTCTATCTAATCTTCATCCACTGATAGGTAGATACACCGACACCAATTTCCTTGAGAGCCAACGCGTTAAAATGATAAAGGAATTTCTTTTTAAATGCCAAACATAGGTTTATTAATTTTTAATTACAACACATGCCCAAAGTTAAGCACATATTAGATTTGGATGAGTATCTAAACACATAAGTTCAACATACTCACTTTGAAACAGGCGGCTTAGGAATAATCTTCGCGACGTCACAATGCACTGTATTTTTGCAAGTAAGGTTTTGTTAGCTTTGCGCGCGTTACGCGTATGACGCTTAGGCGGGCGGGCGTTCACACCGGCGTCTCACGATCGACTGACACCCCGTGGTAGAGCCGACATATTTATGTAGAATCCACAGTGAAGGGGTGCTCAGTTGACCATTCGTGCGAAATGAATTTAAAAAAGGAACAAAGGTTTGTTTACTGAGGTATTAGGTAGAGGTGTTATTAGATTACCTACAACTTTATCCTTTGGATTTTTATTTATACCGACGGTTGTTTTTAACTATAAACATATATAGTATATAAAAGAATGAGGGCCATCTTAATTTTTATATTCAAAGAATTATCTCAAGGGTTTGAGTATTTCAAAACGTCCATACGAACAATTATACTGTTTATAGAGTTATGTAATAAGAGTACTTTTGACAAATGATTTAAATATACAGAGATTTAAATCATTTATCAAAAATACTCTTCTGAAAAAAGGTATTATATTGTTAAGGATTACTCAAATATAACAATGTGTTGGTTGGGTTTAATTTTAATGACTCAATATTTACGTATTTTGACTGTAGTAAATAACACAATGAAACAGCTTTATAGATACGATGTGAACTTGTTATTGAATAAGCTTGTAAATGAATTAACTACAGACTATATCTGACGCCAGCTTCTAATTGATACTCTGTAAAATACACAGAAAAAAAATACCCCTTGCTGATATTCTTGCTGGTTCTTTTCAGTACAAAGTTTCCTACTGTAGACTAGTGAACCAATGGCGTAGTATATTTGACATGAAAAAATGATTTTGAAAATACTATATGAAGAATAAATTTTTGATTTTGATTTAGATAAGAAACAGCAATAAAAAAATATTTCCATTTTTTTTAAATTGCTAATATTTTTTTATTTGAAATTTGAAATAAACTTTATTTTGAGTGTTCGGAAATCTATAGTATTGGGTTGGTTTCCCTCCCGTTACAACACGCGTATGGATAGTCGCTTAACAGCTCGCGTATTGAGAGGTCGGTGACAGTGCGCACATAACAATTAGTGCTCCCGGCTCGCGATCGTAATTGTTAAAGGTGTCTTGAAAGCCTAAATAGGGCCCCTTATATAATATCACGAATAGTGCGTATGTTGAGTGTGTGCAAGTGTTCCTTAAGGAGGTTCAACGCCCATTGCTGGGCTTGGGCCAGTTTCACCGTACGGAGGGGTGCCCCTCCCCTTGCTGCTGATCAGGTGCTGAGGACACTTGCTATAGTGAGATTTTGCTATTATTAATAGATTTAAGCAAATCATACGTGCAAAATTAGCTCCGCGTATCGCGGACGTAAGTACACCCCGGTGTTTGGTTTTGGTTAAGGGTGACGAGGTTTCCACCCCACAAATTACCGGCCGTGTACTGAACATCTGGTAGCAGAGCGTGGTTGTACCACTAAAAGTTATTATTTGTCTAGTCATTGGGCTAGTTGTTTATTTATTCAATATAAATTTATTAATTTATTCATAAAACTTATTGCTTATATTAGTACTGGACTGCACGTTTGATTTGCCTATTACTAGGTCGTGTAGCTTTGATTGTTCCAGTGTCTACCACTAATTTATAAGTTTATTTGTTTTTTTTTTTTTTGTATTCTGAGTAACGAATATTAAGAATAAATTAGTAATAAGTAAGCACATGGCTAAGGGCGCATGGTTCTATTGTTTCGCAATAGCCGTCACACGAGCAGTTTGACGCCTGTACTAGACGAACTTAGCCTGTTATTGTATTTACGCCCGTGTTTTATCGACATACGGTTAAGATTAAGAACTTAGTTGTTTTGAACTTTCATTTATAATTTGATAGATATTACGCATATGAATGTAACTGGCCGGCGAGATCGGCTCATGCGCTGTTCAACCGTATAGTGTAAGACATAAGGTTGCCTTTATATGGTAAAATTAATATTCATACCTCGTTGCATATTTTAATTTTTTTGTTTTGTTTTTTGTTTGTTATTTACTAAAATTAAATTGTTGCGTTAGGTTTTGGTGTAGAAAAGAAAAATAATTCTTTTTCGAGATAATATTTATGAGTTTGAAAATGTGTGTTTGTTAATTACGTATATTCAAACGTAAACGTTCAATATAATATAGTTTACGATTATAATTTAATTTAAAATTTAGTTATATATATATTTACTTTTTATCGTAGTCTTACATACTATCTTGAAATAATGACGGCATTATCCAGTAAAGCAAAAATTAGAGCTGAGTTGAGATGGTTGGTTACAGCCGCAGCCTTGTTGGATAGACCAGATAGACAGGAGGCTTTGTTAAATAGATACGTTGATCTCCCAATTCGCATGTCGGTTGTAGACGAGCAATACGCTCTGTTTTTAGAAAGGAGTGGTAATATAGATGAAGCCGTTTGTAAAGAGGTCGAAAATGATGTCAACCAATGCTACGATCTCTGTGACCGTATCGCAGAGATCGCTCGGCCCCTTCTGCATGGAAAGGAAGTAGATACGGAAGGCACCAAAATAAAATCAATACCCGCTCTGTGGTCACGTCTACCACCTCTTGATTTGAGACACTTCTCAGGTAGGTTAGACGAATGGGAAGGCTTTGCAAATTTATTTAACAGCCTTGTTGACGCTAGAGATGATCTGACACCGGGACAGAAGCTCGCCTACCTTCTCACCGTTTTAGAGGGGGAGGCCCGCGAACAAATTCAGCATCTAGCTCCCACAGATGAGAATTACAGAGTGGCGATGGATATTGTAACCCGGCGGTATCAAAATGTGAGGAGACTGGCCGACAGTCACGTCGCCAGTATTTTAGGACTCCCACGAGTTACTAGTGTGTTGCGCTTACGGGTTGACATTTTGAATCCGCTTTTGGTGGCTATGAATGCTTTACGCAGTTTGAAACTGCCTGTCGAGGAATGGTCTTTCCTATTGCTACATATCGTCCTAGGTAAGTTACCAGATAATTTGAAAGTGCGATTTGAACAAAGATATGGTGGGGATACCTCCACCTACTTACCACCTTTCACAGACCTCTTGAAATTTATGGAAGATGAATGTAGGCTAGCGGATAACTCCGATATAGCTGGCCCATCCTGGGTGAGGATTAGAGATCCTCCAGTGCCATCAAGTAAACTCCCTCGTTCGGGACGGTACGAACCAAGACCGCCTAAGCGGTACTCGGCGGTCCAGGGAGCTACAAAATGTGTATATTGTAAGGACCTTGGACATCAGACACCCAGCTGTAGTAAATTTTTAAGCCAGCGTATTCAAGGTCGTAGGGCTATAGCTCGCCAACGAGGATGGTGTTACTCATGTTTGGGCTCACACTATCAACGTGAGTGTTCACAGGCACATCCATGTAAATATTGTGGTGGTAGGCATCATGCGTCTTTGTGCATGAATATGAATGGTGTAGGTAGTGAATCAGAGCGTAGGGGTAAAGCTACCATAACTAGGAGTAGTGAGGCTCCCCGCACGGGCGGGGGCGCTGGGTCAAAATATTATCCACCTAACTCTGATGGTGAGTCAGTGGGTTCTAGGCGTTCTCAATCACGGCGAGATTCCCGTAAGGACGGGGGCCCTAGAGATCACCCTACACCCAATGATAAACTAAAATCTACACATTTTGGGGTCACTATTGAAGACACTAAAGCCTCGCTGCCTTTTGTTGACCATCCTCGCTTAAAGCGTCGATGTGAGTATCAGCCAAGATGGAACTTGCTTGATCGCTATGAGCGACCGTTCTCATCAGAAAACCCTCCTCTTCATACCTGTTAACAATTAACAACTCCGCAGTTTTCTCCAGAAACTGTTCTTCTGCCGACGGCTTCTGTGATTGTCAGAGGACTGCGGAATGAAAGAATCAAAGCACGGGCTTTATTGGATTCTGGTGCCCAGGGATGTGTTTTGTCTTCTTCATTGGTTAACCAGTTAGGTCTTAAGATACAACCACATCTAGAAGGGATTAAGGGTATTGGTGATGTGAAAGTACCCAAATTAGTTGGAGAAGTTCAGTTCACTTTCCATCCTGTCTCTTCTTCTTACCCGAGTATCACAACATCTGCAATTGTGTTAAATACGGTAGTAGGCAAACAACCGTTGTTCTGTATAAACTCCTCCATTTTATCTTTGACGTCAGGACTCATTTTAGCGGATCCAAAATTTTATACCCCAGGTCCAGTAGATGTACTGCTGGGGGCGGACGTATTAGGGCAATTGTTGCTAAGAAACAAGCGCGTATTACACTCGAGTGGTTTGGTTGCCGTAGAGACGGTCCTCGGATTTGTTGTAATGGGCCCTGTACAGCATGTTTCTTCCCCACCGATCAACGATGACATTATCGTAGGGTCGTCTCTCTCTGACACCCTTCAGAAGTTTTGGGAAGCGGAGGAACCTCCACTCCAACCACGGGTCGACCCAGACCAAGAAGAATGCGAATTATTCTATCAGAATAATACTGGTCGCCTTCAGTCTGGTCGTCTTATGACTCGCTTGCCCTTCCGTGTCGGTCGACCTCCTCTGGGCGAATCTAGAACACTAGCGGAGAAGAGGCTAGTGTCAATGGAACGCCGCATGAGTAAAGATCCGGTCTTCCGCGGGAAGTACATTGACTTCATGCGGGAGTATGAAAAGTTAGGGCATATGTCGGTATCAGATTTGGACTTGCGTTCGGTGGAGCATTACTTCCTTCCGCATCATGCTGTATTGAAATCACGTTCTGACAAAATTCGTGTGGTCTTTGATGGTTCTGCATCCACGTCCTCTGGTGTCTCCCTTAATCAATGTTTGCATGTGGGTCCAAAGTTGCACAAAGACATCTCAGATGTCATTACCAATTTTCGTAGACACCAGATTGTACTTATGACAGACATTCGTATGATGTTCAGACAGACACTTATACATCCTGATGACCGTCGTTATCAGCTGATTTTGTGGCGTGAATATCCAACCGACCCCCTTAGGGTTTACGAACTGAACACGAATACGTATGGGTTAGCCTCAAGTCCGTTTGTTGCAATTCGTTCCTTGTGCGAGTTAGCAGAGAGGGAGCGTTTGAACTACCCACGTGCAGCTCATATTTTAATTAATGACGTGTACGTTGATGACGTCTGTACAGGAGCGTCTAGCGTGGATGAAGCATTGGTTTTGCGTAATGAGTTGGTAGCTTTAATGAAATCAGGTGGATACGAGTTGAGAAAATGGTTATCCAACTCGCCTGAAGTCCTTGTTGGTCTGCCTGAGGAGCACCAACAAGATCCTCATCTTTTTGAGAATGCTGACAATCCCAATATTGTAACTGTTCTTGGTGTTCAGTATAAGCCAGTTCCAGATATCTTTACATATTCTATAGATCTGATGATTCCAAAGATTTGGACTAAGCGTCTAGTTTTATCGACTATAGCTAGAATGTTTGACCCTAACGGATGGATAAGTCCCGTTACCTTTTTAGCAAAATGTTTTCTGCAGCGTCTGTGGGTACTTGGAGTGTCATGGGATGAACCACTTCCGGGAGAGCTGCTGTCTGATTGGGTAAACTTTGTGTCATCTCTCCCTGATCTCAACATGGTGTCGTTGCCTAGATTATTTCTTCCGTCTGAAAAGTTTAGAGCCAGTCTGCACGGGTTTTCAGATGCCTCTGAGCATGGATATGCGGCGGCTGTATTCCTTCGCACCGTAACCATGACCGGAAAGACTGCCGTGCATCTCGTGTTGGCTAAGAGCAAAGTAGCCCCCCTTCGGACGCGGCTTACTATTCCGAAGATGGAGTTGTGTGGAGCAGCACTAGTTGCCCGTTTGCTAAAGCACGTAAAGTACACCTTGGGTAGTACTATAGAGTTGAGTGACATTTATGCTTGGACAGATAGTCAGATAGTTCTGTGTTGGTTGAAGGCTCCAATACATACTTTGGAGATATTTGTGGCGAACCGAGTGGCACAGATTCACAATTCATCAGTTGATTTGGTTTGGCGTCATGTCCCCGGTGAATTGAATCCGGCTGACTGCGCTTCTCGAGGATGTAAAGCTTCGCAAATACTGGGACATCCTCTGTGGTGGGGTCCTGAGTGGCTTACACGTCAGGAGTCGAATTGGCCAGAAAGTCAAGGTCTACCACCTGTTTCATTACCAGGAGTACGATGCTTGGTTCTGGAAAAGCCAGCTACGGGGTTATCAGTTTCAGATTTTTTGTTAAACCGGTACAGCACTTTAGATAAGCTGTTGGGAGTTACCGCTTGGATACGACGCTTTTATAATAACGTAAGGCGACCCCAACATAAATTGGAATCATTGAGTCTTACCCCTGAGGAACGGCACGAGGCTTTGCTGCATTGGGTTCGAGTCGTACAGTCCATCAGCTTCCATTCAGAGATAGCCGCATTGCGCGAAGATCATCCTAAATTGAAGGGCGCTATCTCACGATTAAATCCATTCCTCGATGAAGATGGTCTCGTCAGAGTCGGTGGGAGGCTTAGAAATGCTGGAGGGTTATCTTTTGGAGCTCGCCATCCATTGTTGTTACCTAAAGACGGGCATTTGGTACACTTGTTAGTGAGAGATCGCCATATTAAAAATTCACATGCTGGTATCAATACTCTGTTAGCAATACTACAACGCGAGTTTTGGATTTTATCCGCCAGAAGGGTTATACGCAGTATTGTTTTCCGTTGCATACCTTGCTATAGATTAAAAGCTACTGCAATGCAACCGCACATGGGAGATCTGCCGGTAGACCGTGTTACGGAATGTAGACCCTTTGCTGGCGTGGGGACGGATTTTGCTGGCCCGTTTTTGGTAAAAACTTCGCGACTACGTAATGCCAAATGCTACAAAGCATATTTGTGTGTATTTGTTTGTCTATCCACCAAGGCTGTACATTTAGAGGTAGTGTCAGAATTGTCTACGGAGGCTTTCGTAGCTACGCTTAGTAGATTTGTATCGCGCAGGGGATTGCCATCATTAATTCGGTCTGATTGTGGCACCAACTATCAGGGTGCGAATAATTATTTGAAAGATGTTTATAAATTTCTGACGGACCGACAGGTAGACATTGGAACCACCCTCTCTCAACGTGGGATAATCTGGAAGTTTAGTCCTCCAGCTTGTCCGCACTGGGGTGGAATATTTGAGGCAAGTGTGAAGGCGGCCAAGACTCACCTGCGGCGCGTTATCGGTGAGACCGTTTTGACATTTGAAGAGCTTGATACAGTATTCTGTAAAATTGAGGCCGTCCTTAATTCACGACCGTTGTGCCCACTGTCTTCCGACCCAAATGATCTAGAGGCGTTAACTCCGGGTCATTTTTTAATCGGACAACCTCTTAATGCCTTGCCTGAATATCCATTTAAAGATGTCAAAAGCAATCGATTGTCGCGATTCCAGCTGTTGCAACAGTTGTCTCAGAGTTTCTGGGCACGCTGGTCATTTGAATATTTGCACATCTTACAGCAACGCGTTAAGTGGAACGATAAGACCACTCCACCTAAGAACGGTGACCTCGTTTTGGTAAAGGATACTAATCTACCACCTTTGTTCTGGCGTCGAGGTCGTATAGTTAAAATAATTAGCGGTGCTGATGGTGTACCCCGCGTCGCCGAGGTCTTGGTTGGAGATTCAGTCTTAAAGAGGGCGGTCACCAGCCTTTCTCGTCTACCTGTAGATTGACGTACCGTTCGTAACGGTCCGGGACGGGGGGATGTTCGGAAATCTATAGTATTGCGTTAGTTTCCCTCCCGTTACAACACGCGTATGGATAGTCGCTTAACAGCTCGCGTATTGAGAGGTCGGTGACAGTGCGCACATAACAATTAGTGCTCCCGGCTCGCGATCGTAATTGTTAAAGGTGTCTTGAAAGCCTAAATAGGGCCCCTTATATAATATCACGAATAGTGCGTATGTTGAGTGTGTGCAAGTGTTCCTTAAGGAGGTTCAACGCCCATTGCTGGGCTTGGGCCAGTTTCACCGTACGGAGGGGTGCCCCTCCCCTTGCTGCTGATCAGGTGCTGAGGACACTTGCTATAGTGAGATTTTGCTATTATTAATAGATTTAAGCAAATCATACGTGCAAAATTAGCTCCGCGTATCGCGGACGTAAGTACACCCCGGTGTTTGGTTTTGGTTAAGGGTGACGAGGTTTCCACCCCACAAATTACCGGCCGTGTACTGAACATTGAGTAATTTATGTTTCAGGGCCGGAGAAATTATATTTACTGGTTCATCGAAATTGAAACGAGAAGTGCTACGCAGTAATTTATTGAGCGCCATTGCGTGGAGACGCAATTTTTGTGTTAACATCTGATTAGGTAAGTCATTTGTGTTAACATCTGAGTAGGTATGTCATGTGTGTTAACGTCTGAGCAGGTATGTCATTTATGTTAACATTTTTTTTTATTGCCGTACGTGGCAGACGAGCAAGCGGCACACCTGATGTTAAGCGTTAACCGCTGCTCATGGACTTCAGCAATTCCAGGGGTACTCTCATTAAGCTTCGTTTGAAGAGGGACATGTCAAAGCGCAGGGGAAACAGCGCAACAGGAAGATCATTCCACAGCTTACATGTTCGTGGAAGAAAAGATCGCTGGAAACGCACCATACTAAACGGGAACGGATCCAGGTAGAAAGAGTGAAGTCTATTGCGGCTTCGAGTGGTACGGTGATAGAATGGTGCCGCTGGTACCAAGTCAAACAGTTCCTCGGAGCACTCCCCGTTGAAGAGCCGATAGAACACACAAAGGGCTCCAAAGTCCCTCCGCTGCTCCAGTGACTCTAAATTATCCGTGAGATTAGGTAAGTCATTTGTGTTAACATCTGATTAGGAATGTCATTTATATTAACATCTGAGTACATATGTCATGTGTGTTAAAGTCTGAGCAAGTATGTCATTTATGTTAACATATGATTAGGTATGTTATTTGTGTTAATATCTGAGTAGGTATGTCATTTTATGTTAACATCTGATTAGGTATGTCATTTTGAAGCTTTTGCTTTTATGTCAATGTCATATAACTCGGAAAGCATTGAGTTTTTTATGGGTTAGACTAACTGGCTAGAATCCCATCTTCAATCTAACTTATGTGCCTCTTTAATGTGATTTCGCTGTTTTCAAACATTTTGTATAAAAGTACTGAAATTTGTAAAAGCAACAAATAAGAACATCACAGAAAATGTAGCTCTGACTGATTAGTTTTTTTTTTCTTTTATTGATTAAAACATTTTACTTTTTAATATTATACCATTCGCTTAAGATGCGTAGGTTTTTATAAGATAAATATCATGAGATATGATATTGATGGCTTATACTTTGCTAAATGTTAAATAAAAATGTATATTATTATTTTATTCCAAAATTTTCCCTTTATAACTCAAAAACAAGGTTTTAATTGACCAAACGTGAGCTTTTCCAAAATATTATCCAAATATATTTAATATTACTATGTATCTACCGCGTCTATCGCAGAAAGTAATAATTGCGAACCTTAAATACATTGGGCAGGGCACATTGCATGCACCACTGACAAGGCGTGCCATATCCCGAAAATCTTAGTTGTTGTCTTGGAAAAATACATTATTCTCGTCGATCCTAACTGACTCGAAGTATTTACATATCATCTCTATATTCCAACACACTTTTGCAAATGGTGGACCTAACACCACAATGTTTTAATCAGTCAAAAAAAATGTCGGAAAGTAAGTTGGCAACGATGGAAGTTTTTAAGTAACGCGATGGGGAAGTAGAAGAACGCAAATTTTGGGGATGTGACTGATAGCAACCGCTTAGGACTGTTCGCTAGCAATCTGTCAAAAGTCTCGCTTTCGCCAAATAACTTACAAGGATTTGATGTAAAATTTATTTAAAGCAATAAATCATTTAATTAATGCAAGATAACTAGGTAAAGCAGTTTGGCGGAGGGAAAATCGTTTTTATCAACGAGCACTAAAAAGTAAAAAAAAAAAACAACGCTGATTTATAACTTATTTTATATTAACACGCTTTTACAAACTAAAAAGAAAATAAAAATTTGTTCTCAGTCGATAAAGTAAATCGAGAGCACAGTTTTTGCAAAAAAAGATCTTAAGCTAAAATAATCTTAAATTTTATTTTGCACTTTGACTAATAATCTATAAAAGCGTGTAGTCTTAATTTTGTTTGAGTATATAAGTATTATATAGTCTATAGAGTATATAGTCCGGATTCGTAAATAAAGTTGGATAGGCCACACTCTCCAAAGGGATCCAAACCACATACCGAGGCAAACCCTAGACTGGAATCCCCAAGGGAAGCGCAAACGTGGTCGCCAAAACAGACCTGGCGGCAGACTTTCTTTGGCCAAGTGAAAGCTATTAGAAAAACCTGGAGCGAAATCAAACGCGAAGCTCTACCCCAGCTAGGGACAAAGGCCCTTATTGTTGTATTTTTATATAAGTATTAGTTTTATTTGAATCCGAAATACAAAAATGTAAGAATGGCTGGAAATTATAATGATAAACCATAACGCATTGTGTGACTAACTTGACATACTGTCTCGCCCAGTCATTTTGTTCTGTTCTATATATGTAATACCGATAACTACAGCTGTTTTTGCCGCGAGAACTTCGGGGCAATTACACATGTGGACCCTCGCCACTTAGGCGGGTTGATTAAAAAAATATCGGGTGTTCGTATCAGTACATACTTTTGTTTACAATGTTACACAATAAAATACACAGCGACGAAATTTTGAATACCATGAATTCACCATATGTCATGGTGTTGCAGAGATGGTAGAAAAAAAACGCCTGGGGCTCGTTTCCCTAGTTCAAAGATACTTTACGATGCGACATTCAACTTCTACCTACCCAACTACCTTCTCAGCTACCCTAGCTCGTCTACCTAACTATTAAAAAACACGAAATTATACGTATATAAATATACACTCCTAAATACTGTATCTCTTAATAAATCATAGTTAATAAATAATAGTATTTCCGAGTATTGTATTATTTGTGTCTATTGAGATCAGGTTATATAGGTACGAGTACTACTTGTTTATTTCAGCTACTTTCATAGTGTTATGTCCTATGGACTGCTGCTATGGGGATCAGCGGCTAACATTGAAAGTATTTTCCTTTTACAAAAAAGAGCGATTCGTGCTATTTACTGTTTACGGGCTAGAGAATCCCTAAAAGAATTGTTCAAAGAAATTAATATTTTAACTTTAGCTAGTCAATATATATATGATAATTTAGTTTTTGTATATAGAAACTATAATAAATTCAATAAAAACAGTGATCTACATAATGTGAATACTAGAAACAAAAATAAACTTGCCGTTCCAATGTTCAGACTCCATAAAACTAGCTGTTCGTTCTTGGGGAAATGTATATCTATGTTTAACAAACTTCCGCAAGGTGTCATTGATTTGCCTTTATATAAATTTAAAATCCATATCAAAAAGACACTCATGAGTAAAGGTTATTATAAAGTAAGTGACTATCTAAATGATCACACTATTTGGGAATAGGGACACTATTCATAGAGCCATGTTTGGTAACAACATTATTTATAATATTGTATTATTTCATATGTGTATGTAAACATACATACGACTGTAATACAATACTATTGTATCTTATACTATATTGTATTTTTATATTATATTATTATAATTATTAACATTGAAAAGAGGAGATAAAAAATAGACCTTCAGAGTTTCTTGCCTGTTCTTCTCGAGAAGGCTCTCCCAATTTCCGAACAGGTGTCGAGTCAATATATTTTTTCTTTTTTTTTCCTTATTCGTACGTACGGACAAGGTTTTTGTTTTTTTTTATTTAAGCTTTTTTTTGTTTTCTTTGTTGACGTCAATAAGTGCCTGTAAAGGTCTATGTTGAATAAATATTATTTTGATTTGATTTTGATTTTGATTTGATTTGACTGGACTTATAAAGCAAGAAGTTGATTCTGGTGTTCGCAACAGGTAACAGGGTGGGAAGGGAACTATTTTCTAATTTCTTGAAACTGTGTAGTCAAAAGAAAAAGCAGACATCGAAACCTCTTTATTTGGATAATGACCTACTCAGACCTGAAGGACTGCAAAATATTTGGATGTTGTGCAGTCCTTCAGATCTGAGTAGAACGGTTCAATAGATCCACATTCACGTTTGACTGCACTCATCCGATTACCCTCCACGTGATCGACAGGTTCGACCAGATGCATGAGTCATGTTATTGTCATTAAGTAGATCGATCGAAGACTGATCAGTTCTCTCACTTTATGTATACCTTCTGCAAAATTTTGCGAGACTAGAAAAGTCAAATTATTAGGATTATACAAATTACATTATACGTTACTGAAACATTACAGTTTAAATACATTTTATATATCATATACGTCCACTTAAGTATGCTACGAAATGCAAAAAGTACAGAAACAAATTGGATAATTCTGTATAATTTATATCAAGGTTTTAGTTTCAAAATTTTCTTGTAGCACTCGTCGCAATTTGAGCAATCTTGGCATATTTAAATCGACATTTATAATCGACTCATCGATACAGCGAAACTCATGCCTATCCTGCGCTGCAGGCTTAAATTAATTAAAACCACACTGCTGACTCAATGTGGGTTGGTCTTTGTCGTCGGTATTTTCCTACACCGTAAGAATGTGGGTTAAATGCAATATAAAATGAATGGAAAACGTCGTTTTCCGCGACCATCACATTGAAAAGTTCAAAAAGTCCAGTTCACTAGTTAACATGTCTTAATATCAAAAAAATTGTTTAATTAAATGTGTAGTACTTGTGATAAAAAAAATACAATAGCATGTAAATATGAAATTCGTGATACACCGTATATGACGAATGAATGATCGAACTTAATATAGAATCCATTCTATAGTAAATCTCATTCATTCACGGGACGAAATGGATAGTCTTACAAATTTGTCCACCATCCCTACTAAAACAGATTATTACCATTTATTAGTTTTCAAAGAATTCTCCAGGATATTTAACACACTTGCATACATTCAAATCAGTTAATAAAACATTTACTCCACTCCAAAGTAAATGTTTTAAGTAGTCAAAATGGCCGATTTATATGCATCCAGAGCTTCTTGGAAAAGCTAAAACATTAACCACGAAGAAAAAATCGTTCGGGTTAACTCCAATAGTCTGGGCTGTAAGGCGGATGGTCTAAAACTTCGACATTTTGGGTGCTCAAAAACATCTTTGTTTGCGTGCTTGCATTGTCATGGTGCAGTATCATACGTTTTGGATTACTTTTTTCGAAATTCGGTGATGACTTCTGGCAAACAACCGTTTTGCGATCTTCAAGTACAATAGTGGCGACGTGACCAACCTGTGCCACAAAGAAGGCATCCATTTTTCTTAAGTGCTCCGTGAGCGTATAACCAATTTTGGTTCATCCTGGAAGACCCAAGCAGTAGTATGCTGCATAGAATCTGGATCCTAAGCATATACCCACAAATCATCACGATTAACCAAATTATAAACATGCTTTGACACGGGCCACATCACGAAGTAACACTAACGAACCAACTAACATGGTCTGCTTTTTGGTCGTCACTAAGCGAATATACCACATTCGCTTAATGACCACGGGAGATCAACTTTCTTACGCCAAGGATTTTTTGAACAGTGGTCCCTAAAATGCCTACAGATCCCTATTGTACGGTAATTCCCATGACGATCTTCGATATTCTCTTGCGTCATGGCGGTTTTTGGATGGCCTTCACGTGGCTTGTTATTGAAGCTAGACTGCCCAGGTTGAAATTTTACATACCAGCGTTCTATAGTCTTAAGACATGGTTATGCATCACTAAGCACAGAAGTGATCATCTCAAAGAGCTGACGACGCGATAATCCTCTTCGAAAGTTGTAGAAAATTATCGCGTGAAAATTTTCCCTGGACATTTCCATTTTAACAACAGACTTGTCACCTTTGAATAGATAATACAATAAAACTATTCAGCCGATCTAAGAACATTCTTTTGTTTTTGTATTCTAAATTCAAAACTATGAAAAAGCAATATTCTTTTTTTATAATTGCAAGAGGTTGGCAAACGACACAACAAAGGCAGCCCTCATATTACAAACGCGAATGTTTCTTTGGATAGATGTTTGTTATATACTCTTTCACGTAAAAACTACTAAATGGAATTTAATGAAACTTTACAATTATATAGCTTATACATCAAAATACCATATAGGCTACAATTTATAAATACATACATACGTCACGCTAATTGCGGGGGCAAGCTAGTTGAATAATATTTCCAAATGGTGAAACTTATCAGATAATTGCCTTCGAAAATTGAAAATCAATCGCAAAGTTACAAAATCACCAAGTATTTGTTTGTATTAGTAAATGGATATTTATTTACTCGATTCCATTTCATTCGGGGAATAACTTATCTTTGTAATGCAAAAACAAACCTATTTATTCAGTCGTTCATAAACAAATGAGTGTGTTGTCTTTATTCTGCAGAGTATCACATACGCCTTATCCGATATCAAGCGTGAAACTTTGTGGGTGTATACAAAACCTTAGAAAAGCTTCAAAGTCAAATTGAACTCTATTCTCAAGTACTTATCATCGAAAACGCCGCACTTTCCGGCACCTTCTTGACCCATTTCCGTAGAAGCGGCTCTTAGCTAAGATACACCCTCAAACTGCTTTTAAATTGACTTGGAAATAATTAATCTAAGTAGTTTTTCGTTCGTGGTTTTTCTCGATCTTGGGTTGAGTCGTATTTTTGTCTTTTCTTATCAACCAAACGCTCCCCTTATTTCTGTGTTTTGTAATGTTGTGTTTTGTGAGTAATATCAAATTGTGAGTAATATTAAATTAGTCTGTTTCCCAGGATTTTATTGTGTAAATGTCACGAAGGAAACTTACTTATCAAAGTTGATTAGTTTACGATTCTAGAAATTTTAATGTCTCTAATTTTCTGTCGTATCATATAATGAAAATGGATGGAAAATGTTTCGTGGTTGGTGTGTATCCATCAGAAGTGAACATTTTATACAAAAAATGGTTTTCTTTTTCATTGACAATTAAATAAATAATATTTTGATTTTAAATACCGACATAGCGTACGAGGAATACTACGCAGCAATCTCGATGACACGTTTGTTGCACTCGTCAAGTGATCGGCTACAACGCAAAGGGTCGCGGATTCGATTCCTGCACGGGACGGATATTTTGTATTACCTACAAAAAGTTGTTGCGGACTAAGTGTATGTGCGTGTGCAATTATATATTTGTAGGATAAAAATCGTAGAGCCGGATGACATTTCTTTTTTTTTAAGGAAGATAAATTATTGAACTAGCTTTTCTTTTGTATTAACAGCTTACTAGGAGGTTATTTGAAAGTTCCTACTTCCATTTTGCCCCTCTCCTGAGGGGCGGTCGCCCTCACGATTTGCCTATATGGTTTTAGAACCTGGGCCAGGCTGAGTTTAGTCGGTAGGTCACGTGGCTGGACCGTTCCGGTCGCGTGGAGTCCGACATAACCTCCGTGACACTTGCCGTTGCGGGGGTATCCTGGGTACGTTTCGTGCTCCTTGTGAGGATTCTCAGCCTTCCTCTCCTGGGAAAAAAAAAAGAAAACTACTTCCATTTTATAATTGGTTAAATCGGAATATATTCCGTTTCCAGATGTTAGACAAGAACATTGGATCGATCTAACTTATATGCTCCGTAACTATTATTTCACCTTTGCGAAAACAGACAGCACTATGAAGGTTGTGGAAAAATATGGAAAGAATTTTAAAGCGCAATGATACCATAATGATTTATCACCTACAAGGTTAATCTGCATTGTAATATACAATGCAGAAATTTTGTAAATAATGTTGATTTTTTTTTACCAATTACATTTATGTAAAGTACCTAACTCTAACTTTATCCGTAAATAAATGGTAATTAGTAATTATACGAAACAATAGTCCTTTTTTGTCCTGTTAATGGCTTAAATCCTGTGACCATGAGAAAATATGTTTTTACTATGTGGATAGCAATTATACTCATTTCATATTATAGTGCAATACTTTCCTAGGGTTGTTGACAAAATAATAGTCGTAGTTTATCGTGATTAACTTATCACTATACCGCTTCTGGGGATCGTGTAACAGCTTCCACTTGGCAACATCTGCGTGCCTCTTACCACAAAACTCAGTGTCACTCACATTGGCTCACAAAACGGTCATAATTCGTAATACGAATTGCGATAATAGGGTAGACGACTACAACTGATTATGGCCGTTTTTATACTATAATTATCTGAATTGAGCAATTTATATCTCATGAAGGTATGTCAATATAGAAATTTCAGTTTAATTATTAATTTATATTGTTTTTAGATTTCTAAAAAATGAGCAATTATTATTTACGTAATTCTAATGAAACGAACACATTTTTAGCATTCTCACATTGAATGTAACATTTTTTTATATAGAAAGTATACCTATAAACGTACAAATAACAAAGTTATTTTAAAATTTGTTTATACGCTCATACAAATTAGGCGAGTTTACTGAGTTATGACGTCACAACTGCAATGTTTTTAGTATGGAGCGTTTTTGAGCGCCCCGCGACAGCGCCGCAAACATGTCGCTGTATCTTCAAAAGTAATAGATGCAGGTGTACTGTTGGTTCTACAATATTTCTCACTTAAAAGAGTACTCTTATTATATATTGAATTTAAAAAATTGTCGTCTACCCAATTTAGCGACTGTCGCTGTAACGTGATGTTTACATAATAGGCGGCTCTGGAATAAGAGAACTTCACTTCTCATTATCGACTGACTTGAATCACTGACTTGGAAGCGATATTATCCGACACCGATCAATATTGGGCGATTATTGTAACTTATGTAGTTCCTAGTTGTACTATAACAACCAGTAAATGCCAGACTCTTTGTCAGTTCATCTCTTCCCTGCTCTATAGTGACTACTCCGTCATTTATTCAACAATGTCACATCACATTGTTACAATATGCTTTGACACTAATTCTACTTCTTCCGTTATTGAGTATTATTGAACAAAAAAAGGGGTAAAGGCCATAGAACAGAAAGGAGACAAACTCACAAGGAGTCTGTCACACTACCTACCACCGACCATAATTTACCTAATAAAACAATATCAAGACCAATGTGCCTCATAAAACATTATTTGCGATACAAAAAGCAATTAAAACGAAAGTAAATAAAAAACAATACATTTTGATGTAGATTTATCAATATTCAGTAAATTCGAAGCACATTTTCAGTCTTAACAAACGGTCGTACATTAAACACTAAGAGATGGTTTGTTTAAGCAGTTTTAGGACTTCTAAAAAACTAAGTAAAAAAAAAAGAATTTTCCCCAGAATAGACAGACATGATCATTTATCGTAATTACTATTACGACTTTTTTTACGCCATTTGCTTTTATATCGGAATTCATAAGACACTATAAATTCGCTCGAGCGTTGGTTACCATATATTACCATAACATACTTATGGTTCTCAAAGTTTGGATCGTTGGTGCAGTGCATAAAAGAACTGTTAAATTTAAGACAAAAAACTGAGACGACAATTTGTATATTGAATTTTTAACTCTATCAATCGAATGTGATACTTTAGCAATCTTGAGATCACAAGCAAATATTTTCTACAAATATTGCAAATTAATAGAAATAAGTATGTTTACTCTCACTTGTGTTAAGATTTAAACTAATAAAGAAAAGAGACTTCAAATGAAAGTTTGCGTTTGTCTGCTAGTTTTGTTTTCATACCGACTCTACGCAACAGTGAGGTCCTACATATCGTTTTGATGTAAAATGACAAGCTTAATATTACGTTGAAGTGACACGATTGCTTGCTGAACTTATACTTGACCAACTGACCCGACAGACATTGTCCTGTCAAATGTCTCAAATGTCATCTTGTCTCGCTGTATGTAAAAAAAAATCCCGCTTTTCTGTTGAAATTTTCTTGCTATAAACCTGACGGAGTCCGAGATCTTTCCAACGAATGCAAACCCGTGGAAATTGGTTCGTGCGTTCTGAAGTTATAGCGTCAGGAAGGAAAACCCGACTTATTTTTATATAGTAGATAATAACCCAAGTCCAAATAACAGTGGGTAATTTTCAACAAATTCACACAAATTGTGGATATGTATATATTTCTTTTTAGTATTAATATTAAGTTCAGATATACAATCAAAATATGGACTGAGCGATCGATCACGCTTTGTCATGAGTAGAGATCGGATAATCGGATGCATATTTACCTAAAGTTAATTTTTGGCTCACAAATTATGGAAGCGGCTTTTTAAAATACATTTTGTTAAATAAAAATCCCGGGAAAATACGGGACTGCAAATTTAACGTAGTGATATTGTTTGAAAATTACTAAATTAGCACGTGGTATTTATTTTCGAAAGATCGAGACTCCGGGTCCATTTATACAACTATGCATACGTATTTACCAAAATGTTCAACATTACCGGAATTCCGGGATTTTTATTTATGGAAATAAAATAAAAAGACAGTTCCATACTTTGTCAAAAACTAAATTAGGTAAATAAATAAACATCCGGCTATCCAATTCCGCAATCCCGGGATTTTTATTTAACAAAACAATAAAAAGCCGTTTCCATACTTTGTCTTAAACTAACTTTAGGTAAATATGCATCCGATTATCCGATCTCTAGTCATGAGACACAATTTAAATTTATTCGTTCGAAATACTTTTTGATCATTATATAAAATTTGTTAAATACGAGTATAACATTGAATTATTAGAACAAAAAATATAATTGATAATCATTTTAAGCCCACGAGCGGAGGCGATGAATACCGAGGGTCCAGGGACTCAAAGTGAAGCCCCACTTACCGATTAAACTCGGTTTCAATGAATAACGACAGGTCCTTCAGGAGAGGGCACTATACAGCGTTGATAGTCTGAATAATGAACCGCGGCCAAAATAGATCCACTCTACATCTATAATAAGACTCATACATTAAAATTCGATCAAAAGTCTAACTCGGATTGATGCTTTTAAGTACAGCAACTACATTGAACTCGCAGAAGTTCTCCTGACATGAGTGATGCAATGAAAATTTTGAGATTAACAGTGAACAGCTGATAAGAGTCCGAGATGTTCACAGATCGTCACTAAGCGTTCGCGTAGGTTAGGAAGTAACGTAATATTTGAACCTAAGTTACAAGTTTATATAAAATCAAATTTAATTATGTTTAGAAAAATTGATGTTATCCGTTGCGGGCGCAGTTTACCCCATTGAAATGAGGTGTGGCTTTATTGGGATTTACTCCCTTTGAGATATTATCCCTATGTCCAGTATTTTCTGCAAAACGTGCTATGAGCCTGCCCAGAGATGTTTTGATATCTCTTCTCTCTGTCGCGACTGAGACCACACTCGGGATCGCAAAAGCCCAGTTTACTAAACAGGCCGTCTAGGACAGAGCTAGCGATGCCTAGAAATTGACAAAATGCTTTTGCTAGCCTCGCTACTCCAACAATGGGAGAACGGCTTCGATAATCCTAATTCGATTTTGCAGCATCTTGTAAGCCTAAGCGATAAATTTCAAGTCTGGTATCTGTATTAAACTAGCAGGTTTATGTATTTTATTTGTGCTTGCCATTGCGTGGCGTAAGTCATGCTGAACATGATTGAACGGAAGAACATAGATCAGACAAAGCGAATATAATGTGTGATGGTAATGATAAATTATGCAATAATTCATGAAAGCAGTTGTTACTACACACCTCAGTTGTGAACGTGTTAAAATAACTGATTGATGCTTCACATGTAAATTTTACGTATTTTAACTAATAACAATGATACATTAAACTCCGTTCATGTACATGTAAGGTACTTGTAATGATGAAATTGGCTCGTTTCATCAAAGTTTGAGAGCCGTTCCCTCTCCCGCACGCACATCAGCTAACAGGCCAACTTTGTGAGCGCCGGCATCGGGATTCTTTTAAATTGGAATACTTCTTTTGCCAGCGGCTGAAATTTAGCTTTGATGTTTCTATGTTGGCAACATTGCTTGGCTTTATTCTCGTGGGTGCGTTGCTCAAACGTTAAAGAAATTAATATTCTATCGCAAAATTATGTCTATGTAGGTGTTACTTAATACTTAAAGCCGTAATATATGGGTTGAATGAATCTTAGTAGCGTATTATGTATGTATAGTTAAACTAGTAGATTGGGTGCCTTTTTTTATTATATTTGGGGGTAAATGAGCAAAACCTCCATAGTAAGCGGTTGCCGCCCACCGCCCACCAGATATACCGCATATACAGCAACACCAGAAGAGTTACAAATGCGTTAGCCTTTTAAATGGGAATTCGGTTTTTTTTAACTTACGACACGACGATCTCGAGCGTCTGATCCAGAAGACGCACGCTCAATTTGCGTCAACTTTCTGTTTAGTTCGACTTTAACATCCTGGTCCCGTTAGTTAGCAAGCCTTCAGTTCTCATACCTTCCACAAATACATTAAAAAAAAAATTCAAGGTAGATCTGAATATAGCCAACTGCGGCTTCATCACTTATCATCATCACTTAGCCAATCATAGTCCACTGCTGGACATAGGCCTCTCCCAATTTCCGCCACAACACCCGGTCCTTCACATCCGCCTTCCGCATCCAGTCCCCTCCAGCGACCTTCTTCAAGTCGTCATTCCACCTGGCGGGGGGGGCGTCCTACCTTACGGCTGCCGAGTCGCGGTCTCCATTCAAGGACTCATCTGCTCCATCGGCTATCAGTCCTTCGGCAAACGTGGCCAGCCCATTGCCACTTCAGCGAGCTTATTTTGCGAGCTATGTCGGTTACTCTGGTTCTTTGTCGAATGACTTCATTACGAATTCGATCCTTCAATGAAACTCCGAGCATAGCTCGCTCCGTAGCCCGCTCCGCGACTTTAAATTTATGGACTAACCCGACTGTTAATGTCCACGTTTCGGCGCCGTAAGTCATAACCGGTAGGACGCACTGGTAAGACGTCTTTAGGCATTGCGGTATAGGCGAAGAGAAGACCCGACGAAGCTTGCTAAACGCTGCCTAGCCCAGCTGGATCCTTCGGTCGACTTCTCGCTCGAAGTTGCTTCTGAAACTGTGGCTTCAGCATAGATGCATCTACAAAAAAGCTGATGTAGAGTCCTATTAGTCAATTCAGAATCTGGACTTTATATTCGTGTAGTGATTCGTGCTCAAACCTTCCTTGCAGTGAAGTAAGTTGTTATTGTCCAGTTGGACCACTATTGTCGAATATTAGGTAGGCAGTATATGATGTATGTATGTCAACTCATAAATACTTTCCACTTCTTCTTGCAGTAAACAATCTGATATTGCACAATTCACCATAGACTTAAATTCTACCGATAAACAAAAACATATAATATATCTACACTAATATTTTTGTATGTAACGCATAAACTCAAAAGAACTGGACCAATATTTCAATAATTCTTTTTTCATTAGAAATCTACATTATCACTGAGTAACATAGGCTATATTTAGTACTAGATTACTTTAGAAATCTTTAGATATTCTTATTAAAACCAACCGAAGGTGTAAAAAAATTAGCCATAAAAGGTCCATCGCATCGCATCCATCGCATACGTTGCAAAGAGTATTAATGACAGGACAAAAAAATGTTCGACAATATTATAGAATATATCAATATCTACAAAAAACTTCGAGAGACCATATGTCTAACTATTGTGGTTAAGTCACTATAACTACTTTTTTACATTTAACAAATGTATATATATATATAATATATATATTATATATATATATATATATATATATATATATATATATGTGTATATATATAAACAAAAACGCGAAACACCTAAAATTTCGTAAGCGTCAGGAATTATACGACAAATTCATTTTCTTTTAGCCTCGACTGTACATAAAAGCAAATGGACAGTTTGCTCTCACTTCAGTCATATGACGGAATATTCCGACGTTCATATGCATACAAAAAATTTACAGACACTAATTGACGTCAAACAAATATAAAATTTAAGGACACAAACAACTTAAGAATTACGTAATCTTGTATATATTATGTATGTATATTATGTATGTATTCCAAACATATGTAGAGTATAAAAAATGTACTCTACATATGTTCGGAAATTAGTAGAGCCTTTCATAGAAGCGCAGGTAAGAAAATCTGAAAGGTCTATTTTATCTTCTCTCTTCAAAATCATAAAATAATGCAATCACATCTATTAATATATTCTATATTGATAAAATGATAAAAATAATTTCCGCTTTTTTTATTGCAATAAATTTGACAATGACGTGCGTGGGTGCTAGTGTCCACAACAGGCGTCGTGGGCGCTGGTGGACGTGGGCCTCGCTCTTGTTGTCTCAACTCTCAGATCTATCAACTCGTCTTGCAATAGGATATTTATATTAATACGTATAATAATATTAATAATATTAAGATTTTGTAAAAAATAATATCACTTATCAAATTTCTTTTTTCTTTATTAGTTAAATAAATAGTTTTTGATCCTTAGTATCGGCAGCTCTACATCATCTTACAAGGAATACTATGCAGCAATCTGTTCGGCACCATTGCATATAGAGTGAGCTAATATTTCTTGTGTGCTATTAAAACCACCAGCTATCAAAGCTGACTAGGAATATCATTTAAAAGTTTTAACTCGATAGGTATTAGTTTATCAAACGTTAGGCAATAATTAATCTAGTTCCTTACTCAAATACCTGTTAAACATTAGTTTGGTTGCCCTGTAACATTCTGTATATTATAATACAGAATTGTCGATTATTTTGCTCAAATACCTGTGATAACTACAAGTGGTCTTAGTTCATCTCCTGATATAGCAGTCACCCTACTTGAGTCACGTGTGGATAAGTGCAGTAAACTCTTCCAATTTAGCCATATTGATGCTATCACAGTTGTAAAATCATTCCGTTCTCTTAACAAGAAGAAAACGGAGGATCTCTGGGGTATCTCAATTCACATTATTCAGTCTGTCATAGATGAATTAGCCCCACTATTAGCCCAAATTTTTAACAATTGTGTTGATGAGGGTATCTTCCCTGATTTAATGAAAAACAGTAAACTAATACCCCTTTTCAAATCAGGCGACAAAAAAGACCCCTCAAATTTTAGACCTATTTCTATATTACCAGCTTTTAGTAAAATTTTTGAGAAAATTGTTTATAATCAGCTATTAGGTCACATAAGAACTAACAGGCTATTGCATGAAAAACAGTTTGGTTTCACCAAAGGTAGATCCACTACTGATGCAGGAACTGCACTTCTCAAACATATTTTTGATGCTTGGGAAGCCAAGCAGGATGTGATTGGAGTGTTTTGCGATCTTTCAAAAGCTTTTGACTGTGTGAGTCATGAAACGCTTTTAGCTAAACTTAGACATTATGGTGTCTCAGATGGAGCTGGCTGCCTTATTAAATCGTATTTATCGGACAGACTACAAAAAGTGGTCATAAATAGGTCAGAGTCTGCTAGCGCACCTATTATGATGGGTGTGCCCCAGGGATCAATATTGGGTCCTTTACTGTTTTTAGTATATATAAATGACCTTCCTTATTACGTTACAGACTCATGTGAGACAGTCTTATTTGCAGATGATACTTCTTTGTTATTCAAAGTCGACAGACAAAAGTCATGTTTTGACGATGTGAATAGTGCACTCTCCAGAGTCATGTATTGGTTTGAAATCAATAATTTATCATTAATCTCAAGAAAAACCAAATGTATAAAATTTTCGTTGCCGAATGTTCGGCAGGTTGATACTCATTTAAATATAAATGGTGATGTCATTGACTTAGTAAACAATACAAAATTCTTAGGTATTACATTAGATTCACGTTTACAATGGGACCCACATATTGAAGCCTTGGCAAACAAACTTAGTTCTGCAGCGTACGCAGTAAAAAAGATTAGGCTATTAACTAACGTTGAAACGGCAAGATTAATCTACTTTAGCTATTTTCATAGTGTTATGTCCTATGGACTATTGCTATGGGGATCAGCGGCCAATATTGAAAGCATCTTCGTGCTACAAAAAAGAGCGATTCGTAACATTTACAAATTACGGGCTAGAGATTCGCTTAGAGAATTGTTCAAAGAAATTAATATTTTAACTTTAGCCAGTCAATATATTTTTGACAACTTAATTTAACTAGAAAACTAGAAAACTAGAAACTACCACTCATACAATAAAAATAGTGATTTACATAATGTAAATACAAGAAATAAAAATAAACTTGCCGTTCCAATGTACAGGCTCCATAAGATTAGCTGTTCCTTTTTGGGGAAATGTATAAAAATGTTTAATAAGCTTCCACAAAGCATTATTGAGTTGCCTTTGCACAACTTTAAAAATCACATCAAAAAGACACTTATTAGTAAAGCATATTATAAAGTAAGTGATTATTTAAACGATAACACTGTATGGAGCTAGGTGCGGTATCCCAAAAGCCATGCTTGGTAACAACATAATTATTTATTTATTATTTTTTGTCTTTTCCTTTTGACATTTAATGTGTATGTAAATGTACATACGAAAATATTATATTATGTATGTTAGCTTTATTGTAGCTTTAAGTTTATTTTTCTTTTTATAAATGACTAATTGTAAATAACGATTAAAAAAGAGGAGATAAAAATAAACCCTGAGAGTTTCTTGCCAGTTCTTCTCTAGGGCCTCCCAATTTCCGAACTGGTGGTAGAGTTTGACGTCAATAAGTGCCTGCAAAGGTCTATGTTGAATAAAGAATTTTTGAATTTTGAATTTTGAATTTTGAATAATCAATAATAATATAAACTAACTGTCAAACTAAGCTAATTTAAATTACACTCTATCTCCTTAGTGTAAAACACGTTTTTCTTTGCGTTTTGTATGGCGGGCGGTGTGGCGTTACGGTACATAACGGATCTCTATCTTACCAACTTAAAGGTTGTAACTTTGTGGGTTATACAGTTAGAAAAAAAATATTTCAATTACATTTTAATAGTTTTTAACACTTATTTCTTATGTTGATAAGTAACGATCAAGATTAAAGCAAACTTCACCTATATTGCTCATCAAGAATTTATTTATCACCATCTGAAGCGAGCTCATATATGGGTATATATGAAGGTAGTTTTGTGCGTCTCGGTGGGTCTCAATTAGGCTTTAATCAATTACGCTGGCACAATGTGGAATGGTCGACCTCATATACACAATTGAATTACTTCAAAGGTATATGCAGATGACCTCAGAATGTTTTCCTTCACAATAGTAATAAATGTACACACTGCTGTAAGTTTGACTTTACATATCGACCTTGAGAACGCTATAACCTACGTAATAAAATTTGATTTCGTAGTTCAACGTATTACGTGACTGTACATATGAAATTTAACGCAAAATCACTTTAGTATATACCTAGAACCTCCCGAATGAAAGCTATTGCACCAACGATATCCCTAGCTTGTATAATCATACGTACAATTTAATCAAAATACAAAAATATTATAATACGCGTACTTACAGTATTTCTTATACAAATATAAGTTCCACTGCTTCGCCACTTAGCGTTTTGTTTCGACTTTAATAACGCTGACAGCAAATATATGAACATATTTGCAGGTCTCTGTGTTCCCGCCACATTAGAACCCGAGTCTTTTCAAGTCGAAATTGAATAGGATTCTTTTGGTATTCCGTACGCACGCACGCACAAATGTCTCTCTACACGCACACATGCACACACAAATCAACAGGCGAGTTGAGGTCAATTATCCATGGAAATCTTGTATAGGTCTTTTACTACGAAATTGGCGTATTTTTCGATCGTATCCAAAATTTCATTTCATTTTCTTAAAAGTACAAGTTTTGATTACAATTGAACCTCTGAATTAGATTATTTTAAACTAAACGAAAGAGATTATTGTCTCAAAAAGTACTTGCTTATTTGTTCCCCAGAATGTTATACGTTATTGACTATAATTTTGTGATAATTAATTTTATCAGTTAGTTTAAGACATGCTTACATAATTTTCTTACCTTCAAAACTTTGTTATTACTTAATTTAATGTCTAAACGTCTAACGTGTAAAAATTTCTCAAAGTTTGCTCTCCTGGTCCTATCCTATCACCAACCAAAGGAGACGATTGGAGTTAATCGCGAACGTCTCCGTAAAGCCATTGTTTTCAATATGAGAACCGATTATTATGTAAATTAACTATTCAAATCATAAAGTGGGTCAGTCTGCTTTGATATAAGCAACTTTGGATGAAAAGGCGCCAAAGGAAATTAACTCTTCTCTATAATATCAACACAGCTAAAGAATTGAGGTTCCAGATTACGTCCGGACTATGCTGTCGACAGTACGCTGCCGAGCACGCCTGGTATCAGCGTTCCTTTGTGGAAGCACTGCTTAATAATACACTGCTTGCATCTGTATGTTGACACCCTTTTACTGCATTTGTAGGATATAATTATTATATTTTTTTATTTATATTTGGGAAACAAACAGTAAATATTATTAGTTTTATTTTATTTTATTTCAAGGCAAAGGTATTTTATTTTACATAAAATTAATTATCATACACTAGTGAAGTTCCCACTTAATTACCACAAAAAACACGAATACTGCTCTTAAACTTATTCATATTTAAGAAAAAAAGATCGACAGACCCAAAATTATTGTTATAAAAAGAACATCAACGATCGAAAACAGTGTTCTTACAATAATTTGTTCGTCTGAGTGGGAGGTGGAACAACGACATATTCCTAGAGTTCAGTCGAGGGCATCTAAATGAAATTTGACTTAGCAAAAATGGAGAATCCAAATAATTGTTTATTATTTTAAATAAGAATAATAAATCCCTTTCCGTACGTCGACTTTCCAAAGATAACAAAGTAGGAAGCGTACAATCATTATAATGTTTGAAAGTAAGGAACTTTCGCTCAATGAGATTTTTGTATTTCTTATACTGAGGGTTCCATACTATATACTTTTAGATATAACATAATGGTATATTTGTGTACCATTATGTTACATCTACAAAAGAATATAAAATATCATATTATATTATATTCAACCACCTATGTTCTGTATAGGCATTAGTTAGAAGCACCAGCCTTCCTTGCGGCGTGAGTGTCGTCTGCTACGCTGACGACACTCTCGTCGTGACGACTGGGGCCGACTTCGGGCCGGTGCTCAGGCTTGCCGAGCTTGGGGTGGCGTGTGTCGTGCGGGCGATCCGCCAGCTGGGTTTACAAATAGCGCCTCACAAAACCGAGGCGCTATGGTTCCACGGCCTTCCGCGGCGCCGGGAACCACCCAGCTGCCGGATCCGGGTGGGTGACGCGGTGGTCCCGGTGGGGTCGTACATCAAGTACCTGGGCCTCACCCTGGACCGCCGCTGGAGCTTCGAGGAGCATTTCGTGCCGTTGGTCCCCCGAGCCAAAAGGGTGGCGGGCGCATTGCATCGCCTGCTGCCCAATCTCGGGGGACCGAGGGATGGAGTTCGCCGCCTGTACGAGGGCGTCGTGCGATCCGTGGCCATGTATGGGGGCTCCCGTGTGGTCGCAAGACTGCGCGAGGTCCCCCCGCTGCAGAGCTCTGCTACGGAGCCTGCAGCGGATAATGGCCATACGGATCGTACGAGGCGGCGACGGTTCTGGGACGCTCCCCCCCATTCGACATCCTGGCCGACATGTCGGCCGGGGGAGCGATGACGAACATTGGCAAAATTTACGTCAAATTTGCGAAAAGTAACACGATACGGTTTGAGGTGTCGTTGTAATCATCGTAAATTTGGCGTTTATTTTGCGAATATTCGTCTGTCAAATTCAATTCATCGTTGTCATTTGAGGCTTTCTTATGTCAAAATTGATATCGTTCGTTCGATCCTTCGGTGGAATGCTTTAAACAATAGTAACTAAGAGTAAGATACGACACGACGAAGTCCACGATATATCGAATATCGTTTTTAAGAGTACGCCCACAGTTCTGCCGACCTTAAACAGTGGGCGGAGAGCAAAAAAAAGAAGTGAGAGATTCGCGCTATCCATAATATATCTGCTTGAGTCTTGCTAGTCAGTAAATTTTTGACAATTCAGTAATTACATACAAAAACAACAATTTCGATATTTTGAATACGACAAAAAAACATGTAGTTCGCTGTTCCAATTTAAAGACTATAGAACTAGTGGTTCGTTCCATGGAAAATGTATTTACAACGTTTTTTACAGTGTTATCGATTTGCACTTTCATAAAGTGGATTATTACTTAAGTGATTCTTTGAGAACACCATAATGTATTAAATTTGTTCGTAAATATTTTTTTATTGACATCAACATTTTTATTTGTAATAACATCAAATATTGATGCTTTGATTTTTACATAACAACAATGGTATAAATTAAGCTGTGTTATCCTACTTATATTATAAGCGCGAAAGTTGAAATGAATAGATGTTTTTTTACTTCTTGACATAAAAACTACTGAATAGATTTTCATGAAACTTAACACTACCTAATACAACTTATACAGATGTAGCTATATTATTATAAAGTACCGATTCTGATGAATAACATAGGCTACAATTTATAAGTATATATTTTACACTAATATAAGCTACTCGAACTAATAATATAAGAACTTTCCTTATTAAAATTTTGTAGCTTTTATTATGTAACAGGAGGACAAATGCAATGGATTACTTGATTGTAAGTGATTACTACCGACTGCTAACCGCAACACCAGAGCAGTCAAAAGTATGTTACCGGCCTTTTAAATACAAGCTCTTTTTAAAAGATTTGATATCATATCGGTTCTAAAAAAGCTCAGGTGACAAATCATTCTATTAGTGTTTGGTAGCGCAAGCCAGAATATTCTTGCTGATAGTCACTGACTCACAAGTATTGGAAATTATTAATAATATATGTGCGTAGACAATTGACGACCCCATCGCCCGCTCATGGGCCATTTAATGTCTCTTAACTGCCATAAATGCCTCATCAGTGCAGTCAGTCTCAGGGCAGCTTGTTGCGAGCTGTCGGTGAGTTACGTCACCGAGGGTACCGATGTGGTTCAAGGGAGCGTATGCCACCTGCCTCTGTCTTGCCTTAGCCGGCCGGACAGAGTGGAATCGCAATAGCGGATGCTCGAAGGGTGGAAGTGTTATAGTATCATAACGCCGACGGCGTCTCGATCGCTGTCACAGACACACCTCTCTACACCCTTAGCCGTTCACACCAATGTTGCTCTCTTCGCACCAGTATTATTCTGCTTTTTTCGGGGGCCCATTTAGTGAGCAGCGCGTCACTACCTGCTATATTTAAGAGGATAAAGAGGAAAGTTGAGTATATGGTAGCCTGAATCGGCCGTCTAATAACTTGTTTACTAATATTGTTGGGTGATATCAGGTGAGATAACACAAGTGGGTCTGTAGACAAAAAAAAATACTCTAATATATAATAAATAGGCTTCTTGAAACTCTTTTTTTATTTCAACGCAGTAGTCGAATAATTGTTGAATATATTTAAGATGAAAAATGGAATGGTAGAGCTAGTTGATTCCTATGTTGTTTGAATTGAATATGAAATGTCAATTTGATTTGATTGAATATGTCAATCAATATTATTATTGTGGCATGCGCCAATTTGTACGTAGCTTAGTAATATTTTAATGTATATATTATTCTCATAAATATTATTTGTTAATTATTTATTTACTAAATTATTTTAACATGCCATTTTGTCATAAAAATATAATTACTTTTAAAACTGTGCGCATATTTACAAGTTAGCATTCACACAAATAACTTATTGGTAATATAACTGACCATAACTCATATACTGTCCACTATGGTCAATCACATAACGAATAATGACGATTGACAGATTAAAAGAAGCTTTGACAGATTTGATTAAAACATGATAATTCAAGATATTCACGACTTGTCAATTATAATTTGGTGAATAGCTTCATTATATAACAACAATTTCTACTCCATTTCATCATAGTTTAATGTATTTTTTTCTAATTAAAAATACTGTACACACAAAGTATACGACTCGGTCCTTTATAAGGCGTACGAGAAGAATAGATGCAACGCGTAGCTGTCATTTACGCCATTTTAATATAAAAGTGTGCGTGGAGTGTACCAACTTTATCTAATCTCTATCTGCGCAATGAGAAATGCAGCTAAAGACTGTAGTTAGTTAGATGCATTAACTATTATCATTACAGGTCAAAAGGACTATTGCATTTCTATTTTGGTGGTAATGAGAACCGGGTTATGGAAAAGACTCCAGCCACCTAAAAGTCTCCTCATTGATTTTAAATATGAGGCAGGTGGTGACTCAAATGATGGCACAACATTTTTCTTATAAATTTATTTAAAAAACACAACATTAGGCTAATTATTAGTCAAAATTACAGGTCTTGGTTACTATCGGTCAGTTGATTAGGTACCCTAGACTCCTCTATAATTGTGCAATCACCGCCCTATTAAGTACTTTTGTATCTTCAGTCGCCAATTTCATCTCATTTGGACCTCTTTCACCGCTTAACATCAGGCGGGAGGAAGTCATCTGCCGGGCCTAGCATAAAAAAAAATGTCATTGTGAAGGAAAATTTATAACTATTATTAATTTAGTAAGCAAGTTATTTTCGGCAACATACAGTAAAGTCATATTGAATAATAACAGTTTGGAATTACCAACTAGTTATGTATACCAATAGGAAGGCTGACTATATGATCAATAAATACAACACACAAAAATGCTTTTAACGAGGTTATTATTATATCGTTTAATTGTTAGTTTGCGGTAGGCGGTAATATCCAACCGATCAAAACGTCGTCTCAATTACAAAGCCACTGAAGAAGTTAAAACAAAGTAGAAGTTGACTATGTTAATCAATAAAAGAATGGTCACCCTACACAAAACAAGGATCGGAGCTAATAGAAAACCAGGAAGTCATGTATTTTTCAGAGTGAACGAGACAGTACCTTCAACACGTGAAGTGTGAGTGAGATGGGGATGTTTCTGGCATCGCCTTACGTCGCAGTATCGAGAACAAAATTATGGACGTGAATTAAGGATTTTGTCTACTAATCTGTAATAGAACTATGTAAATAGGAGTTCCATATTTTTATAAGGTAAATCTTATTAATTAGGGATGAAAATCATGTCACAAAACGAATGTTGAATATGAAAGTGCAGAGGAAGACCGAATAAAAGATGGATCGATTGTGTGAAGAATGATATAAGAATGAAAGGAGTAAGCATGGAAATGACGGCTGATAGAGAAGAATGGAAGAAAAAGATTTACTGCGCCGACCCCAGATAATGGGAAATGGGCAAGAGGATGATGACGATAATCTTATTTATATTTGATGTAATTAAACTTTTGGCAAATATTGCGTTTGGAAATTGACACAAGTATTTATAGTCTAATGATGAACTTTTTCCATATTTACTAATATTATAAAAGCGAAAATGTGTAAGTATGGATGTCATTCTTTCACGTCATTCAGTGAAGTCAGTGAAGTCAGTGAAGTTTGTCACTCTTTCACGTAAAACCTACTGAATGTATTGATAACTACATAAATAATTATCTAAAAGAATAAAATGTAAAGAGAAATTTGAGACATGTATCACTCAATATGTTTATCATTGACAGATGACACAATAATTTTTTTACAAGCTTTTATATATTAGCTTCACTTGTACTATGTAAGAAAATCTTGGAATCTTAATTTGACCCACTTCCCGGTCTCCGATTGAGCTGAAATTTTGCATGCACGTGTAAGTCAGATGACAATGCATGGTTATGTGTGTGACGTCATTCTAAATCTAGCATGGCGGCATTACCAAGATGGCGGATCAATTATTTTTAATGCACCCCTACAATATGGGTATCAAATGAAAGGGTTTGCTAAGCTTGGTTCTTTAGTCGGAAAATAAATTAAAAGTAAAAAAAAAGTTAAAAGTATTCTATAAGTAAGTAAATCTCGCGACTAGCTTTTATATGTAAAAGTTTATTTTGTTCTTTTTAGAGCATTTAATAAAAACTTGTATTAAAAAAAAAATACTTTAAATTTTGACAAGTAATTCAAAATATAATAAATAATAATAATAAATATTTGTTACACTTACACCAATTAGCCTAGCCCAAACTAAGCTCTAAGGCTTGTGCTATGGGATCTAGGGTAACGGATAGACATACATATATTATACATATATAAATAATTTTTATAGAAATATATATCAACAACCATGACTAAGGTACAAATGCTCGCATTCATCACACAAACATCTGCCCCCACCGGGACTCGAACCCGGGACCTCAGAGATGGCGACACCTTGAAACCAGTGTGCTATCCACTCGACTATGGAGGTCGTCAAAATATGTAAAAATATATAGTGTATAGTGGTTGCAGTGTCAAACTAAAAAAAAGATATTTTCAACAGAATGGATTTAATGAAACTTAACAATAATATAACTTATATATCAGAATAATATTTAGGCTACAATTTATAAAGATAGATAGATAGATAGATAGATAGATAGATAGATAGATAGATAAAACGTTTATTCAGGCAAAAACACACTAAACACAATGTATACACATAAATAAAAATCTAATAAAAAACGCTAAGAATTAGATGTGCATAGGTGTTGCAGTGCCTGAAAGGGCCAAGGCTCAGTGGGGATTTTTACCTTAGAACGGCAAAACACTGATTTTCAGCCATCACCCTATGAGGAGAGTAGAGGGCTACGAAGTTACAAATAGCATTCTACAAGATTGAGACTAAGAAAAGAAGAATAAAAAATCAAAAGAAAATATCTATCATGATTGTAATAACATTTGTTTGGCATTGCTACTTGACATAAAATATGTATCCACTATAACACGCTGTGACATCACTTGTTACGTATAATAATAATTATACGTAACAAGTGATGAAAGATATTGTTTGAATTGTCGAGAATATTACGATAAGTGTCAAGAATCTCGGAAGAAATCTACCATCTGTGCAGGCGAAGTCGCGGGCACCAGCAAATATGCATAAAATTTAGATTAAAACACAACATATAAATATAACAATACAATCAAATTGGTAAAAGTCGATCTAATTACAATGTACTTCCTAGTAAGACAGACTTTTATAGGCGTATAGCATAAAGGGCGCGTACAGTGACATCACGGTACATATGTAATCTCTCTTGAATTTTTACTGAAAAAAAAATATTTCAATGTGTTGTTTGTCTCATAGAAATGTAGATTCTAGGAACTTATAATAAATTAAATATATTTATGTGTATAAATAACAAAGATGACACAGTAGGTGCAGCTAATTCGACAACAATTGAAAGTTTATTTCTTTTTTTCTCTTGCCCTGTTTTATTTGGGGTCGGTGCAAAATACTGAGTACCCGAAAATAGGCTGGAAGAAATAACTGAGAGATAAGTTCGCCTTTGGACCAATTAACTTGGTACCTGCTATATTTTTATTGTAACTTTGTTTTATTGTGCGCAATAAAGAGTTTATATGACTTCTTCCATTCTCTTCTATCTTTAGCTATTTCGACACTCACTCTCTTCTTCACCATATCAACATTCACACAGTACATCCATCTTTTCTTTGATCTTCCTCTCCCTAGACGCCCATCACTTTTATGTCCAGAACATGATAATTCTCTATTTATTCTTTAACATTCTAATTAGTGTAATTTTAATATTATGTAATATTTAGATTGATACTACTTTTAAATAAATAATTAAATAAATACAGAACGAAAAATCCAATAAAAATCATACTTTGGTCAGCAAGTTACTTGGTCGTTTAAATACTTGTCTCCAATACATTTTGTACAATAAAAACTGTATCACAAATTGTAATTTCTAGCGAAACACATTTATTTACAAAATTAATTTCAAGTCGCAATGTATAATTAAAAATGAGAGAATCAATTACAAAGTAACGCTTCAGAACAGACAATAATTACAAATTAAAAATTCGCCTTCTAGAGTTACGCAGTTCTACCATCGAAGCGTCCCGCTGAAAATTATCTTTACAGCGTCGGTAACCGGGTCGACTGCGCCCTCGGACTGTGTCGCTTAAGCGGGCATTGTGTTTGCTGAAGTGCGCTTAACTAAAACATACACGACAGTTCCATTACCTTGAATACATGTATGTTTTTCTATGATTCATGTACTTAGAGTTATAAAATTTTGTTATTTGTTTTCAGTGAATAAAGAATTTCGCCAACATGATTTTTTGATTGATAAAGTAGCCTCCTTTAAACCTTTAATGGGAGTGGATAGAACACATTGTTCGCAGAACTGATAACCGCTGAGACGGAAACTTCGCCAGATACACGCCAGCCCCTAAAGCGTAGAAATACAGCGTTGATAAGCCCTCCATAAGGTGTTTAATTTCGTGAGAAGATCAGAGGAAGGCGCTGGACGCTAGCAGAGCAGGACCAATAGGTGTGAAATTTCTTCGCAAGACTCCAGCAAAAGGCGTCTCTTTGCTAAAATGATGATAATTAATATTGAAAAGTGAATTATTATTAACGTGTGAATGAGATAATCTTGAACATGAGTGACAGTAATAGAGATAAATAAGTTACAGTCTTTTGGAATTGTGAACTCGGCGCAGAAAAAAACATGTTTAAAATATAGTATTGTGTAGCCTAAAAATGTGTAGTACTTTAAATAAAATAAACCGGTATATAGTTATTAGAACCGTACTTATCTCACTTGGGTGTAATAATATATGTGTATAGCCTGCTTTACTCATTGGCCCAACGCGTTAGGCCAATGTTAAAGCAGTACTTGCGGTATCTTGAAAGTGGGCGCCAACGTTTGCCAGCCAACCGAACAGTGTCGATACTCCGTCCACATATCGAAACGATCAAAGCCGATAAGGTCCCAGGCCTTATACCAGCCTTTGGTCGACTATAGGCAGTGTTTAGTTGGTAAGCTAGCCTTCTGCTAGAGACCAACATTATCACCTACCGTAGACCGAGCGTGACCCGCGTAGTAAGGCGCCAACGACGCCCCTTCCGTGGCCGGGGGGCATCGTCGAGGGAGGTATTGTAGCCTCTCCCGAGAAGGGCTCCCCTGTAGGCAGGCGAGCGGAGGCTGGGGGTTCCCGGAAGTCGCTTCGCGTTCCCAGGGGCTCCCTACATCTCCACGGGAAGGAGGAGGTCACCTACCGATTGACTCAGATACTCACCGGGCACGGCTGCTTCGGTGAGTATCTGTGTCGAATAGGACGGGAGGGATCGACACATTGTCACCACTGCGCATCCGACCTCGACTCGGCCCAGCACACGCTGGCGGAGTGCCCCGCGTGGGCCTCCGAGCCTCCGATGCCTGAGGAAGGCCATCCCTGAGGTTTTTAGTGGGTAGGCCTCCCCCTTCTGGGGAGGAGAGCCCCACATAACCGCCGGCTCGCCACAGCCGGGGTATGCAATTTAATGCATTTTCCTCAGGGACAAAAAAAAAAAAAAAAAAAAAAGGTGCTCCCTACATGCCTGAGGAAGGCCATCCCTGAGGTTTTTAGTGAGTAGGCCCTTCTGGGGAGGAGAGCCCCACATAACCACCGGCTCGCCACAACCGGGATATGGAATTTAATGCATTTTCCGCAGAGAAACAAAAACAAAAAAAAGAACGAGCGCGGGTGGTATGCGGTGTAAAGGCGCACCAGGGGGTTATTAAGACAACTACAATAGACTAGAATATCAGTGCCCCCCTTATGACAATTCATATTCCCCGATAGGAAAAAAATAAAAACATCAAACATTTTAAACAATACCTTTATTGGGCCATCGCTTGGCCCAATCTATACTTACTGCTTTATAATCAAAATAAAATAAATATTTCAGTACCCCAATTAGCCCAGCCCAAAGTGTGGCTTGCGTTATATAATCTAGGGTGATGGAAAAATATTAATTTATTATACACTAGCTGACCCGTGCCCACTTCGTTGGGCATAATGTTAATAATCCTTTTTTAGTACAGAGTGGTATGTTTTAATTTCTAACTGTAATATTAAAAAAACTACTTTTTGTAACTTAAATATGAAAATTTGACATATGCTGTCATTGACTTTTTTGTAGGCATTTTCATCTTTTCTCTAGAACTCAAAAATATATATTTCATTGTTAAGGCAGTGTTCATAAGAAACGTTTTCATTCGACCGTTTTTTCTCAGATTCACTTTGCAAAACGAACTACCACGTAAAAGCCTATTTATTTTTCGGTTTTTATATAACCAGCCACTGACACTCAGCACTAATGTGGTTTTTAATTGATGAATTTTTTTTTTAAATCGGTTCAGGAGATCCCGAGATTACCTCTTACAATTTAGTAAATATACAAACACACAAACTTTATAATATTAGTATAGATATATAAATATGTTTGATAAAAATATATATTAACAACCATGACTAAGGCACATATGCTCGCATTCAGGACACAAACATATACCCCTGCCGAATTCGCACTCCGGAACCTGAGAGATGGCGACATTTTGAAACCGGTGTATTAACTGCTCGGCTACAGGGAACGTCAATTAAAAAACTTCCAGATGCTTGAATGAATTAATCAAATCTGTATGATAGGTAATGATACTTGTATAGAAGTGATTTTTTTTTATAGATTCTGATCCGATGGTCCGACCACGACCAACATTGCTTCACTTTTACAGCCGTTAGACTGTCTAACCTTAGACATTTTGCGAGTTTCTTTATTTACGCCCACCAGCGTGCTACTTTACACTATATAATAACCCTTTATTTTTCCGGAGGCGTCGTTTGGACAGATTAGGTACCATTTTCCTGTAATAAAAAAGGCGAAAGCCCGGACGAAAGCTTCCGTCGTTTTTCCTGATTCGCTCGAGGTGGAATTTAATTATGTGTTATTCACGTTAAGATATTGGGTGGGAAATTGCATCGATTTGGCGAAATGCTGTGATAATTGAAAACACTTTTCAGTGGATTTTAGTTAAGAGGTCAAATAGTGCCCCCCTAGAATAATACTTTCCCCTCACATTAGACTGTAACTTTAGAATACTTAATACAATTCCAGATTGTTTTTTATATTAAACTCTTTATTGCACATAAAAATTTACAGGAAATAATATTAAATATAAAATATGTACATAGGTGGACTTATCCCTAATAGTGATTTCTTCCAGCCAACCTAACTGGGGATTTAGTCATAAAATTGCGGATACTACTTAAAATGCAATCAACAAAGTATAGAAAATTTACACTACACAAAACAAAGCAAAACTAATTACTTTCCTTAAAAAATACTAACTACATCTATTACTATAAATACATAAATAACAGTATATATAACAATAATATATATTAATAATCATATAATATATATATACATACACACATACATATATCTATAAAAATATATACATATTAACATACCTACAATATAAACATGACTAATTAATTGTTCGACTCAAGTTGTAGTCAGTTTTAATGTACTATCTATTATTTTTTTGTAATTAATTATTTACTCTTCTAATAAATTATTTATCCGTTTTAAGTCGATGTTTCCAATAAAGGCGATGTAAGTCTCGATCAAGAAGAGCAATTTGTTTTCCCACGGGGGATGGTAGTGGATCCTCATAAGGGGTGCACTACTATTGTAGTTGTCTTAATAACCCCTTGGTGCTCGGTCGACCCACGCCCGGTTTACGCCGGGTTGTTGGACTCAAGCAGAAGGCTAGCCTACCAACTAAATTTATCGGATTTGAACTAAAGCTCCCGCCCTCCAGAGCGGGGGGCGATGAATGCACCTCAGGAGAGTGCGTACGCTCTTAAATGAAACGGTTGCCAAAGTAGTCTGATTTAACTTTGTATCCGCGCTTATGCACTTAATAAAAAGCCAATTTAAATAACTACTGGTGTTGTCTGTGTACTTACTTACGTGATGCTTAGCGACGCAGAAGCCGCCTAGTCGGTTTAGCTTGGACGATCGTTGAAGTTAGCGGGTCGGATAGTGCGTTTTTAGGGCGACGAATGCGGTCGGTGACTGTGTAGTCGAGCGCGTTTTTTATAAGCGGATTTGTGTAGGCAGATGATGTGATTGAATAGTGGGAATGTCTACGTCTCTGTGGAGATCATGACGTCTAACATAAAAAGAAACCCCTGTGGCTCGTAGTAAGAAGGTATTTTGAACTGTTTGCATATGATGAAGGTGTTTTCGTTTGCGTGTGCGAACACACGAGACACGTAGGTCATCACCGGACGCATACTTAATAGTGTGCACTTGATGAGTAGAAACATTTTTCAGTTCGTGTCAAACATGTCTAACATGTCATGCCTAGCCTATTCATGTAGAATTTCGCGCTGTTAACTATACGGCGAACGTGCTGACGAAATGAAAAAAAAAACGACGCCTTTTTCTTTTTTTTTTTCAGGGAGAAATGCTCCTTGCTAAGCGCGCACGGCGTGGTGAAGTCTCTCTGTCTGGAGGACTATCCAGGGGTTCTCGGACAGTCCCTCCTTTGACGGTAGCTTGACCAACTCTTGGTCGAGCCGGCCCCGGGACACGCGGTCGAATCGCGAGAGCGCACCCCGCCATGTGCCCCGTATGGGCCCAGATAACTCGGAGAGGTTTTAGTAGGTAGGCCGGTCCTCTTGACCGGAGAGCCTTGCACAAGGTCGGATTCCCCCCCCCCCCAAAAGGGGGAAATGCTCTTTATGCACCATGACACCGCGCTGGCAAGGCGCGGCCGTTGGCGGGTTGCGCTTTCGCGATTCTACCGCCACACGCCCACGGCTAGCTCGACCTTTTTTTTTTTTTTGTTCCCCTGAGGAAAATGCATTAAATTGCATACCCCGGCTGTGGCGAGCCGGTGGTTATGTGGGGCTCTCCTCCCCAGAAGGGGGAGGCCTACCCACTAAAAACCTCAGGGATGGCCTTCCTCAGGCATGTAGGGAGCCCCCGGGAACATCAAGCCACTTCCGGGAACCCCCAGCCTCCGCTCCCCTTCCTAGAGGGGAGCCCTCCTCGGGGGAGGCTACACTACCTCCCCCGGTTTCCTCCACCGACGACGCCCCCCGGCCACGGAAGGGGCGTGGTCCATCCCGGGTCGCCGTAGCGGTCGCGACTTCTTCGCGCCCGCCGGCGACCCGCGGCGGCGCCGCGGCTGTGCTACCGAGCCCGGCGCCGCCTTCTTCGAGCGGGATCGGCCATCTCCCGACCCCGCTCGGCGGCCTCCTTCTGGAGCATCACTGCTTCACAGAAGGAGGCCACACGGCTAGCTCGACCTAGTTAGTCGAGCCATCGCCAAGGGGGGAATTGGAGCTTATGTTATCGAGAGTGACGCCTAGATATTTATATTTAACAGCGCTACCATGGAATAACAGTGCCCTGTAAGCTTATATCGTCTAAAAGAGCAAGGCCGGCTTAGCAATTTCTAGATAACTGTGAACAACATAGAGTTTAGATACGGTTCTGATACGGCCTGTTCTGAACGTAAACATTCAAAAGGACCTCTCTTTCCAACACTTTCACAATTGGTATCGTTTTGAACTTAATACCTTACATTAAACAAATTTCCAAGTATCTTTCTTTTCGGAAAGATTTTTGCCTAAATTGTCGTAATTCCATTTTAAATGTGTTTTCTAATAAAAATTGACTGACTGCGTTACCTAAGAATGTTAATATGACAATCTTTGTTATTGGCTGAATACGATGTTTTTAGTTGAATATTATATACAAATTTATTTATGCTATAAGGTTTGCTAAATGAATAAACAAATAAAAACTGCGCCATCGTAAAGCAGGAAAATCCTACTGAATAATCTTCCATTCAGTCGGAAAAACACAAACCAACGCGGTAGTACAACAGCTAGACCACCGTTATCTATTTGCAAAATAACACTTACAGCTTGCTTTTATGGAGAATAGTAAACGTAATGCAATCATAAAACATGTGTAAGTATTCTACCCTTATATCTCTTTGTGTAAAGCTATTTTGCTAGTTGGGTATTTCCTATGGGTGCTATTTCGAAGGAGCCCCTGATATTTTCAGTGTGTGTTTTATCAAGGCTCGTTCACCGGTCGACTACAATCTAGTTTACATGTAGTTTGTGATCATGGATGTTCATCAATCTCTAAACACTCACTGGCATATAACATAATATTTTTTATCGACGAGAGTGCATGAAAGAATTAATGAAAGTTGAGGAAGATAGAGAAGTATGTTCAGATCGTAGCAAGTAGAAAACTGTGATCTCATCCTACCCTCGCGGGAAAAAGACGTAAGTATATCTATGTATGTATATCTATATAAATAATTATGAATCGCTTAAATGAATGCACGGCGTGGAATTTTGAAATGACATATTTTAAATATGGAAATAAAAAATTATATTTCATAATATATTTTTATGTATTAAGGGTTAAATCTTCAATTACTGAGTGACTTTTATCCAAGGAATTATATAGAAAAGCTATCATGCCTCGACATTTGTTTTACATTTGAAATAATTGACGATCGAATTATGCAGATTTAGAACGAGTAGTGAAAAATCTAAATTTATAGAAAAATCTGCGTTTATGGTTCTTGTTTTCCTACTAATTGACTCCATTGTTTGGATTTAGACTAGTTAGACAACCTAATTCCAGACATAATTGGCAAATTAAAAAGTTCGCTGCACTTAAAAATATCCATACAGTTTTTCTGCACGACAAAAAGACGCATTCCCTATGGATATGTTGCTCTGTGAAAAGACCCTCAGTTTGAACATGTGAATTGTATAAATAATATACACACACGTAGTATGCAAAGCCGTACGCTGGGCTAGTTATGGACACCATCGGGTGCGCAACAACCCATGCGTGGCCGAGCTGCTGATCAAAGGACCCGATCAAAGGCGAAGCCCAATGAGCACGGGCTCGGGAAAGATTACGCAACGCAAGCCGAGCGCACATCTCCGTTCGAAGTGAATAGTTGCGCCCCATCGCACCAACTCAACTCCACGCCGCGTATATCGCCCTAGTACTTTGTCGCAGCTTGCGCGTGTAATTTTCAGGATTACATACAGATAATTAATCTTTTCACCAGCGGCAAAGCATACTATAAAGAGAAATGGTATCATGGAGTTATTTCATATACTTTTAGAAGGTAGACGACCTTTGTAGTCTGGTGGTTAGTACACCGGTTTCAAACTGTCGCCCAACTCTGAGGTCCCGGGTTCGAACACCGGTAGGGGCAGATGTTTATATGATAAATGCAAGCATTTGTAACTAAGTCGTGGTTGTTAATATATATTTCTATTTATATCAATACAGGGCTTATTTTGTTAGGCTAACTGATGAAAGTGAAAAAAATATTTATCCTTACTAATATTATAAATCGGAAAGTGAGTTTGTTTGTAATTTTCCAGAGGTAAACATAAAAGTCCGGATTAAATAATAGGGTACTTTTTATCCTTGAAATATCGACAGATCCCACGGGATGCGCAATAAAGGCTTCGCTCAAAAACTACTGCACAGATTTTCATGCGGTTTTCATCAATAGATAGAGTGATTCTTGAGCATGTTTTTGCGGTATTTTTTATCTCGGAAAAACAGATAGTCCCACGGGAAGCGCGATAAAACCTTCGCGCCATAAACTGACTTCCACGCAGATGTAGCCATGGGCAAAAGCTATGACCCTTAACCCTCTATAGACCCAATCCCGAAATCCACGCGGGCGAAGCCGCGGGCAGAAAGCTAGTTTATTATAATTACTGTCGCTTATATTAGCGTCTTTATAAGACACGGTCCTTATAAGGCGTGCGTGGGGGAATATACCTAGATCCAATGCGATCCAACGCGAAGAGGCCATTTAAGTGGATCTAATCTCTATCTGCACTACTCGTATGAAAAATACAGCTAAAGACTATACCCAGTTAGATGCACAGAAACTATTGATCAAAACTTTTGTGGACTATTGCATTTCGAATTTGGTGGTAATGAGAACCGGGCTATGGAAGAGACTCCGGCCTTCTCAAAGTAAATTTAAATATCCCCAAAAAAGCAACAACATTGATGTAAACGGCTAAAGGTGTAGAGGGGTGTGTCTGCGACAGCGATCGAGACGCCGTCAGTTTTATGACATTATTACACTTCCATCCTTTATTTTTATATTAGCATCGTAAAGTGTGCCCCTGACAATCCTTATACTTTGATGCAGTTTCTAGAAATAAACTCTCGAGTATTATATCAATTATTTTTAAACCCTTATTACTTATGACACATAACTAGCAGTATATAGTTAGATCAACTGCGGTGTCCCGCATTTAGCACCATGATTAAGTCATTATGCGATTGTGGTATTGGCAGTATATACTCGTATCAATGTCGATGGCGCTGTGGTCTTGGCACTAGTCTACGCATCGAATGATTCGCGGAGCCCGCGGCTGGTCATGCCACGTACAAATATGTATTTCGTTTATCAAATTTTATATTTACCTTTATCTAACACTCCTACGTTGACGAAAACCTTCGTGAGGCAACCTGCATACACCTGCGAAGAAATTCAAAAGTGTAGGTAGTCACCCAATCATAGGAGAAGGCGGGCACACGAAAGAGCAGTGCTCGTCTAATGACTCTACCGCGAGGCTGCGTGCGCGTCTGGCTACCGCGCACGCCGTGGTGATGTCTCTCCGTCTGGGGGACTGTCCAGGGGTTCTCGGACAGTCCCTCCCTTGGCGTTGGCTCGACCAGACCTAGGTCGAGCCGGCCCCGGAGCTCATGGCGGTAGAATCGCGAAAGCGCACCCCGCCATGTGCCCCGCATGGGCCTAGAGATCTCAGGGGTTGAACTCAGGGGGTAGAAAGAGTTGAAAGGAGCTACTTCCTCATATTATCTATAATCATACTTCAAATGAGTGGCGTTGGTCTCGGCATTGGTCTACGAAACGGATGATTCGGGAGGCCCTATATTGACTCTGCCACGTACCATGTTTTTTGATTTTTATATGTACATTGATTTGACTCTCTTACAGTGAAGGAAATCATCGTGAGGCGACTTGCATACACTTTTGTATTTCACAGGATCCATTATATTCTTTTGAAATAACTTACAATTTTATATACTTACCCTAACTATAACGCTTTCAAGTTATGTTTCCGTATAAAAGAAATGATATAATGTTCGTAATCACGTAATTTGTGGTCTGCTGGTTAAATTATCAGTTTTTAATCGGCAGATCGGAAGTCTTATTACCGATAGAATGGAATTCCCCATAAGCGGCTACATTTCATGCAATTATTTCCAAATTGAAATTTGTAGGGAATAAGTAAGTATGGTGGGCTTTCTTGGACACGTGAAAATCTTTTTTAATATTTCCGCTCTTTTAAAATAACACGATTTATTTTTGTTTACTTCAGTATTCTATGACCTCTCCATTACATAAGAAGAAGACATCTTTGATTCGATATGATGTGATATTATCAGTTGATTTGTATAATTATTTAGAACTAGCTAGTGCTCGCGATTTCGTCTACGCCGGATTAGTATTTGGAGTAGCTTATTTAGTGTTGAGTGTATTTTTATAAAAATAAGTCTATGTGTTATTCTGATTTATAAATTATAGCTTTATGCCAGCGGCTTCGCCCGCGTGGATTTCGGGATTGGGTCTATAGAGGGTTAAGGGTCAAAGCTTTTGCCCACGACTACATATGCGCGGAAGTCGGTTTATGGTGCGAAGGTTTTATCGCGCTTATCGTTGAACTATCCGTTTTTCCGAGATAAAAAATTCCGCAAACCCTTGCTCAAGAATCACACTATCTATTGATGAAAACCGCATGAAAATCTGTGCAGTAGTTAGCGAAGTCTTAATTGCGCATCCCGTGGGATCTGTCGATTTTTCCGAGATAAAAAGTAGCCTATGTTACTCGGGAATAATGTAGCTTTCCAAAGGTGAAAGAATTTTTGAAATCGGTTAAGTAGTTTCGGAGCTTATTCATCACAAACAAACACATCTTTCCTCTTTATAATATTAGTATAGATATTATTGTAAAGTTTTATTCGTAGTTTTTTCGTGAAAGAGTAACAACCATCCAACCATACAAACTTTCACGTTTATATTTATTAGTAGGAGAAGCCTATATAATTAAAATAAGATATAACATCAGTTAAAAGTTCAAATTACTTCAAAACTAACATTTCTAGCCACGTTAACTTCAGCGTCCAACTTTGCGAGACCCCTTTGTGTGCTTAGGTACAGTTTAAAACTCTGAAACAACTCGGTTGGAATTAAAATTCAACTTGAAAAGTTTAAAGCTGTTGTTGTCCCCAAATATTGATTTTAAGAAAATCAAGATTCATTATTCCAAGCTCTGAGTTTCTCTGCATGATCAAAATAAAAAATCAAAATCATGATGGAAAATTTATTAATCAAATAGGGTTTTACAACCACTTTTGCACATCGACGATGCTACGCCATTGGTTCACAAGTCTACGGCGGGAGACATTGTATTGGAATGAACCAGCAAGAAAACCAGCGAGGGCTATTTTTTTTCTCCCTGTATTTTTACAAAGTCGTCACTTAGAAGCTGGTTTCAGATAATCAATCCCAACCCAACTTCTTTTGTAAGTTGAAATCGATTCAGAATTAATGAAATCCGAAGAGGATTCAAGATCCCGATATATCCCGAAATATTGCAATCATTAAGCAGCAGTGGGCAGGGCACATTACTCACTGACGGCCGTTGAGGCGTCAGGTCTTTGAGCCTTTGAGTCAGGTCGTTTGAGTTTAAAAGGTCTTTAAGTGGAAGATAAAGCGTTGGTCGATCACATATGAACATTATGGTGAAGATCATAGTAAGCGACTCTCATCTCATCATCAGCATCTCTCGACTGAATGATGACAATGAAGATGAGGATTTTTTAAAGTAGAACACGGTACGAGAACATGATGACAAACTCATTTGTTCGTCTCCTCCATAATCTACGATGATTGTGCACATTTAAACTTAGAACGTATGTAACGTGGCGTCGATGAAAAAAGAAGAGTGTAGTCGAGAAGCGTCTGTTCGGAACAACTCTCATCCCTAATAAGAGAAAGATGAACAACATTTCTACTGAAGGGCTACATATATGAGTAGTTTTATGCTGCCGTTACTTTCTATCACCTGATTGATGGACCGTATACGAGTATAACTTTGTATCACTTGGTTGTAGACAGCACATACCAGTAGCTTTGTGGTGCCGGGTCATGGACCGTATGTAACTTTCTATCGCCCGGTTGTGGACCGCATATACGAGTAGCTTTGTGGTGCTGTGTCATGGACCGTATATAACTTTCTATCGCCCGGTTGTGGACCGCATATACGAGTAGCTTTGTGGTGCTGTGTCATGGACCGTATATAACTTTCTATCGCCCGGTTGTGGACCGCATATTCGAGTAGCTTTGTGGTGCTGTGTCATGGACCGTATATAACTTTCTATCGCCCGGTTGTGGACGGCATATACGAGTAGCTTTGTGGTGCTGTGTCATGGACCGTATAGAACTTTCTATCGCCCGGTTGTGGACCGCATATACGAGTAGCTTTGTGGTGCTGTGTCATGGACCGTATATAACTTTCTATCGCCCGGTTGTGGACCGCATATTCGAGTAGCTTTGTGGTGCTGTGTCATGGACCGTATATAACTTTCTATCGCCCGGTTGTGGACGGCATCTACGAGTAGCTTTGTGGTGCTGTGTCATGGACCGTATATAACTTTCTATCGCCCGGTTGTAGACCGCATATACGAGTAGCTTTTGGGTGTCGGGTCATGGACCATATAAAACTTTCTATTGCCCAGCTGTGGACCGCATATACGAGTAACGGTGTGGTGTCGCGTTATGGATTGTGGTATTGCAGGCTAGGTGACTGCTTATTAACAATTAGGTCGTCAGTATTTCTGCCTGTTTAAAAACGTCAACTAGATATTGCCGAAAATATAAAATATTTTGTCAACAGACATAAAATTTCATTATGGCATCATCACAGCTACAACGTGCGGTCCCCGAATGCCAATAAGGCTGAAGGGGAAAATTTGCAAATCGATCATCCGACCTGTCGTCATGTATGCTGTATGAAATGCAGGAAGTGAATGCTGGGCCGTCAAGAAGAAGGATAAAAATAGATTGCATACAAATGAAATGAGAATGTTACGATGGATGTGTGGTGTGACAAGGATGGATAAGATAAGGAATGAGTACATATGAGGAAGCCAGAAAGTAGCGCCAGTGGTACAAAAAGTGAGAGGAAGTAGATTAGCATGGTTTGGACATGTGATGCGGAGGGATGAAAGTCATGTCACAAAATGAATGTTGAATATGAAAGTGGAGGGATACACTGGCAGAGGAAGGCCGAATAAAAGATGGATCGATTGTGTGAAGAATGATATAAGAATGAAAGGAGTAAGCATGGAAATGACGGCTGATAGAGAGGAATGGAAGAAAAAGATCTACTGCGCCGACCCCAGATAATGGGAAATGGGCAAGAGGTTGTTATCACTAATATTATTTTTTATTATTTCAGACTCAGCAGTCCAAAAAAGTTATATACTTATATAACTGTATCGAAGTAACAAAAACGAAATATGTATTATGTCATGTGTATTGTGACATGACAGTTGTCTTTAAAATGTTAAACAAAGTTAATTGGAGACTTCGCTAAGTTTTGTTATAGTAAGCGAGCCCATTGCTGCTATCGGGGCACTTAACAGATATGTTTTTACCGTAAATTTTAATCGGCTCTTACAACTATATTGACGACACCATTTTAATATTTATGTCTTCACATATTTTTGAATGTGCTACTTATGTGATATTTTTAAAGAAATCATAAATTCTGTATATGATTGGTGCACTGGACACTATTGTACAGTTTTCAACGCATTTGAGGTGCTATGTTATCTGCACTCAAGACTTAGGAGTTATCCTATGTCGTGAGTCGATGTCCATTTATGACAAGGGACACAAATTAATCGTAGATAAGGGCGATGTTCTTAAAAAATATATATCAGTTCCTTTTATTTTATAAAATAGCTTAAGAGTATCAAAAAGAAAACAAATATTTTATCGTACTTCTAAATATATTAAACTCTTTATAGATTTAATGTATTTTATTGATTAGCAAAAGTGAAGACAATCGCTTACATATAATCTTTAGTCGATATAAAATCAAGTAAATTTTGAATACGTTCTTGAAAAGGTCGTACATGACTCAGATAATAATAGTCACATCAAAGTAATAAAAGAAATTAATTCAACCAATCGCGCTTAAGAATAGACGACACAATTAGTACATTAAAATTATTATTTTACCTTGAAACTCAATCTAAAGTTGATGCCAAAATTAGAATTGAAACTGTGGACTGTAACATTATAATTAACATTACCCAGTTTTATGACTATTCAGAACACAATAAAAAATTAGAACGAATTCATAAAAAAATACCAAAAATTCCCATAAAAGCTACTGAAAGTCTTTCATACCAAAACTACTAAACGGATTTAAGTGAAATTTTAAAGGTGAATTTTTTAAGACCCTAGGGGTCTATCACAACCAGAAAGGAGTTTACGTCATCGAAAAAAAATTTGGGGGTCCATGAAATAAAAATGGTGGTCCACGATAATAGTAAAGTAAAGTAAAGTAAAGTAAACGTTTATTGTCCTTGATTGAGTGAGCATACATGTTGAGTTGTTATTACATACATTAGTATCATCAATCAGCCTTTTTTGAGGCATACAATAATAAGAGTAAACTTAGAAGCTATTATAGTTTTATCATACATTTACAACTACTTACATACTATTACATTTTACCGTAATAACAATTTTACAATTCGAGCGCAATTATACAATATTTACTTAATGTACAGACACAGATTCGATTTAATTCATGGTAATTTCATTTATTTTTATAATCAAAAAACTCCTTAATCGTATAGAAAGATTTTCCAATTAGCCATATTTTTAGTTTAGTTTTAAATAATCCTATAGGCAATTCTCTTAAAGCTTGAGGTATTCCATTGTAAACTTTAATACACATAAACATACTGTTCCTATGGAAAAGGGTCGTCCTACAACTTGGCACAACTAATTTTGTTGGATCTCTTTGACTAAACCGGCTATTCTCACCGATTTTCTTAAATAGTTATGGATGTTTTTTTACAAAAAGTCCGATTTCGAGTATATATAGAGAAGTAACAGTCAAAATGTTTGTTTTTCTGAATAACGGTCTACATGAATCCATAGGCTCAGCGTTACACAATGCTCTGATACACTTCTTTTGAGAAACCAAAACATCATTAATTAAAGTAGAACCGCCCCACAACAACAGACCATAACGTAGTACTGATCCTACATAGCCGTGGTAAGCCGTCACTGCCGTACTTTGTGTGGCTGTTCTACGTAGATTTTTTAAAGCGTAAACGAATTTATTAATTTTTTTACAAACACTATCTATATGTAATTTCCAATTGCAGAATTTATCCACAGAAATTCCAAGAAACTTTATACTGTCCGTTTGTTCTATTACTGTGTTAACATATTTTAAAGTTAATTTATGAGTAATTGTTTTATAATTAGAAAATTGTATGTATTTAGTTTTTGATAGATTAGCATTAAGGTCATTATATGTTAGCCATTGTATTATACTTTCCAGGGTTTGATTGATATCTATTTCGTGTTGAATTGTACAGCGAGTAGTGTTAGGGATAATAACGCATACGTCATCAGCGAATAGAACACATTGATGATTCGTGATATTAGGCAGATCATTAATATAAAGCAGGAATAATAGAGGACCTAATATGCTGCCTTGTGGTACGCCTCTTTTATTGGGTAGATATTTTTGATCTAAATTGTATAGATACTAAATTACTGTTAAGTCGATTGATTTCTACGCACTGAGTTCTGTCCGACAGGTAGCTTTTGATCCATTTCAATGCAGGTCCCCTTATTCCATAGCGTTCACATTTATTTAATAGAATTGAGTGGTTTACGTTGTCAAATGCTTTTGACATATCTAAAAATATTACCGTAACTGAGATTTTGTTATCAATGTTTTGTGTTATTGTCTTCATTAAGCTGTAACCTGCAAGTGTTGTCGACTTATTTTTTTGGAAACCATTCTGTTCCTCTTTGATGACTTTATAATTCTCTAGGAAACTGGTTATCCGGTTATACATAATTTTTTCGAATATTTTCGATAATATAGGTACCAGTGTGATTGGTCTGTAGTTGCCAATTTCAAGTATATCATCTTTCTTATAGAGAGGTTTAACAATTGATATCTTCATTTTATCGGGAAATTTACCTTGAGCTATGGATAAATTTATTATATGCACGAGTGGTGGGGTTATAACATCCACACATAATTTTAATATATGTGTAGAAATTAAGTCATATCCTACGGCTTTTGTATCACTAAGAGATTTGATTATTCGTTTTACTTCCATTGGTGAACAAGGTTTTAAAAATATTGACGAGTTTACTCTGTTGATGCTTTCATAATTACCTATTATGTGTTTATTATCAGATGAATTGTTTGTGTAGTGTTCATTGAAAGCACTGGCAATTTTTGTTGGATCATTAATTATCTTACCTTTGTGGTTAATTGATTTAATACCTCGGTAACACTTCGCATTATCAGTTTTATTCTTTATCACATCCCATGACGCTTTACATTTATTTTTAGCCATTAAAACGTACAAATTATTAGTATTTTTCTTAGATTTTAATATACATCTTCTTAACAATCGGTTATATCTAATGTAGTTTAGCTTATCTTTTTCTGTTTTGTTAACGTAATAACTATGTCTGAGTTTCTTTTTTGTTATGCAAGAAGTTTTGATACCTTTTGTGATCCATTTTGGAGCTGTAGTGTTAGCATAAATTTTTATCTTTGTAGTCGGAAAACAGAGATCGTAAAACATGCAAAAGGTATCATGAAATTGGTCAAACGCCTTGTTGCTATCATTCTCATTAGAAATGTCTAGCCAATTTAGAGCAGACATACACTCAATAAATTTATTAATATTTTCTTTTGTATAGGATCTTTTTAAAACATACCAATATTTATGTCTATTAAAATTAGTTTTAGTTGGGCAGCTAAGTGTTTGACAAGTATTATGATCCGACAAATATAGATTGTGCATTTGGCATGTAGTATTATTAATATTGCTACATATATGATCAATACATGATTTTTGTCTAGTAGGAAAGTTAACATGAGATATTAAGTTATAATTGAAAAGTATACTATTTAGTTCCGATGTAATGTTGTTTGTTTTGAGTATATCTATGTTCATGTCTCCCGTTATAATAATTTTTTTATTTTTGTATTTAGTTACTAGTTTATGTAAAAGTAAATTTAGATTTTCGAGGAAGAGTGTAGCACTTGAGTTTGGTATTCTATATAAACAGATGATAATGCAATTCAATTTGGGTATATCAACGCCGCAGCATTCAAATAACTTTTCAGTTGCCATTTCATTACACATTTTTAAGGGTTTAATATCAAATGATTTATTAATTAATATGCAAACACCTCCACGTTTCTCACCCTTACGCGAAAAAGAACAAGCTAAGTCATAGTTCTTAAGGTGTATATTATGTTCATCTCCCTCTTTCACAAAGGTTTCAGATAGGCATAAGACATCAATGGGGTATTGTTTTGGGAGTTCACATATACTTACTTCTAGCACACTAAGTTTATTCAATAACCCTGCAATGTTCTGATGTAGTACAGTGAATGTATTATCGTTTTTATTTTTTTTATTTACGAAAAAATGTGTCTGTGTTTTTGTTACTAGCAAAGGTTGAGTTATTGACGGCGGTCATTTTAGAGAAGTAATACGGTATGGTTCCCTTTCTATGGGGCACATCTACAGGATTGCAAGAGATAGACTGGTTGTTTTTTAAGTTTAGGACAGTAGACTTTTCCTTGGCTTTTTGAAAGTAATACGGTATTGTACCGATTTTTTTAGTAGTAATCATACTATGCTTTTGTCTTTCTAAAATACTTTTACTGGAACTAATATATTTAGTTTTATATTCATTACAAGCAATATAGTAGTTAATCTCTTTACAAACCTCATACAAATATGTATTTACAGAATATTTCGAAATGTCCAAATGCGTACAATTTGGTAAATGTTTACAGTAGGTTTTAATCATATTATTAAGCATATTTTCATTTAGATGTCTATTTTTTAACACACTCAATACAATAATATTTATATTTTTAAATGAACTTAATGTAGCTATAAAATCGAGAGACAGTTTTGTCGGATTACTATCAGATTCACCTAAACATATGATCATGTAATCATTGTCGGAGTCTGTGACCCGCTCGCAACTTTTTAAAATTTCACGAGAGGTTGCATTCGGTTTTATTATTGACGTCACTTCATACTTAGTAGATGCTTGCTGTCTCGACGAAATTAGGACGGATGCTAAATATCTGCACTGCTCTCCACCAAAAATATGTATTTTTGGTTTTCGTGTCAACGGTTTACTATTAACATGTTGTTGTTGTGCACCGCGTGGCTGTATATTTCTGCTTTGTTCCTTTAGTTGTTGTACAATCGTTGATGCTGTTGTTAAAGAAGGGCTCGATTTCATTGTTGTATTTGCGCTATTTCTCGGTGGAGATTTACTTGACATCATCTGTTTTGTAGCGTCGCCAATGCCATCTGTTTGTACATTTTTACATTTTTGGCCAATTGATAGTTGTTCTGCTAACTTAGTTTGTTTTATAGCATTTTTTGGTCGGGATTTTGGAGTTGAAACGTAGGTAGGGGATTCTGTACATATTTTCTTATACCGTGCAATGACATTTTCACTATTATCAACTTGTTTTTTAAGTAGGGTGTTTTCATAGTTAAGATTTTCAATCTCTTGATGACAATTTTCCAGTTGCAGTCTAAGATTTATAATTTCACTCTTTAGTTCTTCAATGTCCTCTTGTAGCACAGTGGAGAGGTCTGGTAGACTTTTGGCTAAATAACCTGAGAGACCCGAAATAGATCTCAACATACACTGATAATAACTATTTACTTACATTATCTTCTGATAGAAGACTAATACATTATTTATAAAACTACCTATGACGAAGAAACATATTATATATTTTTATAAAAATTTGTAAGTTGCAGATTATAGGCATTCGATATCAGGTAAGAATATAGCCTTTTTACCAAGAAAGAGTGTAGGGATTAAAACAGGGTGTAAAAGTTTATATGGAAAGTATGTCATATTTAAAGCCAATTTAAAAAGTTTGAATACTAAACGAATAGGCTTTTAATTAAAGACAAACAAATACAACACTTAAAGCAAAAAAATATTGATTAAAACAGTTGACCGAGTTTTGATGCAATTTGGTATGTAAGGTTTTACGGCGGGGGGTGCGACGTCAGATAACCTCCTCGTGGTTAAACCCTGGGCAACGTCTTTTGACGGCTAATAAACTGATAGAGGGCCTACGAGAGAGGGGGCGTGGAATGTCCGGGTCCAACGTGGCGGGCCGCTTTTAGCGGCCAGCGGCGGAGGGGCGAAGCCATATGCCGACGGGGTCGTGGTAGTATAGCCATAGCCTCTTCAGGGCACGATGTGGCTTTCCTTCAGAATGACGCGTTTGCGCCCAGGCGTAGTGGAGGGATCGCTAAGGTTTTTAGTGGGTAGGCCTCTCCCTTCTGGGGAGGAGAACTCCACAACCACCAAAAAAAAAAAGATAAAAATACGATATAACGCGGATGAAACCGCGAGCGGAAAGCTAGTTCCCTATAATATATAAAAAGTATACTCGCCTTAAGTTTCTCAAGTTAGTAAATTTTCTTGACCTAAATACCAATGAATGAAAACGACGCTTTGCTGCCATAAAGCGTGAATAGTGCTCGAAATAACATTGTTTTGTTCAAATTTGCCTTTGAAGCTTTCAAAGTAAACTGTTCGTATTGTTCTCAGTGTCAAAACTTGTTTAAGGGGGTCTCTATACTACCTAAGCTAAGCGCATGGTTAAATGAAGGTGCATCCAAAAGCACAGAAGTATTTACTTACAACATTTCCTACAATAAAATTAAAGAAAAAAAAAACCATTTTAAAAACAAGCTTTTATTATTTGTTTATAAAATGAACTAAAAAGTTAAAAATAAATTATTAACACTAAAACTTTTCACCATACATAATTATTCAATCTCGTCCCCCCTCTTTATCATAGTCCCCATTTATAAATAAATCGTGTTACATTTAATACAACACAACGTTTTCCTCAAGCTATCACAATGTAGCACGCAGGCGGTCCAGGGCCTGTAGGTGGACATTCTACTTCTGATTCTGATTCTACAAACAACTTTCTATACTACCTTAAGCTCTCTATGAAGATAAGAGTCTTCAACTCTGAAAGTACTGTCCATCAAAAGAACCTCAACCGCTAAAATTTGCACCACGTATTATTGCTGCCACTTCGAGCCTCCTACGTTTTCGACCTGCCTGCCTGCTGCTGCATCCCTGCCTGTCTGCTGCGGAATACTTGCGAGCCTGCTGCTGCATACTTACCAGCTTGCTGCAGAATACCTACCAGCCTGCCGTTGAATACCTGCCAGCTTGCTGCTGCACACCTACCAACCTGCTGCTGCGTATCTACCCGCCTGTGCGGAATACCTGCCAGCCTGCCGCTGAATACCTGCCAGCCTGCTGCTGTATACTTGCCAGCCTTCTGCTACTTTGTCTGCTAGTACCTGGTACCGCCTTCCTTTTTCCTTCTCTACCATTTTTTAGTATTATTGTTTGTAATTTTAATTTATTTCTTAAGTTTAGGCCGTGCTGTTTTAATAATTCTTTTAATATATTAGTTTGTTGTATTTATCTTTTTCTTTGTACCTTTTCCTATTTTGCTTCGAAGCCTTCCGCTACGTGACAATAGTAATAAAACAATATAATAAAGATGAAATTATAAATACTACTGACATTGATCCCTTTGCTTCTATTTTTTCTATTGGAAGGCTAAACTATTGAAAAAATACAATTTTTATTGTGAAATCAATACATGCAATATAAATAAAATAAACTTTTTTATTATATAATTGACGAATTCAAGTAATTTTGTTCTCATATCTACATGCAAAATAAAAATTGTAGCTTATTTTTAAATAAATTGACAATAAAACTTTACAAGTTAATTACATTTATTTTTTATGTATAGATATCACCGATAATATTTTAAACTCTCTCACGTTAAATGCAACATTTATAGTATGGGAAGAATTTACATATAAATTAGAAGACAGAAATTAGAAGACCTTAGTACATTATGGCGTCCTAAGGTATGAAGTATGTAATGGAGTGTTTTTGAGGGATCCGCGACAACGACGCAAACATGTGTGGGCTCTCCAAAATAGCAGACCAATATTGATGCGAAGAGAGCAACATTGGTGTGAACAGCTAAGGGTGTAGAGAGGTGTGTCTGTGACAGTGATCGAGACGCCGTCGGCGTTATGACACTATTTCTTAGTATTTTATTGTTATTTTTGTTGAATAAAGAGTTTATATATATACAAGCCCTAATCACACTTAGGTATTGATAGACTTTGTCACAGAAGGAGACTCCCCTTCACCGCAGATGGGTAGATGGTAGAAGATGGTCCTATGCAGCCCGCCTTTCAAGATCACCTTAGATGTAGGCTGCGCGCCCCCTTTTTTCTGGGGTTTATTGTTATGTCGACTATAATCCCCCATAGGCGTTAAGATCCAGCCCGTAGCTGGTCGGTTCATCCTGAGGTGATCCGGAGATATTGAGTTCCCTAATCCCTGGATCGCTCTAAGTAAGGACAAGATGGATATCGGGGTGGTTTAGTAGGTATACTCTACAGAGAGAACTCGACACATACTTGATGACTATTTCTATTTCGTGTGTAAGTCGGGGCTGATATGCATCACTGCGACCTATTAAGATCTATTGTGACCAGCCTCCTATGTAGGTTCTATGTAGGCCCTACAGTAGCTCCCTTAACTGGGCACTGACCAAGAAAGATAGGATGTTCCCAGTTCGGATTGTTTTTATTTCATCTGGGTCAAGGATGTGTTTCCCCAGGTGTCTGTTTCTTTTGTGAATCAGCGGTTCACAGTAGCACAAGAGATGAATTGGTGTTTCACGCTCTTGTTCGCAGACTCTGCATGTGTCAGTGTCCTTTAGTTTCATGTTGTAAAGGTGTCTATTCAACTCGCAGTGACCGGTCAAAGCCCTAACCATTACGCTCAAGTTACTCCTGTTAAGCTTTAATAGCTCGTCAGTGCGTTTGCGAGAGTATGGTTCGATTAGCTGGAGAGTATGGTGCTTTTGAGTGTGTCATCCCGGACGTACTGTGCCAGTCTGCTTTCGCCTCGTTAAGAAGGCGAGTTTTTAGGTATTGCATGGCCTGGTTCTTTCAGATACCACAGATAGGCTCTGGGCCGAACTGTATTCCTTGAGCCCCAGCCCTGGCTAGTTCATCGGCCTTCTCATTGCCGGTTATTCCAGAATGACCTGGCACCCATTTGAGAGTAATCTTGTACTTGATGACTAGCCATCATCAGCTACGGTGCGCAAAAGCATTCCAACTCAAGACAAAAAAGGCCTCCATCAATGCCTCTTTTGCTAACCGTCTCGTTGCAACAATGTAATGTGCTATTTAAATCGTAATCGCATATTAATTTGGGTTCAACTAGCTTAGTTTTTGATGTTGTTCAGTAATCTGAAGTCAGAGCTTTTTGGTTACGACCCGACGCGGAAGACGCTTTAATACGCATATATTTTGTCGTCATGTTGTCTTGTTCATATTTATCAATATATTTCGTATTTTCAAATAAAATTATCATTACAGCTCATATCCGTCCTCACCACACAGCACGAGCTTACCCTAACTATTTCAACTACCTGTTTACTTCGAGTTGACCGCTCCCGTCCTCACCAACTCACTAGAATGCGCTCGTCAACACTTCTTAGCACCGTTAGCAACGCTTCACATACACTCGTTCGTTCCTGTCGCTTCTTCTATAACTTCTCGTTGTTTTCGGTTTTATTATTTGATTTTTTTGTTGAGTTTTATTAGTTTTTAAAGTATTATCAACGTGGTAGTCGCTGTAGTGATTTTAGAAATTGTTTTTGTTAAGCGTTCAACTGTTATTTTAATTTACGATATGTAGCGCAGTGTTTTTATGATGAAAAACAGTGACAATTTTGCATAATGCAGAACGCAGTTTGTAACTCAAACATTGTTTTGAGGAATAGTAAATATATATGTATAGATAGACATAAAGCTCCACTGAAAATCAGCGTCACAGTTATCTGTGGCTATAGCTGAGTGGAGTAGCATTTGGTCGCCATTTGTTGTTAATTTTTTATTGTTGTTATTTTATTTATTGTATTCTGTATTAAATTGTGCCCGTACTTTAGCTTTAATATGTTAAATTGGCGCCAAATAAAAAACTTTTCTTTCTTTCCTATAACTAGTGCGTAAGCATGTGTATAACGGAACGCAACTATTAATAAAGTAAACGTTACAACTGTATTATTATCTATCTACACTAATTCTATATTTATTAAGACCGAATTGACGTTCACAACTTAATTTGCTTCCGGACTTCCAATCGGCACGTTGGGTCGAGCATCTCAACTCCCTTAATCGAACCTTTTGTCGAAGTTCAAATCAACCGCGAACTACGCGCTATCGTATTCGCGTATCGTTTAGGACCATACAGTTAAAATGAATAGCGCTATGCGAGCTCAATAGTACCATCCCTGTCTAACTGTACTCAAGTAAGGATATGAATTTTAATTTGATTTTAGAATACAACCCAATGTGAAACGTGAAGAAAACACATAGTGATTTATATACAATGTCGATAAAAAATATTAATAAATTTATATTAGAAGTGGATTTACATTTTCTTACTTACACAAAAAATGTGAAATAAAATATGACTTATTTTCTTAAAAATAAAGTGCAATTTTTAGTTAACATTGAATCTCAGAGTCAGGTTATTTTAAACTAAAAAATCTGAAAAATAGTATCTGCTGTTTTATCGTAAGAACTTTTTACTTTATTGTCTGCCTTAAAAACTAAATTTCTTGCCTTTTAAACTATGTTATTATTATTCAGGTACATTAGTCAATTTTTTTTTGTTTATTTGTTTGACAACAACAATCATACACAAGATTATTACAAATTATAACTACAAAACCAATAAAGACACGCACGGTGGTGTTGTTTCTAATATTAGTGAACACGGCATGCACGAAGTGTATAATATAGTGTATAGCAATATAGTGTATGGCAGTATTGACGTGTATGTAAAAACTTCACAGTTTTCTCTCTTGTTTATTACGAATCGCGAGGAGAATAAGCGAAATTCTTAGAAATCTCCATATAAAACGGCAATTTCATTCTTTGACTCCAAATATTTATCGATATCGATAATCAGTCAGTATTCAAAGTACCACGCCAAGTTTCGGCAGTATTGGCATGTCATTAGTGTGTTTGCACGAAATTCTTTTATGATTCAGTACAAGGCATTCTAACAGAGTGCCGACTCTCAAAATGCAGTGAGTATACTGTGATTGGCAGAACTGTAATTACGACTCGAGGAAATTCTACATACATACATACATACACTCACGCCTTTTTCCCATGGAGGTAGGCAGAGATTACGTCTTTCCACTTGCTACGGTCTTTACATATCTCTTTCGCTTCATCTACTTTCATAACATTCCTCATACATGCTCGACGATTGCGGGTACTTCTGACCTGGCCTTTTTTGAGGACACTTTCGATTTGTTCGAAATATGTTCGCCTAGGTCTTCCTCGTCCCGTATCTCCACTCACTCCAGCTTCATAAATCATTTTGGTCAGTCTACTTTCATCCATCATCCGTTTCACATGCCCAAACCACCCCTTCCGCATCCCGCATCCCTTTCTCTATTCTTGTCACGATATCCTCTTTCAAACCACCACTTCTGGAGGAAATTCTGCAGTCCGTATTTTTTGGAATGTGGCTAAGTGGCGAAATGTGGTAGAATTGGCAATTGAGCCTAATTCAAGACCGCTGATGTACGCAAGTATATAGTAGATTTGCAGACATATGTGTATTAGTTCTTTTCTGACGTTTATAGTTAAATGATTATCTACCATATGAATTTATTTAAATCAGCATCATAATCATATTCTCCTATACACACTGCTAATAGGTAGGAGATGGAGCACGCAAGAGCAGTGCTCGTCTAATGACCCTACCGCGAGGCTGCGTGCGCGTCTGGCTACCGCGCACGCCGTGGTGATGTCTCTCCGTCTGGGGGCTGTCCAGGGGTTCTCGGACAGTCCCTCCCTTGGCGTTGACTCGACCAGACCTAGGTCGAGCCGACCCCGGAGAGCTCCACACACGGCCGCGCCTAGCCAGCACAGTGCCACGGGGGATAAGGTGCATTTCCCCTATTAAAAAAAAAGGCGTCCATGCTCGACATGGCTTCTACGCTGCTAGCACCCACCGCCTTCCTACGATCCTCACGACATTATCTGCACGCACATCTTGTAGGAAGCCCATCAAGACTGTGGTATCTAGCATATATACTTATAAGTATAATTTGATACCTATTATCTGGCATTATCACTTAGCTAACGCAGAAAACAAACAAATTAAATATACCAATACGCGTTTCATTTATTAATATCACACCAACAGGGTCTATATAACACAATATAGATCTAAACACAGTATTTATACGATACATATAACAGCGCCCAAACAGTTATAAAATAAATTAGGTATATATAATACTTTTTAATGTTTTCCACACATCATTTCTCCGAAACTACTTATTTTATGTTGCTATTATGTTATTTTTATGTGTGCTTATATTACTTACTTAAAGGACATCGTCAATTTCCTCGATTACCCACCAAATTCTAGTGTGGCCTTTACGGCCCCAAAGCCATACATAATTTTTAATAACGAAATTACTTTTTCACCTCGTTTAATGTGCGTTGCGACGTTCTTCTTATTAGTTAAAAAATACGTCCTGAATGGGTGGTAGGAAAAAAAATTGGACGATTTAAAAGAGCTTTCTATAAAGTCATATTTAAATAAAGTTAATTCTGATTTTTTATTTTGATATAGATAATGATATGGAACCCTACATGCATGAATAAAACTCACACTTGGGTACAGTTTTTTTGTTATATTTTTGAGCGTCAGTGGCACTAAATTCTGATGGTTATGTTTTTCATATTTCATATATATATTTATTTTATGCTCTCACTGTAAAGGTAAACATCTTAAGTCTACCTGCATGTGAATGAAAATAAATTCTAAAATAAAACTAATAATTTTTATCGACATTGTATATACATTACTATGCGTCTTTTTCACGTTTCACATAGGTAATTTTCTAAAATCAACCTAAAATTCAAATCTTAAGTGCAGTTAGAAAGTGATGTCGCTATGTAATGTCAATAGCATTATCTCTTTCTAACTGTATTGAAACAGCGCTTTGATTTTGATTACGAGCTGTGAATACGAGCCTACAAAGAAGAACACGGGAATTTGAAGCTAGCATATGGGATTTATGCACTCGCACCATACAAAAATTTTTGACGGACGTAATTTCTAAACTATTCGCTCTTTTCGTTCTTTTTCCCTTTTCGAACAATTTCAATTGACTAAGCAATTCCTTATTATCAACTTTTTTTTTATTTTTTATTTAAAATAGGTTTGCGTTTGTCCATGATGGTAAGTGACGATGAGGACTAGGATGGAACACGCTTACCTAGCAAATGCCTATTCACTCGTGACTTGAAGACCGTAAGATTATATTGTTCCGGGAACACAGACGTCGGCAAAGAGTTCCACATCTTAGCTGTTCGTATTAAAAACGAAGACTGGAACCGTTTTGTACGTGTAAGAGGATAGTCCACCACGTAAGGATGGTAGTTAAGCCTACGTCTGGTTGACTGGTGGTGGAAAGGAGCGGGTGGAATTAATTCATGTAATTCCAACGCACACTCTCCGAAATGCAACCTATAGAAAACCGAAAGGCAAGCAACTCTTCGACGGTGTTCTAGACTCTGAAGACGTGAGTTTATAAGTATTTCGTCGTCGATAAGTTTTCTAGCTCGCCTTTCTACTGAGTCCAAGGCAGCCAACTGATAGCGGGCAGAACCGTCCCAAACATGGCAGCAGTACTCCATGCAGGAACGAACTTGGGCTTGATATAGGTTGAGCATCTGTTCTGCAGTGAAGTAGCGCCTAACTTTGGATAAAATGCCAAGCTTTTTAGCTGCAGTTTTCGCCAAGGACTCAATGTATCCCCCGAAGTTTAGGTTAGACGAAATATCCATGCCGAGGAGCTGTATGTGGTTGGTTATCGGCAAGGTTACATTTCGGAAAGTCGGAGTTAGGTGAAAGGCACTTCGTTTAGCGGTGAACAAACACGCTTGGGTTTTAGAGGCATTGAACTCAACCAAATTGGCATCGCCCCAATCAGACACTGCCTGGAGGGTTGAGTCCACGTTGCCTATCAGTCTCTCTCTTAGAGAATTAATCTCTAATGAGCTGGCCCGTGCACTGGACATATACCTTTCTGACACTGTGCTGTCGTCGGCATACCCAAAGGTTCCGGGATTTGCTAACAGGTCGTTTATATGCAGCAAAAAGAGTGTGGCAGAAAGTACAGACCCTTGAGGGACTCCGGCATTGATCTCCAGTAGTTCGGATGAGCAACTGTCGACTACTACTTTAATAGATCTACCTCTCAAGAAGTCTGATATCCATGTACATAAGCCAGCAGGAATCCCGTGCGAGGGAAGCTTGTTTATAAGTCCTTCATGCCAGACCCTGTCAAAAGCCTTGGAGATATCTAGGGACACGGCAAGAGCTTCGCCGTGTTTCTCTATAGCCTCGCCCCAGAGGTGAGTGGCATATATCAGGAGATCGCCTGTGGACCTTCCTCGACGGAACCCAAACTGGTGATCGGTTAGGAGGTCATTGGCTTCAAGATATGTAAGGAGGCGGTTATTCAATACACGTTCCATAGTCTTGCAGAGTATGGAGGTGATTGCGATCGGTCTATAGTTGACAGGGTCAGCACGATTTCCCCTTTTTGGTACAGGCTGTAGATTGGCAAGCTTCCATGACTTAGGGACCAAACCAGTGCTAAGAGAGAGACGATATATACGTGTAAGAATGGGAGACAGTTCAGGAGCACAATTCCGCAATACAATGGCAGGAATACCATCAGGACCACTCGCTTTACACACGTCCAGATTGCGGAGCATCTTCAGTACCTCGCTTTGACGGACACGAACATCAGTCATAGATGTGCCACAACGTGGTAACGTAGGTGGATTTAGACTGCCCGCATCTAGACGAGAATTGCTCGCGAAAAGAGATGCAAACAACTCAGCTTTCTCTTTTGCGGTGTGAGCGAGTGAGCCGTCCGGTTTCAGCAGTGGCGGCAGTGACGGGCGACAGAAGTTCGCTTCAACCGATTTGGCTAAGGACCAGAAAGCTTTGCTCCCAGAAGGGTATTTAGCTAGTCTGGTACCTATTCGACTGATGTGGTGAAAGCGTGCTCGGCGCATTGTTTTCTTGCTGGACTTGGCGGCGGTGTTAAAGGCTTTCTTCAGAGCCTTGGTTTCAGGAGCTTTGCGGATTCGAGCTGCAGCCCAAGCTTGGAAAGCAGACTGTTTCTGTGCTTCTGCATCAGCGCACTCAGCGTTAAACCAGGGTTGAACTATACTATTAGGCGACAGGTCAGAGTACGGAATATAATATTCCATAGCTTGTCCTATCACTCGAGCAATGGCATCCGCGCAGCTGGTAGGATCTGCTGAAGAAAAGCAAACCTCACGCCAAGGGTAAGATGCAAAGAAATGTCGCATCTCATCCCAATCTGCCGACTTGTATCGCCACACTCGCCTGCTACCCTTTGGGCTGAGGTCAGGCGGAGAATAGACAGATACAGATTTCACCAGACAGTGATCAGATGATCCTAAAGGAGCATTTACTGACACTTGGTATTGGTCCGGTTCAGTTGTCAGCAGAAGGTCCAAACAATTCGCAGTATGGCCATCAGCGTCAGGAACCCGTGTAGCGCAATTCACAATTGGACAATTTTATTAGGTTCCAGTGAATATAGACTCAAGACTATTGCCAATAATTTACAATGTCAGTAATGAAACATTTAATTCATTAATAAGTGACGATCTGTGTGGCCGAGTGATTTGTACGTCGTCGTGTCAATGTGTCATCGTCTCTGAGGTTGTGGGTGCGAGTCCCGGTCGGGGTAAATATTTATATGGTAAATACTGGTACTTGTATATATATATATATATATATATATATTATATATATATATATATATAATCTTTTGTACGTCAAGAACTCTAATATCAGTGAAATTCAGTCTGGAAATTGAGCAATTTTAAAATTATAATGATATAAAGCTGATTTTAGTCAAAATCGGCTAGTTACTGATAGTTTCATTGATTATATTTTAATGCTGTGCTGACAGCCTTCAATGACAGTTCCAGTAAATCTATGGCATTTCGTTTATATTGTTTTTGATATTTAAAATTGATTTCTATTTCAAAAATGTAGTATTCAATATTCAAAAGAAAAAACTATTATAAAAAGTTTATGACAAAAACTAGACGCCATTACATAATTAGAAAAATGAGTCGGTATCTGTGCTCAGGCATATTGCTAATGATTTGTTTTTTTTTTTGTCCTTTAAATTTGTTTTTGTTTAATTTACCCCGTTTAATTAATCAAAATGAGTTTATCGCGCGTAAATGATAATTTTAGCACTGCCTAAAATACAAGCTGAAGAACAATAACTCAAAGAGAGTTAAAACAACAATCATATTTTTTCAGATTATTTTTATTATTTTTTTTTGTTATTTCATCACTTCTAAAGACAAAAAGTTACCAGGATCTACAATCAAAGTTTTTTATTATTAATTTACTATAAAACGTTTAAATTTGTCAATATTTATTTACCAACAAATTTTATTCTGTTCTTGATTCAGAATGTTCAAATAAAAATCATCGTTATATTTCACCCAACAGACACCCACTGCTGGATATAGAGCTTCCCCAAAAGATCTCCACACCGGTCGGAACTGAACTGCGACCTTCACCAAATCGTCTACCTATCTTGTAAAAGAGGTCTACCAACTTAGGTTTCCGACATATAACTACCACTCGACGACCTTTCAGCCCCAGAGATCGTCAGTTCTGCGTGTAATCTGCCCTGCACACTGCCAATTAAGTTTTGCAATTCTTCGGGCTGCATCGGTGACGCTGTTTCTTATGTGGACTTTATCATTTCTGATACAATCTCACATAGAAACTCCTAACGTAGCCCTAGCCAAATATAATTTATATCAAATTGTCAATTGTTAGTGATATCTATTTTGTCGGGTCGATTACTTCATTACTTAGTAAATGGTCGGATTAGTCTGGGATTATATTTTCCAATTCCATCCCGTTTCTCTGCTGTAATTATGTCTCTTACAGTTTATCTGTGAGGACTATTGAGTAAATATTAATATTTATTAATTATAAGTTATATTATTAATATAATTAATTATTCATATATTCAGGCTCGATTTCCCAGCGTAATGGGTATCGATTACTATGTAGTCATAATTATTTAGCCTTTTACTTACAAAACACTTAAGTAATGATTCGTATTAACGTGTCGTTAGATAATTGCGTAATATTTTTTTTACTAGATAATGAGAAAAAGATTGGGGAACTTATGATGAAATAATAAGTTCTCAAACGATAATTAATTTCAAATTATATCCAAGTAAAGTTTCACAATTCGTTTTGACATATAACTAGAAAGTTAGGTTTAATATATTTATTAAGCTTGTTATAGGTGATTTAAGCTCTGGAGCAATTATATTAATATCGTTTTTGGAATCAATTTTCCGTAGGTTTGTCTTACTAATGCCGTGGGTTTAATATGTATCTTCATTAATCTTCAGGATGGTCCCTTAAACGCGGCCACATTTCATAGCCTCTAGCGGAAGGCATGAAAGAATCCAGATTATAGGTTAAGACTAACTTTGTAAATATCGTTTAGTTAATTTCGATCGCCATCATCTTTCAATGTCACAGTGACATTATAACAACGAATTAACGTAATGAAAAAATAATTTTAATGACTAAAACTATCTCTTAAAGTATTTTCAATTAATAAGAAAAAAAAAGTGCTGAGTAGATCATTCGATAAATCATATAATAACTGGTTTAAACTAGGTTAAAATACCAGATCTAACATCATATTATTAGCATGTTATCAAATAGAATTACTCTAGTATTTAATGTTAAAATACTAATGCGCCATCGAAGCAAAAATGTATTCTCGAACATTCGAGTACATGTAACTTTCTGGATGGCTATAAAAAGCGGAAAGAAAATTGTAGAATAGTCGAGAAAGGCACCGAACTTTTGTCGGTAGCGACCTCTAGCGTGTAGTAGCGTTTACTTATATATATAATAGATATCTTATAATCGCCTAGATTTCTACATTTTACTATATAAGAGGCGTATGCAGCCCCACACCGCCTTCAGCGAACACTTTCAATCCAAATCCGCGACCGCGACACGTCCTTAGCCACCCTCCCAACCAATTAACGCAGGACCTTCAAGACATTTGCGGCGGCGTCTGAACCGTCGTATCCCTTGCCATCCCCTTCTCGGCAGCCTTGTGCTTAGTCACGAGTAGGTTCCCATCAATATAGGTCGGAGCCATTTGGGTGTACCGTACCTCATCTAGTGCATATGCTCTCTTATATAGGTCAGCGCTGACTGCGCCTCTCCCGAGGTCTTCCTTGTCACATCATGCCATAGGGTCATTAGGGCTGGGGGCGTGGCGTTGGCGGTATCGTTAGACATCGTAAACGCCTTCGGCACACTCCCCTGGCAGGATATTAGGGAGACGCTCGTATACCACGAGCTGCCTCCCTACCTGCGGGCCGTGGTCGGGGACTATCGGCGTGATGTTACGGGACGGGATGGAAACGTTGAGGAGGATCAAATGCGGCGTTCCGCAGGGGTCGGTGTTGGGACCCCTACTATGGAAGCTCGCATACGACGCGGTCCTTCGCACCAGCCTTCCTCGTCATAACGACTGGGGCCGACTTCAGGCCGGTGCTCAGGCTTGCCGAGCTTGGGGTGGCATGTGTCGCGCGGGCGATCCGCCGGCTGGGTTTAGAAATAGCGCAAAACCGAGGCGCTATGGTTCCACGGCCTTCCGAGGTGCCGGAAACCACCCAGCTGCCGGATCCGAGTAGGTGACGCGGTGGTCCCGGTGGGGCCGTACTTCAAGTACCTGGGCCTCACCCTGGACAACCGCTGGAGCTTCGAGGAGCATTTCGTGCGGTTGGTCCCCCGAGCCAAAAGGGTGGCGGGCGCATTACATCGCCTGCTGCCCAATCTCGGGGGACCGAGGGATGGAGTTCGCCGCCGGTACGAGGGCGTCGTGCAATCCGTGGCCATGTATGGGGCTGCAGCGGATAATGGCCATACGGATCGTACGAGGCTACCGTACCATCTCGTACGAGGCGGCGACGGTTCTGGGACGCTCCCCACCATTTGACATCCTGGTCAACATGTACGCGGCGACGTATGCGTTGCGTGTCGACCGGGGGAGCGCCCTGGAACCCGCGCACGAAGTGCCTAAGCGGAAGTGGCACCGACGGATTGTGGCGGCCTGGCGTGCGCAGCTCGAATTACAGATCTGCGCGCGCCAGCGGGCCGTCGGTGCCGTACTCCCGCACCTCGAAGCTTGGCTCCACGGGAAGGAGGAGGTCACCTATCGATTGACTCAGATACTCACCGGGCACGGCTGCTTCGGTGAGTATCTGTGTCCAATAGAACGGGAGGGATTGACACATTGCCACCACTGCGCATCCGACCTCGACTCGGCCCAGCACACGCTAGCGGAGTGCCCCGCGTGGACCTTCGAGCGCCGAGTCTTGGTCGCAAAGATCGAGCGAGATCTGTCTCCTCCTGCATTGATTGCGGCATTGCTGGCGGACGGGTGAGGTTGGAGGGCTGTGGCCTCCTTCTTTGAAGCAGTGATGCTCCAGAAGGAAGCCGCCGCGCACGAAGGAGGCGACGCCGGGCTCGGTTGCACAGCTGCGGCGCCGCCGCGGGTCGCCGGCGGGCGCGAGGAAATCGCGCGCGCGGATACGGCGACCCTGGAGGGACCACGCCCCTTCCGTGGCCGGGGGGCGTCATCGGTGGTGGAGATCGGGGGAGGTATCCTCCTCCCCCGAGGAGGTCTGGAGGTCTCCCCTATATCGGCGGGGGAGCGGAGGCTGGGGGTTCCCGGAAGTAGCTTGGCGTTCCCGGGGGCTCCCTACATGCCTGAGGAAGGCCATCCCCGAGGTTTTTAGTGGGTAGGCCTCCCCCTTCTGGGGAGGAGAGCCACAGCCGGGGTATGCAACTTAATGCATTTTCCTCAGTGGGAACAAAAAAAAAGGGTCATTAGGACTAACGGCTCAAGCTGAGTAGGTGAGGTAGATCTTTCGGGTCGAGTCGCCTCGATTTGTCAGGAGTCCGACATAATCACCGTGGCACTTGGTTGCGGTGACACCTTCTCAGCTTCTGAGGTTTCTCAGCTTCTCCTCTCCAGAGAAAAAAAATGGCAATAGACACAGTATTCGACTACGATTCGGCGAATAGACATCGAAGCTACAAGAGCGAAGTAAATGATTAACTAGTACTGATATTGATAATTGTGTAAATTAATTAAAAAGTATAATTTATAGTAGAAACAGCTCGAAACAATACTGACACAATCACAGAATGGAAACAAATAACGACCCTAAACTTATAACACATAGGCGCTGATTATTCCAGTAATAATCCTTCAGAGTTCTCAAATTAAATAACCCTTACTTAGCTTCATCACAAACACTTCACAGTGCTGAAATAAATCACTGAATCTACAATGAAACAGTTTCTTAATCTCGGTGGGAAATGTATTCCAAACTTCACTCAATTTCCATTGGAGATTTACATCGTAGATATCTTCCAGACGGACCTGAGGTTAAGACTCATTCAGCTTTACCGGTTAGTTAGTAAATAGATCATTCCAATATCCAGATATTACAAATGTACGTCTTTGGTATCTTTCAAAGGTTCGTAATTTTACGGTGTGGTACTTCTTTAGTCCACCCAATAAAATTGCAACATAACTAATTCCTTAAAGGGACAACGTTCCTATCCAGATTGTTATATCTATCAAAAGCCTAAAGGACATCATTCAGGCTTCATACAAATTTGGGCTATTTTTTTTTAGCCGGCCAACAAAAAATAACTAAATTTTATCATAGGCATAATTATAATAAACATTTTGTATTATGACAGTAAAGCTCGAAACCTATTGGTTGAGATGATAATCAGCCTCAAAGTATTTATTTTATTACCTACGGCTTGCACCCGGCTTGCGGGGTGAGCTCGTGATTTCCAGGTAAACATTATTGTTAATGGTGTTGGTGTTCCAGGTAAATATTTACAACTCTCCTGGCCTTACAATAATATCTTCTAAATCTTCGGCAGCAATGTGTATCGTTGGCTCGTGTCTGGCAAACCCCATGTACCACACAATGCACACGACGTGTGAGCAGCAGCCAATAGTTCTTCGGCCAATGTTACATGTACAGTAATAGTGTTTTATAGCCTGTCGCCCTTCGAGAGCCCTAACTTGCTCACACTTGCAACTCGGCAGGTAAATGTACTTGTAACGTCTTCTCGCTCGCGTACCTTTTATGTCTCTTGCTCATACATGCAACTCGGCAGGTAAATGTATGTACTTGTAACGTCTTCTCGCTCGCACACCATTAACAATAACTGTTTAATATTTGTTTTACCTGGAAATCACGAGAATGTTTTACCTTTTTTTTTTTTTTTGTTTCCCTGAGGAAAATGCATTAAATTGCATACCCCGGCTGTTGGCGAGCCGGCGGTTATGTGGGGCTCTCCTCCCCAGAAGGGAAAGGCCTACCCACTAAAAACCTCTGGGATGGCCTTCCTCAGGCATGTAGGGAGCCCCCGGGAACATCAAGCCCCTTCCGGGAACCCCCAGCCTCCGCTCCCCTATCTAGAGGGGAACCCTCCTCGGGGGAGGCTACTGCCTCCCCCGGTCTCCTCCATCGACGACGCCCCCCGGCCACGGAAGGGGCGTGGTCCATCCCGGGTCGCCGTAGCAGTCGCGACTTCCTCGCGCCCGCCGGCGACCCGCGGCGGCGCCGCAGCTGTGCTACCGAGCCCGGCGCCGCCTTCTTCGAGCGGGAGCGGCCATCTCCCGACCCCGCTCGGCGGCCTCCTTCTGGAGCATCACTGCTTCACAGAAGGAGGCCACAGCCCTCCAACCTCCCTCGTCCGCCAGCATTGCCGCAATCAATGCCGGCGGAAACAGATCTCGCCCGATCTCTGCGACCAAGACTCGGCGCACGGAGGCCCACGCGGGGCACTCCGCCAGCGTGTGCTAGGCCGAGTCGAGGTCGGATGCGCAGTGGTGACAATGTGTCGATCCCTCCCGTCCTATTCGACACAGATACTCACCGAAGCAGCCGTGCCCGGTGAGTATCTGAGTCAATCGGTAGGTGACCTCCTCCTTCCCGTGGAGCCAAGCTTCGAGGTTCGGGAGTACGGCACCGACGGCCCGCTGGCGCGCGCAGCTCCGTATTTCGAGCTGCGCACGCCAGGCCGCCACAATCCGTCGGTGCCACTCCCGCTTAGGCACTACGTGCGCGGGTTCCAGGGCGCTCCCCAGTCGACACGCCGCGACGCATACGTCGCCGCGTACATGTCGGCAAGGATGTCGAATGGGGGGGAGCGTCCCAGAACCGTCGCCGGCTCGTAACGAGATTGTACGGTAGCCTCGTACGATCCGTATGGCCATTATCCGCTGCAGGCTCCGTAGCAGAGCTCTGCAGCGGGGGGACCTCGCGCAGTCTTGCGACCACACGGGAGCCCCATACATGGCCACGGATCGCACGACGCCCTCGTACAGGCGGCGAACTCCATCCCTCGGTCCCCGAGATTGGGCAGCAGGCAATGCAATGCGCCCGCCACTCTTTTGGCTCGGGGACCAACCGCACGAAATGCTCCTCTAAGCTCCAGCGGCGGTCCAGGGTGAGGCCCAGGTACTTGATGTACGGCCCCACCGGGACCACCGCGTCACCCACCCGGATCCGGCAGCTGGGTGGTTCCCGGCGCCTCGGAAGGCCGTGGAACCATAGCGCCTCGGTTTTGTGAGGCGCTATTTCTAAGCCCAGCCGGCGAATCGCCCGCACGACACATGCCACCCCAAGCTCGGCAAGCCTGAGCACCAGCCCGAAGTCGGCCCCAGTCGTCACGACGAGAGTGTCGTCAGCGTAGCAGACGACACTCACGCCGCGAGGAAGGCTGGTGTGAAGGACCGCGTCGTATGCGAGGTTCCATAGCAGGGGTTCCAACACCGACCCCTGCGGAACGCGAGCTTGTTTTACCTGGAAATCACGAGCTCACCACGCAAGACGGGTGCAAGCCGTAGGTAATAAAATAAATACTTTGAGACTGATTATCATCTTAACCAATAGGTTTCGAGCTTTACTGTCATAATACAAAATGTTTATTATAATTATGCCTATGATAAAATTTAGTTATTTTTTGTTGGCCGGCTAAAAAAAAAATAGCCCAAAATGGGTGATGTCCTTTCTAATTATCTAAGGGGAATCTATAGATTTTTTTTTGTTATTAAACGTGTGTTTCGTTTTACGTGTTAGCGAAGTGCAATAGCGAAGTAGCGCGTAGTTCCATTGTGTTCTTACAAAGCCCTATACTGGAGAATGTATGAGCTTTAGCTAATATGTGTTTGGATTACCCCGTGCCCACAAACCCTATATGTTAAATGATATGTAGATAAACATATATATGAGACTAAATCCATTAGTCCGTGTAAGCTAAACGGGTGTCATACGGCTCGAGTCCACACCGACAGTTTGCCGCCGCTACACACTTTCAAATGAAGATAGATTGCTAGAAGCTAGGACCTTCATTTCGGAAGCACGGTACTTGTCTTCTCCAATTTACAGGCTCACACTATAATTAGCATCATTTGAAGGATTCATTGAACTCAATTTTTATTTACACTAATATTATAAAGAGGAAAGATTAGTTTTTTGTATGTAACGAATAAACTCAAAAAGTACTGGACCGATGTTAATAATTCTTTTTTCATTAGAAAACTACATTATCACTGAGTAACATAGGCTATATTTAGTACTAGATTACTATAGAAATTAAAATTAGAATTTCTTATCCTTCTTATACAACAGTTACATACTTTTAAATTAAAAAATACAATTAAAACTATAATTTAAACCTTAAAAATAAATATCTTAAAATACTTCTAAATTATATATATCTTAAATAAAACTAGAAACTATAAATAAAAAATGTCCTGCAATTTGGGGCCCATGGGAACAGTACCTAGGATGCTGGCAACATTACCTCTTTGGATCGCCAAACTAATCCGTTGGTACAGAGGTAACTGCCAGCCCTCTGATCACCGGAGGCTTCAATCAACAGTGCTGATAGATCATGTACTATTTTTTTTGCCTCCGGTCCCCACGGACCCATAGTTTCTACCGCAAACGGAGCAAATATGTAATTAGGACCTATATTACAGTATTTGCTCCGCTTACGGCCCTCTGCATGGATCGCAGCAGACCCCGCACTTAGGGATGTACTGCATACATGTGAGGGAGCCAGGGTATCTGAACAGGTTGCATCCCAGATAAGAGGCCGCCCCAGCTTCCAAGGACCGACAGTTAAGCCATCAGGTCTTTTGCCATCGCTACGATATATCCCAACTGGTTCCAATATAGATGGGATACCGGCAGTGGCAAAGGACCTATATATGATGCTATTCAATGCGGTATGGCGGGACATGCGACCTGCGCTGCGAATGCAGGAGAGTCCGTGCAGGCCACGTTCATCAACAGCATCACCGCATACGCACTGGTGTGGATGTACGATTCTGGTGCCTAAACATAAGCAGACCGCTATAGTGAGAGACAACCTGTCCAGCAATGTACCGACGTTGGCTGATGGTAAAGCTTGAAGCCATTGCCCCGACTCTTTTTCAGAAACAGCAATAAGACGAGCCCGGTCTATAGAAGAATCGATAGAGATCGAAATAAGTGAAGCTTGAATATTTTTGCAGGCGGGCTCATCCCATTGCTTTTGTGACTCTGGTACCGAGGGAAAAATCACGTTTGAGCATTTCGATGACCAGGCATTTCTAGCATCCGCCAAGTGCGGCAGCTCTACCGAACCACCAGAAGGGCTTATAATCATACGGTATAGCTGTAGTGCACTATGGGCGGATGACAGAAACGCCGGAAGAGCCACACTGGAAATGCTTCTGACTCCAAGACCACCGAAACGTACCGGAAGCGTTGCTTGCAGCCATGCCCAGTTATCAAACGGACAATTTAAAATTTTAGTAAGTGTTTCTTTAATTAGATTATCAACAATAGTAATTTCTGTGGTAAAGCACCAAAGGTTACTTGATCTGAGCGTTGTCAAGTACCGGTGCTCCTAACAAAATGAGTGAATTATCTTCAACCACTGTGATATTTGGAGCCAAGCTCTTGAAATCGGAGAGATTTTTTTTCCTTCGGTCCATAGTCACTGTTTTAGCAATAAATAGTTCACACTTTGAAAAATTTAATTCTAAACCTATATTTCCAAAACTTGAAATCAAAGAACGAAAATCCTCCAGGACAGATACAGTCTCCCCCCCTATAGTGCCGGTCCGGTCATCCAGGTACCAAACATTAAATTTAGAATAGTTGTGAAATTATTGGATGGATTGCCAAAGAAAATATTGCAGGTCCTAAGGGATCGCCCTGCTGACAGCCAACGGCTGAATGTATCGTGTTGTTCTTATTATATTAAACTTGTGGGCTCACTGTAGCATTGCCACAAATAACGATATAAAACAGGAATTTCTTTTTTTACTTCTGTCAGCAGGGTACCCCTATCTAAGGAGTTAAAGGCATTTTTTACATCTACCTTCAGCAACACTTCACCACCGTTGTTTACATAGGCTCTAGTTGCATGTACTGCAGCTTCGCAACCGCTTTTGGAACCAAACCCAAGTTGGATAGGCTGAAATTTAGATGTAAGACTTGGAAGAACTTTTTTAACACAAATTTTCGAAACAATACGTCGAATTGTACATCCAACTGCAATTGGTCTAACCCCTCCATCATTTTTTTTCAAAGCACAAAGGTTAGCGCCATATACAATGCCAGTTATATCACGAGGCACTTTTCCACTAAGCATTAAATTACAGAGCTGTGTAATTTTTGAGAGAAGGAATTTGCTGGAGTCTCCATTAGAATAACTTAATAGGTCTTTAAAATGTTGAGGTAGAGGCCATCGAGCCCTCCAGCCGAACCATTTCTGAACGATAAAATTGCATCGTGCACTTCTTTTTCATTTGTCAAAGGCGACAGATCACTAAGTTCAGGTGGGTCAGGCAGCTGAAGTGTTATTGCGGGTGATGGATGCTTTAACTTTAAATTAAATATTGTTTCTGAAGAGTCAGGGGCAATGGTATCATTTGAAAAAATTAATTGGCACGCACCTTTAATGTCTCCTTCGTTCATTATCGACTCAATTCTATGAACATCAAAAGGGTTGTCCTGGCGTCTTTTCTTAATTTGTATTGAGTCAATGTGCTGTGGGGGATGAGAACAATTATTTTTTATTTTTTGAGTAAGGGATAAAGTGTTGTCGTTTTCATTGTGGACATGTAGGACCCGATAAGCGAAAGTAAGTAACTGCACCCAGTTTTGTGATGAAATGATGAATCTAGGAGGTAGACTCTGTACCAGGGTCGTCTGCATGGGTACCTCCGTCTTACCTATTTCCGCCGCCAAACAGCAGGGTTCGCTTTGCTGTGTTCCGGCGTGAAGGGTAAGATAGGCAGTGAAATTACTGGGTACTGTGACTTTACATCTTATGTCACAAGTTGGCAACGTACACTGTGGTTCTTATGAGGTTTGCAGATTTGCTGCGAATCTCGTGGGAACCACATGTACTATAGGCGACTGTTACCACTTACCATCAGGTGGGCAGCCTGCTTGTTTGTCAACATCAGCAATAAAAAAAAAAAAAAAAAAAAAATTATTTTTAATGATATTGTCTATAGCATGGGATAAGAATGATGCCACCGAAATGCGAGCCCCTCTAGGAATTCTTTTTACTATTGGTACGTTGTTTTTTAATTTGGATATTGTTTTCCAAAATGAATTAATCTCCGCTGTATTAGATGACTCTTCTAGGTCTTCCGATGATTGCTGATGAAAGTTAAGTTGTGAGAGTGATTCTAATGTAGTTGAATTTTTATGAACCTTACCAATATGTATTTTCAAGCCTTGATTGCTATGAAAAAATTTTGGCTGTGTGCAGAGCTCACATTTTACAATTTTTTCTCCAACGTCGGTAGAATGGCCAGTACTTGACTGCAGTTGCGACATTAAATCACTACTACAAAAACAATTCACTACAAAAACTATACATTATAAAACTTATAAAATATAATATCATAAAACTTTTATCTTCTGTTTATAAACATGTCAAACAATCCAAATTTGGCAGCAGCAGCAGACTGTTGAAAGAATTTTGGCCCTGCGATTGGTCGACGTCAAATTGTATGATGGGCAACTCTTCTGCTATTGGCCTTTGTCTTGACTTTGGTCATGGGTTCGTTGTTATGGTTACAGAAAATACAGAAATGTTATTGTCAAACAAAATTAATCCGAAAGCAACTATTAAAAGTGCTTCACACAATGCACAACACAGCCCCAGCTCTATACATTTGTGTAGGGTACTTCAGCTTGGTCAGGTATATTTTTTATATATATTCGTTGTAAAATATTGGTGAAAAATATGTATAAAACACAAAAAATTGGTTGCTTTGACAACTTGCTTGTGTTATTTTTTTTATTTTTTCTCAAATTATTCTATTCCTATTATACTAAAACATTATTTCAGATCATTTTGTAATCCTTCTTAAATTAACAGTAAAAATATACATTGGTACATTTTGACAAGATCTGACGTATAATTAAGTATGTGCAGGTTTTAAATTATATTATAAGAGCTGTGTCGCCGAACTTTATCAATTAATGCACAGTTTTGAAGGTGTAAAAAAATTTGCCATAAAATGTCTTTCATCGCATACGCTGCGAAGAGTATTAATGATAGAACAAAAAAAAATATCCGACAATATTATAGAATATATCAATCCAAAATCCAAATCAATATCTACAAAAGATTTCGCGAGACCATATGTCTAACTATTGTAGTTACGTCACTATAACTACTTTTTTACATTTAATTATCTATAAAATAAGTAGGAACAAAAAATTTCCACTTTACAAATCTTTTTGACAGGACGAAGTCTGTCGGATCCACTAGTAATCAATAAATGTAAAATACCATACCATGACCTAAAAGAAGTTACGTTTCCATGGCGAAACTTGCCAAAACTTCAAACATCTACTTGAGTACTTGTTACTACGTTTTTAAATTAAGCTTATACAAATACTATATATTACCGTCGCCGTAGCGGTCGCGACTTCCTCGCGCCCGCCGGCGACCCGCGGCGGCGCCGCAGCTGTGCTACCGAGCCCGGCGCCGCCTTCTTCGAGCGGCATCGGCCATCTCCCGACCCCACTCGGCAGCCTCCTGGAGCATCACTGCTTCACAGAAGGAGGCCGCAGCCCTCCAACCTCCCTCGTCCGCCAGCATTGCCGCAATCAATGCCGGCGGAGACAGATCTCGCCCGATCTCTGCGACCAAGACTCGGCGCTCGGAGGCCCACGCGGGAAAGCATAGTTGACTTATTTTGAAATTACAATTACGCAAGAAATCCTGGACAGTTGGATCGGGATCCACAATATTTCACGTTTCTCTGTTCCAGCGTTCTTGTCGTCCGTTAATATAATAGGTCTGCTTGTTACAAAATCTTAAGAACCTACTTTTCAAACTGCGTATTCCAGCATCCCCATTCCACCTCAGGGGAACTAGACGGCGGTTGGGCTTCCACCCTTATGTTGTTGATATACCACCTATACGCACTAAGCGTTTCGCTTCTACTTTCATAATGCTGTAACGGTGTTATTTTTCTAAAACTAAATACTTAAAACTAAATTTAAAAAAAACTAATTAATTAATAAAATCAGCAAGCAAACTGTTACATTACTTCGAACGAACGAGTTTGGTATGCACGGCTCTCGGTCCGGCCGGCCGTTCATTTCACTCCATCCATTTTTGATCTGTGATCAATCTGAGACAAGTTACTCTGGCAGAAACTAACTTACGTTGAGCATCTCCTACCTACTAAACGCTATTAAAATAAAATTAAACTTATCAAATATTTACAAATTTGTCTTATTTTGTGAGTGCATTTTCCCATTGCATTGTATATTTTTAGCTTTTAGTTGTTGTACCTATTTTATCTTGTGCTTTATTAGATTTATCAACTAACGAAAATCTATTCAGTTTATTATAATAGTAAAAATGTTAGATAAAGCATATTGATGCCTTTAATTAATGTGTTTTCAAATTATATACTGAATAAAGTAAATCACTTTTAGATAGTGTGAGGTAGTTTGCCGAACATATAATAATGCATGTTTTCCATTATCAATAGTTAATTTAAGTAATCATAATAGTTATATATATACACTTCTCTAATCTTTTAGATTAAGTAATAAATAAGCTAGTGGTTTCAATATTGAATTTTATGCAAATAATATCATGTAGTTATTTACGCCTAATTTAGCTGACGCACTTCATTGTTACCCACATAATTTTTATCATCTCACTTTTGATAATTGGTTGTTGTAGCTTACCATTGATCACTATTTTATGTGATTAATCATCATCATCTGTCCCACCATTTTCCGCTTTGCTTCAAACTGCTTATCAAGACTGGATGTCGCCGTCAAACTAGGAAATCGGACATAAGTAAAAATGTCAGGTCTATATGATTCCAGGGTCCACCTCTCCGGTACCGGTTATCTTAGTGGCTTCCTACTGTTTACTACATCAGTCATCCTGGCAATATCTCAGAGGCTGCCTACTACCTACTGCGCTTCCTGAAGACTACGGCTGACCGACGAGCTAAGGGCAGTGATGTTGATATTAAAGAGAATACAGCTTACACTACCGGTTATGAATACTAGCTAGACCCACACAAAGCGGAACAAACAAACTCACTTTCCGATTTATAATATATATTATATTATATTAGTAAGCATTGATTCCACTTATTTATTAATCAGCATATAGGTAATTCTGAATAATTTTATAATATTTTTCTGTAATACCTTGTGGGCCTGTTTGAGAAAATATTATCAAACGAAAGAAACCTTCACAGTTCACAAGCTGCCAAAGCCAGCTCCGTTTACGAGAAACGGACCGCATTAATGTACAAAATGACGGTAGTAAAAATAAAGTTTTGTTTTTTATACTGGAAAGCATTAGGCTGGAATATTATATGCTCGAATGTCGAGTTAACTAAATAATATGTATTAAAAGCAAAAGATACAAATCCTAAAAGTTGTTGCATTTCTATGTATAGAGCTCGTGCAAGTAACACAGTTCTAAGCTGTAGCGTATCTAGATTTATTATGTAATCTAGATTTAATATGAGTTGCTTGTATGTTTAAAATATTTCTGGTATTTGTTTATTTAAATATCTTTTCGTTTTTATTTGTTTTTAATAATACTACGAATATATGCGCGTGAAGAGTTAATTCGTGTATTAATAGCGTGATCGAATCAGAAATTATGAAATCCGCAGAAGAATCAGTGACACCAACATAGCCTGAAGAACTGTGAACATTAAGTGGAAACGGGCAGGGCATATTGCCCATAGGACTAAAAAAGGGTAGAAGGATATTTCCTCCTCGTGTATGCTGGATACAGTAGTATTGGTAAGCCTCCAACAAGGTGGACCAACTATTTGGAGGTACTGGATACTAGCAACGTGGGACAGATCACTGTGGAAATCCTTGGAGCTGTCTATGTTCAGCAATTTATTGACTTATATGATGATGGTGACAAAAAGCTATTTTAATTAAAAAGGTCTACTAATTTAAAGCAACCATAAGTTACCTCATCATCTATTACCCGTCATTTCCACCTAATAAAATATTCAAACTGTTTTTACTCGTATTAACATAAGTATCGAATTTTACTCATATATCCATAATCTATATCTTTGTAGGACAGCTTCTAAAGTATCATTTAATAATAGCCGTCCAGTGAACCCTTCGTCTGTTCTATACTTTAGAAATATACAACAAAATATCTCTTTTATTTTTATAAAATAAAAGAGGCAACAAAAAAGTTAATGAACCAAGTAGAACACTTACGCAAACACGCGTAAAAATACCAGTAAACAAACTTTAAGCATGATAAATAGAGCATGGACAGCCTACATCACTATAGGTACATTTAATTTTTAATAGAGCGAATAATTTGTAACGCCCGATCAAAAGACGTGCCCATTCGACGGGAGTTGAAGCTCAACTGACCATCCGAACGTTATGAATTTAAATAAAGAACGCGGGCACCGCAGCTAATGATTGGTCAGGGGCGTCCATAGACTAATCGGCTTAGGTTTCAATAAAGCATAGACATGTCTTTGATCGCTGTTACGGTAGAGTGACTTTGAGCCACAAAGGAAGTTGTAGGCGTCGCATTATAACTCAGCAGACGATGCTTGGGGGCATATTATTTACGAATGACGTGCTTAAATATAGAATGACATGCAATGCTACTAAGCAACTCATAGGGATATTCGTAGGAGTCTTATAACGACTACTGGTGGTATGATAAATTATTACTATGGAAATTTCAAATTGATACTGTGACAAGTAACTGAGACGTATTCGTATGGCAGACTGTATAGTTCTCATAACGAGTAATTATTAATCGGTAAGCTTTGTTTTCTAACTTTTTAACAACCCTACACATATTAAGTCCATAACAATGAGTTCCTATTTCTTTTGCGCATCTGAGTTTATAACTTTTATAATATATACTTATGATTTTTATATCATATATAATTTTGACCCTATTGCTCAAGTTTTGATTGCATTAACGATAGAGATAATACATACGAGTATTAATTAAAAAAAATAACAGGTTAAAATAAGAGCATTTTTATTTCCACAAATTAGTAATACTTTGTTTATTATTTATTTACAGACTTGTAACGTCTACATAAAAAGCAATTAATTTATACTAAACGCAAAACTCACAGTAACCGTCTAATACTTGTACCATTAATTGTAAGTATCAAATAACAAAATCCATGGATGATCTATGGTAAATATTTCAATGGCAGTGTAGCCGCGGCGTTGCCAGAATTGTGAATATGACTAATTCACCTTGATTGACCTTGAGACCGAACCAATTGTACGAATTTATCATATGAATTAGACCAAATAAGATAGGGCTGTATCATATTTGAGCTTACGCCCGAATTTTTCTTACAATTTCCTGTCGCACAGTTTGACAGCTAAGATCACATACACAACAAAAAGTCGGCATATTGAACAGATTTTCTTACGGAGTGACAAGTGTATGTTCGCACAGCTGAAATGATGGGTTTGGGACAAACAATGCGATTTCATTTGGACCACTTGGGTTATTGTAGTCATTCTTGGCAGTTAACGATATCGACGTTCAACATCGTCCGGAGAGAGAGACTATACCAGAGTTGTCTGCTAGGGTACCTTCGTCTTACTTATTTCTGTCGTAAAATAGAGTCATACTATCTACTTCATCTACTGAAGCAGTAAAAACGGAGGCAGCTAAAATTTAAATTTTTTCCGAATCATACAAATTTGAAATTTTTGCTACCTCCGTTTTACCTATTTCTGCCGCGAAATAGACTTAGTACAGCGGTGGCGGTGGCCATCTCTGAGGTCTCGAGTTCGAGTCCCGGTGGGAGCAGATGTTTGTGTGATGAATACGAGCATATTTGTACCTTGGTCATGGTTACCTATCCGTTACCCTAGATCCCATAACACAAGCCTTATTGTTTATCTTGGGCTAGGCTAATTGGTGTGAGTGAAAGAAATATTTATTTAATTATTTATTTATTTTTTAGCTGTGCCCACAACTTCGTCCGCGTGGAATCGTAATTTTAGGTAGCTTTTTAACGACTAAGAGTATTGCAAACTTAAGAATAAACAAATATAATCAGAAAGCTTCAAACTGCTAAGCTATCGGGGGTAGCACGTGTTATTGTGAGTCAACCATAAAAGATATATCCGTAGTGGGGTATTTTTTTATATAAATTTAAGGAGAACATTTCTGTGATAGATGATTTCTATGTAACTTTAACCATTAAGGTTCCACAACTTCTCCCGATTTCCTAACATTTCCCTTCACTGCTCAGCTTCTATTGATTGTAGCGTGATGAAAAGTATACCATAACCAACTCAGGAGTATGAAAAATAATTGTACCAAGTTTCGTTAAAATCCGTTGAGTAGTTTTTGTTTCTTTAACGGTTATACAGATAGACAGACAGACAGACAAAAAATCTGCCTTCTTACTATTATATATTATCTGCTACTTATTTGGCAAGAGATCAGCTGCCAAGCTGAACATTTCTCCCGAGTAATCGGTGTACTTACGAGCCCTTTCTTTTGTTTCGGTTTTTTCCATTTCCCTTTCTTCCAAGAAATATAAAAGTCTTATTTGAATAACTATTACGAAAATAGTGCAGTGAGTCTTGAAGCAATCTTCAGTGTAATAAGAAATAATACTAGAAACCATTCTTGTCATTAGCAAGACACTTTCTTTAAAACTTTGCTTGTTTGCAAAGCTACTCTCACTTTTACTCGTAAAACAGACAATCGAGATAAATTCTTCAAAATATATCCATTTCTAGATAAAGGTGTGTTACTTAAGAAGATGCTCATTAGAAAGATATTAGGTACGCGACTATCTAATGAGTACCCTGACTACTCGTACTTAACGTCTTCTTAATGGTTGTTAAGTAGATTACAAAGTTTAAAGCAGAAGTTATTATTACGTTTATGTAGGCACTTGACCATATCTCCCTTTATAGTAAATGCAAATGAAGTCTTACAGTCAAGAGTAACAGACTTATCAACCTCGTCTTGAAAAGATCCAGATTCATTCATTCACAGCCCGTGTTTTGAAACGTTTGTCAATTGTCAAACGTTGAACATTTTGTCTTCCACAACTTAAGACTTATTAATAAGTCGTAGCCGTCCTCTGGGTGATGCTGTGGTAAAAGGGGTATCTTAGAACTTAGCCAAGAGAACACTCCAAAGGCATTCTATAGAAATCGATAAACAGCTCTAAAAGTATGAACTCGCCAGAGTATTGCTGCCGATCAATCTCAAGACTATAATATAACCTCTACAGAGTCAAGAGTAACCAGCTGATACTTATTACAGCCATCGTAAATGTGGCTGCAGTTTTACATGCACGTCAGTACTTGAGCAGTACAATGTTGATAACGAAAAGTCGAATCAATTTACAATATAGATTTAGTTTTCTGAACTCTATAATTTAACTGTGATGATCAAAGAGAACATAAGGTTTTAATCTATGAGGATAACATTGAAAAGTCGAATTGAAAGGAAATATACAAAAGCATTGTAATTTTATCTACGCCTCTTTATTTTGGGTACACTCACTCATCAAAAAACAATGCGCCAGTGGGAGATCAAGCAACACTAGCCGATGGTAACGACCCTAAATGGCAGGGTCAAGGGTCAACTACTTATCTACGCGCAATGATAAGAGCCCTGCGGCGACACAAACGTTGTATCCGAGAAATTTTCATTTTATAATTTTATTTGAAATATGGCCGGATTATTAATGGACTATATATTTTTTATTTCTAATTTATTATTAACATTAAAGAGTATTTAAGAAAGGTACTGAAATAGATTAACTACTATAAGAAGATCCACGCTATTATTAAGAGAATGACGTAACTTTTTACAAAACACTAGATGCTTAAGGCTCTGAATTAATTTATGCAAAAGAAACTCAACTAATATTTAATAGGAAGCTATAGAGGGTAATTTGAAAAACACGTGTTCACTCGTCGACAAGTAAATGAGAAGTGAAGTCGCCACGAAGCCTCTGAGCTCGAGAGCGCTCGGATAAAATCGGCTGCTACCGAACGCACGAACGCTACATAACATACGTAGCGCCATCTGTTTTTCGACAGCGATAACACACAAAAATGACGGACAGCAATGCCCGGGTCAATACACTACAATATTATAATGGAACATGCATATTCTTCAGAACACAACCTACTAGCATACAGACATAAGGAGGCAAAGTCTCTGCTAATTTCATCAAAATCGGTTGCTGCGCGGTTTAAGCAGGAAAGCGTAACAGAGAACATTAGTTGGGATAAGTGTGCCGGCAGGTATGGCGGGGAGAGCCGCGTGATGGAGCGGGCGTGCCGTATCCCACCCAACACAATGAAATAATAGTTTAAATAGAAATAATGTGAACGTGTTTAATTTTTTAGAGGAAGTTAAATATAGACTATTTATCTAAGGCCAAGTATTAATTGATGACTTTGTAAAAATACAGCAAGAAAAAAATTATTTATTACTTTCTAGGTCTTTTCAGTACATGGTTTTTCATCAGGGACTTTAGAACCAACGGTGTAGTATGTTTGATCCTATTTGAAGAACAAATTTTTGATTTTGAGTGTACATATATTTTCTTATGCACGAGAGAATGTTCTTGGTCTTGATAGGTATCGCCTAATAGTCAGATTGGGGCCGAAGGTGGCTGAGAGCTTCACAATCTTAATGATAATAATAAAAGTCAATGAGGTACCTGTCTCTGTAGCTCCATAATAGGTGCGCATGCAGTTCTCATTTATTGCTTGAGTCCATCGCATGCGACGCACTACACCACCGGTAGCGGGGGCCTAAAAAACCGAGGAGAAGGAGGAGGGTGCAGGGGAAGTGCCTGCTGAGGTGGAAGTGGCGGAAGTTCCGGCGACGGCCTCGGCCGTAGCCGATGATCCCGCCAGGAGATGACGTGTTCGGCCCTTGCACCGGACGGAGGAGAGTGGGAGGTCGCGATCCCCTTCACGGGGTTCCACCTCAGGCCTTCGGAAAACTGGCCGCGGCGGGGACATCGATCGGTCGTTCTTACGACCGGACACGCCGCGGCCAAAACGGTCCTTAGCCAGGACATCGGTGGCGGTGGTTGCGGGCGATGACGACAGCGATAGATGTATGTCGGTCGTGACCACTGACAGCGAGACGCAGCGGCGGGTAGCGCGTAAGCGGAAGTCGCTGCGTCCTCTGAATGGCAGGGGGAAGAAGGGACGGACAGATGGGGACGAGGACGTCCCCTCTAAAGACGCTACCGCGAAGGGGGAGGCCTCCACCACAACGGACATCGGGGCGGGCATGTTGGCATGCCTCTCCGATGTCGAAAAGACCGTGGAAAAGGCGAGGAGCACGAAGGCGGAGGTGGTGGGCGCAATGAAAACCGCGCTCACCACCCTCAAGACCGGGACGACCGAGCTGTGCGAGCGGACGAAGAGGAGAGACCGGGTCCTGGCCCTAGCCGAGGAGGTGGCCTCCCTAAAAAGGGAAAACGAGGCTCTAAAAAAGCCTCCAGGCCGGACCACCGGAGCCGTCCCCGGGGAGCGCGGCTCCCCCAGTGGCTGTTGCCGCGCAGCGTAAGAAGGGAAAGGCGACAGGGGGAGGGCAGAAGGGAATGCCCGCTCCCGCAACATCCCAGTCGCCCCAGGAGGAACCGGCGAGGCCGGCCTGGGGAGAGCTCTCCTCTGTAATGGAGAGAGAGTTCGCCCGTTTTCAGGCCGACCTTATGAGCCGGTTCTTCCCCGAGATGGGAAAACGGCCTCCGCTGGCGCATGAGCGCCGTCAGCCAGAGGAGGCTCGTCCCGGCCCGCCTGCCGCGCAGGAAGGGGGCGGGAAAAGGAAGAAGAAGAGGGGGGGGGAGAAGAAGAAGAAGGCGGCTCCCCCTCCTCCCAGGCCCGTCACGATGGCCCCGCCAGCGACACTTTCAGCGCCGGCGTCCGAGATCCCCGGGGTGATCACCTGGGCCACCGTGACGAGACGCCCAAAGAAGGCTGCCCCGAGAGGGCCGCGGCCCCAAAAGAGGCCCCGAAAATTAAAGTGGTGGAGCCTGGTCCCCGGAGGCTACCCAAACCACCGGCCTGCGCGGCGGTGGTTGTTACGGTGCCTCCGGATTCTGGGACCACGTACGCCGCCGTCATGGAGACCGCCAAAGCAAAAATTTGCTTGGCGGCCCTAGGGATCAGCGGCGGCGTACGGACCGGCGGCAACCGGGCCCTCTTATTAGAGGTGCCGGGCCCGGAGCGCATGAGGGAGGCCCTGGAAGGCACGGGCGCGAAAATCACGTGCCCGTGCAAGATGGCGGACGTGCGGGTGATGGACCTCGACGAATCTATCGCCCAAGCTGATGTGGCAGCAGCCATATTCGCTGCCGGCGAGTGTACCCCGGCCGACGTTAAGGTCGGGGAAATACGCGCCGGGCACGCCCACCTGGGGACCGCGGGGCGGCTCCTGGTCGGGTGGTCCTCGATCAAGGTGCAGTGCTCCTGTGTTGCTTGTGTTGCTTGTTCGTTTGTGTTGATCAAGCAACACTAGTGGGTAGGCCTCCCCCTTCTGGGGAGGAGAGCCCCACATAACCGCCGGCTCGCCACAGCCGGGGTATGCAATTTGATGCATTTTCCTCAGGGGGAAAAAAAAAAAGCGGGGGCCTGTTGCGAGGCTGCTTGCCTCGGAGGACCCAAGCGTGCCGGCAGCGAGGGACGTCCTCGTCGCAGATGGTCGTGGCGGCGGCGTCCTGGGTCCACTCACATCGTCCGAAGAGCTGCTAACTTCCGATATGTTCTTCAGAGGTGTTATTTGAGACGACGGAGGGATGGGCGCAGGCGGAGGTGGTGCGTTTTGTTCCGCTTTGGATGATTTTGATCTTGTAATCATGTTTAAATATATATTTATTAAAATAATTTGTCACATATGATTCAATGTTGTTTATTTATATCATAGACAGGCGGTGTCAATTCCGAACTGTCCATGGTTATTAGTCTATTTATCTTTCGTTGTACAATTTTCATAATTTTGATGATGAATAATATTTCAAACACTTGTACCGAATAATATTACTGCAATTTTGTTATCATGGTAGGCATATCTGTAAAAATTTAATACTTTAATTATAAGATTCAAAATGATGTCCGATCGTGACAGCGGTTTTTTTTTTCGCTATCAAAGCGCGTCATATAATTTGTCACAAGAAGAAATTTTACCATCTTAGCGGTCCGTGACCGTCCGTAAAAAGACTGCTGTGAACATAATATACGGCGTGAACAGCTGTAGCAACCTAAACAAAGACGACTGCACTGAAGGACGGCGGACGAAAGGTAAGTCGCATAGGCTTCATTGTGTAATGTTAAGGCTGATAATATTAAGTACTGGAAGCGTCGTTGCAGCAAATCTGACTCCTAAACTTACAGTCCACATAATTAATCGCAATTTATACCGCGTGGCCCGGTTACTTTCGCCACATTTTTGGCAATAAAAATAGCTCAGGGCAGCTTGTGGCGAGCTGTCGGTGAGTTGCGTCACCGAGGGTACCGATGTGCTTCAGGGCGGCGTATGCCACCCGCCTCTGTCTTGCCTTAACCAACCGGACAGAGTGGAGTCGCAAGAGCAGATATTCGAAGGGTGGAAGTGTAATAATGTCATAACGGCGACGGCGTCTCGATCGCTGTCGCAGACACACCTCTCTACACCCTTAGCCGTTCACACCAATGTTGCTCTCTTCGCACCAATATTGGTCTGCTTTTTTGGGGGCCCATTTAGTGAGCGGCGAGTCACCACCTGCCATATTTAAAATCAATTAGGAGACTTTGAGAAGGCAGGTGACCGGAGTCTTTTCTATAGTCTGGTTCTCATTACCACCAAAATCGAAATGCAATAGCCCACAAACTTTTTGACCACGAATGACAATAGTTTCTGTGCATACTGGGTGTAGTCTTTGACTGCATTTTTCATGATGCAGATATAAATTACACTCAGTTGGTACACTCCATGCACACTTTCATTAAATTTCGCTTAAATGGCCTCTACGAGTTGGATCTGTATCCCCGCGCACGCCTTATAAAGGACCGTGTATTATAAAGACACGTGATGTAAGCTACAATAATAATAATAAGTTAAACTTTCTAAGTGCGTCAACACTCAACTCAACTAATTTCATTTAATCCCTTATACGCTTGGCTTTGGCCCGCGTATCTGGTGTAAACTCTCTAAAAGAGGAGTAAAAAAAATAAACGAATATAATAATAATAACAATCTAAAAGAAAGAATTGGAATAAAAAAAGAATCTAAAGAATCTAAGAAGCTATCTACGAGTAACTTCCAATTGTAGGAACACAGCGATGCCATTTACTATTTGTTATAACAACAAATTTAGGTGCAGTCTCTTTCTTCCCGAGGATGTTGTAAGAGCTAACTAAAAGATATTGCAAGCTTCCTATATTACATATTCCTCTTCTAACAGATGAAAAACTTGAAAAAAAGTCCTATACTAACCAAATTAGTTTGCGTAATGTTACAGAGAGGATGTGAGTTTTTACGGTTTGTTTAAAGGTTCACCGCTGAACATAGGCCTCTCTATCTGCCGCGTGTAGACTTTTCCACCTCATCGTCCGTCAGTTCTGCGAGCAATGAGTCCTACATACTATAACTGAAGGTTTGTATCTCTTCGGGCTATGTCGGTGACCTTAGTTCTTCTACGGATTTCATCATTTCTGATTCGATTACGCAATATCTTCGAGTAGGTACAACTGTTTCTAGTACCATTGACTTTAATTTTCCATATAAAATTTAAAACCATAGATATTGTTGTGTAAATAATAACGGTGAACATTATCACAAAGTGCTTTTAATACCAACTTCTACAATTGATTTGAGTCATTAAAACGGTCAATACATACATACATACATACACTCACGCCTTTTTCCCACGGGGGTAGGCAGAGATTACGTCCTTCCACTTGCTACGGTCCTTACATATCTCTTTCGCTTCATCTACTTTCATAACATTCCTCATACATGCTCGACGATTGCGGGTACTTCTGACCTGGCCTTTTTTTGAGGACACTTTCGATTTGTTCGAAATATGTTCGCCTAGGTCTTCCTCGTCCTGGCGTGCGCAGCTCGAATTACGGATCTGCGCGCGCCAGCGGGCCGTCGGTGCCGTACTCCCGCACCTCGAAGCTTGGCTCAACGGGAAGGAGGAGGTCACCTACCGATTGACTCAGATACTCACCGGGCACGGCTGCTTCGGTGAGTATCTGTGTCGAATAGGACGGGAGGGATCGACACATTGTCACCACTGCGCATCCGACCTCGACTCGGCCCAGCACACGCTGGCGGAGTGCCCCGCGTGGGCCTCCGAGCGCCGAGTCTTGGTCGCAGAGATCGGGCGATATCTGTCTCCGCCGGCATTGATTGCGGCAATGCTGGCGGACGAGGGAGGTTGGAGGGCTGTGGCCTCCTTCTGTGAAGCAGTAATGCTCCAGAAGAGGCCGCCGAGCGGGGTCGGGAGATGGCCGATCCCGCTCATAGGAGGCGACGCCGGGCTCGGTAGCACAGCTGCGGCGCCGCCGCGGGTCGCCGGCGGGCGCGAGGAAGTCACGACCGCTACGGCGACCCGGGATGGACCACGCCCCTTCCGTGGCCGGGGGGCGTCGTCGGTGGAGGGGACCGGGGGAGGTGGTAGCTTCCCCCGAGGAGGGCTCCCCTCTAGAGAGGGGAGCGGAGGCTGGGGGTTCCCGGAAGTGGCCTATGTGTTCCCGGGGGCTCCCTACATGCCTGAGGAAGGCCATCCCTGAGGTTTTTAGTGGGTAGGCCTCCCCCTTCTGGGGAGGAGAGCCCCACATAACCCCGGCTCGCCACAGCCGGGGTATGCAATTTAATGCATTTTCCTCAGGGAAACAAAAAAAAAAAAAAGTCTTCCTCGTCCCGTGTCGTCTCCACTCACTCCAGCTTCATAAATCATTTTGGTCAGTCTACTTTCATCCATCCGTTCCAAACCACCCAAGCATCCCTTTCTCTATTCTTGTCACAATATCCTCTTTCAAACCACATTTCTTTCTAATCACTTCATTATACAATTATAAAATTAATATTCTTAAGCATTTGCAGTTTTTCCTTTTAATAATATGTATTTTAAATATAAAATATTAGATGTCCAAAATTATAAAATAACAAAGCACACAAACCTATTTGAAATTCATTAGTTGTAATTTCATTAAAAACTAAATTTCATGAACGAATTCCAAAATATTGAATTTCGGACTTATTGAATGTGTTCCTGACTGGCACTGATTACAATAATATTGTCAGTAATTATATTTCATTGCCCACGGGCAGACGGCCCGCAAGTTTCAAATTAAAACTAATTAAAATTTATATGTTTTTGCTTATGAAACAAGCTCGGGTTCGGCCGTCTAACGCTTATTTTGTTAGTGTGTGTGAAGTAATGTTGGATTACCTTCCTGTGGATGATATAAAAAGGTAAGAATGTTCGTCAAATTGGAATATAATCAATTATGAGAAATAGGTAGATACTTAGATACATAGGTACTTTTCATCGTCAAAAAACTAACTAAACATTACAGTCAGTCAAATTAGTACCTACAGCCCCAATTATAAAAATCTTTCAAAGACTAAGTAACTAACTAATGTACTAACAAAAGTAATGTAAACTAACATAAAATATTACTAAACAAAATATAGAAAAGGTCGCTGCGGCATTCTACCCAATATTCTGGCAAAATTAATACGTTGAGCTAGGAAACTGCTCTTCTGTCTCTCATGACCTGTTTAAGCCTCTTCAATACAGACTTGAAGAGAACGCCTTAGAACACCTGGGAGTAACCGATATTCTCAACGCCAAATGGGGTGAACCAACATTCAGGGTCGTGACCACTGTATTTATTTATATTTAAATTATCTGCTCCTGCTACTGGTTTCGTTAACGTTCGAATACGTGACTGGGCCAGTGTGTCTTCGCAAGTAAGGGGCCATCCATAAATTACGTCACACGGTAAGGGGGAGGGAGGGAGTTGACGATGTGTGACATTGTGTGACAAGGGGGTGGAAGGGGCCTTAAATTTCGTGACGTCACTTTTCAAAATCTATTATAAGCTGACTGTTTAAACACAAACTTTTAATTATTACTATTAGTATGAAAAGTACTGTTAATATTATTTTTTAATGTATTCTGTATACTCTCATAAATAAATAGTGTCTTCTTCTATCTATTAATAGGGGTACTCCCGAAAGGTACTATTTTTCTAATTGATTATAGTAGGTGATTTTCAAAAATATAATATGAAAATCATGAATTGACCATTATACTTATTTAATACTAGCTTTCTGCCCGCGGCTTCGCCTGCGTGGATTTCGGCATTGAGTCTATAGAGGGTTAAGGGTCATAGCTTTTGCCCACGGCTACATATGCGCGGAAGTCGGTTTATGGCGCGAAGGTTTTGTTGCGCATCCAGTGGGATCTGTCGATTTTTTCGGGATAAAAAGTGGCCTATGTTACTCGGGGATAATGTAGCTTTCCAAAGGTGAAAGAATTTTTGAAATCGGTCCAGTAGTTTCGGAGCCTATTCATTACAAACAAACAAACAAACAAACAAATCTTTCCTCTTTATAATATTTATTTAATTAATATAAGTAATCGTTTTTTGTTTTGTTAATTGATTTGATGTTAATTTTATTAAAATGAAAAAAAACTGATTTCTAAACCGCATTTATCATTCAATAATTTTTCAATGTAAATTTTCAAAATATGTGACGTCACACTAGGGGTAGGGAGTCTCACAAATGTGACTAGCTGTGACCAGGACTGGGAGAGGGGCAAAAATTTATGGATGACCCCCAGTACCCCACACTAAGACCCATCCCTTGTCCAAGAAACCAGATATTATACTTATAATAACAAATAAATATACTTAATTTATCTTTCAATTTTTATCAATAAAACCTGACGTTAGAAACATAAAATTCAATACAGTGTAGAATTATAATTTTAGGGTTGAAAAATCTTGAAGAATTTCAGAGAAATCTCGTAAAACCTTACAAAGACTGAAGGAGCAAGTCTGGTTTTGTATAAGTCATAGATAATAAGCAAAGTTATAATATAATTATCTCAAGGTCAGATTGAGGTTCGAGGAAACTCCTGAACTTTTGAAGAGCAAGTGCTACAAATATTTGTTCTTAACAGCTTCCTTGTACTTTAATAATTATACACACGTGAAAAATACTATAAGTCTTAATGATAGTAGATAACCCGATAGTGGCCCCTTGTCTGTGTAAAGAATACTAAAGGCATTTCCAAGCAATTCAATCAGAAATTTAATTTGTAATAGCTATAATCCTTATTTTGTTTATTATATCTCTATAAATGACATATATCTTAGTAATGTGTCAGTAAAGTACATAATAATAATAAAGCCTTTTATTTCCAATCCACAATAGATTACATGTGATTTTAATATATATTATATATAAGTACTACCTTTTTTTTTTTATACAATTTTCTAAAACTTATAAATCTCTTTCATTATTCTTTTTTTTTACTTGATTTCTTCATTACCATTGATCGGAACCCCTTCTCGGGTAAAGGCCTCCTCCAGCTTTTTCCAAACCTCTCTGTCCATCGCTTTTTTTCTCTAATCGCTTCCAGCTATCGCTTTTATATCATCTATCCACCTTTTTTCAGGGCGCCCTCTTTTTCTTTTTCTCCTTGGTCCTTTCCATGTAGTTGTCTGTAATGTCCATCTTTTATCTGTGTATCTTGCTATATGTCCTGCCCACTGCCACTTCTGTTTTAGGGCATATTGTAAGGCGTCTATAACTTTTCTTCTGTCAAATTTTTTCACTTTTTACTTTTTGTATTCTTCTTATTTTTAGTAAGCTTCTTTCCATTGCTTTTTGACATGTTATTAGTTTATTTTTTATTTTTGTGTTGTATATCCATGTTTGACATCCGTATGTAAGGGTAGGTAAGACACAGTAAAGTACATAGCACAGTTTATATGGCAGTTTGGCGAGCGGCGATCGACTCCAAATCTTCGATAGTATTATTCTCCTTGACGAGCTGATCACGCATATACAAGTTTTAGAAAAAAATAACGACAAAATTCGCCGCTAAGGGGTCTGAAGTTTTGGTTAAATAATTTTTAAGCAAATGTTAATATATATGTACGTAATTAGCATCATTCATTGCTTCCTGAAAGAAATGTTAACGTCACATTGCACTTTACGAGAGTGTCCAACTTTTAGTTTCATTCTATATTATTTACTTTATTTTGGTTATTATCATTTAACTTAACTGAAAAGAAAATCAAGCATTTGTATGCTTCAATAATAATAATAAACTATATGATTTATTTCAATAATCTTTAAATACTAATAAATAAAGTAATGAATAATCTCACCGCATGACGCAAGTTTATTATTTATGGGGATAGTATGTTTTAAATTTCTTATACCATCAAAGATTTATTTCATCGATCTGATACTAACTGGATACCGCAGCTTATGAACACCTGTAACCTTATTCGTTTTTTTAGACTAGATAATACAATTTTAGCCTTATACTGACAATTGTATGTCTTATCCCGTTAATTAAATTTGATATTTTACTCACGATGTGTACAGCAAATGCTAACTGATAATAATCCAGCGATTCGATTATTTTATCAATAAGTAATTATAAAACATATTTATTGATAAAAAATATTCCGTACTTATTTATGTAATTGTCTCTTCATAGTAAACTTTATAACAGTTTAATGATAACATATAATGTTCATACATGATAATAAATAATAACACGGAAGTGAAACTTGATCGCTTACAATGGGCCCTTATAAAGAGGCTCAAAGTCACCTGAAGAGGAATGAAAAAGACTATGCTCAGAATTTCTTTTCGTGATTGAATCCAAAATGATGAAACTCGCAGAAGAAGAATTGCAACCTTAAGCTGGCAGCGGTTAGGGTACATTGCTCGCAGCACTAGAAAAGGAAAGGTGAATCCGATTCCGGACTTTCCGTCCTGAGTATATACTGGACTCCGTAGCGTTGCTAAGCCTCCAATAAGGAAAACCAACGATTTGATGTAGATCACAGGAAGGCGCTAGATATTTGGAGCCCTCACCTCACCGATACCGCAGACATCAACAGACGCAGGACCTTCTGCTTCTGCAGGCAGCATCTCCGCCGCCAATAGCATCTGCGCCACCAAACCCTCCATGATCCCTTAGTTCGGCAGCCTTCAGTATCACCATGACTAGGCTCCCTCATGATAAGGCCAGCGCCACTTTGGCTTCCCGCGCCTCTTCAAGCGCTTTGATCCTCTTTCGAGCCTACGCTGCGTCGCCGCTCTCCTGAGAGGCGGTCGCCCTCACAATTTACCTATATGGTTCTTGGAACTTAGGCAAAGGCTGAGTTTAGTCGGTAGGTCACGTGGCCTGGCCGCATGGAGTCCGACATAACCTCCCTGACACTTAACGTGGCGGGGGCATCCTGGGCACGTTTCGTACTCCTTGTGATAGATTTCCTAAATCAATGCCCTAAATATCAAACCAGGGATGGTTTATTATGGATACCAAAGTAAACCAAAATCAGAACCTTAGATCATACCAAACATTTTCTTTATCATTATTTTATAATTAATATTGAATCTTGTTTATTTAACGCTACAGCTCGTCCAAATATTTAATATCCTAATATAACTATAGAATACTTAATTTACTTTGTTCTATTAAACAAATCAATGGTTTGATACCATTAAATAATTATGAAATAATTAAAATAATGATAACATGAAAGACAGCTGGTAATAATAGTAAAAATGAAATAATGTAAGATACGAATAGTTCATTAATGAAGCAAATGACGGTAGATAAATTTTCTAACAAGGTACGAAATGAACAGCGGTGCTGGAAGTGAAAAAATGAAATAAATATTAGAACAGACTCGCAAAACATGTCTACTGAAAATGCCGTGATGGCTTCGTATACAATTAAAATATCGATAATACTCGATGATAACAGTAAACTATATGTTTGTTGCTAGCATACTACGGACGATAGGCTCGTAGTCCTGCAATACGATGAAATTGTACAGAGACATTTTCACTAAGCTGGTCTTTGCCTTGGGGAGCGTTGAATAATCGCTTACTTTGCTCAAAGATTAAGTCTCTTAATCCAGCGGAGTAATGAGAATCCTGCCACACATCAGCGATGCTGACAGCACACTATTCTAATAGATAGGTAGTTTTAATGGTTTAAAATTTCTTATTGATTTCTTAGTCTTAGTTGAATATGATAACATAGAAGATGACAAATTATCGCCTTATTACCGAAATTAATATAATTCCAAGCGCAATCCTGCCTTTTCAAATGCATACGGCTACAAGTCAGGCATGTTCACCTTTATTCCCTACTCAATAAAAACTGTTTTCTGTCAATAAAATCTGATGCTGATACAGTGAAGGAAGACTTCGTGAGGCAACATGCGTATACGCATGTTGCCTCACGAAGGGGTGAAGAGTCGACCAATCTGTACTGTTGACTAAAGTCTAGTCACCGTGACACAGCTTGAGTAAACTTGATATAAACTATGATGATGATGATAACTAATATTTTGTTTTGATGAACCAATGGTACAAATTATCTTTCAAAGCTCTTTTTCATTGCAGGTTCCAGGAACCATGATATCGAAGATACTATTTCTCGTTATTGGTATGTTAATTAATTTATTATATATTAGCTACCCGGCGAAAGTCGTACCACCCAACAGTTTAATGAATAGACGTGATCTGTCAACTGTGACCGACTATGATAACTAAACAATGTTCATCATAATTAATTCCCTCCTTTTTCCTTTTTCAAGACGAGTTGAGATTTTTGTATTATAAATAATGTAAGTAAACGACTTTATATATAGTAAGCAATTTGTAATTTTAATTCTTTTGGTTGGCGCCCAACGTGGGGTATTAAGAACTCGAAATACTCGTATATTTATTAACATTAATTGTATATTATATAATAATTAAACCGTTTTTGTCATCTACATCAAATTACAAAGGTTCTTTAAGACCATCCCAGTAGTTTCACATAAATCTGCATATCTTACTATTGTACCCGTGTGTTGTGTTTCGTTAAATAGGGAGATTTTGTTTGTTATGCAGTCAATTACGAAAAATGACGTGATTTCCAAACTGTTATAATAAATACACAGTTTTCTTCATATTATTTTCTCTGTGTTTTATTTTATTACTACTCCGGAATAAATAGATGATCATTTAAATCAGATCATCCGTTCTCAAATTATTCGTGATGTAACTAACTCAACTTAGTTGTATGTATATATACACAAACACATAATCACGTCTATCCTGCCTGGAAAAGATTGGCTCGTTGGTCGTTTCGGTCCACGAAGTTGGCCTCGCGGGCCTAATTGCCCTATTTTGAGCCTCTCGAATGATCCCACTGAGAATATTTTGCAATTTGTTCAATCACAAAGAAAAGCGCCGTCAGCGTATAAATATTCTTTGCTGTTGGTAGCAAACGCGTAGCGCTGCACCTGATGGTAAGACAAGATTATTTTTCACTAATCTTTTACTAGTAAAGTTAACTAAATGCAAAACCGTTATATTTCGAAAGTTAACAACTTTCGAACATTTAACTTGTACTATTAAAATTAGACCAAAGTTTGTGAACGGAGTCTCAGAAATTACCAATTATCTGATAATTCTCATCATGAGCAATATTGATTAGCCAAAACCTTCCTAATAGTGAAAGAATTGTCAAAATCGGATTACTAGTACCAGAGATTACTCCGAACATTTAAACTTACAAGCATTAACTTTTCATAATATTACAATTGAAAAATAAAATATGGATTATGTAATCCTCAGCAATAACAGCTTCAGTAAGTTCATACCCCAAGAATTTGCGGCTGCTGTTCCCTCAAGACAAATTGTATGTGTACGAAATCACGGCCACGCAGAAGACAGGAACCGTTACTCCCAGGGACGCGTCCACCTCCTGGAGCCTGGAAGGCAGACTAACGGTGCAGGTTCTTGGAAACGAGAGTCAAGTTAGGTTTCAGATTGAAGATTTAAAGGTTAGTTGATTTGTTCATCTTTGTATTATAAACCTCTTTTTCAGTGATTTAAATCTATGGCTTACACTAAGATAGAACGCTAAAAATGAAGAATTAGCGAATACTTTATAATCTTATCTAAATATACTATCTCATTTATCTTATTTCTTATATTTAATTGTAATTTATGTTTAATTTATAATATACTATCTTATTTCCTTTATAATAATTTGGGAGTCCACTCAAGTAAACCTAGCGCTTTGCAGCCTGTGTGGTGGGGCGGTCAATAAGGACCATTTCTATCCGCTACTGCCGCACTATAAGCTCGACGCATACGATGAGTCAAAGCTGTTAGTTCTCGCAGACTACAAACTATGACGAATATCTACAGTTATAATGTGACGGGCTTATGCCCAGTTTCTGAATACCTTAGCTAAGCTCTCAATAACTAATGATTCAACAAAGTTATCGAAAAGATAAACGTCTCATAACTGTCAGTGAGTTTCTGAATGCGGGACCGTGCTTTTAACAGCTATGAAACAGTTAAGTAGTTCTAAATTATATCACTAGATGGGTCTGTTCACAAAATATGAAATAAAAATTGACTTTGTTATATTAATTCATCCATAATTACAATTTAAACATTTATAACATTTTTTTTATCGATATTAAGTATTAAAACACTATTTTATGAAATAATTTTTAACATTTCGATAGTATTGCCTGTATGAATTATACCCATAAATCGATAAAATAAAAAGATTATAGATGAAAAAAAAATGGCATGCTTTCGCACGGATTTTGAATTCGTTTGTGTTTAATTGTTTTACTTTGTAGTGTCGCGGTACTTTATTTTAACATTTCAAATGAATTTCTTCTTTCTCGTAAGTTTCTGGGTATAGATATTTCAGAAATGAACTCCAGTACTTCTGTATCCGACTTTGAAGAACTACTCGTATTTAATATTGTAGATCTCATTGTCTTTTTTAATATAATAATTTAAAATGTAGCTGTCACTATTTAATTTCACATAAAATTACCACGTTAATAGCCTTAAGATTTTTGTTTGCCATACATAAACCACAGAGACATAAACGTCAAATAAAGTTATGGGACCGATAAACGGCACTAAATGGTCAGTTAGGTTAAGCTAAGTTTGAATGGAGTTTATCTAATTCTACGGTGTTCAGAAACGAATTGTTGGGTGTTATCGAACTGATAGCGTTATTGAACAGATAAACCATTGACAAAATGTACTCAGAAACCGGGCATTAATCTTTATATATCGTATTTACGTTGGTACTATAGAATTCTATTTTCCACAGTACCACCCGCAGTGTTAAACTATTAATATATAATGAACAGTTCTTATTATTTATAATAAGTTATCACTTATCGTCAAAGATTTGAAGAGTGAATCTCTTTCTAGTTAAAAAACTTACTCGTATAACGCAAAAATTTCATTACAGACTGCAGTGAACAGCGAGAACGATGGATATATCTCCTACCAGCTCGAGGAAGCAGCACAGCACTTAAAACTTCCATGGATCGTAGACTACTACAAAGTTAGTCACTTTTATTTAATACTAGCGACCCACCCCGTCTTTGCACGTCTTTGCAATGCTCATACTAAATACAGTACAGAAAAACTGTGAACGTTGTATTCGATTTACGACATTAGAAACCTCAAAAATAACAGTATTTCTCCACTATTTAATGGATATTATTATCCATATAAACCTTCCTCTTCAATCACTCTATCTATTAAAAAACCGCATCAAAATCCGTTGCGTAGTTTTAAAAATTTAAGCATACATTGGAATATATTGACAGAGAAAGCCACTTTGTTTTATATTATGTAGTGACTAGATTATTGAAGGCTTCACCTGCTTTATATTGGATCTTCCCAAAGGAAAGGTATATTTTCTCGTGGTAAAAATTCCCAGGGTCTCCAATTGTCTCCATTCTAAATTACATCACAATTTGTTTTCCTATTTTTATCGAATTTTCCGGCACAAAAAATATTATTACCGTCATAAAAATTACTCTATGTACTTTCCTAGAATTCATATAAACAAACAAAAATCAAATCTTTCCCGTTTTTTTAATATTAGTATAGAAATATTGAAATGTGGAGAAATATTGAAACCACCATCGGTTTAACATTATGGTAATTAGCTGTTAACTTGCCAATTAACTGTCGCCAGAACAGAACTTGAATAAGTACCTACAAAATATCCTATGAGCAATAGGAAAAAACTAGGGGTTGTTTGATTGGTCGGTCGTGTCTTCTAGTCTTTATTGAAAACATGTCAATAGGTGGGTATTTAAAAAGTTTCTACTTACCAATAATTTAATAATAAGAACTTCAACGGAATAATGTAAATGAGATTTAACAAAAAAAGTTCAACGGAATAGTTTTTTTCGACTTTTACTATAATATAGATCTTAATCTATAAGTTACTATAATACTATAAGTAGATCTTGATTAATAATAATGTAGAAGTTGCTTTAGTAAGTGAATTTACAAAAGTATCATAGACAACAGAAGCATTGGCAGTTTTTAACAAAAGAAGAATTGTTATATTTTTGTTATGATTTAAAATGTTAAAACTTGTGTTCATTTCCTCTCCAGGATTTATGCCTCGTGGAGGCGGTCTATCTGCCCGCAGAACCAACGTGGGTGTCCAATTTTAAGAGAGCCCTGTCCTTGAACTTCCAGCTCAAGAGCGGTGATGGATATTACACCAGCTATGAGGTATCTTGAAAGTTAGAATTCAGCAACCAACTAAAATGTTTACGTTACTTTTAGAATAAAGTTGAACATCAGAGTGTAACAAACCCGTTACTGAAACTATAGTCTTACTGTGTTACTTATAAACAAAGAATAAAATTTATATCGAGTGTAAAGTCGAAATAAGCAAAATGTCAACTAATAAACTCAGTATAACTTAAATCTGGTATAACGTGGGTATAAAGTTCTAACAAAAGTTATTTCATCGTTATTCCAACCACCACTCTAGTTTAAGTTCAGTATAACAGTGACATTTGCTTGCAATTCGTAGAAACCTCACTTTCGGTTTTATAATACACATTAAAATTTGTTGTTAATTATAAACTAACGAGTTATAACTTTCAAGAAAGCAAATAACAAACATCAACATGGCTCTTAGATCGGTACATGAAGTTGAAGATGTTAATAATATAATAGATATATTGCGGCAGACTACAAGAAAAACAAAAAAAAATTAAAGCAAGAGAAGATCCTTTTTATTTATAAAGAGTGATGAAGAGTTCCGCTTGAAATATCGTTTTTCCAAAGACAGCGTCTTGTTTTACCGACGGCGACCGACTGTTTGGTAGTGCTATAGCAGTGGATCAACGTGGTGGTGGTTTCTTTTCTATTCTTCAAATATTAATTGCTCTAAGATACTGGGGCTGGATAAGTAAGATGCAATACTATCTTTTCCTCAAATTTTACTGACATAGAGGTATTCTACCTACGTTATAGTAGGTAGAATACCTCTAATAATAATAGTAATATGCTGGGCTTGCTTGATGAGTCATAAATAATACTAGACCTTTACGGCAATGATGACTGTTTATTGGCACACGAGCTTAGGAACAGTTTTTCACAATATGATTATTAAGATTTTATACAGCTTAGTATTAAATAAAAATCTTAATCTTAACACCTATTAAGAAACAGAAAAATTCCGCCTCAAACAAACACCAACGAATAATGGCAGTCGTAAACATCAACGTCAAAGTGACAGCTGACAGCAATGACAGTGTAGTGACAGAGGCAATCATAGACAAATGCAACTTTTTTACGCTTTTTCATAGGTTTGTCTTTGGATTACAACGTTGCCATTTTGTGCATCCGATATAGCCGTGTAGTAGTTATAACAACGTTACACTGAGTTTATGAGTTAAAAAATATTTTGAGTTTATACTGAGCTATACTTGATTTAACTATATATCTAGTATAAGTATGGAATAACCATGTTATAGTGAATTTTTATAGGTAACACGGTTATTGTATATTCTAATGTTTATCTAAGAAACTAAGCTGTAAAATTAATAATTATGAAACAGTTAAAAATATTATTAATATCCATTCCTATTAATTAACTTAATATCATTCTTTAATTATTATACAAAATAGTAATCTGAAAATAATTGATAATAATCTGATTTATAAATAACGTAGTGGTCTATGTCTGAAACACCCCCTCAGACAATCTCGCGGTTTATTTGTTTTTGTTTATAAGAAACGACATTGAACACCTGTATTATTGAGTTTTATATTATTCTCCACCTTGTATAATACCGTATTTCATTAATAAAATTGTGTTCATTTTTAATGTTACTAAAACCTATACACATACATTCACTGGTTATTACCAGTCAGTGACGTCACAAGTTTGTATTTCTACGTTATACCTATTTGCACTCTCTGTTTCGGCAATTGATCAATAATACGTCGACGATTGTTAGTGCCAACACCCCATTTACTCCGATATGAGATTAGACTCAGTTGGTACACTTCACGCTGATATTAATTAAATTCACTTAAATTATCGCAAGTTGATTCTCTATCCCTACGTACTCATATGTCTTAAAAAAGGCGGGATCTTTAGACCCGTGATAAGCAAACAATAGTAACACAGTAGCAATAAAATTAATAAAATAAAACTAGAAATAAATGGTCAACTAAATTTAAAAAAATGGATCAACTGACAAACGTGAAATTTCCACTAAGACTACAAACAACTTTGTTCATCACCTAACTTTTGTATAAGTATATTTAGAAACAATAAATGTATATTTAGAAGTTATTTATAAATTATTTTCTTCAATCTATTATTATATTATTTAGGGATATTTCCGTCATAGTAGAGGGCTTTTTAACAAGTACTTTGTTTTCATAAATAAAATAAAGCAAAGAATTAAGATAAATATGATTTTAATTGTTATTGTATTAGGTAGAGAAAAATTTAGCAATTATGAATGGAAAATGATATCAGGGAAATGTCCACCACAACCAAAATGACAGTTATCGATTCTTTTATCAATGTTTTTAATCTCTATCTGTTCTTTCACGGTCTATGTCATTAATCACATTACGAGTTTTGAATTTTAATCGATGCGATTCATTGCGATGCTGCAATCGATTCGATTGGCTCCATATAAAGTTTGTCCTACAACAAAATAAATCGGTATTAAGTCATATTACAATCTGGCTATCCTATGAATAGCTGAAAATAGTGTTATTTACAAAAACCACCATTTTCATAACGGATTTTAATTATTTTAATGCGGTTTTCTGATCGAAATTGAATTCATTGTAACAATCGCCAAATTATCTAATACGAATACGTCAAAAATTAAATGTCAAAACTGTCACGTTGTTGGTGTTGCCCTAATTGAAAAATTAGGGCAACATATTATTTGTACATATCTTGAAATATTTTTAATTATTATCTAAAATATTTATTTCTGTTACAGCTATGCATACACGACTACAATTGTTTCACCACCTACCTGTCTCAGGGCGATACAGTGAAAAAATACAACTCTCTGCCCTCGTCTCCAAAGCTTGGAAGTAGCTGGAAGAGTGTGCCTTGGACCGACTCGGTGTATAAGCACGACCAGTATTTATGGAACACCCTTGTAAGTATACCAATACCTACCTGATCAGACTATTAGCGATCGTTACGATAGCACTGGTGGAGCTACATTCGACGAGGTTAAGACCAGGATGGATGATGCTTGTATATGAAGATGAATGGAGCATATCTCTTACATCTTATATTTAGGTTTACTTATCGTACTGTTTCATGGTTATTGTTTCTATATCATTACTAAACGTTTTTTTAGTTTAGTCCAGTCTACTGTGACCTTTCTTTTTTATCTATTTGTCTTTATCAACTATATCCTCTTTTAAAATCAGCCGGACACGTCGACGATGCTGGCTGAAAGGGTGTACAAGTTGGACAACAAAAGCGGGCTCATCACCATGGAAATGTCTGGCAGTATGAAGTACAGATCTGATGATTTTACCCTGTTCAGTAACACTGAGTGAGTCGTCGAAGGTTTTATCTCCCTCAAGAGAATTAACATCATAATAGACTAATACAACTACTCATATATAGCAGCCTCCTCTAAGTATTCTCTCACCAAACTGACCTGCACCAAAAACAGATGATTGTGGCTTAGATCTATTATTGACAATTGAATTAAGTTCTTTATTCTATTAATCTAAACGACCCGTATCCAGTAAATAATCTACAGCGTCAATAGCATTATCAAATTGTGATGGTAAAAGACACGATGACAATTCGGATCCCCCGCATGTACCTCCTTGCACCGACTCATGTCATTGTTTCCGTACACAGTGTACCGACACTTTAAAGACGAGGAAGGTAATCAGAAGTGGAAGTTATCACCGTAATACAAAACACGAGTTAGTAGCGAAATCTATGGAAATTTTCGGGTCTTGATACGAAAAATTTACTAACATACTTAAGCCAATATCCAAAATAAATTCTTTTACGATCAATTACATTTTTTTGTTACTACTATAGTTTGTGGTTCAGATATATTCTAATGAAATTTAAATTATAGTTAATTAATAAATAATTCTTAATTGTGAAGTTTGCAAACTGAAAACTGGAAGACCACGGCCGCAACAAAGCGGCCGGAACAGTGAGAAATTTATCAATTTTGTGTAGAAAATCTTTTGGTAAAGTATTATCATGCTATGTTTACTCTTTTCGTCTTCCAGACTTCGAGTACAGTACGAAATGGAACTCCAAGCCACTAGGTTGGAGTGGCCAAAGCTTACCAGATATGGAGTGACCTATGACAAGGAAAACTGCGCGGACCCCTCGTGTGGCATCATGGAGACAGAGCAAGAATATCTACGGAACAAAACATATGATGTGAGTATGTCTCTGTCGTTAATATATCGAGTGAGCTATATTTAGGGTTATTTGTACATTAGCCCCTAACACTATTAGCACAAGAATCTTTTTCCAAAGTATTCTAGAGACCTCATCCAAACTTACATATAGGAAACGTTTGAATGTTGTTTGCACGTCATGACTTATTGAGTGGAAGTGAGTAAGTGATCATAATACGAGTATCTCCTTCAACTTGCCTCTAACCACAGATTCTGCTGAAAATATCCAAGAATGGCATCGAAACAGACAACATAGTGAAAGACCCGTCCATCATGCACAACAACGATTTCATCACGCTGCTAAAGTGAGTGAAACCTGAAAATAACAATAAAGATTATTTTGCTTTTGAATATGCTTTTTATACCCTTTTTGCTTATTTTTGCTCTCGGCGTTGTAGAAATATTGCGATCATTTATTTTACTTTCATTATTACCTATTATATCCTTTACTACCTTTGGATCTGTAACAAAATTTAAAACTGCTTTTTGATTTACGCGAGAAATTATAACCTTCGCTCAGATATGTCAAACGTAAATTGTAGTGTAGTGATGTACGCGCTTCCTGTACCTGCCAAACACAAAAAAAAAATTGACAATATAAAAAAAATATATAACTTTTTCATTTGCATAAACAGGTAAGTTATTCGAGATCAAAAGTCCGAGCCATCTATTTTACAAATTTTTGGGCGTATTTATATGAATATTATTTCATGTAGTAAAAAAAAAGTGTACTGTCGTGTCGTTTATATGTACAATAGTACAGACATCTATTGTACGTGGTTATAATGACGATGGATAGAACAGAGAAATAATATAATACCCACACTGAGACAATTAACCCAAACCTTATTAGCTTAGAAATTTTATACAACTTTAATGTTATACTCATTATCAATAAAAGTTTTCTTTAAATTTATATTTTTTGCTATTAAAATAAAAATATAAGTAGAAGGATCTATAACAGCGTTTAGAGATTTTCGTTATTAGTCAGGAGATAATGAATTTTGAGTTAAACAAAGATTATTTTGTCGTGAATCGTTTATACTATTCATCGTATCTTATAACCTAACATTAGTACATGAGATTTGCGACGCACACCCAATGCGCATGTTCAATTTCACACACACCTTCGAAATTATTCCCATGTGTCTCATGAAGCTCTCCTTACCCGTAGGAGCGTCAATTAAATGTGTATGAAATTCGATAATCGTAAAATAACTTGTGTATGGCAGGATTGACACCGGGTTTCTCGAATCCTGCGATTCAGTGACCAGTACGGAGATGACAATGAGACTCTTTTTATTACTTACCAATTTTCTCCTAGGGGAATTAGCCGATCTATTATATAACTGTATATTTTTTAGAAATATCTTAATTGATTTGATCTCTAACCCTTCCGCCATTATCAGCACAATGAGCCAACTGAACTACACAACGCTGAAGATCCTGTTTGAGGACCTAGTCCTGGGCACGAGCTACGAGCTTGAGACATCCAGGAACATATTTCTGGAAGTGCTGCCTTACGCCGGTACTGACGCCGCTGTCAAATTCGTCAAGCATCTTGTGTTGGAAGAGAATGTACGTATTTTTAATAAATAGGAAAAAAGTAAAAGTAATACACGGTGCATTTGATAAACAGTTTTAGCACAAAACAATTTTCCGCTCAAAATAATTTATAAAACAATTTCGATTAAATACCATAAGAGAACAGAAGGAATGACGTGGCATCATTCACAGGAAAAGATAGAAGACTCGGCGCTTCTGTCACTCATCAGAAAATTACCCTTCAACACAGCCAACTACAGCCAACAGCTGCTTCAGGAGTTGGAGCCGCTAACCAAGCTTGGGTTAGACTACCCGCAGGAGATCAGACACGCTGCCATCCTCAGTTATGGGACCATGCTGCACCAAGCAAAGAGAGGAGAGAGGGTGGGCATCGACTACTTTGATAACATGGTCGTGAAGTATTTGAGGATGTATAGTGGTAAGTATATGTTCTATAACTTAGTATTCGTGACGTAGTGAGTACCACCAAACGATTTAGGAGAGGGTACAGTTAATGTTACCACTCGCTCGTTATTATTAGGTACTGTACGTTGATTCGAATCATTGTACGGTATGCTTTATGTTGACGCAAAATATTAAAAGGAAGACACAATAAAGAACACCAGAAACACTGAATCAGAAATCACTAAAACTGCAAAAGAACCCAATACACTGAAATCCGAAAAAATGGGAATGCTAAGTTGTAATAAGCTGACAATTTTACTCGCAGCATTGCAGTTGGGCCGAAAAGATCCTCAATATACCTTGGTAGACCTTCTACAAAGAAGAGTAACGATTTTCTGAAGAGTACAGAAGGCGCAAGACGCTAGCAGTACAGGCTCATTGTGGAGATCATTGGGAGATGTATTTGTCCAGCAGTGGAAATCTTATCTTCTGAATAAATGATCTCTGGACAAAACTTATTTATTAGTTAACTACCATCATCACATATATTAATAAGATACTTTCCACGCAAACGGAGCTCAGACTTTTGGATTTCGTATTCTATGAACGTCCTGAAGATTTTAATATTTGCACACTACGACATACTACTTATTCGGGACCTTCCTAAGCAAGTAATTCTATATATCAACAGTTTCTCGTAACTTGAATGTTCTTTTGCGAGTTGGTGCTTGCAAAGTAAAAGTAAGTAAAAGTCCGCGTCTGTATTTTATGTCAGCAATATGCTCTTTGACACGCAGCCCTTCGATCCATGTCGCAATATCAATATTCAAAATCAAAAATATATTCTTCAAATAGGATTTTACAATCACTTTTGAACGTCAAAGATGCTACGTCATTGGTTCACAAGTCTACGGCGGGAGACCTTGTACTGGGAAGAACCAGCAAGATAACCAGCAAGGGCAATTTTTTTTTCTCCCTGTATCATTACAGAGTCGTCAGTTGGAAGCCGGCTTCAGATACATAGTTTGAACCCAACCTCCGATACAAATTAAAACAACTAACAAATATATACGAGTATTTCCATCACAAAAGTGATATCGCATTAAACAAATCTGATATGTATATGTCCGGTGCAAAACAAAAATATAATTTATTAAAGAATCATTAAAATTATATATCGCAAAATTAACATCCAAGCATGTTTAATTTTTCAGGAAATTTAATATCGTAAAAATTACATCCAAGCATTTTTATCATTCAAGAAATCATTGACCTTGTAATACCCTTTTTTCATTAGAATATTTTTAATATGTGCTTTAAATTTATGAAACCGTAAAGCAGTAATATTTTCTGGAAGTGTGTTATAAAAAGTTACACATTTACCTAAGAACGAACCTCTAGTTTTTTGAAGCCTGTATGTTGGAACGGCAAGCTTATTTTTATTTCTCGTGTTTAAATGATGAATTTGAAAATTTGTATTAAATGTATCGTACTTCTTATAAACATATATTAAATTTTCATAAATATATTGACACGCTAATGTATTTATTTAACCTTTTTTTTTTTTTTTTTTTTGTTCCCCTGATGAAAATGCATTAAATTGCATACCCCGGCTGTGGCGAGCCGGGGTTATGTGGGGCTCTCCTCCCCAGAAGGGGGAGGCCTACCCACTAAAAACCTCAGGGATGGCCTTCCTCAGGCATGTAGGGAGCCCCCGGGAACACAAAGGCCACTTCCGGGAACCCCCAGCCTCCGCTCCCCTCTCTAGAGGGGAGCCCTCCTCGGGGGAAGCTACCACCTCCCCCGGTCCCCTCCACCGACGACGCCCCCCGGCCACGGAAGGGGCGTGGTCCATCCCGGGTCGCCGTAGCGGTCGCGACTTCCTCGCGCCCGCCGGCGACCCGCGGCGGCGCCGCAGCTGTGCTACCGAGCCCGGCGCCGCCTCCTTCGAGCGGGATCGGCCATCTCCCGACCCCGCTCGGCGGCCTCCTTCTGGAGCATTACTGCTTCACAGAAGGAGGCCACAGCCCTCCAACCTCCCTCGTCCGCCAGCATTGCCGCAATCAATGCCGGCGGAGACAGATCTCGCCCGATCTCTGCGACCAAGACTCGGCGCTCGGAGGCCCACGCGGGGCACTCCGCCAGCGTGTGCTGGGCCGAGTCGAGGTCGGATGCGCAGTGGTGACAATGTGTCGATCCCTCCCGTCCTATTCGACACAGATACTCACCGAAGCAGCCGTGCCCGGTGAGTATCTGAGTCAATCGGTAGGTGACCTCCTCCTTCCCGTTGAGCCAAGCTTCGAGGTGCGGGAGTACGGCACCGACGGCCCGCTGGCGCGCGCAGATCCGTAATTCGAGCTGCGCACGCCAGGCCGCCATAATCCGTCGGTGCCACTCCCGCTTAGGCACTTCGTGCGCGGGTTCCAGGGCGCTCCCCCCATCGCCCCCCGGCCGACACGCCGCGACGCATACGTCGCCGCGTACATGTCGGCCAGGATGTCGAATGGGGGGGAGCGTCCCAGAACTGTCGCCGCCTCGTACGAGATTGTACGGTAGCCTCGTACGATCCGTATGGCCATTATCCGCTGCAAGCTCCGTAGCAGAGCTCTGCAGCGGGGGGACCTCGCGCAGTCTTGCGACCACACGGGAGCCCCATACATGGCCACGGATCGCACGACGCCCTCGTACAGGCGGCGGACTCCATCCCTCGGTCCCCCGAGATTGGGCAGCAGGCGATGCAATGCGCCCGCCACCCTTTTGGCTCGGGGGACCAACCGCACGAAATGCTCCTCGAAGCTCCAGCGGCGGTCCAGGGTGAGGCCCAGGTACTTTATGTACGGCCCCACCGGGACCACCGCGTCACCCACCCGGATCCGGCAACTGGGTGGTTCCCGGCGCCTCGGAAGGCCGTGGAACCATAGCGCCTCGGTTTTGTGAGGCGCTATTTGTAAACCCAGCTGGCGGATCGCCCGCACGACACATGCCACCCCAAGCTCGGCAAGCCTGAGCACCGGCTCGAAGTCGGCCCCTGTCGTCACGACGAGAGTGTCGTCAGCGTAGCAGACGACACTCACGCCGCGAGGAAGGCTGGTGCGAAGGACCGCGTCGTATGCGAGGTTCCATAGCAGGGGTCCCAACACCGACCCCTGCGGAACGCCGCATTCGACCCTCCTCGACGTTTCCATCCCGTCCCGTCCCATCACGCCGATCGTCCTGTCGCGCAGATAGTCCCCGACCACTGCCCGCAGGTAGGGAGGCAGCTCGTGGTATACGAGCGCCTCCCTAATGGCCTGCCAGGGGAGGGTGCCGAAGGCGTTGACGATGTCTAACGACACCGCCAACGCCACCCCCCCCGATCGGACTGCGGACTCCGACAGGGAACGAACACGCTGGATGGCGTCCAGCGTTGATCGCCCCCGCCGGAATCCAAATTGGCAGTCCGATAGGTCAGGACCCGCGCGCGACAGGTGCTCGCTGATACGAGCGGAGATAACCCTCTCAAAGAGTTTCCCCGCCTCGTTCAGCAAGCAGATCGGACGGAACGAAGATGGAACGTCGCCGGTCCTTCCTTCCTTCCTGAGGAGCACCAACCTGGCCGACTTCCAGTCAACGGGAAACACGCCCTCGCGGAGACAGCTCGTGAAGAGCTGTCTCACCGTGCTCCCTAACGCCCTGAGCGCCAGCGCTAGCACCTTTCCCGGGACCCCATCCGGTCCCGGGGCAGTGTTGCGCGCAGAGAGCCGCGAAACGGCCCCGGCGAGCTCGCTCTCCGTCACCCGGAGGTCATCCGACCAAGGGCCGGGTGACGGGGCGGCGGGGGGACTGTCCCGGACCCTCGGGAAGAGCGTATCCACCGCTCTTCCCACGACGAGAGGGTCCGTATTTATTTAACCTATGTAAGAGAAACAAAAGTCGCAATCCAATAACATTGGATTCCCTAAAAAGGGACTTTAACAGGTCGCTCGTATTGATATATTTTCACGGGCAGCTTAAAATAAGTTTTAATTGAAACACACCTTCGGGTGCTCTTATCCTCGTTAGTGATACCACTTATTTCGAGTTGATGGTTATATGAATGTTTGGCTAATACAGGTTTTACTCTGTTATTGTGACATTGTCGTGATGATTTTAGTCACTTTTAATGTGCAGAAGTTCCATCAGCAGATGTTCATCATCATAGATCCCTTATGAGTTTTGGAACAGAGATTAACTTCTGGTAAATAACTAACTGGGATAGCAGTTAAAAATACTGGGATACACTACAAAGTATTGCTTTACGATATACTACAAAGCTCAAGTTGTAATTTAGATTATTAAATTATCAGATTATAACATCTTTTCGTATTATTATGTGAAATTCCACAGATTTTTCACTCAATTATATACGAGTATTAAATTATTACTATTTCTTTTTTTACACCTTAAATCTGTTATGTTACTATTGTCCTCTTAGTCCATAGTATATTGGATTTTAGAATTAATGGAGATAAGGTAGTCATGAAAAGTAAACACTTTATCTGTTGGTAAAATTGTGAAGTATCGTTTATATATCACAAATGCAATACTCAGAACCCTCTTATCGTAGACTTTTTATAATGATATGGTTTTTTAAGGCTCTAGCTACAGTCATCTCGTGCAATCATTGACTTAGTATTAGGTATCCTGAGCTGGGTCTATAAATGTCCATTACAGACTCTGTGAACTATAAAAATTTTTCAATAAAAAAAGTCAGTAGCAGATTGAAGATTGACTGTCAAATGGATGATATTGTCCCATATTATGAATTAGTAAGATAATAGAAAGGTGCTTGAGAACTGAAATCTTGTTGATTTTTCGGAAAGCACCTTTAAAACAATAATAAAATTTGAATTTAGCACCGTCTTTCCAGATTGCCCTCACTATATGGATAGACTGGTCTGGCTGCAGGGACTGTGCAACATTGGCTACTCTACGCAAAAGTACACCATGGAGATCTACTCAGACACCAGTAAAAAAAGAAACGAGCGACTGTGGGCTGCATTCGCTTCGAACTACATCGATAACCAGTATTATACCGATGAGCCTTTAAAGGTGAATATAATAATAATAAATAATAAATATTTGTTACACTTACACCAATTAGCCTAGCCTAAACTAAGCTCTGTAAGGCTTGTGCTATGGGATCTAGGGTAACGGATAGACATTCATATATTATACATATATAAATATTTTTATAGAAATATATATTATACATATATAAATATTTTTATAGAAATATATATCAACAACCATGACTAAAGTACAAATGCTCGCACTCATCACACCCGAATTCGAACCCGGGACCTCAGAGCTGGCGACACCTTGAAACCGGTGTACTATCCACTCGACTATGGAGGTCGTCACCCTCATAAGACTGTAAATATATATTTCAACGGATCGCGAGTTAAATTCCCGCACGGAACAGGAGACGTATTTTTAAATCATTAGACGTGAATTTGGAATTCGAATACGAACACAAATCGTGCGCGAAATTATTTTCTACTACTTGCAATTTTATAGATTTTTGAATCACTCGAATTCAGTGTTGTCATTAAAAACAAATTCTTAATTAGATTCTGTTTCACGAAGAAAAATAAAAAATCACAGCAACAAAAATTAAAATATATGTACTCAAACAACATTTACTTATTATTATGTACCTATTTACAAGCTTTACATTAACCAAAGTAAATTTATCACTGTCAACGTCACTTCAGCGTTGGATATTCTACTAGTAGAAATCAAAAATCGGGTGGGGCTGTGCCGCGGCACACGGCCGTTGGTTTTAACGTGAAACGTCTATGTTAGGGAATCGCTTTCAAAGTTAAATATTGAAATAAAAACAAGATTGACGGTGTTTTAAGTATTTTAATAAAAAAATCAATGTCACAACAGCGAGCTGACTATATAAGTGAAATATTCACACCCCATTTTTGTTTCTAAGACTAATAGTATTTTAATTATTAAGGTACGATGATATAGACCTTTTCGTTACGGTCCACTTTTCAAACCTGGTACGGTCGGCCAAGAAAGTGGTCTACCAGTTTTGACAAAATTTCATATGTGAGTAAAATAGCGATAAGGTTGAACTCCTGTACTTATTACCTTTTTAAGATTATGCAGAGTGATGACATTTAAACCTAAAATAATCTGACAGCTATTAATCTGTCAATTTTGTCAGAATATTTTTGCACGGGAAAATCAACTCTGTTACTTTATAGCGCGCGAATGATTTTCAACCTTAGGGTGGTAGACCACTTTCTTGGCCGACCGTACACGTATGTTTCGGCGCGATTTTAAAGACGTTTCACGTCAAAACGAGTGGGTTGAACCACTCGTTGCATAACGCACGAAATGAAAGTTCAGAAATAGTGAATTCGGTAATTCGTATACGAATGTCACGATTTCGAATGCGAATTGTTTTTCTATAGTTTCGATAATTCGTCTCCAGATATTTTGTATGACCTACAAAAATTTGTTTTGGTCTGGGTGTTAGTGCATGTGAGATTTTTATGTTTGTGACTGCACCCACGACCCAGGATAAAAATCCTAGAGAAATGCTAGGTTTTTTTTTTTTTAAATAACATACATTCATTCGGACACATCTTTTGAACAGACAAAGTCCATATAAATTAAACCGCTTAATTCTTGAATTCAATTTTCTTGGCAGTTAATTTAAGAAGTAAGATAATACTTGTGAAGTTGGTAACTTACCTGGACATTCGAGTTTTATGTTGTTAGCACAGAATATATGGGAATGATTCCGCAATTTGGAAATATTTCCATATACTACCTATAGGAGAATCAAACGCAAATGATACATTATCTTAGGACCATACAATTATTTGCGTATAACCTTTCGTAAATTAATGTTAATACTTTTCCTACGTTCTTTACTGCATTGTACTAACAGTCCAGTTGTCCGCGCTACCTTATAAAGAACAATTTATTATTTTCCGCCAGGCCGTCGAATTGCTTCTCCCTGTATTGACCAACGTGACGGAAGACGCACAGATAAGGATGGCCGCACTTCACACCTTCCTCACGGCCACGACCATAACTCAGAATGACTTTCTGTTCGTTCACAAATACGTGACCGACCTCGGCACACCACCGATAAAGCGGTTCTGGTATACGGCCATAAAGAGCTTGGAGAGCAACAGGAATTTCGATGGCTATAAATTAGCGTAAGTAGGATATAGGACTCAACGAAGTCTCAAACTGTAATATCATTGTAACTTGTGTCATCAGTCACACCTCAAGATCAGCATAATAATAGCATAAGGAGCCATAACCTTCTTTTTTCTGAAATGTCAGGTAAGTGACGCCCCAAATTGGCCATACCCTGACATGATTGTATACTTTTATCACACATTATTCTATCTGGAATAACAGCGAAATTTTCATATTTTCTATCCATCATAAACCATCGTCTACAGATTTGTTCATTTAAAATATCCCAAACAAAAGTCAATAATATTCTGTTTGCCTATTACAGCGCACTATTCCTGCCGTCGGTATCAGACATGATCTTTGACCTTGACCCTGATGAGTGGGCAACCAATAACGTGATTAGCACGGATGATGACCACAGCACCTCGCTACATCTTCTCAGTATGGCCGATGACACCGGCCTACCATCCTTCGCAGGAGCGCGACTGTCTACTGGTGGCAAGAGAGCTTCCGTGAGTTATCCTCAAGAATCTAACTCATTATCCTCATTGCAGAACTTCGGTGGCGCTGTGCTCACAACACTGGTCAATAGTGAGATTCCGGAGGCTCGAATTTGACTCTGCCTTATAGCAATGTGATTTCGTTTTTCGAATTTCATACATTTTTCTGACGCTCCTATTACCTACAAATTATTACTTACAAAAAAAAAATTCAAAAGTATGTATATGAAGCCCAAGATTCCTTAATTAAATGACGGGTGTCTGGTATGGTTCACCGATGGCTCCAAAATGGGGGCTAACGTAGGATGTGGCATATATGAGGGCAGACCCAGGGTTAGCAAAAGCATAAACCTGGGAAAGTATGCCACTATATTCCAGGCGGAGGTCTGTGCCATCATTGAATGTGTACAAGCGAACCGCCAACGAAACTACGTAAACCAAAAAATCGTAATCAATTCAGACAGTCAGACAGCTTTACTAGCAATAAACAATATCACACTTAAATCAATGCTAGTAAAAGACTATGTGAAAAAACTCAATGACCTGGGAGAAAAGAACAAGATCACTCTCAAATGGGTGCCAGGTCATTCTGGAATAACCGGCAATGAGAAGGCCGATGAACTAGCCAGGGCTGGGGCTCAAGGAATACAGTTCGGCCCAGAGCCTATCTGTGGTATCTCAAAGAACCAGGCCATGCAATACCTAAAAACTCGCCTTCTTAACGAGGCGAAAGCAGACTGGCACAGTACGTCCAGGATGACACACTCAAAAGCACTAATCGAACCATACTCTCGCAAACGCACTGACGAGCTATTAAAGCTTAACAGGAGTAACTTGAGCGTGATGGTTAGGGCTTTGACCGGTCACTGCAAGTTGAATAGACACCTTTACAACATGAAACTAAAGGACACTGACACATGCAGAGTCTGCCAACAAGAGCGTGAAACACCAATACACCTCTTGTGCTACTGTGAACCGCTGATTCAGAAAAGAAACAGACACCTGGGGAAACACATCCTTGACCCAGATGAAGTAAAAACAATCCGAACTGGGAACATCCTATCTTTCTTGGTTAGTGCCCAGTTAAGGGAGCTACTGTAGGGCCTACATAGAACCTACATAGGAGGCTGGTCACAATAGATCTTAATAGGTCGCAGTGATGCATATCAGCCCCGACTTACACACGAAATAGAATATGTGAAGCCCACCAAACAGTCCTTGGCCAGTGTGGTAGACTAATGACTAATCATCCCAACATAGTTAGGGGTTGACTCATGCCCCTCGCTGGGGACTGATAAGAATTGTGATCATAATCTTATTTCTAGCTACACCATTTCTTCACAAATATACAGCGGTAGACTTTGTGTTTTATGATATACCACAATACATACCCGAGAAATATACCGATCGCATGCCAGAATCCTATCAAATAATTTGTCTATGTGTCTACTACTGAATTGATTTTCGTATCAATTCAAATTCAAAATCATTTATTCAATCTAGGCTGTTACAAGCACTTGTGAAAGTCGAAAAGCTACGCCATCAGTTCGCATATCTACCTTGTACTGAGAAGAACCGGCAAGAAACTCAGCAAGGGCTGTTTTTTTTCCCTGTATCAAATAGATAGAGAGTCGTCAATTTGAAAAATGACTTCAATATTGATATTTCATGAAGTCACTTTCCATTACATAATATAGGAAATACAATTAATAAAAATATAATTTGAAAACATGCCTATATTAGGAATGCCGTGTCATACAATTTTAAAAGAATATATTAAAGTTAAATTAAAATTATAATAAATAAATACGTAGTAGTAGTTCATACTTATGTACCAACCAGATGATTTTTTTTTATTTTTTTTTTTTTACTTAAAATAGGTTTGCGTTTGTCCACAATCTCACCTGATGGTAAGTGACGATGAGGACTAGGATGGAACACGCTTACCTAGCAAATGCATATTCACTCGTGACTTGAAGACCGTAAGATTATATTGTTCCGGGAACACAGACGTCGGCAAAGAGTTCCATATCTTAGCTGTTCGTATTAAAAACGAAGACTGGAACCGTTTTGTACGTGTAAGAGGATAGTCCACCACGTAAGGATGGTAGTTAAGCCTACATCTGGTTGACTGGTGGTGGAAAGGAGCGGGTGGAATTCATTCATTTAATAGAAAATGAGCTATTGCTGGCACAAATAATCCTTCGAACCATCAAACACATTCCTAAGTTATCTACCGTAGTCATGAACATTTTGTTTCATTTAGTCTATAAATATTTGCAGGTATATATAGTAGCGGAAGGTGTGTCATCTAATATGTACAAGAGGATGCACGCATTTAACAATGCCGATATGGACATGAACAGCTTGATCGATCTGCTAAAAGGATTGAAGTTGTGGGCGAACAAGTCTACTGAAAAGGTGAAATCACTTTTTTAAAACAAATAAAAATGAGAATATTGTTACGAGCTGGGGTCAGTAAATCAAACGGCGGTCTACCAAAACACTGAACTTTTATTAATTAGCACACTGACAGTCACTAATCACTTCACTGAAAGCACTGAAAGTCACTTCTTAGTTCACCAATATCACTTCTTAGATGTTTTCGCACTGTATCGCAAAGCAATACTCTCCTCCCGCCTATCGGGACTATCTTCGTCACCTTGTTGGGACGGTAACCGTTCAGGGTTTTTCCCCTTTTCGGTGATCTCAATCGCCAACCGTAACCACGGTTGGGGCTTTGGGGCGGCGGATGTACCGCCTTGGCATCACCTCTCCTCCCGGCGGCCGGACACAGCCTTATATAGTCCCCTAAGGTACTTGCCACTCTTGCCAGAACATTCGCGGTCACACTCGAATGTGTAGTCCACTACATAAGCGCGTAGGAATGACGTCGCTCGTTCGAGACGTTTCGAGTATCTGAGAACTGTCTCTTCCTTGTGCTATCCTTGTCACACAATACTCGAATATTCCCGTACTATCTTTCTCGAATATTCTGAGTTTGTCTATCTCTTTCTAATGATGTTTTCTCATTCTAATACTTCTCGAATGTTCCAACTATATCTGTCTCTTTCTACTATTGCTATCTCTTTCACTCCTATTGAAATTTATGTCCTTTTACTGAAGTAGGCTTAATGGCTCATAAGGGGTCCTGAAAACGCCTGAAAACGGGTTTTCAGGTTATTGTGGCGTTGGATAGAGGGTAGCCTGAAACATACTGAAAACATGTTTCAGGTGCCTGAAAACTACTGTAATTTGGGTGTAATTTAGATTTTTTAGTATGTGAAAGAGCTACTTCTGAAGCGGCCTGAAACGACGTTTCAGCCTGCTGAAAACGTTTCTAAGTCACAGAAAATCATTTTTGAAGTTTTACTAAGCCACCGACGTAACAATATTTTGAGTACTTATAGTAGCCCAGTAGAACAATACTACTACTGAATTGCAGGGGCACTACCTCTATCCAGCGTCATATCAGAGCGTATTTCGCAAAGAACCAGATTATAAATATATTTTATACAAAACCAATATAACTGCCCTTCTCAAGAGTACTAGGGGACCTTTCCATTAAAAATTGACCAAAATTTTGCGTATCGATTTGTTATATTGGTAAACATACGTCTTTTAGCTCTAAAGGGCAGTTTTTTATATTAGATTATAAACTAGATTATACTAGAAAACCCCGAAATGAATATTCACGATACAGAAGACAAGCATTACCTATGTTGTATTATTTTCATAGTTTCCTCTTTTGCAGGTACACGTAGATTTTGTGTTCAAACTGAATGAAAAGGCAGTGTACGTTGCGCACATGAACCAAAGCCGCTTTGACAGTTGGAACTTAATAGAGAGTGAGTATTTTCAATAACTTTTGTGATCTTTCGGAGTGTCAACAATCAATATTTTGAAAAAGATCTAACAGGTTATGTAGTTGTGGTAAATGATGATTTTTACTTCTGTGCCTAATTCCAGTTGCAAAATTTGTGAATGACTTCCTTCGTCTCGGTAGCCATATCAACCAGCAAGTGGTGTACTATCCAGCACGCACAGAACTTACGTTCCCGAATGAGCTGGGTAAGTTTATACAGTCCAACCAAGCCAAATTGATTCTTCAGCTACTGACTGACTGCAGACTGAGTTTTCTTCTCCGTCGTTTCGTTAAGCGGGGTTTAAGGGTATATATTTTAGAAGCAGGCATGTCAATATCAAATATTTGTTATATCAACTATTTCATAAAAAGTAATAGATTATGTAATATGAGTAATAGATTATATTAACATATTTGCATTTATTAAAAATTTTACTTGATTTCGTTACGGCTTATAAAATCATTGCGTTATAGATAATGAAAATATTGTTCCATCACAAATTTTGAATATGAAAAACGTCCACAAGAAAATTGTTCACCAATTCGGTCACAAAGTCATTATCCTGAATATTTAACTATATTGTTTATCCATGTTGAATAAAACTCTTGTACTGTTCCACTAATTTTAATTATTATCGACCTGACCGGTTTCGCTTTACAGCATTTTCAAAGGTGTTAAAGTACACAGCTGTTCGTGTTTACGCTTCTATCTAATGAGATATGCTGAGATAGAAGCGTAAACACGAACAGCTGTGTACTTTAACACCTTTGAAAATGCTGTAAAGCGAAACCGGTCAGGTCGATAATAATTAAAATTAGTGGAACAGTACAAGAGTTTTATTCAACATGTATAATAAGTTCCACCAAGAGCCAACAATCAACTCAATACAGAATATTGTTTATCCTTTAGCTTCGCAAAGCAAATGATAAATAAAACAATTAACATCCTATATGCGGTAATTACTTGCAATATTTTTTGCAAATTAATACGTTAAATGTTAAACGTTGAAGGTATCCCAGTGAGACTGCAGACTACTTCAGTATCGTTCACTTCATTGCGTGGCAATCTGACGACGCCAGCCACTGACTTGCATATCAGGTAACGCAAAGTATTTTTTCTAACTGATGCCCTTAACTTCGTCGCGCAAGACACCTATCTTAATATTTTGAACAATTCACACAATATTATTATAAATTGTACTACTTCACTAGTACTGAAACTAAAAGCTATTCACTGGGAGACATAGGCCATTGATTTCAGCTCCTACCGCGATGAAGAAATTAAAATGCAAACATTTTTTATTTATTTATAATACATAGTTATAAGTAAATTAAATAACATTAAATATATAATATAATTATTTTTGTATTTATATGGTAGACTAGTTGGTTTTTTTTATAGGATAGGGAAGCTAACGAGCAAACGGATCACCTGATGGTAAGCGATAACCGCTGCCCATACACACCCGCAACACCAGAGGAGTCACAGATGCGTTGCCTTTTAAATGGGAATATGCTCTTTTTTTTTGAAGGTTTCGATATTTTCGCGATTTCATCTGAGCAGGATTAGAATTACGTATACATTAGCGTGACGTATATCTTAATAAATTGTAGCCTATGGCTTATTCTGATAACACATAGGCTACGCATATATAATAAGCTATATTATTGTAAAGTTTCATTAACCCGGCGTGAATGAGGTGAGAAATTGTTACACCAGCTATGAGGTGGGTATGATATACCCAAAATTTTGATGTAAAATTGTTGATACTATGATTGTGTAATTAGCATTAATGCTTAAGATATATTAATAATAGTAACTATTCAACAAGATTAGTAAATAAAATACGAACATTAAGCAGCATTATTTTTTTATTGAAATAACAAAATATCTAAATTATTTTCGAAAAATACAAATTTAGGCAATTAATTTCTTTTGCCATAAAAATCTAACAAAATTCCAACTTTGGTTAATCAATATAACAATAGTGTCTTCTAATTATCCCAACTAATATTATAAATGCGAAAGTGTGTTTGTTTGTTTGTTTGTTTGTTTGTTTGTTTGTTTGTTTGTTTATTTGTTTGTTTGTTTGTTTGTTTGTTACCTCTTCACGCTTAAACTACTGGACCGATTTCAAAAATTCTTTCACCTTTGGAAAGCTACATTCTCCCCGAGTAACATAGGCTACTTTTTATCCCGGAAAAATCGACAGATCCCACGGGATGCGCAATAAAGGCTTCGCTCAAAAACTACTGCACAGATTTTTATGCGGTTTTCATCAATAGATAGAGTGATTCTTGAGGAGTTTTGCGAACGGATAGTCCCACGGGAAGCGCGATAAAATCTTCGCACCATAAACCGACTTCCGCGTATATGTAGCCGTGGGCAAAAGCTATGACCCTTAACCCTCTATACACCCAATCCCGAAATCCACGCGGGCGAAGCCGCGGGCAGAAAGCTAGTTATAAATAAAAAAGGAACTGAAAAGTCTTGTGAGATCATGTAATAGAGCACCAAAATTACACCTACAAATCAACACAATTCCGTACCCCAGCCGCGTGTACGCATGTGTATTTGCCGTCGCCGCCGGTGCAACACTAAACTCGATACTGTACCTCACCCCTTGCATCTTTACCTCCAGCTACTGAAACACCAGGACTTCCATGGCAACAATAACATTAAAATATCTGCGTTTAGAAACTTTTCGGGTATGACATACCCAACCTCACTCACGCCGGGTTAAAATCCATTCAGTAGTTTTTACTCGATAGAGTAACAAATATCTATCCATACTTATAAATCTTCACGTTTATAATATAAGTAGGGATAAAAATAAAATTCCTGCAATTTGTTTTTTTTTACTATTGGTTCATGTTTATTGGAATATTCAGTTAGAAGATTTCGTATCTGAGAAACACTAATATTTAAAGACCCGATTTTTAGTATATGTTATTGTTAAATAGACCTTATTGATCAGGTATCAAGGCATGTCGCTGACGTCCCTGTCAAGCTTCGGCCTTTTGGTCCAGTCTGAGCACTCGACGAGAATTCAGAAGTCTATGATTGCCCATCTGCCAATCAAATTCAACGTTTCCCATACTCCGGTTGGAGTGTTCAAGTAAGTAAAACGTAAACGTATGAATATGTACATTATGGGTGCCAACTGTTTCTTTGATTTTGATCAAAGAAACAAATTGGGGAATATTCTGACAGGAAATTAATAAATGAAATAAGTAGTTGGCTCAATAAATACCACAGCCTTTCATTTTCATCATTCTATCCATATAACTTGAATTTATAGTTTCTCAAAACTTTCTTAGTACCCCATGTAAATCTTAAATATACAGGGTTACCTGGTAAGTCGTGCGAACCCCGTTAGGGGGTCGTGGTTCCCACCATTTCTGACAGATTTCCCCTTGGAACCCCGCCCCCCAACTTAACCCTTTTCAAGTTATAAGGCTTTAAAGACTTTTTTGAAAAAATGACTGATTTTTGTCTATTGGCCCATTTTTTTTGTTTATTATAATTCAAATATTTAGTTTTATACTATTTTTGTGTAGCAGATTAGTTTGTTCATCATAATGTAAATGTAACATAATTGATAAATTTTACATTAATTTCACTACTCCTTTTAGGACTTTTACCAAAGATTATTCCGAGAAATCTAATAGCAGCCTACCTTGTTATACCTTGTTGAATAGCTAATGAAACGTGGATATTTTCAAAGGTGTCTGCAGCCTACGTGTCATAGATTTTTTTTTTACTATTGCTGGTTGAAGTTTGATTTGTACTGATTTTTGTTTGATGCTATAACTATCAATCTTCTATCTACAACCTATTTAGTTGAGGTAACTCAATTTTTATTTTGCATTATGATGAACAAACTAATCTGCTACACAAAAATAGTATAAAACTAAATATTTGAATTATAATAAACAAAAAATATGGGCCAATAGACAAAAATCGGACATTTTTTTCAAAAAAGTATTTAAAGCCTTATAACTTGAAAAGGGTTAAGTTGGGGGGCGGGGTTCCAAGGGGAAATCTGTCAGAAATGGTGGGAACCACGACCCCCTAACGGGGTTCGCACGACTTACCAGGTAACCCTGTATATATATAACATGAGTTAACATTAAAAGATAGACATATACTGTCGCGGATATTTTATTGGATCATTTTAAGAGGAATAATTCTTTTATACATATTTTTTGGAATCTAGAACCGTTTTCGCAGCGCACGCAACGGAAGCCCTCAAATATGAATAATTTTCCCCGTTTTTTCCACATTTTCCAATATTTCTTCGCTCCTATTAGTCGCAGCGTGATGTTATGTAGCCTAAAGCGTTCCTCGATAAATGGGCTATTCAATAAAAAAAGAATTTTTCAATTCGAACCAGGAGTTCCAGAGATTAGCGCGTTCAAACTAACAAACTAACAAACAATCAAACTCTTCAGCTTTATAATATTAGTATAGATTTTAGTGGAAAATATACAGACCCTATCCCGTCTGAATGCTATGCAAAATAGGCATGTCTTCATTAACATTAGTATTTGATATGTTCATCTTCAAAACAGAAATACTTATGAGTAATAGAATTGCAACAATTACGAAGAGATTACCGATTTTGCTCAGGTATGGACAGCAACCGAGGGAATGACACAGACCTACTTATCTCACTTGCTTTCAAGTCAGGTTTATAAAAACGCGATACCGCCCACAGGCGCAGGAGCAAGGAGAGAATCCCATCGAGTGACTCACAGCAAGTGGTTGATTTCCTGGCTTTCCTGCGCTTATGGCCGATAGAATAGAAAGACTGAAATACAAGTTTTGTACTATGCGCTTTCTAACAGGAATCTACGGATTCGTTCGCCACGAATCAATTTCTTACAGTTCTGCCTCAAATTTACATCAAAGTTTAGGCTCGGAATATGTTTATACTGATATGGAGGCATTTTTTGGTTAAAATGATCAGAACCAAGCACTTTAGTTTCTTGATAAAGGTCTTTATATGAACTTGAACCATTCCTTGCCCTTAATAGGTAAAATTTTATTTACAGTCTCAAGACTGACTTCGTTCTGCCAGTGCAAAACGGAGGTGTCGTGATACACACGCAAACGCAAGTGGAAAAATACACGAGAGACATGAACGATCTGTTCGATGTCAGAGTTGCTGGCAACAAAATGGTATATATCTTTTTTTGGTATCACTTTCATGTCATAAATTTCAGGTTTTTAATGTCAACAAAGTTATGTCTTATCATCACGTTCTATTAGATGATATGAACTTGTCTAATATCGAATTGAAGTGAAATTCATACTAAGACTAATTATAGAAATAAGATTTCAGAACTGTTGTGTTGCAGATTGTATTTACGTCGAGTTATATTTTAAGTCGATGTCAAAACAGAGAGTTATTGATTACTCTTGAACTTTTGTAATAATTATGCTATTTTGCACTGTTAGGTCGCTGGAAGATCAATACTACCGCATGTCTTTCAAGACACAACTGGTTTTAAAAATTGAATAATTTTGACGTGAATACGTCTTTAAAATTTCTTCCATAGGGACGCAAATCAAAAAATCGAATGATAACAAAATCGGGGGATACAGTTTAGTGTTGTAGCTATATATCATCATCCCCATCCAGATTCCAATTACACCACTGGATAGCTAAAGGATCAAAGAATTTATTACGCCCAGTAAAGACTGTAACACATCGCGCGCGGTGGAGGGGAGCCCCGCCAATTTGAAGGCCATTTTGCTGCGCACTATTACCCGTTACGAGACGTATTCACGTACAACAAACGGCCGTGGCCATAACACAGCCACACCCCCTTTTTTTTGTAGATATAAACAAATTGACTACTCACTTCATGGTAAGTGGTTGAAGTCAACTATGGTAAGCCGAAGAACCACAATGTATTTATATAGCCACCATAATAAGGGTTAAATACCCCTTAAATTTGACAAAATTGTGACGCTCCGCAATATTTTATAAGTACTTAAATTTACGATTTTTATTTGAAATAATTATTATATCGAACTACAATAATAAATAAATTCGCTCTAGGTTTGAGATCGTTTCATACATTAGTTATAGGTATAATCATACATCCAACGAATTAAATTGACTTTTCGATTATTTGAAATATATAGATATCGATCGTATTTTTAACACTGATTCCGGTGCATTTTATACTAGCGCATAGACTGGTGTATTAAATATGTTTTTATACAACGACGGTAGCAAAATAGTTTACGACCTACCTATTGAGAAGTTATTACCGTAGCCTACGTCCATTTAGTTTTGCATCAGTCTCTGTTCAGATTGTTATTTTATTGTTCTCGTCATAGTATTTTCTTTGTTTCAGACAAACGATCGTTCGATATTTTCTCAATGCAAGAACTCTACATACAGATTGAAACTCGAGGATTTATACACAAGAAATATGCTAAAGTAAGTCAGATAGGTTTAACAGAAAGAAATTGGCGCTGTATCACAGACAATGGTCTAGATTGTTATTGACAAATTAGAGATTTTACCAAATATGAATCCTATGGGTTACGTATTATTAATATAAATAAATTGATTGATAGATTTAATGTTTATATTTCCAGATACTAGTGATATATTACTAATTATTAAAATTAGAATAAAAACTTTTTAGTAAATATAACCTAAACTTGTTATATATAAGCACTAAACTTGACATAAAAATAAAACTAACTAAAAACTAAACTTGCTAGCAAAACGTCTTGGTTAATTGTGAGACCAACCAATACGAGGGTTGCTAGTTAAGTATTCAGAATCTGGTATTTCAACATTTTTAAACGCAATGTATGACCTCCATGGTAAAATTCGTTCTTTTTTTGAAATACTGGCCGCTATTTTTTTCCTTATGTACGCTAGTGTTTTGTTTCTGATGGGTTTAAAATGTCATATCGCTGAAACGATGGAACTCACACGTGAAAATATTGATGCTATGATTTCGACGTGGTTTACCGCAACAACAGTGCGTAGATCAATTAACTTCAACTTTTGGTGTTGAAGCTCCATCAAAAACCACTGTGTACATCAAAAAACACTGGTTTAGTGAGTTCAATCGTGGACGGAGTAAGCTCACGGACAAAGTTAAGGAAGGGCCCGAAATCAGTCGTTGTGCCACAAAACATTGAAGCTGTACGAAAACTAATTATGCAAGACCGTCATGTTACATATCGCGAGATAGAGGCTACTCTGGGCATATGTATGACAAGCATTAATAAAATATTACATGAACATTTCAAAAAAAAATTGGTTGTCTGTAGAACTCCGTCTACGGCCGATATTTGAACGTGACAACATCTATTACATGGTAATTTTTTCTGGGTGCAATGAAATTATTTAAAATAAACTAATGTATAACATTTATATTTTTATTACGTTGCCATGTGGCGTCAGATCGGCCGTTACGCCGTTTCCGAGTATGCGTTCGGGCGCTCTAGGGGTGGGGGTAAAGTAGGCGTGGACTCCGTGTGGCGTCAGATTCGGCCGTTACGGTGTTTTCGAGAATGACTCCACGCCGTACCAATTTAATAGACGTTGTCACGTCAAAAGTGTTTTTTGCACGAGTCACTTTCGTAGGGTTCGGCTCATTTTGAAACACCCGAACTGTAGATTGTTGCTTAGTTTCGGGATCGTACGTATAGATCCAAGAGTCATTACCTGTGTAGATGTTATAAACAGATTTTGAGTCACCTCCGTTAATTTTTTTAAACATATTCTTGCACCATTCGACGCGAGCTTCTTTTTGATGCTGAGTTAAGTTGTAAAGTGTTAAGCAATAATGATTTTTATAATTATAATAGTTTCTTTCTAAATAGAAATACAGCTAAAATATGCACGCCATCGGGGGAAAAAAAAACGTTTTTTGCTCTCCTGAACAATTTTCTTAAATGAGATTCGCCCCTTTGCGGCGTTGGCGACGAATTATTTGTTCGAAACCAAAAAAATAATAAATTGCTTTGAATATCAATGCTATATATTAATTGGTCTTTATCTCCCTACACACGTGAGCCACTATGCCACCCGAAATATTAAAATTCACATTATTTACGAATTCGATTTTTATTGCCCTGATATTTTCCTTTTGTTCTTTTATCTGCTATCAAAAATGTGGCACTTTTTGTCATTACATTGTGTGTGTCGTTCTGTTAGATTACTTACAAGTCACAAAATCAAACGGCATATCTGACTATTTATCTAAAGACACTAACACAGTTATATTCTTTGACTACGGTCTGTGACGTAGAAAGCATTTATCCAAAAGCTACTTATCATTTATTTGCCAGTATATGGTATGTACAATAATGTGATCTTGGATAGTTAAGTGTGTCACATATTCCACTTACGTCGAAAGCATGCAAATATTTTGTCATTTAATAGGTAGTAAAAACGTTATATAATACAATTAAATACAAAACAATATTAAATACAAACCTAATTAAATACAAAACCTATTATATTAATATTATATGTTGGAATGACAATAATAATGTATTATTTATATGTAACAAATATTAACTCCATAATTAAATAGAGTATCAAATTAAAATTTATCATTAAGATATTCACTAACACAATAATACACTTTTATAAATAATAATTAATTAAGTTTTTTCCTGGATATATTAATCGGCAATTCCTCGAAAATGTCAGGTAATTTATTATAAATCTTGATAGTCATTATATATGCATTTTTTCCATAAATTTTAAGAGAACTTCCAGGTTCGTACAGCTTGTGCGGATATTTCGTAGATCTTTTAACAACTTCTTTGTTTAATTGAAAAAATTGCTGATATTTTTTTACTAATATCTCTAATGAGGCAACGCTAAAACTCTGAGAGAAACAAACAAAGGCTTACAATTATCCATAAGCACCGCACTACAGACAGCAAGAATACATTTCTTCTGAACTTTGAATACTTTATCTATAAATACTGAGTTTCCCCATATTAGTAGCCCATACGAGAAAACAGAAGAAACATAACCATGATATGCACTTAAAGATGCTTGCTTACATACTACTTGTCGTAATCTTCTTAGAACCAAAACAAATTTATCTAATCTTGTACAAATATTTTGTATATGCTCTTTCCAATTCAAGTGTTGATCAAATAGTACTCCTAAGAATTTTGCATGGTCAGTATCTTGAATTTTATCACTATAACATAACATTAAGTGGATATCTATTACTTTTATTGTTATACGACTGGAACTATATATTTTTTGTTTTATTTGTATTTACGCGAAGATATTCAAGAACATACAAGAACTACATCCAGATTATATTCTCTACATAAAATCAGCCCTTTGATTATGTGTTAAAATTTATTCATCTTCACAGCTTACTCCAAACCCTGCAGCCTAGCCGTCTCATCCTTAAGGCCATACCGCTTGCTATCTCACCACCCTCTAGTTCTTGCGGTGCGATTCACCTAAACAATGCTGCCTCTTTGGATATAAACCGTGGGCTTAAAGCCACTTTACTAATCGAAAAGCTGCCGTCTATCGTGGACTTCTTTTCTGGAGACAGAGACGCGCTAAAGACCACGATGCTGATCAGAGATTATCGGTGAGTTTTTGTAGGTTGGTAACATTGCAAACGATAACGTAAATCCGGGCGATTATTTTGTAACTTGACCAGTGATTAGCAAACGTTATCACATTTCCCGAAAGAAAATTAACGAGGTACCGTGGTCGACTACTTGACTTGTTGGATATTTTAGAACTTTTTAAATACATTTCCTCGTCGAGTCATTTTGTTGCCTTTGTCTAAATTTAAGGCAAGGCCATTATTCTATATTATATATTCTATATTCAAAAATCATATTGTAAAGACACTCATGAGTAACATTATGTTTGAATTTATTTTGACGTTAAATGCCTTTAGAATTCTGTGTTGAATAAAAGTTGTTTTGATTACCAATTGTATAATTAATGAAACTATTCCACGCTTACAGCCAGGACAACGCGGTAGCCGGTGAACTACTGAATCTGGAGATAGACTTCGAGATTCGAAACATGGACAGAAACATTGTCTCCAGGCTGGAGTTTAACACTTCGCAGTCAGTGAGAGTTGGTATCGTTCTCCTATTTCATAAAATATGTTAAAAATGCGTGTAAATTAAAATAATTGTTTGATGTTTCTGCATTTAAAAACTGATAACAGAAACTATTGTTTTTAATCGACAAACTATTATAAAAGCGATTTTATTATAATATGCAGAATAGAACATATTTAACTTTAATGCACACAAATAATATTAGAAAAGAAAAAATATAGCTCACATGCAGACTTTTGGTTAATAACTAATTTATTTCAACCAGCCTTAGACCAAGAGAGTATAATAAAGCAGTTATTGTTTTTCAAATGCATAATTTAAACACAAGAAATAAAAATAAACATTCCGTTCCAACGCACAGGCTACAAAAAACTAGAAGTTCGTTTATGGGCAAATGTATAAATTTTTATTACAAGATTCCACATAGTGTAGCTGAATTGCCTTTTCATAAGTTCAAGGTACAAGTCAAAAAGACGCTAATGAGTAAGGGCTATTACAAAGTCAATAATTATTTAAATCATGCCAATGCTTGGTATTTATTTGAAGACAATTACATTCTAAAGTGTAAATATTTGTTTTCGCGTATAAATTGTAAACACATGTACGTTGTATGGTAACGACATAATTTATTGTAAATGTTGTTAGTACTTTTGATAAAGCTGATAAGTTTCTTACGCCCAATCCAATGAGCTAAAAACTACGATCTGAATGGGTGGTAGGAAAAAAAATTGGACGATTCAAAAGAGCTTTCCATAAAGTTATATTTAAATAAAGTTAATTTTGATTTGATTGACTGATTAAGAACCCTTAAAAATACCTATACTATAGCGGTGCCCGTAGGTTTTACAAATAGCAGTGTAAATCATATTTGATTTTTTTTGATTTATTCTATTTTGCACAAGTCCTTCTGCTAAGTTGATTGTGGTGGTTATAAAGTATTCCTATCTTCTTAATCCATCTCACCGAAATATTGACCGTCTATTTTCCTAACTGACAACTTTAGAACGTTTATCCTTATTTCTTTTAGATATTCATAGAAAATAATGACTACATTTACACGGCTGATGAGGAAACACCATTGGACTCCCAGCTCAAGACCCTAGTCACTGCTGGAGTCAAGAACTCAGATAACACCAGAAAAATAGAGCTCACCTTTGGCGTGGAGGTGGAGAAGACCAGAGAAGGTGAGAAGAGAATGAGGATAAGCTTTGACAAGAACATGGGCAGAGATGGGCTATCGTTGACGCGACTTCTGTCCGTTTCCTGTTTGATGTACGATGAGAAAACTATGCAGGTTAGTTCTTTTTACCAGTAGTACAACTTTAATAAAACACATTAAAACATATACCAGAAGATATACATCAATTTTTGTCTTTGCCTCCACATAGAGAAGTAGTTACATAATGTACAAAAGGCCATTTAAAAAGCCGGCAACACATCTGTGACTCCTCGGCGGTAACGCATCAGTATTGCGGGTGTCTATGGAGAGCGGTTATCGCTTACCATCAAGTGATCCGTTTGCTCGTTTGCTGCCCTATCTTATAAAAAAAACAATAAGTATGTCAAATAAAGTTATTATTTTAGCTTTTTCTCAATAGAGGAGAGGCTAAGAATCTTTACTAAACACGAAACCTGCCCAGTATATCTCCGTAGCCAAGTGCCGCGAAGGTTATGTTGAACCGGTATCACCTACCACATAAGCTCAGGCCAGACTCTTGGTCCTAGTGGCCGCTTCTCAAGAGAGAGGAGAGTAGTTCTCAAGAGTTCTCAAGAGAGAGGAGACTATACATAATTATATATATATATATATATATATATAATATATATATATATAATATATATATATATATATATATATATATATATAAATAAATGCGGGTCTCATGATGATGTAGGTTTTATAAGTTAACAATACTTATTTATATTGTAGTTATATAAAGAACAATCACATAACACAAAAATTTCCAACTTTAACAGTGCCCAGTTCCATGTAATTCGAGCTAACCTTTAATCGAACTCTCGTCCTGTTTTGTTTGTTATTAGACTTTGGTGTCACATTCAGCGCACCAAAATGGGACTCATTGGAAATCGAATATATATACTTATATATCTAATTCTAGTGCAATAAAGATTCAGTTTGAATGCCGTTAATACTTACCGTCCGCATAAAACTTACCGTCCACGTAAACTCACGCCGGTGGGCGGTGAACTAATTAATCCAATTAGTTTACCGCCCACCGCGCTATCACTATTGATGCGGTGAAATAATAGTTGAACTACCTAATAGATTTTCATTTAAAGAGATATGTTCACCAGTCTGTTATCTTATGAGGCATGCGTTTAACAGGTATTAGATGTAACGGATGTAACTGTAACAAATCCGCGCGTGTGGTCCAACTGTTCGCTTATTTCAGCCAGTGAAGAGTGGGGAACGTTTTTAGGTTATTCGATCTTAATCTAGAGAAAGAGTATCATGCATGTTATAACTAGAGATCGGATAATCGGATGCATATTTACCTAAAGTTAATTTTTGGCTCACAAATTATGGAAGCGGCTTCTAAAATACATTTTGTTAAATAAAAATCCCGGGAAAATACGGGACTGCAAATTTAACGTAGTGATATTGTTTGAAAATTACTAAATTAGCACGTGGTATTTATTTTCAAAAGACCGAGACTCCGGGTTCATTTATACAACTATGCATACGTATTTACATGAAGTTTAGTTTCAGTTCCCCGTGCGATTTATGAATGTACGATTTATTACATGAAGAGTGTTATACGAAAGTAGTGAGCTAGTTTGACTAAAACAATAATCAATTAAATAAAAAAACAGAAATGGTGCCCGGGCGTAAGTATGGTCTAGTATCTCACTTCCGATTTAATGAGTCTGAGTACCGGAATTCCGGGATTTTTATTTAAAAGACAGTTCCATACTTTGTCAAAAACTAAATTAGGTAAATAAATAAACATCCGGCTATCCAATTCCGCAATCCCGGGATTTTTATTTAACAAAACAATAAAAAGCCGTTTCCATACTTTGTCTTAAACTAACTTTAGATAAATATGCATCCGATTATCCGATCTATAGTTATAACGTTACTCCTAATGATCACAATTTGAATGAAGGGTAAATTGATAACGCTGAATTGGCCCTGATTGTGGAGTGATTGTGGATCTTTAGATTCACACCAAATTCAATTGGACCAAACTGGAGTTAAATTGTGATTTCTTGAATAGGAATCGTCTTTTGACAGCACCAAATAAAAAAAATGTCTAGTTTAGATTGCATCTACAGAACTTTGCTAGTTCATAGGTACAATTCTTCGAGGTTGGCTCTTACAAGTAGCGACCAGAGCGCCTGTGTTATGCAGTTTTCGGATCGTCAAACTCGTTATGACGTTATGATTCTTCGTTTTAATAATAATAAGTTTTGGTTCTCTTTCTTCAAAGGCTTTGTACTACATATTTGCAGTTACCTCAAGAGCTGTCAGCTCCATTGTACTTTGCATGCATGTCGGAACTTCTGCATCCACCTGAAGCCACCTCAGCCTGGAATGCAGAACTTGAATTAGTGCTAAAGGTAAGAAATTTATGTTTACTGATTATTTGCACTTCAATTTTGCTTATTATTTTGTGCTCAATCATATTAGTAAGAAAAGTTTTATCATTTCGAATATTTACATCTTTTTTGTTGAACGTTCAGCTCGATGTACTAACTCTTCAATGGAATTGTTAAAATATAACTATTAATAAGAAACTACGAGTCCAATCGTAATAGTGGTAGTGCATGTGAAGGCTGAACGTGTTGACTATTGCATTAGGTAAATATAATTTCATTGTTGTATAAAAAACGCTTTCTCTTATATAAATTTCACCCTTAAAATCTTGTGTGTTACAGGAAGGTATCACTTCTATGCGCTTCGGCCAAGGTCCAGTGATGAGGCTCCGGTCGCCAGAGATCGTATGGTGGATGGACAACTGGATCACCATCAAGAAGCTGGCGACCTTCGGACTTTACAGTAAGTTAGCAATGCCCTTTAAACCTTCTATTTATCTTTTTACTGGGAGACATAGGCTTTTGAATATAAGATCCTTCCGCGAAGTACAAAAAGGGTACGACTCAGCTATAATGCTTCATCATAACAGCTTAGTCGCGCTTGGGCTACGTGCACACATATTATAGTGCAAGTAACAGACAACTTTGTTAACTCGTACAAAAACAGAAGCATTGTTTTTGAGATATATCTATAATAAAAAGATTGTAAAAATATTAAAACAGAAAATAGTAGATGCACAGTTGTGAAACCATTTAGACCTTACTTTTACAAAAATGCGCCCACACTCTATGTACCTACATAAAAAGAGCTATGGGCACTGAAAAACTCAATATTTTAACTACAACAGCTCACTGAAAAATACCAAATGAACCGTGTAATCATCTGTGATTCTTTATTGAGATCTAATGAATCTCTTTTTTGAAGAGAGTGATAACTGATAATACAAGATGTTTCATGTGCCATAAAAACGCGCGAAAAAGATCTTGATCACAGATCAGTAAGGCTTCTCAGACACAATGATTTTTGCGGGAGGTGCAGATATGCTGCGGATCTTCATTAACCACATATCCTCAGGTGGCCATCAACGTATACATAAAAAACCTTGACTACTGCTTTGAAAATACGCTTAAAGTTCTTACAACTCTCGTTTTCCGCAGAGGAGTGTCGCATTAAACATGGCGCGATACAAACCCTGTCAGGTGCAATACACGCGTACACCCAAACGGCGGAAGTGTCCGTACCATTAGCGGACTGCACACATGAACCAAGGTATGACAACTTCCCATCTCATTTCAACTTTGATTGTCTTTTTGCAAGGGAAAACTACAAATTAGAAAATAAGTACAGATGGTATTAAAGATAAATGAAGTGTTTCAAAATGTTTTGTTTTTGTATCACGTGTTACAACAAGAATTAGCGCTAATCAAGGATTGTTTTAACCTTCACTTCTAATGTATCATTCATCACACACGCAAATACATCCCCATCGAGAGGCACAAGCCTACCCTATGAACTTCTATAATACATACATACATACACTCACGCCTTTTTCCCATGGGGGTAGGCAGAGATTACGTCTTTCCACTTGCTACGGTCTTTACATATCTCTTTCGCTTCATCTACTTTCATAACATTCCTCATACATGCTCGACGATGGCGGGTACTTCTGACCTGGCCTTTTTTGAGGACACTTTCGATTTGTTCGAAATATGTTCGCCTAGGTCTTCCTCGTCCCGTATCTCCACTCACTCCAGCTTCATAAATCATTTTGGTCAGTCTACTTTCATCCATCCGTTCCACATGCCCAAACCACCGAAGCATCCCTTTCTCTATTCTTGTCACGATATCCTCTTTCAAACCACTTCTATAATATCAATCAATATCAAATTCTGATTCCCTGTGTAATCGGTGAACTTATTTTAAGAACTTTCTGTCAAAAAAGGTTACAAAATGTTTTGATTTTACAACAGCGAAACGTACTAAAATAGTAATATTAATGTCTGGATTATTATGTCTTAACTATTTTGATTTGAAATAAAATGCTAGAATACGTACGAGTCACGAGCAGCATATAAAATATTATAAATGTAAATTCATTAGGGTATTGAGGGATCAGATATTATTGAAGTTCTGAATATAACAAGGGAGTCATAATTCTTACCATAGACAAAGACAGATTTATCCCCAAGGAGTATACTCCATTCTACTCTTCCGCTCTTAAGCAATGAAATACTAAAAACATTATCTACATGATATGAATGTTGGTAATGACGCCAACATAAGATTATTGGTTCACACTATGAAAAATTTATATGACATACATTCACAGAAATACCAACAAGTTTCTATTTTTCCACGCCTTAACTTCACAAAGTTTATATCTCACTCAATATTTAGGAGTATATGTCTTGTACTTGTACTCGATGTCCGAATTGAATCTTATTGTGCATTCCCCGCCCGAGTCAAAAATGTTATTTACATTTGCCTTTCCTTAACTTAACTTACATTTCAATTACGATGTCATTCAGTTGCGATTCGGCTACTCTAGTTTCACACCATTTTTTAAGCATAGTGTGTGTTTTTTTAAGTAGTATAGGCAACTAAGTTTATCTTGTGTCATGCAATCATACATCCACAAACATACACACCGGAAAAAAAATTATAGGTCATCCAAAACATCTTTCCTGAATGGGAATTGAACCCGTGACATGTGTGTAGTCAATGAATCGACTGCTGTACCAAACATGTATATTGTAATAAAAGAGAAATATTCCAGGTTCGCGATTCTCCGTCAGAAGAACGGTTCCATGAAGATTTACGCTGGCGCGCATTCTGTTTCACTGCGAGTGGAAAACGATCACGTAGTGTATACAGTTAACAGTACTGAGAACGGGAACCACTTCAGGTGAGTCTCTCCATTAAAACACTTATTAGAGCTCGTATTTATATTTAAATGGCAAGAGATGTTTCTCACAATTAATTATGAAAAAATATTTTCATTAAAGCACGCTTTATTTAATACTAGCTTTCTGCCCGCGGCTTCGCCTGCGTGGATTTCGGGATTGGGTCTATAGAGGGTTAAGGGTCATAGCTTTTGCCACACGGCTACATATGCGCGGAAGTCGGTTTATGGCGCGAAGATTTTATCGCGCTTCCAGCGGGACTATCCGTTTTTCCGAGATAAAAAATGCCGCAAAACCTTGCTCAGAATCACTCTATCTATTGATGAAAACCGCATGGAAATCTGTGCAGTAGTTTTTGAGCGAAGCCTTTATTGCGCATCCCGTGGGATCTGTCGATTTTTCCGGGATAAAAAGTAGCCTATGTTACTCGGGGATAATGTAGCTTTCCAAAGGTGAAAGAATTTTTGAAATTTCTTGCCCGTGGCTCCGCCCGTCGTTGCTCCGTCCGCGTTAATTTCGATCCCACGGGAACAGTAGCTACTTTCTTCCGGGATAAAATGTGATATCCGTCCCCGTACCACAGACTATGTGTATGCAAATTTTCGTGATGATCGGTGCAGTAGTTTAAGCGTGAAGAGGTAACAAACAAACAAACAAACAAATAAACAAACAAACACACTTTCGCATTTATAATATTAGTTGGGATATTATTTCATTAATAATTTCTATTCATTTACAATATCTGATATATAATAGACGTGAAACATATAAATATACTCACGCCTCTTTCCCATGGGGAGACAGATATCACAGTTTTCCATTCGCTACGATCCAAGAATACTTTCCTAACTTCCTCGAATTTCATTAAACTTTCATGCAAGCTTCTCTCGTATTCATATTACAGGTTTTCATGACCTGGCCGTCTTTCTATACAAATATTCAGTCATTGCATAATATTGGTCAGTAATATCACAATCTTTTCCAAACTAAATCTATGGAAAGTTTTCGTTTTGACAATTGATAGAAATTATGTCAAACATAGATAGTGACAGCATTCCTATTATCCAGACTGACATGAACATCAAAAACACAAGATAATAAAACTAGATATCGCCCTGTAGACCTACCATAATCGCTTACATTAGAAATACCGCAGTGCAAGCGTTATACGCTGCAAAACCCTCTGTTTCAATATAATTAATATTCAATGTATTAATACTTTTCTAAACATGGTAAGGAATCTGAATTGTCAAAACACAATAAAATGTTAGACGTATTTTTATAATTAAAACGATATGTAGTATCTTAATGTGCGTCCAGCGTGATATATCTTCAGGATTATAATTATCGTGTTTTGATGTCCACGCTAGCCCTGCTTACTTAAATCTCTACGTGAGTACAGTTGGAAAGGGATGGCGCTATGTATGCGCTTGTGTATGTGTATGCGCTTGTGGTGTCAATAGCACCATTCCTTTCTAAGTATGCTCTGGCGGATATTTGAGTATGAATTTGGTTTTAAAATACGATCTATAAACTGAAATCTGTGCTTGAGTACAGTTAGAAAGGGATGGCGCTGTGTGGGCTGAAAATCATCATCTATTTCTATCTGTACTCAAGCACCATTGGAGTTTAAGTTTCTTTCAAAATACGAGACTTCGAAATATGCTTCATTCATTGTAATCCACGTAAAATTTCAAAGAAATCAGAGTAAGAGAGGAAGTAAAAAGAGTTTAGGTTATAAAAGTGAGCGAATACTGAAATAGATGTATGCTGTGAATCAAATGAACTACTTGGCACTACTTAGTAGCAGTGACAGATGTGATAAAACGTAACAGACTAGCGTGACATGTGATGAGAAGAGATGAGAATAATGTTACCAAAATAGTTATTAGTATAATTATGAACGGAAAAAAGGCTAGGTGAAGAAGAGTGATATAGGTGTGAATCAGTTACGTAAAAAATATATGTATTAAATTAAATAATGTCAAACTGGAGATGATGTAAAAAGGTAAAGAAAGTGAAAGGTCATGGTGGTGATTTTTTAAATTAAAGTCTATTATTTGAAGTTATTTCGAAACTCAGGATTTACGTATTTTCTCAGGATAACAAAATCTAACGGAGGCATAAAAGTACAGTCAAGAGGATCAGGTATACAGCTCTACTACCGGCCGAAGGAGGTCATAATCCTTGTGCCCAACTCGCATCTCCACTCAGCCTGCGGAGTATGCGACGACACCGACGGATAATATTACTGCATAATAAAAACTGTGCAAAAATCTGCTTTACTTCGTAATGTTAAAGCAACAAATTAAAAATTGTAGTATTCTCAACATATTTTGATGTGAATATTTTATTGTAAATAAAAATGTTTATTTATTTATTTACGTGACATCTAAATTACGTGACATCATTAAACTTTCAAACTATTCCTGTAAAAAACGAATAAGGAATTGGTTACTATCTATCTCGAATGGCAAAACTGAATCTCTAATTAATATAGATCAATAAAGTAAAAACATATGTGGGTGCATACCTATAATTCTAAATATACACATTTACGAACATATACACAAATTTAATATCTAACTTATTATATATCTATACCGCCACTCAGGTTCCCAAGATACAAGCTTATACTTGTTTTGGGGATCATAGCTTATTATTTATATAAATGTGTTTTTTACCACGTATTTATGTACTTTCGTTTTCTGTATTAATTTATCTGTATTTTCTGTTAGGCATACTGAATATAGCATACTTTTCTATTGCTACCTCTGTCTGATTAGTTGGTTTTTAGTATTCACATAATTCAAGTAATATTTACATTCATTTATGTTTTCTTTATTTTCGTTATTAAAAGCAAATTTCTGTACATGCCTCAATTACAGTACTCGGTTCGCTAATTTAAGCAGTCGTGTTCCAATAAATAACGTGGCTGTGGACTGCATTAAATGTACACTATAACGCAGTAAAGATCCCAGATTCATAACACGCATATGAAAATATTAAAGGGAAATTACATCGTTTAACTCCCAAAAATACTATGGGATTGAGGAAATTCGTAGAGGACCTCTTTTGTGTAAGTCGTGTAAAAATATATTTTATACTATAAATTATTTTTATACCACAGAAAGTGTATTAGAGGAGTATTAGACGAATACTTTGGTGTTCTTTAAAAAAATAAAGAATAACCTTAAAGTTAAAATATTAAAAAAATATTATTAACCTTTAAAATATAAAACCCGCGTCATTGCAAACATGAGGACATTTTTATTATTGTGCAAATTGTGAAGACAGTTGCGAGAAATCGCCGACAATTACTTGACTATAGTAATTAAGAATTCAAAAACAAATTAAAATGTATACGAATGAAAATTTGTATTTTATTGTATAAAAACAAAGATTAAACTTACTATGTTTGATTCGTTTGTTTTATTTACGACCTTTAGAAGTTGAATGAATGGTTTTAGTTCATAACATATCTTTTTTTTTAATTCAAGGTACTAAGAACTTTCATTTCTTTTATTTGAGTTATCTAACCTAAAAAAGGTTTAAAAGAAAAAAAGCTAGTACTGAAATATTATAATCCACTCAATAATGATATTTCAGGAATAACAGAGTTCTTTTTTCTCAAGCAACAAAATGAAAAAAGAAATTGTAAAACAACATTGTCTCGAACAAATAGCGCCCGTATAATTAACCGCCATTAAAATAAATTTCAGAATTGGGCCATAATTACTTTGTATTACCACACTCACACGATAGTTTTACTAACCCACAGCATTTGCTAGGTATCCGAATCATGATATAAACTAAAGTGAGTGCGTTGCGAATTTTATTTAACAAAATGTTGGCAAGAAACATTTGCGTGCTGGCTTCACTATTTATATGTGGCGTTGTAGGTGAGTGTACTTAAGATAAACATAGCATTTGAATTTAAAATCTGTAATTTTTTTATGAAAGCTCATTATGTTGATTTCATTTTTTATAACGAAAATACTTTTGTTAACTTTAAAACATTAAATATCGATTCTCCTATTTCCAGGTGAGATATTTAATTTAAATTTACATTGTTTTTTTTTATAAAATTTGTATTATATCTTATATATAAAAATGAATCGCAAAATGTGTTGGTAAGCTCATAACTCAACAACGCCTGGACCAATTTGGCCAATTCTTTTTTATTAATGTTCTTTGAAGTTCAAGGAGGGTTTTTACAATAAGGAAAATTCGAATAATTATCGGAAATATCGTAAAAACAGCCCTTTTATTTTCCCATGCAAACGTTTTCTAACTAAAACGTACAGTCGAATTGAGCTTTATTGTTCTTGTATAAAGTTCATATTGCAAGCACTCACTGTTGTCTAAGCAATGAAAGTGTGTTCCTAACATCAAAGAGTCAATTTGCGCTTTATTAACGCTACATATAGTTGAAATTCAATCATATCTATCAAAACAGTGTGCGTGCGTGCGTTGGAGCACAGAATACATCGTTGGAGGATTTAATGTCACGTTCCAAAATTGAATAGCCACAAAATGTAATAGGTCATTTAGACTTTTTTGCGATTTGGTTGGCTATGCGACATTATCTATAAAATAATTAGGAACAAAAAACTGCCACTGTACAAATCTTTTTGACAGGACGAAGTCTGTCGGGTCCGCTAGTTTTCAATAAAATTCTTATTTCCAGAGTAACGCACATGTTTTTAATGTATACCAATAGATAAGCAGCAGAAACACACATATATAATTTCTTACCACCCCAGACCTGTCAACCTAAATTTTATTAGAAGAATGACTTAGCTAATTCGGACTACATACCGAAAAAATTTTGACAAAATAATCTTACTCAATATAGACTTTTACAGGCACTAATGACGTCAAACACATATTAAAAAGGACACAAAGAAACAAGTACATAATATATTATTACACAAGACTACTACCTAAGAATATATTATAAAACATTTTATTTTCAGAATTAACAACAGCTACATCGTTGTTGCGTGAAAAACGGTAAGACGCCAAAATACTTTGTTATTGCAACACACTGACAAACAAGCAGACTGCTTACCTGATGGGAAGCGGTGACAATCGCCTGCGCTGCTTATGATTCCTATTAGATTCGCAGCAAAACTATAAGCCTCACCATCGCCAACTACTATCTATAGATGTAGTTGGCGGCTATCATCATCCTCTTGCCCATTTCCCATTATCTGGGGTCGGCGCAGTAGATCTTTTCCTTCCATTCCTCTCTATCAGCCGTCATTTCCATGCTTACTCCTTTCATTCTTATATCATTCTTCACACAATCGATCCATCTTTTATTCGGCCTTCCTCTGCCCGTGTATCCCTCCACTTTCATATTCAACATTCGCTTTGTGACATGACTTTCATCCCTCCGCATCACATGTCCAAACCATACTAATCTACTTCCTCTCACTTTTTCTACCACTGGCGCTACTTTCAGGCTTCCTCTTATGTACTCATTCCTTATCTTATCCATCCTTGTCACACCACACATCCATCCGCCACATGTAGTTGGCGGCTATATAATGACTTTGACCCATGCCTAAATAACCCAAAATGGAAGTGATCATTACTTGAAGCAGTCTAATTGAAGTGGCATATATTTCAAATTGCTTAATGAATGATTTAGATATGGAATAAATATTATATTTTTGTTTGTAATAAGACTATATGATCAAAGTCACGGCACCCAGTAATTCAACTTAAATATCCCTACCCTTTGAGATCTTATATCTAACCCTTTAAACCGAAACACAGATACGAACACTGCCTGTTTGCGGCTAACAAGTAAAGTCGGAGTCATACCCGTAAGGTATCACCTTTACAACATGAAACTTAAGGATACTGACACATGCAGAGTCTGCGAACAAGAGCGTGAAACACCAAAACCAAAATTTAAAGCTTTAAGACAGAAACCAAATAACTACATTGAAAAGCAAGTTATTCCTATATTTCAACCTTATTGAAACCAATTGTGACTTATGGCCTCTAACTATGGCTAGATATATATTAAAGTTTTGCATTGATTTTAAATTGAGACAAATAGTTAATGAAACATGGTATCTAAAAATGACAGAAGTTATTAAGACTTCAAAATAAAAAACTGTATGTCCCAACATCAAGAACAGTGTGAAATTATACTTTATGGGATTTAATAAAGAAATTATTAAGACGTAAAAATAGAAACAAACACCTGGGGAAACACATCCTTGACCCAGATGAAATAAAAACAATCCGAACTGGGAACATCCTATCTTTCTTGGTCAGTGCCCAGTTAAGGGAGCTACTGTAGGGCCTACATAGAACCTACATAGGAGGCTGGTCACAATAGATCTTAAATAGGTCGCAGTGATGCATATCAGCCCCGACTTACACACGAAATAAGGTATCACTTATGACATTCCATGTCGTTTTGCTAGAATGAAATATATGCGAATGATTCCGTAATTTGAATCATTGCTATAATATGGCCATTAGATATTGAAACGATTTCGAACGCGAATGATACTTTGTTTAGGAGCCTCGACATACAATTTCCTTCTGGTATTATATGGCTAAAAAAAGTCGATATAACTTACTGTCGAACTATATAATGTACAGTTGCTAACACATAAAGCTACAGATATATATAGACTACCTGAAACGACACTATTACAAGCGACACACAGTTATCACAATTCAACATGTAAAATCTGCTATATTTATGTGTGTACTACAAATGCTAACAATATATTGCAGATGCATCGTAGTGCAGAAACAGTCAGGATCTAGGGATTATGATTCCGATGATGATGACGAAGCGTATAGGGTCCCGCAGCCAAAGGAAGTAAAGCCTGATCGACTGAAAGATGTGGAGACAAATATTTCGAACTTTGAGGTAAATAATCAATATTGAGACGGAAATCTTCATAAAAGGCTCGAGAGTTAAGAGAGTTAGAACCAAGCCCATAGCTAACCGGTTTTCTTCGCCTTATAGTATCCCGAACAAAGAACCATAGCATTAGTGACACTGTAGTCTCAGAATTGCCAGCGTATATGTTATATTATAGAAATTGTCTATATTATATTAAGTCTGTGTTTGAATGTGTTTCAAATTTCATAGCTAGTAAGTTTGTAATAGTTTGATCTTTATCTGCGCCAAACACATTTCTTTGTAACTAGCCACTCGATTGACTGTTAGAGAAGACCTTTTTACTCTAAATCTGCCTTTTGTACTTTATTTATATGAATATTGTGCAATAAAGATTAAAATAAACAAATCCGACGCTCCTAAGGTGAAAGATAACTACGTCAAACAACCTACATTAGACGTGGCAACCCGGTTCAAAACTAGTCCAAATATTAAAAAACCAAATAGTCTTGATCCGTGGATTAGCAGCTTTTATGGCCATATTATAATATCACTTACGCAATAGACTGTAAAATGACACGCATAATTTGGACATTATACGAGTATACGCTCCTGGTTCCGTTAGAAACTCGTTAACAAAGGTCAATATACTGTACGCCTCACAAGCTATATACAGATTTACAAACGTTTAGATATAGGTACTGTGTTAGCTGATCTGTGAACTGATCTATAGATCTGGCTCATATAGCCGTGAGCTGCTATGCGATTCAGTTTTTTGTTGAGTCTTCACAGATGTTTTATCATCATTCCGCACTGGGTGAGTGTTGTTAACTAAACGCTTAATCGCTTAAGTTGTCAAAGATAAGTTATACATCTCTGTAGGAAGTTAATAAAGCAATACATGTGCATTTAAGTTCATTAAGTGGATAATGCCTTAGAATACAGGGAGAGTTCTATGCATTTAACATACGGTATGTAGTAGTTGAATGGGTAATATATATTGCAACTACGGTAAGAAAAATAAAATGTATATAAAAAAAATGTAGGATTACATTTGAGGTACAAGTATAAGCATGAAAAAAACATATATATAATAATAACATATATATTAGGTATAATAAAAATATCACTTCTTTTTTATAGTTACGTCTATATTTAGAAATAAGACAAAAACATCTGTCATCATATACGGAGAAACATACACATCCATCTCCTGTATCGAGGAATTGTATGTAAGCATGATATGAAAAAATAGAATAAGGAATACCAAAAACAATTAAGCACAATAAAAAAGTTGCGGTCCATAGAGTCAAGATGTTGGTATCATTACACACATCAAGTTAAACAACAAACGACAAGCTAAAATACTTGTAGAATAATAATACAACATACTTGTCAGCCAGCCTTAAATTTTAGACCAACGTATTACTGTTATTTTGGCTTTCTTACAACCAACTTAGACTTGGGCCGTCGTCGTAATCTTAAGGGAAATATAATATCTATAATGCTGAGAAGATTCCCATGGGGGTAGGCAGAGATTACGTCTTTCCACTTGCTACGGTCTTTACATATCTCTTTCGCTTCATCTACTTTCATAACATTCCTCATACATGCTCGACGATTGCGGGTACTTCTGACCTGGCCTTTTTTGAGGACACTTTCGATTTGTTCGAAATATGTTCGCCTAGGTCTTCCTCGTCCCGTATTTCCACTCACTCCAGCTAATAATAATCATAATCTCTGCCTACCCCCATGGGAAAAAGGCGTGAATGTATATATGTATGTATGATAAGATTCCCAACCAAGAGGTTGAGGTAGCATTGATGTCTATGTTCAGACGATAATTATTTAAGACAGGACTGATCTTGCATCGTCCTTTTATGCAGATTAAAAGGACGAACATCTGACTTTTTTAAGTACAGAGAAACTAGATTAATATTTTAAGTTTGATTGGCAAGAGTATCTCTAAGTCTACCTCAGCATCTCATCAAAGCTATGACATCTAGTCTATCAATAGAAAATTTAATTACCTGTAAAATATGTTTTGGTCCAGTGAGTGCCAACTAACATAGATAATTTCATACAAGCTTCATTCACTTTTAAAGACAAATAAAAATAAAATAATGAGGGACTTTTGAAACAAGTTTTCGCTCCAAAAAGTTGTGACCTACTGATTATACACGGTCCGCTGACAGGGGTGTTAAAACAAGCAAACAATCCCTTTTTAAACAATGTGGTTTTAATACCCATGCCAAGGGATCGACGGTTTATGGGTCTGACCTAATTATTGAAGGATGTGTGGCACCGACCATTGAATTTATTTTATAAATATTATTGTGTATTCCGTAATAAAAAGTGTATATCTGTAATTATTTAGAAATCTACTATACACTATCATTTTTGCCTAAAGTAAATATAATATATTACTGTAAAACTTTTTAGAACTTCTCTTTACGTAAAACTTTGTAAGTCACAATTATAATTTTCTGTATGCTATTACAAGTTACTTGTTATGCATGTTGCAACTTTATATATTCGAGCTCCAAGTTCTTTGTCTGAATACACCGAATCATTTCAGGAAAATTCTCCAATGCTCTTCAGGCCGACATCACTAAGGCGCCAGCAGAACAAAGGCTTGCTGCGTAAGCGGTTATTTAAAAAGCATCTATTTAAGTGAAGCATAAAAGTTACGAATTGTTTAAAACATTAAATCCTATGATCTTTTGCTACCCTTAATGAGCGAATAATAAGATATATTACGATAATAAAAAATATAATCTGTCACAGCATTATTTTTTCACTTTCTTATCGAAGGCTAAATTATATTAGTTTGTCAGAGTTTGAGTCCTCGTTATGGTTTTAATATGTGGGTATTGTACTTCTATTGTTTTAATGACTCTTGGCAGATATCGTTTTGTCTAATACAAATGCTAACTTTTATAAATTAATAGATCAAACCTATCAAATGATCAATACCAATTAGCCTAGCCCAAAGTAAACTCTGTACGGCTTGTGTTATGGGATCTAGGGTAACGGATAAACATACATATATTACACATATATAAATATTCTTCATAGAAATATACATATAATAACAACCATAACTAAGGTACAAATGCTTGCATTCATCATACAAATATATGCCCCCACCGGGACTCGAACCAGGGACCTCAGAGATTGCGACACCTTGAAACAGTTATTTATTTACTAGTAGGAACCGTTGTTGACTGTATTCTACCAAATGTGGTTCACACACGCCAGCTCTCTGATTACGCAAATCTATTTAATTCGCCACGAATAATAATAAGAATAAAAGCATGTAGGTATACATTCCACAATTTTTATTTTATAAATTCACATTATATACATCCACGAATCTATACACAGAATCATCATCGAACTGAGTACCAAAGCAAAAACTTAAGGCTATTATCCAGAGATCGGTTTATTCATTAGATTATTTAATTTAAATCAATATAACAAAATTTTTCACCAACAGTAACAACATTCAATTATTTAAAATGGTTCTAAGCTTTAAATCATACGATTTAAGTTATAAATCGATTAAAGGAGTCACACAGAGTCTGTAAAGGTAGGCGATGCGTAAATTAAAACAAAATATTGTACCTACAATTGTATCCAGTCTTTGAAACTTGAAATCAAATTAATAAAAACACGATCAATATTAAAAATAATTAACACAGGCGGGAAAAAATTGTCAGACAAAAACCCCCAATTTAAAAAAAAGCACTATGAATGTTATTTTATTAAATTAAGAACACAGTTAGTGTCAATTCTAACAAATATACACTCAATAAAGTTATAAATTACCTAAATTAAAATATCTAAATCGCACAATACAAAATGGCGTAATACTTTCTCGCCTCAGTCGTGGTCATTATATGTAGTATGTATTTTTTGATAAATTTCTCACAAAATACTGTGATATCTATATGTGAGAGTATGTAACATGAAAAAGTTAGGCTATTTAAATGCTAGCATACAAAATGTATAATGTAACAATAAATAATATATAGGGTTTTTCAACGCAAGCTTTGGTTTATAAATCATAGTAAACAAATAATTTTAGATATTAATTATAAAATGTATGTTGTATTAAAAAGTAGAGTTTGGCAATTACGAATGAAAAATTAAATCTAATTAATCCACCACGACATGTCGATTCTTTTAATCAATAAGAAAAGAATAAGCGCGTGAAAATGTCGTCAATGTGTTGTGAGCTCGTAAAAATTACATATGCTTTGTAGATACGGCAAGGACAGTCTTTTCATTAATTGTTCCATCAACGGGATAAACGAATATATAGTATATAATAAATGTATAAACAAAATAAGACTTGAACAAAAGATTTGACTCGAATGGGACTTGAACACGCATCAAGTTATTTCAATTGCATTCTTCATCTTTTACTTAGTTAAGCCAAAATAGACTTTATTCAATGGATCACTACATATGAACACCTTACTTAGAAACCTATCATATAATACAATATATTAGTTAGATTGTCCGATAAGTTCTTGCCGTTTTTTTAAATTAAAAAATTAGCGATCGAAATGAAATTTTTTGGTATAATGTTTTATGTTATTCGAAAGAGAATTTTTCGCTCTACAAGAAAGTCTATTTGGTTTTTTTGTTTCGATTAGTTTTTGTTAATTTTTAGAGCATTTAAATGGAGTGTCAAGTCGACAAAAACGAGCATTTTCGACACCATCTACTTTTTGCGTTTAACCGAGGTGCCAAAGCCACGGAAGCTGCTAGAGAGATTTGTGCCGCATACGGAGAGGGTGCCATAGCTGAAAGAACTGCTCGATATTGGTTTGCGAAGTTTAAATGTTGCAATTTCGACCTCAAGGACGCATCTCGTTCCGGGCGACCAAGTGAGTTTGATGAAGCGTTTGGATCAACTTCTGCACGAAGACGCGCGTCAAACAACCAGAAATCAATAGTAGCAGAACATCTCCACTCAATGGGAAAGGTTCAAAAACTCGGAGCTTGGGTGCCGAACGTATTGAGCGAAAACAATAAAAATCAACGATCCACCATTGCTGCCAGTTTGCTTGCTCGTCATCTCTCAACTCATGGACATAAGCAAAGATTTCTTTATCGCATCGTCACTGGTGACGAAAAATGGTGTCTCTACGTCAACATGAAGTTGTTATTTTATGTTTAAAAATAAAGTTATAAAAAATTTAAAAAAACGGCAAGAACTTATCGGACAACCTGATATAATCAAATAATAAATTATATCTATAATAAATCACATCAAAATTTAACACTTTATGAAATGTTAAGTTACAAATTCTCTTCGGCTTTTTCATTTTAGATATTTTTTAGTTTGCGAGTTTATTTCGTTAATTAAGTCACAAATTTTGATTACACGAAAAAACAATTAGGCCCCTGTATTAGACCAACAACTATATATTTCGGATTACACCAAACGGTCACGCAATTCTAAAATAAGACTAACACTACTCTATCCCATTGGTGAAACTATCAAAGTAAGCTCCAAGTCTTGCCATTTCTACAAAATGCTGCTGTCATTTTTAAGTACATTCCGTATAATTCCTGTAGTTGACCTTTGCATTTCTACAATGCATTATTGTAATTGTTGCTCGCAATCCATAAAATTTTCATAATTGTTCTTATTATTTATACAACGTATTGATATCATTTTTACGCGCATTCTGTAAAATCGTGGTTCACCTTACTATTTCTAAAACGCGTTGATATCATTTTCAAGCACACATCACAAATAATTTTCTTAGGTTTTGTAAATATTTCGTAATCTGTATTACGTGGTTATAATAAAAATCTGAAAACGAGTTTAAGATGACTATTTTTTTATTACCCAACACTAAAATTAAAATATGAAACTATCTCAAACACGATGAATATCATAATGACTATTAAGAAGTTGGTTACTTAATGCCATCAAGGATCTCCTTGAAAAAAAAATTGCTCTGGAATCTTCCAGTAGATTTTTTTTTCATAGAGCAAATATCTAGTCCTTTTTACAAGAGCTCGCTTTAAAGCATACACAGTGATGAGTGATAGACGGCAATACTGTTTTATTGTTTTGAATTTCGTTAAAAATAATATTAGACAAAGTAGTGTATGAAACTGCACATAATCTGTTATCAAAAATTTACATCCTCAGTATTCTACAGTTTCATTAACTACTATAATCCCCTGTAATTATAATTAATAAATAACTCGTTACACTGCACACTCAACTACGTACTAACAAAATTCACTCCATAAAATAACATATTCTTAAGAATACGCCGTAATTACAAAAGTTACAATAGTATTTACAAATTCGAACACAATACGATTTGTAGATCATCTTACATGTAAATTAATTCTATTCTATCGATCGAATCGATAAAAAATGTCTGCTCTTTCGTGGTGCAATTTAAAATGTCAACGCCACGAATGTTTAATGTGTTATAATTATACTGTACTGTATATTTAGTCTTTATTCATCAGGAAAAAGTCCTATCTACCTACCACCAATATCCCATCCAAATCCACTAGGAATAATGTAAATTGATGATGAAATATAGCAGATTTGTATGTAATATCTATATGTAGTAAATGTAGATATTACTCTAAACACTATCCCCATACAGAAAAAGCAACCTTCCGCATATTACATCGATAACATCTAAAAACAGTACAATGAGCGTTTATCGAATATGAATAGTGTAACAATGTCTCTTTAGAATATTAGTACTATTATTTTTATTGGTATTGTATAAACTGATATAGTCTTTATACAAATTTAAACTTTGACGTTGCTTTACTTATATTAACAATAATGAATAGTGTTATAGAGACCGATTCGACAAACTCAACCGAAGCATTAGGCGTCAATATAGAATCTTATAACTATTAAAATAATTGTTTTATCGCATTAGGACCTGTTTTGATAATATTCATAACTTAACTCTTTTTAATACCCATATTGTTCAAGATTTTAGGCACCTTTTAAATACACAATAAATTACAATTTACTAAAACTAATGAAAAGATTATTTCAGTACAAAAATTAACTTTGATGGTATTATTTTAAATTAATTTTATAAACTTTTTAATATATGTATAAATTTTGATTCATATAAAATACTTTTAAGAACTTTAAATAAAATAAACGTGCCAGTATAAATTTGATCTATTTAATTATATATATGTCAAGAAGGCGAGAATATGTTGAGCAATTTTGACCTACATGGTACAAATTTATTACGAGTATGCCAAAGCTTAAAGGTACTCGAACGACCAACTCTCGTGCTCTACTGATAACCATATTTTGGCGTCAGCTTCATACTAGTATATTGACAAGTTTCATCATTTCAGTCGAGAGGCGTCCACTGCCGGACGTAGGCTTCGCCTAAGAATCGCAACATCGTTCGATTCTGTTCAGTCAGCATCCAGCGCTACACAGAGAACCTCCGAACATAACCTTTTCCGAACATATCCTTTGGGTGACTTTGAGCCTCCTTTTAAGACCCATTGTAATCGGCCAGGTTTCGGTGATACAATTATGTCCTCAACGAAATTCGTCACCGTACACTGTGGTAGATGGGTCAAGTTCCTTGTAACTCATATTGTGAAGCCCAATAGAAATAACAAATATTAACCAATCAAAAACTTTTTGGTTGTCTGTAAAACTCCGTCTACTGCCGATATTTGAACGTGATAACGTCTATTACATGGTAATTTTTTCTGGGTGCAATGAAATTATTTAAAATAAAGTAATGTATAACATTTATATTTTTATTACGTTGCCGTGTGGCGTCAGATCGGCCGTTACGCCATTCGTGGACTCCGTATGGCGTCAGATTCGGCCGTTACGGTGTTTACGAGAATGACTCCACGCCGTACCAATTTAATAGACGTTGTCACGTAAACACGGTCAAATCACAAATTCCCTATCGCACTGACGTAACGTTACACATTCGATGCATTCTAACTTTGATCGAAAATTCGTGAATGGTTTAGACGCTGGCGGTTTCCCGTTACCCTAAAACACAATTTTTTGAGCGAAAGCACTGCGAGAAATTTTTATTTATAAATTGTAAAGACATGATTTGCACAAAATGAGACATTTCATATTTCAGACCGAAAGATACGGTCTTGAAGTTTTTTCTTTAATGCTCCATTAAAAAAGGCTCCATTTCACTCAAAGTGACACTTTACACTACACTCTGAATCATACTCGTACCAAATGCTATTTATATGTTTTAATAAGTAGTACAAAAATTTGGCACTAAATACATTTGCAAACGGATTACTTATTCTAAAACAGATTGTAAAGTCCGTTCGCTTAGATAGTATCGGTACACCCGAATAAAGTATATAAATAAGATTATCTGGAATCATTTTTCTACAGTTTTTTTTTTTATTAGACTAAGATTAAAGGACTTCTTATTTTACTGCTGTAATACATTTCTGAGACGACATCGAGATATAGTACGCAGGTATTTCAACATGACTCTGAAGCTCTGATTGAGCTTGTGCAAAATGTGCATTTACACATTCCAAATACAAAAATATTTGGCACATGTTCAATAAGAATTCTGTAGTATTTAACTTTAAATTCTCAAATCAAAAACCGGCTTTGACTTTTTAAATGGAAAATATGTGATAGCATGCCGCAAAAATTGACTAAAGCTATGATAAAACAATGTTGGCATAAAAGAGAAAAGTGAGTATAAATTCGATACTTTGATAGCCAAAAATGATGACAAAATTTTAACTTATTTAAAAAGGGAATTAATTACACATGATGGCTGAACAGATCGCTAATCAGAAGACACTTGACAGCTTAGCAATATTTGCATGTCTCGTTAAAACCCAGTGGATACGATGAAAACGATATTAACCCCAAAAAATAATCGACAGACACAATACCAATACGTTTCCAAAATATTTATCGAATCTCGACAAACAGACAACACAATATTCCTTCCGGGTGTACTTTTATAGTAAGTTCTACTAAACGAGCGGACTTCGAAAACTAAGTACTACGATCACGCAACAATCTGGACATGTTTCTTCGGCTGATTCTCTCGCGGCTCCTTGAGCACGTACGACGTTGTCCTTCTTAAGGATCCCATTGAATCTGTGAAGAATTTTCCCATATATAGTCAAACTTCGCGGATACCATATAAATAATATTTATGATCAGCGTATACTACAGTAGTCCATGCTCTATTGAGAAACAAGACACACATGAGTAGTAATAAATAAAATAAATAAATAAATATTTGTTACACTTACACCAATTAGCCTAGCCCAAACTAAGCTCTGTAAGGCTTGTGCTATGGGATCTAGGGCAACGGATAGACATACATATATTATACATATATAAATAATTTTTATTGAAATATATATCAACAACCATGACTAAGGTACAAATGCTGGCATTCATCACACAAACATCTGCCCCCACCGGGATTCGAACCCGGGACCTCAGAGATGGCGACACCTTGAAACCGGTGTACTATCCACTCGACTATGGAGGTCGTCGATAGTATAGTATAGATAGTATAGTAATGGCAATAACGACTGTTTTGTAATAACGAATAGCACTGTTGTGTTATTTTCCTATACCTGTTATTGTAAACTGTTGTCAGTTATCCTGTTATATTGCTGTTTTGACAAATGTTGTTGAGTACGATTGTTATTGTTATTATAGCTACTTATTCTTCACAATGAACTTTCCTTCATACTTTTGCAGGCTTAGGACTGTCAGAATATAGGCAGTAATTTAAATAACTTAAAACTAATTAATCAATATCATATTCTGGTGTATTTAAAAATTCATTGATATGTACATAATTTGTTATTTATATTCAATCTTTACATTATTTACATGCAATATTTGCAATATTCTTCCATTTCCATTTATTTACAATATCTACTCTAATTATTTATTAATTACTTCAAAAGTACACGACACTAATTATTGCAACGAATAGGTAATTTAATTTTCACCTTAGCAGCTCAAATATACTGTGTTCCCTGCTTAACACTGAGTGAGGAAAATTGATTTGAATTTAGAATGCTGCGAATTATCATTATGTACGAAACACGTCATTCGAAATTCGATTTATTAAATGTAACTTTTAATAACTGTAATTTTAAATTGTAATAGATACTTAGTTTTTGCAAATATATGTAGTTTCATTTTAATTCATATTGTTTCATTTATATCTCTAATAATGTTCTCACTGCTAAGATGAAAAGTTGTATGTGTCACGCGAGAGAAAAGTTATTTCCATCGCGTGCCTTTGAATCCCTCGCGACGCTCAGGATTCTAATGTAGAATCACTCGCTGACGCTCGTGATTCAATTATTAGAATCCTTCGCTTACTCGGGATTCAAAATTAGCACTCGCTTGAAAAAACCAACGTTCCTCTCTAGTTGAACAAATAACTATTACATACGCGATCACACAACGGCACATCCAAACACGACACTAATGATTGCAACGATCACACAACTGCAAATAATGCGTAACTAAAAAAATGACAACAGCTTAGGCACCAGCAAGACAGCAACAGTTTACCTAATTGTTATTTCAAATCACACTGTAAATCAAAATAAGTCTAATTGTCATACGCGCGAAGGTACAAAATTGTGAATTTGGTATTAGTAAAATTACTTTAAGAAATAAACAAATAGGAACTTTATTTCCTTGTGAGAAAGGTTAATATTATAAGAATAAGCAGTTAGGCAACAGAGCGAGCGCCTACGCCTACATAACGGTTTCTTTTGTCAACAGCAACAGCAGGATAACAGTATAAGTAATGTAAAGAACTACCATAGATTCACCTGCAACTCCAGTCAATACTTCGGAGTATCTGGCTAAATGATACGGTGTACTCTTCACTAGATACTTTAATTTGTCGAAGACTGCACATAAGTCCCAGATAACGAGAACGTACTGTGCAATACCTACTGAAGTTTGATAACATTACAATCGCCCATAGGTGGCACAGCTAAGCATAACTTCTAATCAGTAGTAGATCTATGTCAGACTTCACGTAGATCCCAGTGAGAAGTACTCACTGCACAGTGTCTTCCGATGAGCGAAGAATGGCATTAGAACACTCCACGTGTAGCTTCTAGTCAGAACTAGGTCTTTGCCTGACTGCACTAAGATCTCAGTGAGAAGTACTCACTGCACAGTGTCTTCCGATGAGCGAAGAATGCTTAGTTTCCAGTGAGAGGTACTCACTGCGCAATTTCTTCTGGAGATCTGATAATAGTGCAAGTACACTCCACTCTTCCAGTCAGTAGTAAATTTGAATCAGGCTACACATATGTATATCAAAGTGAGTTTGCACTCGCTGCGCAGTACTTGCTGTTACTCGCAGAATGGCGCTATTGCAATTCACGCTTCCAGTCAGTAGTAGATTTGAGTCAGACCGCACATAGATCTGAGTGAGTAGGTACTCGCTGCGCAGTATTTGCTGTTGGTCGCAAAATGGCGCTAGTGCAATCCACGCTTCCAGTCAGTAGTAGATTTAAGTCAGACCACACATAGATCTGAGTGAGTAGGTACTCGCTGCGCAGTATTTGCTGTTGGTCGCAAAATAGCGCTAGTGCAATCCACGCTTCCAGTCAGTAGTAAATTTGAGTCAGACAGCACATAGATCTGAATGAGTAGGTACTCGCTGCGCAGTATTTGCTGTTGGTCGCAAAATGGCGATAGTGCAATCCACGCTTCCAGTCAGTAGTAGATTTGAGTCAGACCGCACATAGATCTGAGTGAGTAGGTACTCGCTGCGCAGTATTTGCTGTTGGTCGCAAAATGGCGCTAGTGCAATCCACGCTTCCAGTCAGTAGTAGATTTGAGTCAGATCGCACATAGATCTGAGTGAGTAGGTACTCGCTGCGCAGTATTTGCTGTTAGTCGCAAAATGACGCTAGTGCAATCCACGCTTCCAGTCAGTAGTAGATTTGAGTCAGACCGCACATAGATCTGAGTGAGTAGGTACTCGCTGCGCAGTATTTGCTGTTGGTCGCAAAATGGCGCTAGTGCAATCCACGCTTCCAGTCAGTAGTAGATTTGAGTCAGACCGCACATAGATCTGAGTGAGTAGGTGCTCGCTGCGCAGTATTTGCTGTTGGTCGCAAAATGGCGATAGTGCAATCCACGCTTCCAGTCAGTAGTAGATTTGAGTCAGTCTGCACATAGATCTGAGTGAGTAGGTACTCGCTGCGCAGTATTTGCTGTTAGTCGCAAAATGACGCTAGTGCAATCCACGCTTCCAGTCAGTAGTAGATTTGAGTCAGACCGCACATAGATCTGAGTGAGTAGGTACTCGCTGCGCAGTATTTGCTGTTGGTCGCAAAATGACGCTAGTGCAATCCACGCTTCCAGTCAGTAGTAGATTTGAGTCAGACCGCACATAGATCTGAGTGAGTAGGTACTCGCTGCGCAGTATTTGATGTTGGTCGCAAAATGACGCTAGTGCAATCCACGCTTCCAGTCAGTAGTAGATTTGAGTCAGTCTGCACATAGATCTGAGTGAGTAGGTACTCGCTGCGCAGTATTTGCTGTTGGTCGCAAAATGGCGCTAGTGCAATCTACGCTTCCAGTCAGTAGTAGATTTGAGTCAGGCTGCACATAGATCAGAGTGAGTAGGTACTCGCTGCGCAGTATTTGCTGTTGGTCGCAAAATGGCGCTAGTGCAATCTACGCTTCCAGTCAGTAGTAGATTTGAGTCAGGCTGCACTTAGATCAGAGTGAGTAGGTACTCGCTGCGCAGTATTTGCTGTTGGTCGCAAAATGGCGCTAGTGCAATCACGCTTCCAGTCAGTAGTAGATTTGAGTCAGACGCACATAGATCTGAGTGAGTAGGTACTCGCTGCGCAGTATTTGCTGTTGGTCGCAAAATGGCGCTAGTGCAATCCACGCTTCCAGTCAGTAGTAGATTTGAGTCAGACCGCACATAGATCTGAGTGAGTAGGTACTCGCTGCGCAGTATTTGCTGTTGGTCGCAAAATGGCGCTAGTGCATCCACGCTTCCAGTCAGTAGTAGATTTGAGTCAGACCGCACATAGATCTGAGTGAGTAGGTACTCGCTGCGCAGTATTTGCTGTTGGTCGCAAAATGGCGATAGTGCAATCCACGCTTCCAGTCAGTAGTAGATTTGAGTCAGTCGCACATAGATCTGAGTGAGTAGGTACTCGCTGCGCAGTATTTGCTGTTGGTCGCAAAATGACGCTAGTGCAATCCACGCTTCCAGTCAGTAGTAGATTTGAGTCAGATCGCACATAGATCTGAGTGAGTAGGTACTCGCTGCGCAGTATTTGCTGTTGGTCGCAAAATGACGCTAGTGCAATCCACGCTTCCAGTCAGTAGTAGATTTGAGTCAGTCTGCACATAGATCTGAGTGAGTAGGTACCTACTCGCTGCGCAGTATTTGCTGTTGGTCGCAAAATGGCGCTAGTGCAATCCACGCTTCCAGTCAGTAGTAGATTTGAGTCAGATCGCACATAGATCTGAGTGAGTAGGTACTCGCTGCGCAGTATTTGCTGTTGGTCGCAAAATGGCGCTAGTGCAATCTACGCTTCCAGTCAGTAGTAGATTTGAGTCAGACCGCACATAGATCTGAGTGAGTAGGTACTCGCTGCGCAGTATTTGCTGTTGGTCGCAAAATGGCGATAGTGCAATCCACGCTTCCAGTCAGTAGTAGATTTGAGTCAGATGCACATAGATCTGAGTGAGTAGGTACCTACTCGCTGCGCAGTATTTGCTGTTGGTCGCAAAATGGCGATAGTGCAATCCACGCTTCCAGTCAGTAGTAGATTTGAGTCAGGCTGCACTTAGATCAGAGTGAGAAGGTACTTACTGCGCAGAGTATCCTGGTAGTCGGAGAGCGGCGCTAGCGCGCGTGGGCGGCGCGGCGAGGCGGGCGCGGAGTGCGGCCCGTGCCGCGCCGCCGCCCGCTACGACCACCGCACCTCCTTCAGCTCCACGCCGCCGCCGCACTCGCTACGGTCAGTGTCTTGTACCTAATATGTGGAGAAAAAACATTACAATCTGGACAAAAAGATTTTTCATAATATCGATTCGTAAAACGTTGATTAGTTTTTTATTTATTTATTTATTGTAATTAGGACCACCAGCAATTGTTATATTAGTACATCTAAATATTACAAATCCTCAACCTATAGAATATAACATTTTTTTTAAGGCAGCCACAACATACACCACAAAATACACAGTCAAACATATATTGCACTATTAAAAAAATAAACTAACATAGAACAACTCAGATGATTAATATCCTCTGATATCTAATATCCTCTAATATCGCAAGACGAATCCGATCCGAAAAAAAAATTCATAGCACCCTCAACAACTCTGTTATTCTTCTTCTAAATTGTTGGAGAGAGAACGAGAACATATGTCGAAGTCTGCGTCTGACAATCTATTGTAAATATCTGGTAAGCGATACAATGTGGAGTGCATTCGAGCATGTCGGTGAACGAAATGGCTTTAGAAACAAGGGAATTAGTTCGTAAAAATGCGAATAAAGTAAATGTTTGCTCACACTTAGTACGTGCGAGTACAGTAAGTTTGAACTTTGTACAAACCTGTACTAAAATCTGATTGAATTGACTTGTGTAATGAACTGAATATAAGTTGCCGATGTTAAAAAGATGAACTGCACATTTATATGAATAGGTACTAGCAAACTTTGACCGCCAAATGTTTTATTTTCGCAAACGTTCCAAAACGTTCAAATACTAACTTTTAGTTACAAGTCAAATACTTCGCTAATTTCTCCCTCGGATGAACTACTTCAAAGTAGTGCTTCCCTCACTACATTCAGTATTAGAATCACACTTTCGTTAGGTATTCAATTATGCACCCTCGTTGTAAAAATATTATTTCGCTACCTTATAATACAATCTGTCCTAAATCTATTTAAGTCTCTTCTCTCCAAAAAACATTCTTATTCATAAGTTCAGATAAAATATAAGAAAAACTTGTCCATTACAAAGTGCACTACAATAGTGCAGTGCAATACTACATTTTGGGAATCAAATATTTCTAGCACATAAATCTACAGCGTTTATTTGAAGTCGTTGCGTGATTCATAAGCTTAACCATAGCGTGTACAAAACTCATTAGTTCACACCAAATACCTCTTCAATGACCCCATAGTCTTGGTCGATCATGGTATCCACTACGCAGAAGTGTTCTGGATTCCAAGGAGCCTGTTTTTGATATTTTGTAATCAGCAAACGAAAGACAAATGAAACAAAAGAAACTTAGCTGTAAAATAAGCCTTCTGACTACAGTTTCTCTGCGAGAATTCCCGAGAAATGTTGCCTTACTAGAGACGAGAAAAAAGTGGTCGAGAAAACGAGAAATTAAGTCAAAAATGTTTAAAACTTAATACGAAACCGACTATCAGATAATGCTTTAAATGCCCTCGTATTTTTGAAAGCTTATTTCCTAAATAATAAAAATACCTAGTGGGCTAGCTTTTGGAGCAGTTTCCTCTTTAAATTGTGATTATAATTAGTCTGATTATTAATTATTTATTAGATTCTTAAGTATACTTACGTAACAAAAAAGTAACAAAATATTGAAAATTATAAATTATAGTGAACAGTTGGACTAAAATAAGTTACCTGTACCTTATTGTTATTCATTGTAATTATGAAGCTAGTCTGATTGATTCAATTTTATACCTAATTCAAAAACTGTCGTTTCAATTATACATTTTAATAGAAAAGTTTGTAGTACAGACAGACTAAAGTAAATTATATAGTATGTAATGTAAGGTACTAAATTATATTGTGGTGACATGATGGCATTGTTTTTAGAAGATATTTTATTTTGTGTTTTTCCCAAAGATGAAGACTATTTAGTCCTAAAATTGTGTGTAGAAATAATGACAAAAGATCTCGCTAGATTTTAAATTTCGTTTAATAAAATGTTATATACTTACTTAAGTTAAAGTCAATTGAAACTAATAATAAATGTTGGTTGATTGATAAATGTTGTTGAATATTGCATAAAAAGCGTAGTTTTATTGGTAAAACACAGATATTTTTAAAAATTTCCATATATCTTGACAACCCGATTATTCTCGAGAAATAGTGGTCGAGAATTCTCGTGCTCCGAGAAATAAAAAAGCTCGAGAATTGAGAAACCCTAATTCTGACCAGCCGCTATTACAAATCTAAGTTTTTATCTTAAATTTGTCGTTTTGCACTACACTTGACAACCATTATTAGTTTAGTCAGTAATGTTTTTACTCAAAAATATTCTTTAAAAACGTTATATTATACATAGGTATATATATGTATATATATATATATATATATATATATATATATATATATATATAGATAGATAAACATGGTAATTTATATATATACAGTCTAGTCAGAAGCCGTCTTGAGAATAAATGTTGTATACCCCTCAGGCATAAGTCTTAAGCTTGCTTGACACTCAGATAACTGTAAATATACATAAAAAGAACGTAAAATGCAAATTACATAATATGAAAAAAAAATCCTCGAAGTTTATGTACAATACAAAACTATCACTTAATTACCGACAACTTTTCACGGTGAACCTGAATATTTTATAATAAAATATCCACTTCATTTTGTTCTATTAATAATAATAATATTTTAAAAATAACAATCTTTATTACTCTAATACACAGCAAAAATCAGAAAAAGACACTGTGACATCCACACAAGGCTCGACCTGACTTGTGGTTGTCAAAATCAAAGAAATTAACATGTTGTACTTAGATGCTATAGAAATAAACAAAAATTCAATATATACTGTATGTAGCCTGTGTAGCGTTTTTCGTTTTTTGTATATGATATTTTTGCAAAAGGGCGACTGACAAAAGAAATGTATAAAGCAAATATGAATGGGCCAGTTGGTAGGGGACGACTTCGCAGAACATTGGACCAAATAGATGATATATTAAAACAAGTTCACGTCAATAGTACCGGTAACCGACGAGCGTGTATAAAAGTATTAAGAAAGTCGAGGTACCTAGGGAAGTATGTTTCGATCGTAGACAGTGGAAAACTAGGATCTCTGTCTACACCCACTGGAAAGTAGCGTGAGTATATGTATGTATGTGTTAATTATGGAAAAACCGTATCTTTGTTGAGATTGAATCATTTGTATCCGGATCAGCACAAAGATTTGAATCAGTAAAGTGCTTCATTTGTTGTTTGTTTGTTGTTGTTTTGTTTTGTTTTGTGATTGTTGATGTATAATACAAATACACTTATATAAATATTGACATTAATTCATTTGTATCAGTGACTCTGAGTCAATCGTGAAAGCGTCGCATATCGAATGAAACCTAGATGCAATTGAGCGACATGATCCGAAGCGCTCCGACTCAGGAGACGTATTTTTGCATTATAAGACGTGAATTTGAAATTCGAATACGAATACAAATCGTGCCCGAAATTATTTCTACTGCTTACAATTTTATAATAATCACTCGAATTCAGTGTTGTCATTAAGAACAAACTCTTAATTAAATTCCGTTTCACGCAGAAAAATTCAAAACCACAACAACAACAACAAAAATCCGGCGATCACTCACACGTGAAACGGATCACTGTCAAGGTCACTTCAGCGTTGGATATTCTACTAGTAAAAATCAAAAGCGAGTGTGTTGAACCACTCGTTGCACAACGCATGAAATTAAAATTCAGAAACAGTGAATTCGGTAATTCGTATACGAATCTCACGACTTCGAATGCGAATTGGTTTTCTATTGTTTCAAAAATTGAACGAAGGGTTCATTTGAAGCGCTGTTAGAGATTTGAATCAGTGAATCACTTGAAAGAAACGACTCACTGAGTTGTTTCTGTAAAGATTGACACATCTCTAGTATGTGTGTACGTATAGACGGTTTCCTATGCAAAATGTTATGTTTGATACTACTATGACGTTATATTCAAGAAGGCTTACATCAAATCTGGAAGGCGGCGGAGGCACGTGCGCTGGCGAGCAGCGCGGACAGCCCGCCCTCAGCGCCGCGCGGCTCGACGACCCCCCGCGCATTGCCGTCCTTAACTCCTGGACATGACATACCACTTCTCTTAAATTTTATAAACACTAACCCAGGTACTCATAGAGTCATCATCCTCTTGCCCATTTCCCATTATCTGGGGTCGGCGCAGTAGATCTTTTTCTTCCATTCCTCTCTATCAGCCGTCATTTCCATGCTTACTCCTTTCATTCTTATATCATTCTTCACACAATCGATCCATCTTATTAGAGTATTAACCCGACACCACCAAATACTAGACGAGATAATGCTGCTAAAGTTCCACTAGTTAATAGCACTTTTGCACGTAGGAGCTATTACTTTTATGCTCCTAAGCTCTATAACTTTTTAACAATATTTATAAAATACGTAGCCTAAGTAGTTATCAGCTTAAAAGCAAATTAAAACAGTGGCTAATAAAATTAACGTACGATACCACAGAAAATCTTTTAGACATTAAAGTATAAAATTCATATAGCAAAATTTTACAACACAATCACACACACCCACACATACACACACGCACACACACACACGCGCACAACACACACACAAACACGAGTACTGATTGATGCTAAGCATAGGTATAATTAAATTAAATTATGTTGTAATTGTAAAAGTTAATTTATTGTCATACTGTAATCATGTTACAAAATGGGAAGGAACTGTTCTCTGAGACACAGCGCAAGCTACATCAGAGGGCAGGGCGACATTGTCAGTTATTTATAATGTAGTATCAAATAAACGAATTTTTACATTTTTTACTTTTTTACTTATCTTTTATTCGGCCTTCCTCTGCCGTGTATCCCTCCACTTTCATATTCAACATTCGTTTTGTGACATGACTTTCATCCCTCCGCATCACATGTCGAAACCATGCTAATCTACTTCTCTCACTTTTTTCCTACCACTGGCGCTACTTTCAGGCTTCCTCTTATGTACTCATTCCTTATCTTATCCATCCTTGTCACACCACACATCCATCATAACATTCTCATTTCATTTGTATGCAATCTATTTTCATCCTTCTTCTTGACGGCCCAGCATTCACTTCCATACATGACGACAGGTCGGATGATCGATTTGTAAATTTTCCCCTTCAGCCTTATTGGCATTCGGGGATCGCACGTTGTAGCTGTGACCTGTCGCCAGGTACTCATAGAGTCTTGTTAATAAATCGTGTCATTTTGAAGTGCGACATTTTGAAAATGTATATTACTTTGCTCGCAGGACTCTCATTGGGGGCGGACGGTCCTTGAGCATTGGGCATATACAGGCAAATGCAGCTTTTATACGCTAACAACAAACTGAACCGTCGAATTGATTAAAATTAATTGTTGAGAAAAGGATTTCTCAAGTGGAGGCCTAATAATGCTAATGAAATTTTGAACTTGGGTGGTTCTCCTAGCCGCGTTATTCGCGAATAGTTAACTTGTTGATTATTAAAAACAAGTTTCTAATCCCGTCAGAATTCAATATGTTGTTTTTTTAACAAACAAAGACACATAACTTTATTTCAACTTTAAATCAATGCAAACAAAAAATACCATAGAGGTGTGTACAAACCTCTGTGGTAACCAATCGATTTTATCGTAAAATTTATTTAATGTATTATCTGAAACTCCACCACTTGACGCTAGAGGGCGGTGTTGACAAAGGCTCAGTACCTTTCTCGTATATTCTACAATTTTCTTTGCGCATTTTGAATCCTTCCTGATAGTTCGATGTGCTCGAATGGCTTCTACGGTATACTGGAAGGGTCCCGATTATTTCGCAATGTTTTGAGAATAAGTTGATTAATTCGATGGTGTGTGACTATTGTGTTAATTGCGCCATCGAATAATAATCACAAAATATTATCTGAGATATCAGAAATGGTGATGGTGAGACATCCTCGAAATCAATTGAACCTTGAATCAGCTCTTAAGAAAGTGTATATAGGAAAATGTAAGTAAGACAAAGTAATTTTAATGGGGGTGGGCTTTGTATATTTATTAATATCAGATAACCGCACACTCGTCTTTACAATCTAAGAGCATTTTGACAAGTGTCATTTCTATTGCTTATCTATGAAAATTTCACCAAAATTTTGGCAGTTATATTACATAAGTGTTATCTGTCAAAGCGGAATTCTCAGATTGTTATTATTATCAATATTGATGTCGGGCATCACTGTATCAAACAAAAATACTACATTAATTTGACACAATGAGCTTTTCGTACTGACTATGAATTAGTTTCGAATATGCGTTCTTAATTCACTACATCAAAATATTTGATAAAAGTTTTACTACCTAAATTCTTCAAAAAAATAAGATTGTTATAATTACCTGTCCCATTTCGCTGCACAAGGACTGCCTACCCTGGGATGCGTTCTTCTTTGTGTTCCAACAGAACTCCAATATGGCAACCATAATCGCTAACGCTAACCCACAGAGAAGCGTTACGAACACACCACCTGAAAACACATTACCAAAGAACATAAAATACAGGCTCGAAGGACCATCAATAACTTAGAATTCTGCAAACTGTACACTTCTTGTTCTATATACCATAAATATATTGATTAGGTTAGATTAGATATAGATTATTAGATTAGATTTATAGTAGGTTACTTTCCGCCTGGGCACGGCTGCTTCGGGGAGTATCTGTATGAATCTGACACATTGCCACCACTGCGCATCTGACCTCGACCCTCGACTCGGCCCAGCACACGCTGGCGGAGTGGCTCGCGTGGGCCTCCGAGCGCCGAGTCTTGGTCGCAGAGATCGGGCGAGATCTGTCTCCGGAGGGCTATGGCCTCCTTCTGTGAAGCAGTGATGCTCCAGAAGGTGGCCGCCGGGCGGGGTCGGGAAATGGCCGATCCCGCTCGGAGAAGGCGGCGCCGGGCTCGGCGACCCGGCGACCCGGGATGGACCACGCCCCTTCCGTGGCCGGGGGGCGTCGTCGATGGAGGAGATCGGGGGAGGTAGTGTAGCCTCCCCCGAGAAGGGCTCCCCTGTATCGACCGGGGAGCGAAGGCTGGGGTTCCCGGAAGTTGCTTCGCGTTCCCGGGGGCTCCCAACATGCCTGAAGAAGGCCATCCCCCAGGTTTTTAGTAGGTAGGCCTCCCCCTTCTGTGCATCCGACCTTGACTCGGCCCAGCACACGCTGGCGGAGTGCCCCGCGTGGGCCTCCGAGCGCCGAGTCTTGGTCGCAGAGATCGGGCGAGATCTGTCTCCGCCGGCATTGATTGCGGCAATGCTGGCGGACGAGGGAGGCTGGAGGGCTGTGGCCTCCTTCTGTGAAGCAGTGATGCTCCAGAAGGAGGCTGCCGAGCGGGTCGGGAGATGGCCGATCCGCTCGAAGGAGGCGGCGCCGGGCTCAGTAGCACAGCTGCGGTGCCGCCGCGGGTCGCCGGCGGGCGCGAGGAAGTCGCGACCGCTACGGCGACCCGGGATGGACCACGCCCCTTCCGTGGCCGGGGGGCGTCGTCGGTGGAGGAGACCGGGGGAGGTAGTAAGTCTCCCGAGGAGGGCTCCCCTGTGTCGAAGGGGGAGCGGAGGCTGGGGTTCCCGGAAGAAGCTTTCTGTTCCCGGGGGCTCCCTACATGCCTGAGGAAGGCCATCCCTGAGGTTTTTAGTGGGTAGGCCTCCCCCTTCTGGGCAGGAGAGCCCCACATAACCCCGGCTCGCCACAGCCGGGGTATGCAATTTAATGCATTTTCCTCAGGGAAACAAAAAAAAAAAAAAAAAAAAAAGGTAGGCCTCCCCCTTATGGGGAACAGAACCCCACATAACCGCCGGCTCGCCACAGCCGGGGTATGCAATTTAATGCATTTTCCTCAGGGGAACAAAAAAAAAGGTTACTTTCCACAAAATTGGAGTATCTGTAAACATTAACATCATGGCGTTATATACGTTCCCACCAAGGCGCACTAATCCACCCTAAATAAGTTCGGAAGAGGTCTTAATCAACCACGCTGAACCAGTGCGGATTCACATACAAAAGACAGTTATTTCCAAGTGTATGCAAGTAATCACGATACGTCAAATTAATTAGAATAAAGGAAAACATACTACCGATATAGCAACCCCTCTATAATCATTCTCGACATAATTTAAACCATATACTCTGGCAAGGCGATCAGAACAATAATTAAAGGATGCCATCGAAGAAAAGTAACACGCAATTGTGTTGTGCGAAAGTGGTTTTCTTTCTTTTTTATAGCAATTAAACTCTTCAAGAATTGTACAAAATTGAAACATATAGATGTCAATAGTGCGGTCCGAATTATACTTTTAACGATTAGTTCAAATAGAAAATAAATAGCGGCCAGTTTTTGGGATTTACTTGCGAGCCGTTTGCTTGCAAATAGCGTACACGAGGTCTAACAGCAAACTATGGAGCGTAATCTGAACATTTAAACTGATGACCAATATAAATGAGTCTTTACCAATATTTTGTACTCCCAGAGGGTTGGCCTTGCTGTCCTTCCCATCGCGGTTGCAGACGTCACCTGTATTCTTCCACCACTTGTCGTATAAAATCTGAATAACGCCCTTCTCTTGTAGTTCTAGGATGGCCAACGAAATCTTGTCGCGCCATGGACTGCCCTTCCACGTCGCTATACCATAGCCCTGAATAAAACATAAAACTTACTCATCTTAAGAAAAATGAATGAGATAAGGAATAAAATAAAAGAATGAGCGGTTATGAAATACAAATCTACAGGTTATCTTATGAGTTAAAAACAATACCTCTGAATTCATTTGATATAAATATTTTTTGATTGACATAAATAGTAATTGCCACTTAAATAGTAAATTACATTTTACAAACGAATTACTAAACGTTCTTGTTCTAATTTCTTCACTACGTTCACCATTACGGGAAATTCAGCGGTTGAAACCAAAATGATCGTCTCGGCTGATACTTTCATCTTTTTGCGTAAGCTGATTTTGCACCAAAGGCGGTTCTTCGAGACGGTAGCTAAAAACTACTTTGTATACAATAACAAATTACCTTTGAATCTAAAAGCCCTCCTATCTGTGTCAAATTACAGTCCCTCTGTACTCTATGGTCTAACATAGTAGATTCCATTAGAAAGGCGTAGTTCCCTCCAAGCACCCGCCGCACTCCCTCTTCATATGAAGACACGAGCGCGGGAGGGGAAACAGTTGACATGTGCTGCCACATCTTTTGGTATATGTCTATGTTCGAGTCCTGTAGAAATAGAAAAAAAAATCCTACATTTTGCGTCGCAAGCTGTAAAATAACTGAAGGAACATTTACAATAAATAACTACATAGATTCACATACAGCCAGTCAATGCGGTTTCTGCAAGATCAAAAATTGTTATATTTTCTAACGAGGTAGAATGCTGTTACGCACCGTACCTGACATTAGCTAATCACCAGACATGTATGAGACTCTCCTGGTAGGGCATACTCACTAAACTACCTAAACATCTATTTTATCCTTAGCCAATCCTCATTCGGAGACCAGACCACACCGACTGTACTAGCTAATGCCACCTCACTACACGTTTAAATTGAGATATCTAGTCACGAATAGAATAATTAATTTTTATATAACATATAAATAATTTCGGTATTAATCAAAAATAGGAATGATTGAGATATGCTTCTCATTTCAGTGAAGAAATTTCTCTGACAGTCATTCATGCAAGAACAACTCTAGAAAGTGAACGGGATAAAAGAGCTACAATAACCAATTACCCTGAAGAAAATGGTAGATCGATGTTAATCAATAAAACGACATGTGAATATGAACGTATCAGCTTTTGACGGCTGACTCATATTACATCGATGCATGTTGTATTCGGGGAACCACAGAAACCCCCAGAATCGTTTACTTACAAAGCTTGATGATCTATCATAATTCTTGCAAAGTCAGGTCTGTTTATTATCAGTGCACTATAAGTTTAAACTCTTTGCACTAATCGACTTCATTGATTACTTCAGATCGCGCAGACATAGCAGCAAATGTTGGACCATATAGATTTTTATATGTGATAATTTTGTCCTAATAATAAATAAATGTCTGTCATTTATTAGGCGACTGGATTTATGACTACCTAAGCAACTCACCCTAAAAAATGTCATGGTGGAGCCTCCGTTGAGTGTGCCGTACTGCACGGCAGTCTGTGCAGCGAGGTCGGCTGCGCTCTGGATTGGTAAAACTGTGCGCTCCACTGTGAGAAACGCAGCTAAGTTTGCCGTGTATGACGATAGGATGATTAAAGTGAAGAACCACCAAATTCCGCCCACTATGCGGGTTGACGTCGCCTGCAATGATATCAAACGGAAGTCAAACCAACTGTAATGTGCTAATTTGAGCAGCCATTTAGTCTCTTTCCCATAAATTTCTTGTAATGAGGGAAATCAATTATATAAAGCGCTTAATTACAACAAGTCTGTGATGATACTTCATTTTATTAAATAAAATGCAGATAGATGCAGCCAATGTTTTTTTATGAATATTTTCTTTATAGATCAAAATTTCACGGGTATTTCATGCGGTAATTGTAAGGATTACAGATTTCATCTGTAACCAAATATCATCAATAACACTGCCCACTCGATGGTATTTGGTTACAGACGAATCTGTAATCCTCACATACACAAGCACTGAAAACAGCTAAAACTGCATTTTTAGAGCAAAAATAAATGAAATAGAGGAGGTATCACGTATACTAAAGATTCTTTATAGATGATAAGTTAATATTATCTCATATATTTATCTCAAGCCCGACAAACATTATAATTCGTCCTACAACATAGCGTGGGAAAGTATTAACAAAGCCTTCACCTTTGGGTTCAGCCCCGAGCCCTGCCTCAAGAAGGTGCCAGTGATGAACCAGAACGAGTTGCACACGCTGAACTGGTTCGTTAACAGCTTGGTTTCATGCCCGCACATGTGGGTGCTCGAGGACCTGACCATTGGCAACACAGAATTTTTAGGAAGGACTTAAAAACAGTATTTAAGTCTGAAGTATTCCGTAGATTTTACGATACAAATATTCACATGACTTTATTAAACATTACTATTCGACTTAGATTATGAGTACTACTAAATTATGTTTTGTTAATAAAAGGATCTATTCGTATAATGATTTCGCAATTACTTCATTATGGAAAAGATTTATTTGCTTATCATCTTATTTTACGTTCCAAGTCATTTGGTAGATATTTCCTATATCGATTAGATTTTTATTTTTGATTCTGCCTGTAATATTGTCTATTTTACACCTGAGAAGTTTAAGTACAATATCCAATGCAATAGACCATGTACTCATTACTCGACATTCAAGACTCGGCAAGACCTTGGTCATCATAATAAGGCAATAATAATTAAAGCAAATTGCCAACAGATCACTGAACGCCAACAAACCAGAAATAGAACTTACCACTCATACGGCGAGAACCTAGCCATCACGAAGAGCGTGAAGGAGACCAGGACGTACGCCGCTAACACGTACAACCATATCTCTACAGCCAGTGGGTTCAAGAAGCTGAACAATCGCGTAGGCTGTGACGTTGGCACCTAGAACCATTTAAAGAAGCCGAGTCAAATATTTAAGTCTATACCCTCTATGCCTTTTTTTTTTGTTCCCCTGAGGAAAATGCATTAAATTGCATACCCCGGCTGTGGCGAGCCGGCGGTTATGTGGGGCTCTCCTCCCCAGAAGGGGGAGGCCTACCCACTAAAAACCTCAAGGATGGCCTTCCTCAGGCATGTAGGGAGCCCCGGGAACATCAAGCTCCTTCCGGGAACCCCCAGCCACCGCTCCCCCGTCGACACAGGGGAGCCCTCCTCGGGGGAGGCTTACTACCTCCCCCAGTCTCCTCCACCGACGACGCTCCCCGGCCACGGAAGGGGCGTGGTCCATCCCGGGTCGCCGTAGCGGTCGCGACTTCCTCACGCCCGCCGGCGACCTGCGGCGGCGCCGCAGCTGTGCTACTGAGCCCGGCGCCGCCTCCTTCTAGCGGGATCGGCCATCTCCCGACCCCGCTCGGCAGCCTCCTTCTGGAGTATCACTGCTTCACAGAAGGAGGCCACAGCCCTCCAGCCTCCCTCGTCCGCCAGCATTGCCGCAATCAATGCCGGCGGAGACAAATCTCGCCCGATCTCTGCGACCAAGACTCGGCGCTCGGAGGCCCACGCGGGATACCCTCTATGCCTAACAAAACTTGGAATTGTTATAGTGTTTGGTAAAACACAAATGTAAAATTAAAGTTCCTTAGTATGATTGTCGACAGGACAAGATATCAAACATGGATAATGAACCTGATATAATTATGAGACGAGTGCGGTAGCTCACCTTGAAAAGAATGCCGATCCCCAGGTTCATAAACGGTTTGGTAAAATCGATGACAGCTTCCCTTGCGTAGTTGATGGTCATAGATGCCACAGCTATATCGGCTTTCTAGAATAATAAACGATGAAAATAAAACAATATTTGCTAGAATCTTTAAGATTCATTTTAACACACTTTTAAATACTGATCACCAGATCCTTGTTCTAGCAGATTCCTTAGTATTCTAATTGCATTGTTCTTGTGTATTAGATTTAACTTAACGTCATAAATATGTCGACGTATTATTTTAGCGATAGTTAATAGAATTAAATTTGATTGTCATTGTACCGGAACGTCAGGTGAGCATTGGCATTACTTATTATGTGAGACTCCGGATGACGATTCGGAAAATCAAGCCGGTTCATTCCGGTTTTAGTTATAGTTCGGGTTCGGTTCAAACCCTTGTTTATAATAATACATAAAAAAATCAGCAATTCTTTTTAATTTTTTTTCTCAATACTTCAGTCAATTCTCGTTATCAGAAATCATCTTTAGTTCCGGAACGCGTTCCGGTCCAAAAAGGAAGTACCGGAACGACGTTCCGGAGCGTTCTGGCTCGACAACACCACTGGTTCTCTCAGTTTAAGAATAATTAGTTTGTGTTGTTAAATCTAGAATCGAATACAATTAATGATTTTATACGCCTCTGTCTTCTTTGTTCTGCCTGAGACCGACGATATGAATCCTGTGTCAAGACATGAGAACATTAACTAATTACCAGCGCCGTCAAATATAAAATCTACCTTACTTTATCTAATATTCTAATATTAGATAAAGTAGTTACATCAAAACCTGAGTCTAATAACTACTTAAAACTATTTCAAAGGAGCGCGATTCCCTTTTACTCATACTATCCAGAAAACCCCTAATAGGTTTCACACAATTTGGACTAAAAGACCAAATAACAATTCCCCGACCACAATTCATTGCAGTTTGTTGGACGTCGTCATAAGTAATATGGAAACCATATATCTCTAAACAGATTATTTATTCTCACTAAGCCTATGCATATATGACTCTGCCGCTTTATTCCTGCAGACCCTAAATTCGTAGATTTTCTCAGAACAGACCTCGTAGCTTCTACTTTCATTATCATCTTCTCGATATATAAATTCATATTATCACTATCAAACAATCTGCAATCGCCCAGCGTGTTTAACTATGGTCCTAATCGCCCTCACATAGTAGAATAGATCTAGCAACACGATGAGGACGTATTAAAGCTGTAAAGATGGTGACAATTCTCATCAGTTCCATGACATTATGTGACGTCACCGTACTAATTACCTTGAAACGGGCGACGTTCAACCTCTTCTTTACTAACTCTTATATTTACTCCTGGAGATATAAATTATAACTCACCCTGTCCATTAATTCCCGGACTATCCCATTCCACTGACCCGTGTCGGGATCTCTTGCGCCGTACATGTTATCCGGTACCAGTCGCAACCGGTAGTGGAAGCCAGCCCGCGCCGCCACCTTCGCTAGAAGGTCGATGCAAAAACCCTCAAAGCGAGCGTTTCCTTGGAGGTTCCATCCTTCCTTCACCATTACGTACGGTTTTTCCTGGTGTTATTGAAAGGTAATGTACAAACTGAAAGTTATGTATCTTTAACTATCACTAATTGACTATTATTGCTTCTGACGTAGATTTCATTGAAAAACTTCAATAAAATTTTGAATTTTCACCAAAATTGTAAGGTGGATCTGGATTGTGATGATAAGTGAATGTTGAATTACATCTCTCTGTCAGAGTGACATAGATCAGAGTTATTTATCTTATTTACTATATCGAACTACAGGCGGAACCTGCTCACAATCAGAATACTTTTTATATTCATCCTTACACATAACAAGGTAAACTGAGGGGCGATCGCACTAATAAATCGCAAGCGAAATGCAACCGAACCGTTCGGCTTAACCAATCCGAACGCCACAATATCACGTCATCTGTTCGATGACGCGATATTCTAGCTCTCGGATTGCTGAGTGGAACGATTTGGTTTCGTTTCAGCTGCGATTTGTTAGTGCGATTGCCCCCCTGTTAATCTAGTGACTTATCACCAGAAATGATGACTTATGACGCAAAGAACTAAAGTTATCGCGCTATACTTATCATTTCAAAAACTGTCTCTCTTTTAATTACTGGAACAATGTAATTAAGGCGACAAACATTCATCGCTCCGAGTTCAGAAGATTTACCACAAACTGCTGCCTCCATATCGAATTGAATCGAAGAACGATTCTCGCGCCTCAATACTCAACACAGATGACAGAGTTATTTGAAATACATATACATACTTATAATAACTTTAGACTGTTTTTATCTATTAGACAAAATTGACACAGACTTCATTATTTCTGATTTGGTGCGATGTATAAAGAATACGATCCAAAATTTACTATCAGCAGTCCTGAGCGCGTTAATTTGTTTTAGTTTGTTAAAATTAGTTTGTTTTAGTTGTGATAGTTTGTGTTAGTTTGTTACTTCGTGTTAATACACTACTCATTTTCAATTTGAATTGATAGCACTTGTCGACAACGTCATTGATTAAGTACAGCCCCTTACAAATGCGAACACAAGTAAGTACGCACACACCTATTTCATGCAAATAGAGTACATGTGCAGTGACAGCACATTTTGGACCGCATTAATATTATTTATATATATATATCAATTTTATCTCTAGCTGAAAACAACAAACTCTGTTTACAAAACAGACCTTAGCACGCCAAGTTATTTATAACAATATATATGTTATCTTCTTCCAATATACACCCAGCATCGATTCAAACTTTTCAAAATAACTTTGAGACAGCTCATTTGTCGCGCGTAATAGCCGGCTGTTTTCGTAGCACAAATTTAAAACCTGACATATTACTGGCAAGACTTGGACAGTATTGAACTCTATTCGTTCCAAACTAAGTTGATAATTGGTTAAAGAAATTTAACGTATTTGGGCAGCTTTAAGTGCTCTTGTACAAGTGTTCCTCACCTCAACAGTGACCACAGTCAGTGTGACATTGGGCGGCGGGTCGCGGCGGTAGGCGGCGGGGTCGGTCACCATGAGAGAGCCGTTCCAGTGCCCTGTCACCGCCACGTATCCCTTCTCTCCCCCCACCACGCGCATCAGTTGCAATGGACAGGGAGCACGAGTACCGCGTATAAATGATAAAGGGCCTGTGAGCCCGTGACCTTTTATCTGTGAACAAACGTAAGATATTTGACATTCTGAACTGAACAGATTCCTACTATAATAATATTATTAATGTAAAATTTACACTATCTGTAGGTATGTTGCTGTAGGGAACCTTCACACATTTTATTACTTACATCATTCTATTACACACAATTAAAGTATAATTATTTATTTACACACATTTAAATCTATTTACATATATTTAATTATTATAATACACAATCTACACATAGTAGTTTTCATTATATCAAACATTGTTGCATATCGACTAGTCGATACTTTCACATTTATTATATCGACATGTCGATATTCTTGTCTAGTAGAGTATACTTCGTAAGTGGTCAAGAATATATCAACTTTTGTATCGTGTAAGTTGGATTTATTATTTACTCGCCTATGTCATCATACTGATATAATCAAACCACAACTACATTGCGATTATGTTGAAATTGGTATGGAGATAATTTGAGACGCAGAATTTACGTTTACTTAATTTCTACCATGAGAAAATAATTCTGCTATGGAAAAATCTGATATGAAAAAGATTTATTTATTTATTTCAACAAAAGCTTATAACTATCATTACAGGCCTGACCTAATGCGACAGTTGCACTCACCTAAATTAATTATTCTTAAAACTAATCCTATTCATAACATAACAAACAATGCCATTATTGTGAACTCCCTCAATGAACATGAAAATAAATAAATTTTCTTCGCAATTGAATTAAGTTTGCGAAGTGCGCGTGTGAACGTCGCCTCGCTCATAAGTCGCGTGCGAGCGTGCGGCACCGCCAGCAGTGGCGGCTCTACGAATTTATCCGGAACATTTAGTTTTATCTTTTCTAGTAAATAAGCATTATCCATTCTACCTCTGAGTAATTTCCATATGAAACTATAGCGAGTTCCCTCCTCACCCTCAGCTCATTATATCCCACCATTCCTAATATAAACAGCGTCGGATACTTCAGCGGATAAAAAGGACTCGCTCTGCTTCTGCACTCGCTCCAGCATGAGTTTATGTTTTGTATCACTTAGAGCCCAAATAACTGCATTACATTCCAAGTGGCTTCTTACTAATGCATTATATAGTGATATAATCGTTCCCATACTTGTAAAGCTCAGAGCGTTGCACAGAACAAACCCCAGATTTCGAAACGCTTTTTTGCATACCTTAGTCACGTAATCTCGAAAAGAAAGATCCGACGTAACCTCGACACCCAGATCGCGAACCTTCCCAACCCTAGTTAGCAACACCCCGCCTGCCCTATACTCGTACCGAACAAGGCTGTGTGATCCGGAGAAAGATATAATAACACATTTAGTCTCATTAAATTGTAAGTGGTTTTCTTTACTCCATTTCACCAGCCCGTCGATATCCTGTTGCAGTCTACGACAGTCTTCAGGACTTTCCACCTTAAGATAAAGTTTCAGGTCGTCCGCAAATAATAAACATTTAGCATTTTGCACTACCGTTGGTAAATCGTTTAGATGAATATGATTCCGCGTACGGAAAACAATAAACTATTTACATTACACACTGTTAATACTTTTACTTGTAATAAATCTTATCCATCTTACCGTTGTATTGATTCCAAAGTTTGCCATTCCAAATCTGTACTGTTGTATATAATAACTTTTATAAAATAAATATTATAATAATACTAGCTGACCCGGTGAACTTCGTACCGCCTAATTATTGGAGGCATATTTAGTAAGTCACAAACACACGACACAATACTTTTTCACAAAAAACGGTTTTTCTCGATTTCCGGAAAAACTAAAAGTCCTATTGAAAAAAATCAAATGGCAAAGTTGTAGGTAATAAAAACATCTAAAACTTTTGCATTTACACTTTTTTCACATAACATCAAAGTTCATATAATACTGTATTTTTTTTTCGCTTTTTATTATTTTTAAAGGCTTATAACCTGGTCTATATGGACAAAACAATGGAACGTTCGGATACACGGGTTCTTTTTACATGAGATGACAAAACAATATAATAAAAATATTTTTGAGAGATAGTAACACTGTAAGGTTGGCACCCATCAAATATGTCAACACATTAATTATTTTTATATTTTGAAATTTAAATACACGATATTATAAGCAAAGTTGATATTATGTTGTCGATTCAAAAGTCTTGTTTTAATGCGTTCTTCAATTCGAGTGGAACTGAGAGTACAAATACCGTCAAATGTTTGACAGAAAGTAAGCGATCAACTTTTATATGGGAAAATGAAATTGTCGTCTTACTCTATCTTACTCGCAATTTTTCCTTATTTGTCTCACCGTTTAGACCTACCCTGGACTACGACAAACATTTTAAAACCAAAATCAGCTCAATCGGCCCAGCCGTTCTCGAGTTTTATGCAGACTAACGAACAACAATTCATTTTTATTTATATAGATATATAATATTACATGTTTGAAATATTATGCTTTGCTGTTGGTCATAATCTTAAACACTAATTGTAAACTACTAAAAACTACATTAGTCGGATTTATGTGCAAACAAATTAATGTTTTTCGAATATAACTCTAAGAAAATATTATTCACATTATTCCGAAAATGAACTGTGTAGAAAGCAGTACCAAACTACACGCCCAAATATGAATAGCAAATATTACACTTCTATATAGCTTACAGACTTAGTCATTATGAGTGAATATAGCGGATACCCAAAATCGGTTATCTAGAAAATACAGCTTACTCAATAACTATTAACTGGAGCTTACATTATTAATTTTATCCAGTACTCCTCTCCCAGGGGCCCAGGGGGTTTCCCTGTTACACGAATTATTTGTAACATGTAAGTCCTCCATAGTGGAAAGCCCCTGCGCAAAAACCTGTACAGCATCGTACAGAAGAGCTGGTTCAGTCTGAAACAATCACATTAATCTGTTATAAATAGAAATATACTATTATAAGAAGCAAATGCAGAGTACATCTATAGACCAGGAGAACAACATATCCATAATTTAGACCCGGCTCCCGAAAACCACTTGGCGATTTAAACAGAGGGGTGAAACCAAATCGTTCCACTCAACCAATCCGAGAGCTTGAATATCACGTTATCGAACAAATGACGTGATATTGTGGCGTTCGGATTGGTTAAGCCGAACGATTCGGTTGCGTTTCGCTTGCGATTTGTTAGTGCGATTGCCCCCCAGTATCATTTACTTTAAACTTTCCTGATAATAATAATGTCTTTATTAATAACCACCGAGTTACATGGCCCAACACATTTCACAACTGTATTATTGCAGAAGAATGGGCCTTTAATCAGGTGCCAGCGGAACTCAAACTAGACAAAAGCCTGTATCTTGAGTCCCGCAGTTGCTTACATTACTATGATTATATGTACTAATACTTCCAAAAACTTTCCAAGTTGGACGAAAATATGATAACCTTTGTTAATTATTATTTAACAATTATGTATATTATAATATATTTATAAGAAACATGACTATCCCGCATTACAGAAATGGCTACCGATATAGTCCAAAGAATTTTAAATGTTACTGACGAACTGACAGCCGTTGGGGCGGAATGATCATTAAGTGACAAGCGAATACTGGGAAGTCGAGTCGAGAAGTAATGAAGCGAGTCGAGAGGCGAGTCGAGAAGTAATGAAGCGTCAGTAGGCTTCACGAGAACTGACGATTAGATGAAGATTGCAGGAAACCTCTGGATGCCATCAGCGCAGAATCGGTGTCTGGGCTTTGAGGGTGGCTAAATAAATCAATATTTCTTACACTTACACCAATAGGGAAGATGCAATATTTTTATTTTTGTGCTCATTATAAAGAACTTCACGTAGAATAGACCATAAGTATATTAAAAAATGAAAAGACTGTATATTACTGAAAAAAATGCGGCTTAAAATTGACAATTTAAATTTTCGCGTGAAAACGGACCTATAGTTCGTATGACGTCACTCCTGTCTGTCAGACAGACAGGAGTGACGTCACACGAACTATATGCGCCATAGTGATTTTTTAATGATTGCTATATAGCAATGCTTTTCATCATACGGTCCTAAGCAGCTAGTATGCTACAACTATTCTCTCTTTGTAATTAGGATGTGTCTATATTTCAATAGCCTAATGTAACATCATAACAATATGGCGGTGTGTTTTCGCAAGAATTTATGCTTTGTCGAATTATATGTAATGGCTGGTTCCCTCAAGAGCATATTTACAAATTGTAGACTTTGTACCACGTCTATGTTTTACGTCAACTATATGTTGTTTTATGCTTAAAACCTTTTGAAACGTGAGACTTACTACTTAATATATTTCATCATCAAAATATACGAATGATAAATCCGGAAAGATGTTTATTCAAAAAACGTTTCTCACCTTAATATGTCCCCCAGTGAGAATAGACGCTCCTATTGGATGGAACTTCTCCATGACCTGTAGGGCGTCCTTGACCCTGTTGGAGTCCCGATCTACCAGCCTCCAGCCACTGATGTTCACGTGGTTATAATAGAAATCCTCTAAATCGAATAGTTCCATGTCCTAAAGAAAACGTTAGTGTGGAAAATCAAAACTTTTGAAAATATCCATACAAATGACAATTTCATAGATCAATTTCCAATAAATTACTATATACATAATATTCATTTAAAAAATACAAATTTACTTACAAATGACGTAAAAATGTAATGATGGTATTCATTGTTCATTTGTAGCTGCAGAATCTGTAAAAAGTGAAAAACATATTTGTCATTAAACATTAGCACGACACTGTCTAGGTAAGTACGGACCACATGGACACACCACATGAAACTATCCGAATGTCAAATTTATATAACCAATTTTCAACTTAAATTCAAAAGCATGGAGTTCAATTTCAATTGGTGAAAATGACGAAAGTTTGATGTGACATCGTGGTACATAGATCCTAAAAAAAAAAAAAATATCATAGACACACGATGTATCGTTAACTTCATCAATATTTTTAACAAGAAATGCCGGAAAAGTTTTATATATAATCGGCAAAAATTTGTTTCTGATACTTTTAAGTTTGAATAAAGCATAAAAGGAAATCCTGCAAATATTTTTATGATTTACAATAAATGTGTATATCCTTAATCAATTAAACGATATCTAAGTACGCAAGCGAATTAGCGAGGAGATTCTAAAATTTCTCGAATTTTAAAATCCTGAAATATATTAATCCTATAATTAATTGTGCGCTCTGAAGTCCAGTAACTCACCGCTCTAGCGAGGTGCCTGATTTTGTTGGGGTCGGTGTCAATTATTATGTGCTTGACGTTTTGAGCTTTAAGCTGCGCGAGTGACCGCCGGTACTCATGAGGACCGCTAGAACGTATGACGTACATGTCCCGCCCATCCCTTGCTATGTTCAAAATGTTTAAAACCCCTGAAAAAATAACAATCATATTACATGAGTTTAATTACTTATAACATAACGATCACATATGAAAAATTTCAAATCCCTAACCTTATAAGTTTATTTTAATCTGTTTACAATGACAATTACAGTTAGTGGCTGTCTGTAATAATCTGTGGACCGATTAGAATCGAGTGATAGGGGTGTCCGTTTCTACACAGTTCAAATGGTTTGGGGGCAGAGCCACTAAGGCCAGTAGTACACGGACTGCTTCAAGCAGTTGAGACCGACTGCTTAAAGCCGCGACCGCGCGGTGAACTATAGTCATTCATTAGCTGCCACACTGTACACACGACTGCTCGAGCAGTCGCGACCGCTTCAAGCCGTCAACTGCATGATGAAATTCCATCGTGCCGTCGACCGCTCGCGAGCGGTTGTGAGGCATACACCGACTGCTCGAGCCGTTGACTGCGCTAGAGCAGATCACTTCTAAGTTCTATAAACAAATGATGTAATTGTCCATGTTGTTCTCTTAATTGCAAAATTGGATGAACCCATAATTTTCTCTTTTGACGTCGCCGCCGTCGTCTCCGCCTGAGCAGAAGCAGCAAAAGCCGTGCTTCCTCGTCAGAATCCATGACTCTACTGTGGTAGAAAATCAACTGTTTGAGCAGTTGGGTAGCGTAGCTCGAGCAGTCAACAACCGACAGCTCAAGCTGTCGACGCCGACCGCTTGAGCGGTCCGTGTATTTCGCTCAGCCGCTAACTGCTCGAGCAGTCCGTGTACGGCCGCCCTTAGTTTGCCCCATATCCCGCTTACCACAAGTGCGTTCAAGACTCGATTCTAATCGAAAAGAATCGAGTGATATGGGGTCGATCCTAGCATGTAGCAATCATTTTTAAAATGCCATGTGTACAAGAAAATTTCGAAATACGAAATGTACATTTAGTTAGCATCATAATTAGGAAGTTATGCCTTGAAATGTACATTGACCCTTGTGTAGTTAAGAGCATCGTGAGGCAACCTACATACACCTGCGAAAAAATCCTAGTAACATGGTTATTTACTTTTCTTAATACGTGACCATACCAAGGAGTCGCCATTTTCTCAATTTTCGAATCATTCAAAGAAGCAATTCTTTCAAAACTATGATAACACTTTAAGCTATCAGTAACTATACTATATGACTACTACTCTGATCAGTGTTTCTTGCTTAATTCGGTGACGACCACGTCATTATATACAAACACCCCCACAAACTACATCACATCGCATATTATCAAAATATAGCTTAAGTGTATTTAATTTTAAACATTTAATTTTGATTTAAATTAATAAATGATAATAATTCGTTTTTTGTTATTTTTAAATAGCAATATTTTTATTTATAACTAGCGAACCCGACAGACTTCGTCCTGTCAAAAAGATTTGTAAAGTGGCAGTTTTTGTTCCTACTTGAAATGACATATGATGACATTAAATTTGTTTGACAGAACTAACGTCACTTTTTTGTCTTGCCAAAGGTTCAAATTGGCTTTTAAGTATTAATACAAATTGTTTCTATAAAAATGTTGACTTTACACTTTTTCAAATTTTATTTTTTTATTTTCTCTACGTACAAACCTTCTCTGGACTTCTACGAATAATTCAAGACCAAAATTAGCCAAATCGGTAAAGGCATTGTTGAGTTATGCGCTTACCAACACATTTTGCGATTCATTTTTATATATAAGATTTTTATTATATTTAGTTTTATTTAACGTAATCATTGCTATGCATATAAATTACCATTAATTCGTCTGACTGAATATGATTTTGAATCACTCTCATATTTTGCTACTAAGGTTTAAAGTCTACATTCACCGTTAATAAGAAAAATGTCTTGTCACCACCGTTCTCGTCGTTTTCCTCATATATTGTATCATACATTGTCATCATCCATATATTATATATATCATTACAAAAAAATACTGATGAACAATTCTAAAGTTTATTAAATAAAATAATATTTTAATCACACATTCCCAATATTTTAATAATCGTACATTTTTTCATATTCATGATTAATATCATATGACATATCGGACCGCACGGTGTTAAAAATGACAATCAGTTTCGCGCCCTTGAATAAACCAATTTGATTGTAGTAAGTACTTTTCATCGTACGAATTATATTATATATAAGTAGAAATATGTGCTAAATAATCATATAAAAGACCAACTTACTGCGACATTAAAGCTGGATTACATAGCTTAACAGGGCTGTCATTTGATTAATGACAATTATGGGATAACAATCTTACCATAGCCATAGTCTTCAAATATGATGCCCATCCTGGTCCAGTTGAGGTAGCCAGTAAGGTCTAGGAAGGCGCTGTCTAACATCTCCCGTATGGGGTGCAGATTTACGGTGAATGAGTTTGTGTTGTTCAGAACTGAAACATACAGATTAATTTGTTAAGACCTCAACTATATAAAAATAGTAATAATATATATCCACTCCTTGCTATTTTTTTTTATTTAATTACTTTGACGACCTCCGTAGTCAATTGGTTGATATACCTGTTTAATATGTCGCCATCTTTTTTTTAACAATACAAGTTACATACAACTTAAAACATAGTGCCACTTAATCCTCTAAGGTTTGTGTGTGACATATACAGTAATAAAATTTACATTTATTTGAGGTATATTTGAAACAAATTACATATTATAAAACACTTTTATATTACAAATCTCTGTGGTCCCGAGTTCGAATCCCGGTGGGGACAGCTGTTTGCGTGATGAATTGCAAATTAATATATTTTTACCAAATTTATTTATATATGTATAATATATATATATGTCTATTCGTAACCCTAGATCACATAACACAAGCCTTACAGAGCTTTCTTTGGGTTAGGCTAGTTGGTGTAAGTATAAGAAATATTTATTTTGTGATTTATTTCTTTCTATTGTATCGACGGAAACGGGGAAAATAAGACATATCGGTGTTCTAGATTATAATTTTGACTATAATCTATGTTTGTATTTTCTGGTATGTGTTAAAAAAAAAGTTTTGAATTTCGATTGTTATAGAAAGAGAAGGATTTTTTATGTGTCAACAAAAGCGGATTAGTGTTTAAAATTTTAGGATTTATATAGATTGGAATTCTTATCAATACTATGCCTCAATACAATCCGTAGATATATTTATCAAAGAAATTCATGCTTTGCATGCTTACGCTGTACGTTTTTTCAAAGAATTATAACCTTTTTTTTTTTAAGAATTATAACCAATTCTTATATTTAATAACGTATTTAGCACACGTATGAAGAAATCAAACTTTGCACAACGATTCAATTTTAAATTGTGCATGTAAAACATCGATCGTCTGAATTGAATCGAATTATTTTTCGTGAATATACATCACATCTCAGTATAAATCAGCCAAAGGCCAAATAAGATTTTTAAACACGACAGACTCTTGTTCTTCTCTTTTTTATCCTTCTGCACACCTGAAGGTAAAAGTGAAAGAGACGTTCACCTGGACTCCTCACCAATCGATAAACTGGCTGTCTCATATCTAATTACTGTTATGGCAATAAATTTAGGTAAGATGGTGTTAGCTATCCAGAAGGGCTCGGAAGACCTAACATCAGCTTAACCGAGAAACAAAGACTTGTGTCTAGACACAAAATCATTACATTCATAAAATACGAGGAACGCCCTACGTAGGATTCTTATAAGTGAATTGTGGCGGATTACTAGATAGTATTTGTTACACTTAAACTTAACGTGAAATTTTACCGCATTGACTATATACAAGTTATTAGTAAAGCATCAGGTGTTTTGTAATTTTTGCCCCAAATAGATTATTATTATCTATATAATAATCTATATAAATAAAAATGAATTGTTGTTCGTTAGTCTGCTTAAAACTCGAGAACGGCTGGGCCGATTGAGCTGATTTTGGTTTTAAAATGTTTGTCGTAGTCCAGGGTAGGTCTAAACGGTGAGCAAATAAGGAAAAATTGCGAGTAAGATAGAGTAAGACGACAATTTCATTTTCCCATATAAAAGTTGATCACTTACTTTCTGTCAAACATTTGACGGTATTACAAATACCGTCAAATGTTCCACTCGAATTGAAGAACGCATTAAAACAAGACTTTTGAATCGACAACATAATATCAACTTTGCTTATAACATCGTGTATTTAAATTTCAAAATATAAAAATAATTAATGTGTTGACATATTTGATGGGTGCCAGCCTATTGTCTATGTTAAAATGTCACTTGAAATGTAAACGCCTCTTTGCTGTGCACCTATACTATAATTCTTTAATATTCCTAAAAATCTAAAAGCAACAAATTTCAATAAAATTAAAAAAGTATTGTGTCGTGTGTTTGTGACATACTAAATATGCCTCCAATAATTAGGCGGTACGAAGTTCACCGGGTCAGCTAGTATATAATATTGTTCTTAACAACTGATGCTGAATTTTTACATTAAACAAACACCTTGGTGTTGCGGGTGTCCATGGGCAACGGTTATCGCTTACCATCAGGTGATCCGTTTGCTCGTTTGCTGCCCTATCCTATAAAAAAATTAAAAAATAAATTCTTTGATCCTTTAGCTATCCAGTGGTGTAATTGGAATTTGGATGGGGATGATAGATGCTGTAGCTACAACACTAAACTGTATCCCCCGATTTTGTTATCATTCGATTTTTTGATTTGCGTCCCTATGGAAGCAATTTTAAAGACGTATTCACGTACCAAAAAATCTTTTAATATATACATATATAATAGCAGCAATTGATGCTTCTCGTCTGCTTACATCACTAAATGTCAACTGCATTCACAATGTCCTTCCACTTTTAAATTACGTCCCCAATTATAGTCCCCTGTTCAGAATGTGTCGTTAATGAACTGGCGCCGAGTGGCAAAGACATTGACAAAAGGTTTGTGTCGAATGTCTTTTCGTAACCCACTGTCTAACCTATATCAGTGTGTGTTTGTTATAAGTATTTATGTGAATGCTTATTACAGTACCTGTTCAATGTTATTAATTAAGTTTCGACCATATTGTGTACACTTTTAATTGTGTTAAATTGAATCTTTAAATTAGTGTCTAGAACAGAATATTTATAAGCCATACAAGTTATATTAGTATTGATTATAATCTGTATGTGTCCTATCCGTCCTATCCTTACTAATCTTATAAATCGGAAAATGAGTTTGTTTGTTTGTTTGTTCCGCTTTCACATCGTAACTACTGTACCGATTGCTTTGAAATTGCAGTCGTAAAGATAAAAGTCCAGATTAAATAATAGGGTACTTTTTATCTCGGAAATATCGACGGATCCCACGGGATGCGCAATAAAGGCTTCGCTCAAAAACTACTGCACAGATTTTCATGCGCTTTTCATCAATAGATAGAGTGATTCTTGAGCAAGGTTTTGCAGTATTTTTTATCTCGGAAAAACGGATAGTCCCATGGGAAGCGCGATAAAAGCTTCGCGCCATAAACCGACTTCCGCGCATATGTAGTCGTGGGCAGAAGCTATGATCCTTAACCCTCTATAGACCCAATCCTGAAATTCACGCGGGCGAAGCCGTGGGCAGAAAGATAGTACATAAATAAATAAAGTAATCTACATTTTCAGTTGTAATCTATTCAGTTTTGTAGGTTCTACCCTCAACCAAATCTGCTAGATATATATGTCTCAAAGGCTTAAATGTAAAACTAAAATAGAAAAGCATTTTATATATCATATCAGCAGGAAGAGGGATACAGAGTAAGCCAGCCACAAATAGGTTCCATAAGTTTACATCCGCTACCAAACGATATCGACAGCGTAATTCGCTTGGCACGTCTGTATAATAATTTAAGTAAAAAATTTCGGAGCTTGACATAAATTTTCAAAGCCTCTCTAAATTTATAAAAGCACTTAGATCTCATGATGCTTATTTATTTTTGATTATTTATTTTTGAATTATTTTTTGTGTGTATTTTTTTTTATATATTGTGACGCACTTTAGATGGCATAAACTCAATTTTAATTTTATTATTATTATTAAGTTTTATATAAAGTTAAGCAAGCTGTGGTTAACCTATAATTGTAAGTGCAGTAAGCAATTAGGAAATTTGATCTATGTATTTAACTTTAATGTGCTGTAACTTATGTTGGTAGCCCTATAAATAAATAAATAAATAAGTAATTTTTTGTAAGAAAACTTTGCACAGTGCCCCTAGCGGAACGTATTAATACTATTTTTTCATATTAAATTGGCTAACTTCTGTAGTTATTGATAACTTCTGTAGTTTACTATACGTCAAAAACTTATCGGAAGCGACAGCATACTTATGGTAGAGCCACAAGTCAAAGCGCAATCCCAAAAAAGTCCAATGCTTTTATTGCTAGAATGTGAGGAATACAGTAAAGGTATTGACTTCTTTACCATCGTTGTTATAATAAAAATACAATCACTTTTTCCTTACTTACTTAAAAGTATAATCATAGTCTGCTTACCATCATAAGCTCCTGGTGCCACCACGAAATGCGGGATTTGCAGCGAACGACACATGTCGGAGAGCGTTGAGCACAGCAATGGTCCTGTGCTACTGAACAAAGCTACCGCTCCTGAACTTATAAGTGCGCAAGCTGTAAAAAAATGCGATAAAACATGATAATGGAATATGAAAAGGAAAATTTTAATTGCAGTTCAAAATGCAGAACAAATAGTTCCACTTTTGTTAGTTTTTTTTTTTTTGAAGTCACTTAATACTGTACAAGTTGATAATTCCTTCACATTAGCAAATATCGCACTAATACTACAGAAACTAGATAATGTTTATCTACATCATTCTTATAAGTACTAATAATTCTTGAAATAATGTGAAAATTGGTAACCTACCCAAAAATATTATTTATATATTTTTTTCAATTAACCAAACGACAATCATGATTACAGTTTTATGTGTATTTTGAATTGTGTATTTACAACCTGTACCACGCCAAGATATACATTTGAACTACATAACAGATATACTACAAAAACAGATTGTATTACGTCGAGAATACGCAGTCGTGTGTACGTTACTTTTTCTATTAGAATGACGATTAATACAACAGCAGCGAGAATCATTTTGTGTACTCTATTGTAGCAGGTGTTATTTTGCGGAAGTCCATTGTATTACAAAGGATATTGATTACGTTTGCTGATTCCGCGCAGTTGATGATGACTTGTCCAACAAGCAGTGTGTCATTTTGTGTGTTAATTACTATTTTCTGTCCATCCTAAGTCAGATTTTCTTCTACTTATTTGGAGGGATGTATGAGCCATAAATATCGTAGTACGAGGGAAAATTACAGAACATCTCGATAGCTTTATAATCTCAACACAGATCTGTGACCCGATTAGGATATGGAAGCTAGGGGTCGATCCTGTAGTATTGTATTTGTCGTTTTTCGGATTCCTTACGATGAAGGAAAACATCGTGAGGGAACTTGAATACACCTACCAAGTAATTTGTAAAGATTTACGGATTGGTCAATCCATAGCGCATCCAACCTCGATTCGGCCCAGCACACGCTGGCGGAGTGCCTCACATGGGCCTCTGAGCGCCGAGTCTTAGTCGCAGAGATCGGGCGAGATCTGTCTCCGCCGGCATTGATTGCGGCAATGCTGGCGGACGAGGGAGGTTGGAGGGCTGTGGCCTCCTTCTGTGAAGCAATGATGCCCCAGAAGGAGGCCGCCGAGCGGGGTCGGGAGATGGCCGATCCCGCTCGAAGAAGGCGGCGCGGCGCCGGGCTCGGTAGCACAACTACGGCGCTGCCGCGGCTCACCGGCGGGCGCGAGTAACTTCTTTTCTTTCTTACATTTCAGTTTTCTTTGTCATTCCATTGATTATCTATCTATGCCACAGGTTCCCAAACTTTTTTATATCGTAGACCCTTTGAAGAATATTTGGGTACTTACTTAATATTTAATGCCTACATCTTACAAAATTTATAACATATATTTTTACTTTTATAATCTTTATATTAGAAGACAGTATCATGTAAGTAAATAGGCACTACTAGTGTATGTTCGGATATATTATTGTGGAGCCCCATTTTCATTTTATGGACCCCCAAATATTTTTTTCGCTGACGTAGACCCCTTGCAGGTTATCATAGACCCCTGTTGGTCGATATAGACCATTTTGGGAATCATTGATCTATGCTAATCTATTTCATTCGTCTTTTGGTAGATGAGGTAGGTTCGGGAATCTTTATTTTTTTTTTATTATAGTTTCACTTCTCTTAAGACTAAGACTTTATCACCCTCAGTATACTAATGCCCCTCGGTAGGGACATAAAATCGTTGTGATAATATAATAATGGTAAGGAAAAAGCTAATACGAGCTACATATGCAAATATTGGGAGAATTTTCAAATGAAATAAAAATATGGCTCTTTGTCGTCGTTATGTAGTCATATTTTCCATCCAACGAAAACTACTTACAAAAAAGATAATAATATGAAATTTCCTATTCAAGTGCAGAACTTTTGCACATTCATCACAGCTTCGTAGCCTCACTGAGAGCTCTCAGCTACGCCACTTCCGGCAGCCATATTGCATTGCCGGATCTGCCATTTTGCGTTTCCGACTCTGTCCACTTCCTGTCCGCTCGACCTTGTTTACTTGCCCATTTTATTACGTTTTTTTTTTTGCGTGGGCACATTTATTAGTATATACAGTGCATGTTGATTAATGACTTGTACAAGGCTAATGGAAGTACGAGGGAGACACTAAAATTGTTAGAACTGGCCACATATTAATAGTATAATAAACATATAATATAAATGTATAGAAATAAGACTCATTACCAATATTATTGAGTATGTTTTTTATTAATTAGTCATTTGTTTTACTATTTAACGGCAAATTGAAAGTTCTCTAAATCACTTTGAAATTAGGTTACTTGCAATGTATCATTTAAGTTATTTGAAACGAAAAGTTTATGTGTATTTATTTATTGAATAAATCGACGCCGTCTCATTAATCTCGCAGAGGCCTGGAGACCTATTTTTGAATTACGAATGCGACTTCGAAATCACAGATGTGACTAATAATCACCGATTTTCAATAATTCTTATTTTTGAATATCACTGATGTGACTACCTTAGTCACAGGCGTGATGTCATTACGAGTGCCCTCACCCACTCGTCATCAAGTCATACTTGTGAAAATGTTATCTGTGTTTTGTTTGATTTTTCAGTCTATATATACAATATATATATATATATATATATATATATTATATATAATTATATATATATATATATATATAATATGTATATATAATAACCGCAATGGTTAAAGTATATAATGGTTAAGTACCTATAGGCATCATGGTTATTATATATATATATATATATATATATATATATATATATTATATATATATATATATATATATATATATATATATATATATATATAATTTTATAACCATAATGGTTAAGCCGGCAATAACCGGCAGCGACTACATTCTGCGTGGAACCGAACTCTTACATTTATGTGTGTACTTTATCTATGTTGGCAGCTCTGCGATCGACTTTCAAAAATTGGATGTTTAGGAAGCCGTGACCTCAAAGTCACCGCTGACTATTTAGTCATCGAAATCGCATTCGTAATTCAAAAATAGGTCTCCTGGATTGGCTTTCTACAGCGACATCTATAGATATTATCAGTATTATGCGGTGTATGATTGATACTGACAAAATAGTGATCTATTAGCGATATAGTCATATTTACAGGCTACTGTGACTTTATAATGGATAGCCAACAGAGCACTGCATTTTTGAATGCAGCTAAATTTTTTTAAAAGGAAAGAATGTAAAATAAGATCTGTCATTGCATAGCTCGTATTTTATTATTGAAATTACTACATCATCACATTTTGTGTAGAAACATTTTACGAGAATACTCGATCTTGAGTGGCCAAGATCCGGACTGAAAGTGAATTACGACACATTACTAAATGGAAAGTAACTAAATTTAATTAAACAGTGGTTCGAAAGAACTGGATTGTGTAAAACAATACGCTTGTTTTCCAATCCGCACGCACCAATTCATGATCGTCTGAGAACAAACTTTGATCGACTATGGGAGTATAAAGTGTAATTAGAGTGCAATTTAAAAACCATAACAACGAACCATAATAGCAACCTTGAGTCGAGACAATGACTCAGGGTTAAGATTTGCAACTGAAATATGCGATTTATTTAGTAATATCAATAACATTCTAGTCTCGGATGAAGCCCATTTTTACTTTATAGGATTTTTCGATAATCAATAATATAGGTATCGGCTGCAGGTTATGCTTCAATTTTTTTATTCCTAATCTGCAACTATCGCAAAATGAAGTTACATTTCACGAAAAGTTAGAAACGGAACTCGTCAGACACACAACTTTAACACACAGATATTGTCAGTCACAATTAGCATTACCTTTTTTGTAAGTCCTGAAGGAGTCTCGCGCCGGTGTATACTGTATATCGTAAACCAGAGTGGTGTTGGGCAGAAGTACACGCTCTTTGTTGATCCTGTACACCGCGTACTTAAAGGCCAGCTCACTGCTGCCTCCGCGGGACTCCTCCGTAAATATAGCACCTGGAAACACAAAAATAAAATTCAAATTTTAAAACATATTCTCATACAATACTTATTTAATTATTGACTGGTAGAAAATCCCTTGTTGCACTAAGTTCGCCTTTAGTAATTTATTTATATTGTATAATAAAGATTGAAATAAACAAAAATTACATAAATACCTTTTCTTTTTGTTTCAAGGTAGAATAATTCGTTAAGACTTATAGACTGGAAGCCCAATTTCTTGAGACTGCCCTTAGACAATCCAGCTAGTGCATAGAGAATTATAAAGTATATATAAGCAATCCCTAGACGGGGAAGAATTTACTTGCGCGCTTTTATATTTATTTATTTTATTTTATATTTATTCTGTATGACACAACAACCAAAAGGTGTATGAGCAATTATTTTGTTACTTGAATCATAGTAATGACTTCTAGTTCTTAAATGATTGTATGAGCGTGTCCTGCGGTTGTTTTTTTTTTCATAGTTGTGATAATGTACATGGGTACCTGCTTTTGGTAATTTGTATCCTTTTGTGGCTTAGGGGTAGTCATTCTTTCATTAAAACCTCTTCGGCAATGTCGTTAATAACTTTAATATATTCTTTTAAAACTGTATGCCACGGCATTCCTAATATAGGCATGTTTTCAAATTATATTTTTATTACTTGTATTTCCTATATTATGTAATGGAAACTGACTTCATGAATTATCCATATTGAAGTCATTTTCCAAATTGTCGATTCTGTATCTATTTAATACAAGGAAAAAAACAGCCCTTGCTGAGATTTCTTGCCGGTTCTTCTCAGTACAAGGTCTCCCGACGTAGATTTGCGAACCGATGGCGTAGCTTTTCGGTACTTTTACAAGTGCTTGTAACAGCCTAGACTGAATAAATGATTTTGAATTTGAATTTAAATTTGCAATTGCCTATTTATTTTCCACAAGACAAGAGAGGCGGAGAGCCTAAGTGCCGTGGAAATTATGTTGGACTCAACCGGGACTGATAGAGCTCAACCAGGGTTGCCTACCAAACTCTGCCTTGAACCTCGGTCCTATTGACTTAATGACTTGAATGTAGGGCGACGGCTTTTCGGGAAAGAGAGCTGTGCGTACTTTCTTCTACCGCCCAACCATCTGCGTCGGAGGAGAGAGACGTACAGATCGTTTCCCGCCCCCTCTCCGCTGCCATTTGAGAGGTAACGTTCTCACAGATGAAGACTACTACAGTCTCAAATACATAGATATCTAAATATTCTTTCTCGTTCTAATACGTAAAACATTATAATATTATAAAGATTTTGCTAATAATGTGTTATGTTTTTGGATGTTGGCTCGTTACGAAAGCATCTAACATCCCTGGTAAATGTAACTTCGTGATGGCTTTTCAATGTGTAAAAAAAGTAATGATTCTATAAATCTTTACAATGTAACTAACAATATATAATACAACTAGCTGACCCGCGCCCACTTCGTTGGGCATAATATTAATAATCCCCGAAGCGAGCACGAAAGCGAACTGAATTAAACCCGAAGCCATCGCGCGCCGTCCGCTGATGATGATGATGATGATGATGATGATGATGATTATGATGACACTCCGCAATAATGTGGCTTTCTATTGGTGAAAGAATTTTTAAAATTGATGATGATGATGATGATGATAATTTGAGATTTAAACTATCCTATCTCTCAAGTTGGATCGAACTGCACATGGTGTGCGAATTTTATTATAATCGGTTAAGTAGTTTAGGAGTTCATTGAGCACAAACATTGTGACATGAGATTTATATATATTAGATTATAATGACATAGCAGGATATTTAGTCAAAAATCTACTGAATATCATTGGTTAATCTATATTTTGTGTGTGTTGACAATGCACAATAAAAAAAAATCTACGACCAACTAGGTTAATTAGTTGAAATAATCTTATAATTTTCATATCGTTAAGGCAACGAACGCTTAGCTTGTGACAATTAATGATGAGTAACAAAGCGTCAGAGCTTAAAAGCTCTATGCAAAAGACATCCATTATGTCGATGTTGGTAGCCATGATAAAATGGCAGAAGCTTTATTTCGCCCGCTATTCGACTTAAAATGCGCCGTAAAAGAAGGCTGAATATGTCCTTCAGACGGGTTGCACCCACGGGAGTAAGCTCAATACGCGACATTTTTTCTCTCTTCTATTCGTTACTGTTTTCGAAATTGTGGTTTTTACTACACAATGTTGCCTGCTTGTTCGTATAAATCTTCGTTGAAATTCACTCTTGTAGTAATACGGTATGACTTTTTACTGTTTTGACTCAACAAAATAGAATAGCTAATACGAATCTATCAAAGTACAAATAAAACAAAACATTAAATAATATTGAGTGGCTAATTTCAAATTTATGATGATAATAAATTCTCGGGCTATGCCAATGTAAATGGGGTAAAAACATATGAAGCAACGAAATTATTGTTTAGATGCGTAAATCTAATATATCAGACCAAGGTCCATTCAACTGCAACTCATCAACACATATGCGAGTATATGCAAAAGAGAATATGGCCGTCTATTGTCATCGTTATTCTTAATGTGTTATCTCATGTTAACGTCATAGTATCCTATTACGTGAGAGGTAGCAGGATTTACCTAAATATTTCTGAAGTATACTGCATATTTCACTGTATTTTCACAAAGGAACTCTCCTAGCATTAGACTCAAATAAACTGAAAACAAGATTGACTAATATTTTTTGTATAGGTATTTTATTTGCACGTTTTTTATCTGTGTTACCTCAGTACCTTACGAAAACGATACGAAAGGTATATTATTTCTAATTTAAATTTCAACCGATTCTCGAAATACTAATCTGTCAAAATGGATGATTCAGATCAGCATTTCATAGTAATTTTTAAAGAAAATATTGTAACATGTCATTTCAGTACCAGCTTTTAGTATACTTTTGATAGTTTATAATATCTTCAAATAATTTTAGGTCCGTAGTTCGCTCACCTATCTTAATAACTGGCGACAACGCGGCGACAACGTTCGCGACAACTATCAGCCAGCGCCACCAGTGGGACATGTTGCAGCCACATCACCAAGCTAGTCCGCTCGCGCGACACCACCTGCGGACAAATAATTGAACGTTTCAACTATTCAGTGAAACAATCAAGAGAAATAAAAAGTTGCTAAAAACAAAGATTTGTTTCAGTACCACTGGATTTGGGAAAACCATGTAATGATGGAATTCCAACGGCTAGCTTCAAGTTCGGAGCAATTTCTTTCTTGATCATAATTTGGTATAACGCTGAGTTTTGTCAAATGTTGAATTACAAAATTCGTTAGATTATTAATATTTATTAGCCACATCACAAAACTTGAAGTTGCGAAATATAAAATCATTAAATAGAATAACAGAAATTTTATTTTATCATTCGAGGACAAAGAGTAAATTTACAAAGATTTTATTGATAATTAATATTATTTAACAGTTGAAAACCTGTCCATCTTCTGGGCAGCTAATAACATAATATGTTGATAGCAGACGATATATAGTCGATGTAACCAAGTTCCATCAAATTTTGAACAATAAACATTATAAATAAATAAATAAATAAATATTTGTTACACTTACACCAATTAGCCTAGCCCAAACTAAGCTCTATAAGGCTTGTGCAATGGGATCTAGGGTAACGGATAGACATACATATATTATACATATATAAATAATTTTCATTGAAATATATATCAACAACCATGACTAAGGTACAAATGCTCGCATTCATCACACAAACATCTGTCCCCACCGGGACCTCAGAGATGGCGACACCTTGAAACCGGTGTATTATCCACTCGACTATGGAGGTCGTCGATTAAACCATAATAGTCCATAAATGGTTAAATTTCGCTTAAATGGCCTCTACGCGTTGGATTTGTATCCCTGCGCACGACTTATAAAGGGCCGTGTTTTATAAAACCACGTGACATAAGCGACAATATAAAAAATAAGTTACATGAAAACAATACCATAATATAATACAGGAAAAAACTTGTGAGATTACAAAACAGTATTATAAAAAATAATCCGCATTTGTCCGCGTCACGTTGTGTGATTCTATTTTTGAGTTTGTGACACACACAAATTAGTCCATGAATAAGTAACTAGATGTCGCCAGTGTAATTTTGATATATGGAGTCATTCGTAACATATTTGTGTTACGAATGATGATGATCCCGCCTGATGTTAAGCGGTGAAAGAGGCCCAAATGAGATGACAGATAGGATAGTGACTTTACTCCACTCTCCTACCTGCCCTATCCCTGCCGGCCCAAAAGATGCCTTTTCATGCCTCTTTTGAAGGAACTAATGTTGTAGGATGTAGGAAACACATACGCAGGCAGAGAATTCCAAGTGCGGGAAGTACGGCAGAAGAAGGAATCTTGGAATTGCTTAGTGCGGTGTGGAATGGGGGACGTAGTGTACGGATGGCTCCGAAGACCCTTACGTGTGTTTCTATAAAGGAAAGGAGAGGGAGGGATAAGGCTAAAGAGTTCTTCTTAATCAATAATCGAATAATAAACATACATTTTGTCTCAAAGACTACCTTTTTCCGCGAGAAAGCAAAAATAGTGTTTATGCATTAAATTGTCTACGCGACTCATAAAAAATTTGTATAATCAATATCTGTGTTGTTTAATGTGAATTTCATGTATCTTTCACAAAACTGTAACATTTTAATCTGATTATAATATGATACACACACCTAAGATATTAATTTGTCATTTGTTTGCTTGCCTATTGCCTTGTTCTGTAAATATCCGCTCTGTATTTTCTACATTCATTTTATTAATTTTTGGCTGTAAATAATGTAATTAAACTTGTACAGTGAAAAAAGTCAAACCTAGAAACTCTTTAATGGGGATCCTTATGTAATAAAATCTACTTACAGACTGATTGATAATATAATGGATATTTACAATAAAGCGCCAATGACATGAGACGTCATTTCTCATAAAGAAAAAAAATTGATATTAGAACAATTTAAGATAAAAATATATTACTAAGCATTTTTAGTTTGTATTTATTGTAGGACGGTTACGTCGCTTAACGTTGAATTTTATCTGACAACTTTAGGTAGTCTGCAAATCACTATGGCTAGCATTGAACCTTCCAGGTATTGTTTCTAAAACAGTAACTATTATTTATTTAAAAAAAAAGGTATTTTAATCGCGACCTACACGAAAAACCATACCTTTATACAAATTCTTATAATAGCTCTCCGCTAAGCATTCTCAGTTCGTGTGTGTGCGTATCATAGTATCGAAGATGGTAACACAACACTGCATCGTAGGGCTTCCCGGCCAAACGGAGGTCAAACGATTCCATTAGCCCAAGTTTGGGCACTGAACTATGATGTAACTGTAATTGTAGTGGAGACGTAAACCGACTAACATGACTACGATAGTAAACTAACGAGCAGTCATGTTCGTATTTATCTTGATATTAAAGTTAAAATAAAACTCACTGTTAAAATGGAAAGAAAATAAAAATCATAGTTAAGGTGGAATAAATATATGTCTTTGTCATTTCTAGTAGAAAAAAAAAGTTACATTGTAAAGCATTTATCGAGCTGTCATTAAAATTATAGTCATGTCAGTTCGTCTTTACAAAAGTCAAAGCAATGCCAAACGTCAACAAACATTTCATTTCTTTGTGAATCTACGGGTAGGCAAAGGAAAAGGAAGTCCATTCCACCGTAAGACTGATGTCATTTGTCTCATGCTTTATTGTTTTGATGCCGACAGCACTTTAGAATGAGCAAATCTTTAAACGTATAAAGATTAAGTGAAAGTTATAATTTGTAGAAAAGTAAATAATTCCTTTTTTGTGTTTGCATTGCAAAATTGTATGTAATAAATTTAATTACAAACCTAAAATTATGAAATGTCACATGAAAGTTTTTTCATATACTTACATATTTATTCCATATGTTATTTCATATAACATTCGTATGTACTCAAATAAATCTAATAACAGAGGTACTTTCAAACAAACACTTAACTCTCAATCTTACGTATTAGAAATATGTGCTATATTGTAATAATTTCTCAATAACTGACAATTTCAAAACACCAGGAGACCTATTTTTGAATTACGAATGCGACTTAGAAATCACCGATGTGACTAATAATCACCGATTTTCAATAATTCTTATTTTTGAATATCACTGATGTGACTACTTTAGTCACAGGTGTGATTTCATTACGAGTGCCCTCACTCACTCGTAATCAAGTCATACTTGTAAAAATGCTATCTGTGTTTTGTTTGATTTTTCAGTCTATATATACAATATATATATAGGTTATTATATATACATATATATAATAACCATAATGGTTAAGCCGGCAATAACCGGCAGCGGCTACATTCTGCGTGGAACCGAACTCTTACATTTATGTGCGTACTTTATCTATGTTGGCAGCTCTGCGATCGACTTTCAAAAATTGGATGTTTAGGAATCCGTGACCTCAAAGTCACTGCTGACTATTTAGTCAGCGGTGATTTCGAAATCGCATTCGTAATTCAAAAATAGGTCTCCAAATCAAGAAACCTTTCTTCGTTTTCCATGTAACTTTACATGCAACATTAACACGTTTAGGTATGCAAGCATCTTATACCGACGTTGTAAATTGTTTTTTATAGTATGCTTATGTAAATGTCAAAATATAGTATACTAGCTTTCCGCCCGCGGCTTCGCCCGCGTTATATTCGAATTTCCCACAGGAAGGATATGTTTTCCGTCGGTAAAATTATCTTATTTCCTTCCTTGGGTCCTCGGGTTTTACGATTGGTATATACGGGGTAAACTATCTGTGTATAAAATTTTATTTAAATCGGTTCAGTGGTTTTTACAATACTGCCATACAACCTTTCACCCCCTCCTTTCAACCCTTTACAGCCCTTTTCTGCTTTAAAAGGTAGCCTCTGTCCTGTCTCAGCCTCTAGACTATCTGTGTACCAAATTTCATTTAAATCGCTTCAGTAGTTTTAACAATTTTTCCATACAACCTAGCATCCCTTCTTTCAACCTTTTACAACCCTTTACAACCTATTTTGTATAAAAAAAGTAGCTTATGTCCTTTCTTGGGCTTTAGACTATCTGTGTACCTAGTTTCATTTAAATCGTTCAGTAGTTTTAACAATATTTCTATACAATCTATTATCCGTCTTATTATCATGCCTTGAGTTCATTAAAATGACGATAACTTTTTTTTTAATGAACCGATTTTGATGAAACAAAGTTTAGATATTATTCTGAGTTAAAACAAAGCAAATAGTGAAAGTTTCAAGCAAATCGGTTCAGTACTTTCGGAGATAAACGTGAACATACATACAGACAGACAGACAAAAAATTCCAAAAAAATTTTTTTGCTTTCTAATAATCTATTTAAGTGCCCCTCTATCCATTTCAGTCAAAAATACTAAATGTACAGACAAAATATTTTTACTATCTTATTATATGTATAGATAACTGACGCAGTACGTAATGGCTGCGCTGCAAGCCGCATACTTATTACGTAACTCAAATGACAAGTGAACAAGATTATCATTGTAAGCCATTTATAATTCATTGCTTGATTTTAAAATGGCAAAATGTCAAAGATTCTATATCAACTAGCAATGCATTTTGAATCACTTACTGTGATAACCATTTTCCCTTGTCATTTGAGTTAGATAATAGTCGTGGTGTTCTTGGGATGCAATTAATATTACGACTTAGGAACCAGACTAAAGAATACATTTTGTTATAGCGTCACTCGTATGTACCACACTGTAACATGTTTTATGATAGATTTGTTTGTAAAATATATTAAATATTTTACATAGTACGTAACTGAATACGGAATGTTACAGAATATCTCAATAATGTAATGTATTCATCTACTGCCTACTAATGATGGCTGATAGCGCAGTACGGAGCAGCTTCAGGCTGACATAGTGCAAGCAGCACTTTTGCTTACACTTTATTGAGCACAGACAATTATACTAAATATAAAGCTGTACAGACGAATCCTTACTTCTTTATTAATATTATAAAAGCGAAAGTAACTCTGTTGGTTTATCTATCTGTCTGTGTAACACGCGTTCATACCAAAACTACTGATATAAATTATATTTGGTATACAGATAATCTAGAGTCTTAGAAAAGAGGCTACTACATTGTAATACGAAAAAAGTGTGGTAAGGAATTAAAATATGGAATAAAGTTTGTATGGAAAGTACGTATTTATTAGGACTAAAAATTTAGGCTTTCAATTAGATATAAATAAATACGACCTTAAAAGTTTATAATCAATTTTCATTAAAGTTTCAAGCACGATATAGGGATAGTTTGAAACCAGTAGAAGTATATAGAGACGTTTTTACCATGTTGATAAATTTTTTTGGCCTGCGGGAGAATCTGAGAAAAACAACAGATTGCATTGGGAAAATGGTCGAAGATGAGGGGAAGAACGTAAGATTATTTTTATTACAGGAAAATATATTTTACTTTACGGAAAATGCAATATTATTGAATATCCAATAATATTGGCGAAGGCGCAGCCGGAAAACTAGTAAAAAATAATCTTTTTACACGTGTTATGCAAAACTCATTGGTAACTCATCTTGACTGGTATGGATTTACATACATATTTGCAAATGTACTCAAAACAATACCACATCACACGCATTTGGAGTAAAATATTTGTTTTACTATTGAATATTTATATATTACTAGCTGACCCGGTGAACTTCGTACCGCCTAATTATTGGAGGCATATTTAGTAAGTCACAAACACACGACACAATACTTTTTTAATTTTATTGAAATTTGTTGCTTTTAGATTTTTAGGAATATTAAAGAATTATAGTATAGGTGCACAGCAAAGAGGCGTTTACATTTCAAGTGACATTTTACCATAGACAATAGGTTGGCACCCATCAAATATGTCAACACATTAATTATTTTTATTTTGAAATTTAAATACACGATGTTATAAGCAAAGTTGATATTATGTTGTCGATTCAAAAGTCTTGTTTTAATGCGTTCTTCAATTCGAGTGGAACATTTGACGGTATTTGTAATACCGTCAAATGTTTGACAGAAAGTAAGTGATCAACTTTTATATGGGAAAATGAAATTGTCGTCTTACTCTATCTTACTCGCAATTTTTCCTTATTTGCTCACCGTTTAGACCTACCCTGGACTACGACAAACATTTTAAAACCAAAATCAGCTCAATCGGCCCAGCCGTTCTCGAGTTTTAAGCAGACTAACGAACAACAATTCATTTTTATTTATATAGATAAAAGTTACTTGCCCGTAACTTTTATCGCACTCAAAGCATTGTTGAGTTATAGAGTAGACTCTAGACTCGTAATGAACGCGATTAACGTGCTAAATGAACTGGGTAGAACAAACACAGTAAACCTAGTTTGGATACCAGGACATAAAGGTTTCATGGGTAACGAAAAAGCGGACTCGCTAGCAAGACCAGAACCGTTTGTTGGAGTCACGCCCAAAATAGTGGGCTCATGCCTCAGAGCCCATACACAAGAAAAGCACCAGAAAGAATGGGCCAGTCATAAAGGAATGAAACATTCAAAACTGTTCATGGGCATGGACAGCTGGCTTAAGTTCGCACTGAGCTCAAGCAGACCTCAAACTCGCCTGGCACTAGGTGCCTTAACGGGCCACTGGGTACAAGGGTCATGTTACATAAGATGGGTCACGCTAGGACCAAAATGTGCAGGGCCTGCAAGGTTGAAGAGGAGAGCATGGAGCACATATTGTGTCATTGCGATGCTCTGGCCTGCAGGAGACTAAGGCTAACGGGAATTGGTTACCCAAGACCGGAAGACTATAGGGCCATATCGCCTAGGATCATCGTCAGACTCATGGGTTCGATAGATTGGACTAGTGACGAGGGCCACGTAAGCTAGATAGCACACCACTACCAACACATGGGGTAGCACAAAAGACCCAACAAGGGTCGAAGTGCGCAAGCTCCCGATGGGAGCAGCCCCGCTCGCAAGATAAGATAAGATAAGATACTTGCCCGTACAAAATTTACAGAAATGAGTAACAGCTACATAATAAAATCTGCCTCTAGCAACGCTGAGTGTTCGCTTTTTCTGATTTACAATAATCGACGTTTCCTTTCCTTTAAATTGGACATACATCCAATTACTTTTCAATGGTGACATTTGTATAAACCTTTCTCTTTACAAACGTTCCGATATTACATGGTAGTTGTAACTTTTGAATAAAAAAAGCATAACTTATTGCAACGTCACTCTATTAAGAAGATGTTACTCAATTCCTGTATCGACGAATCGAATATTATCGATCGAAGATTTTGTTTGTGGTAAAAGGTCTATTACCGTTGAACTGTTGTAGGATTATCGTAGTAATTTTTTAAAGCATAGATTAATTTTATACCGACGTAGTTAAATAGATAAGTGTTAGTGAATGAATGAGCTATAAAGTGACCTATTAGGATGTCCACGTTTAAATTCATTGTGGGAGGTGGAAATTATTTTCATAGTTTTATATTGTATGGGCTACTATTGGAAAGATCAGATAAGAAAATCTCTCTCTGGAAGTAGATACTTAAATATCTCTTTCATATTTACAAACAGTTATTTTTGGAGTCGGTACCAGCTAAGAACAGACTAACGGACAGCTAAGAAGAGGACAGTTTAATGCTGTATTTGTTGTTGTCGAAGTAGAGACATATTGTAAAATATGGCATACCAAATAAAAAAAGAATAATGAAAATAAAAGTATGATTGGCTGAATATTCGCGTAACAAACATACAGACGAACTGACAAGCTTGTCCATTTTTGAATTCGGTGACAAAGAGCAAATCGCGCTATTTATAATTGGGTACAATTTAAATGCTCACTATTTTAAACCCTTAGGCTAAATAGCAAGTAAAATACATTAACTTCATATAAATGCAATCTAATCAAAATCACTCTATATCTAGGTACTTAAAGTAAGTTTTTCAATAAATAGCACTGTGAGTTCAATTTTTATATTCTTTATGCTTACCAAAATTAATAAATTATGATTAAATATTGTTTTACTTAAACAGCAACACGAAATATTGCAACCCTAAATACTCATAACTTTTATTTAATCAAATTATTCAACCTGAATTCAAAATATATTACTCGTATTGTTAATGTAAGATTACAGCCGATCCCCTTTATTTATCCGAACCCTAAGCCCGCACAAGCGCCAGCAAAATTTAACGCACAAGCCGCAGGATGTAAACCCTTGCTCAATGTTGCCAGATGGTATTTGTTTTGCTACTTTGGGGGAACATTAGAAAGCACCATTTTCTGATCAATATTCTTGAAACAGTATAATTGTAAATATTTACTGAGTATAGCAATCAGGCAAAAAACGAAGAACCACCTTCTGAAGATACATCCCTGTTGGTAGGAAGAAATCGAGACGACAGCCTACTCTAAAAAATGTAATATGGATTTAATTTTTTTTTTAGAGAACCACCTGACTAATTACTTGCTTTAAAGTTCAATATTTAAATCTAGAGTATAAATTATTTCTACATGTATGTATGTATAAATATTAATAGGATAGGGCAGCAAATGAGCAAACAGATCATGATGGTAAGCGATAACCGTTGCGTTGCCGGCCTTTTAAATGGGAATGAATATGCTCTCCAATACTGGCTGAGGCAGTTAGGGGAGAGCTTTAAATTGAGGTGATGCGATAAACGCGCAAATTTGTGTCTTAGTGGGGTTAAATTGAACCAGATTAAGTCTATCCCAATCTGAGACTTTCTTTAAAGTAGTCTCAATTTGAGACACAAGTTTATTTCGACTCTCGACGATGTTTTCCCGAAACATATTTGCGTGACCGGTGTAAAAGGTATCACCCGTGCTGTCATCCGCATAACAATGTATGCTGCTGATGCAACATATCATTGATATGCAGAAAGAACAGCGTAGGCGATAGCACACTGCCTTGAGGGACACCAGCATTTACCGACAAAACGCAGAGCATTTTCCGTCGACTACGACCTTAATGCTTCAGTTTGCTATAAAACTAGTATTCGCACAATTTCTCAGAAAGCCCGTAGGAAGGAAGTTTCGAAAGTAATTTTTTAACTTAAATTTATAAGTTTGAAATTTATTCGATATAAATCAATAAATATTATAGATATAATAAATAAATAGAGCGTAATTTGTCATACATGTGCGCGAAATAAAAAATTACATACGTTTCCGTTTTGGAAAATATGAGGAAATCGAATCCTGTGGCGATAACGTTTTTCCAGCAGGAAGACTCCAAATGAATAAATCTGGGCTAAAATTATTTACATGAGCGAATAGCTTACATCTGTGGCCAAATATGAGCGAATAATTATATTTGCAGGTCCCATTATATCGAATAAAACTATTGAGATATCATATTTCTAATAACTGCTCATTTTACTACATTTTTACCCCTTCTCTTTAACCTATGTAGTAGTAAAAACTTTTTAACATGAAAACTGTACATTATTTATGCAATTGAAATATCTGTATTTTTTGCCATATAAATACTGTAAAATCACATTTCGTGGTAATCGTAATGAAGGAAATCCTGATAAAAAGGATGGCAGTGTAACAATTTTTTACAGATACTGAAAATGAACTCATGCCGTTTTGATGAACAGGATTAAAACATTTGCGCCTTTTCTATATAGGAGAAGGTTGAAAAAATAAGTGATCATTCCGTAAAGATTAAAGATTTATTATCTCAAGTTGAAGATGACGATGACAATTTTTTTTTCCTACTTGGAAGCAACTGTTTTGTTTCCCCTCTAGATAGAAAAGAAAGTTGCACAAAGTGTTATAGATTTGCCTTTTCACAAATTTAAATTACTTATTAAGAATATTGCTATGAAAGAAGGTTATAAACATTTAAGGTTAGAAGTTAGTGATAACATTTTTTAGATCTCATTTTTATAACTTAATAGTTACGTTGCCAAAATATTCTGACTATATTTAAATGTCATAATGAATCTATAGATTACAGATATAATGTTTATTTGTTTAAATTTGTGACGGAAGTTGGGTTCAGACTATTTATCTGAGGTTAGCTTCTCATCGACAACTCTGTAAAAAAATAGGGAGAAAAAATTCTGGGTCTTTCCAGTACAAGTTTTCCCATCGTAGACTTATGAACCAACTAGCTATCTGCCTGCGGCTTCGCCCGCGTGGATTTCGGGATTGGGTCTATAGAGGGTTAACGGTCATAGTGTAACGTCTATACTATTAGAATATTCTGGAATTTTCCCAGTACTTGCAATTATATGTTAAGTTTTAATCTTCTAACGTCTATACTATTAGAATGTTCTAGAATGTTTCTCAGGTCTCGCAATTATAAGTAAATTGTTATCTTTTAATGCAATTCTGTCCATCTGCTAGAATTTCTATAATAAATCGTGTCCTGCATGTATAGAGTTCAAGTATGGGAATATTGAACACCTCTACATAGTCGGCATAGATGGCCCTAGGAAAGTGCTTGCTATACCCATGTATGTAGGATACACTGGGGGTACTCCCCCACAGCACTGCCGTTAGTGTTAAGCGAATTGGACAGAGGTGATCTATTAACGCCCAAGCCCAACACAACTATGTGTTGATTCCATTGCGAATCGCGTATAGTATTACTGTATGTGTAAATGGGTTGTATTCTGTCTGTAATGTGTACATGCTGAGGACTACGTAAATGCTATTAGCTATAAATCATAATCTACTAGAAAACTAATAGATGGACAGATATATTTATTTCTTTATAGACTGATTTATATGTATCATTGACTTCTCTGTTGCTACCTACCTATGTAATGTATAAATATGAGTCTTTGGTGTAACTACAAATAAGAATGTCTCAACTTTACCTTGGAATAATGTATTATTTCCAATTTAACTGTGTACAAATTCGTTTAACACTTATAAATCAACTTATATTATGTAATCTTGTTGTATCACTAAATTACACTGTTATGGTTTATAACTCTCACTATTAGCACTTTTATTGCACTGAACACTTGTAATTTATTTTTCTCTTTACTTTTTACTGTATATCTGTTATAATATTTTTTATTATTTTCAACGATTTCTCTTGGTTTGTTAGGAACATTCTCGATTTTGAAAACGTATGACAACACGTAAAGACGTAATCTCTGCCTACCCATATGGGAAAAAGGCGTGAGTGTATGTATGTATGTATGACAACACTCAGACGTGACGTCACATAATTCCAAATGTCAAAATTAAAATATATTTATTATTTTTTTATGTCATGTTGGACTCCTTTTTATGAATTTTGTCATAATTTTAAATTTTTGTATTTAGTTTGGAACATCATATCTGACTAATATAAAAGGCGGTCCAGGGCCTGTAGGCGGACATTCTACTTCTGATTCTGATTCTACAAACAACCTTCTACACTACCTTAAGCTCTCTATGAAGATAAGAGTCTTCAACTCTGAAAGTACTATGTGAAAACTCGGCTGCATACTACATCAAAAGAAACTCAACCGCTAAAATTTGCACCACGTATTATTGCTGCTACTTCGAGCCTCCTACGTTTTCGACCTGCCTGCCTGCTGCTGCATCCCTGCCTGTCTGCTGCGGAATACTTGCCAGCCTGCTGCTGCATACCTACCAGCCTGCTGCAGAATACCTACCAGCCTGCCGTTGAATGCCAGCTTGCTGCTGCACACATGCCAACCTGCTGCTGCGTATCTACCAGCCTGCTGTGGAATACTTGCCAGCCTGCCGCTGAATATCTGCCAGCCTGCTGCTACCTTATCTGCTTAGTACCTGATACCGCCTTCCATTTTATTATTATTGTTTGTCATTTCAATTTAATTCTTAAGTTTCGGCCGTGCTGTTTTAATAATTCTTTTAATATATTAGTTTGTTGTATTTATATTTCTCCTTATACCTTTTCCTATTTTGCTCCGTAGTCTTCCGCTACGTGACAAGAGCTTTTGCCCACGGCTAAATATGCACGGAAGTCGGTTTATGGCGCGAAGGTTTTATCGCGCTTCCCGTGGGATTATCCGTTTTTCCGAGATACCGCAAAACTTTGCTCTTGAATCACTCTAGCTATTAATGAAAACCGCATGAAAATCTGTGTAGTATTTTTTGAGCGAAGCCTTTATTGCGCATACCGTGGAATCTATCGATTTTACGCGGAAAAAAAAAACCTACGTTACTCTGTATCCCTTCAACTATCTCCACGTCAATTCGACACTCCGTGTTGCCGTGAAAGACAGACAAACAGACAGACACACTTTACCATTTATAATATTAGTATGGATGGCGTAGCATCTTTGACGTGCAACAGTAATAGTGAAGATCTTATTTGAAGAATAAATTTTGATTTGATTTGATAATCATAATGGATAATATCGCAACCCAGTAACGAAGTGTCACGTTTATTATGTCGGACTTTAATACGATTGAGGCGGCTCGACAGCTTGAGCCTTGTCAATAATCGCCTTCAAATGGAAATAAGTCAATCTTGATATTGTATGTAAATTAGAGAAATGAAATAGAAATAAAAATTTACATGTAACAGGATTCTGTCCAGTTTTGTAAGTAACAAAAAATAATATAAGTAATAAATGTAATAGTTTAGGCTATAAGAATGAAGGGCGCTTAAAAATAATTGATTTAATAGTCCAAATAAGTCTACTGAATACTGACCACTAACAATTTTTAGATACTGAAAATACTGGCGAATGTGACCCGTGACGAAAAACGACAGTTCCTAAAGAGCAAAAAAATCCTGTTTAATTTGTCTACGAGATAGCCATCGAACAAAAACTTGTCGGTTTTTCCCCAAATGTCTTTTGTAATCATCGGCACTTTATAGTTATGCTGGATAAAGTGAAGGCAACGAATAAAGGATCCTACCACTAATATTGACGTCATGGTTTGCTTACGTAGATTTGACAAACAAACAACAATTTTAAGTCAAAGTCAAAGTCAAAGTCAAAAAGATTTATTGCAAACTACAGGTATATACATGATTTTATGGTATTTTGCATAAGTATCACTATAGTTTGCCTAAAAAGGCGTACAATAATTTTATGTCAATGAACTCCTATATACTACATTATTACATTACATTATACATTCCTCCTTCAATCAAAGTTAAATAGTTAATTACGTCAATTAACTATTTAACATTATTACGAAAAATATATCTACTTAGTCACTTATTCTTATTAATAAACCATTCAAAAAATTATATATTACCTATTTGTTTTTATCATTTATAAATTCTGTAACACTATAATACATTTTAGAGAATAGCCATTGTTCAAGACAATTTTTAAAGCTGGGCATATCCATTTTCCTTATTTGAATAGGCAGGTTGTTGTATATCTTGTGCGACATATGTAATAAGCTTTTATTATAAAACGCTGTAGTATGCATGTGCTCTGTAACTATTCTAGACTTATCTCTAAAGTTAATGCTAAGCGTGGTGACAGATTTAAATAAGTTTAAGTGTTTTTTGACAAATACTGCAAACAAGGAAGAGGCAGGATCATATATTTTGAAAATAAAGGCCTACAGGAATCTCTCTGTGTTAGCTCACCAATCGCTCTAATGCAGCGCTTCTGCATTTTAAATGCCTCTATACTGTTCACCGAGTTACCCCAAAATATTAAGGCATAGCTTAAAGTAGATTGAACATATCCATAATACGCCAGAATTGCAGTTTTTTCTGAAGAAGTTCGTGCAATATGCCGCAGTGGATACGTAAATCGCGATAGTTTGTCACCAACATTTTGTACATGCGGTTTTCAGTTGCAGTGGCTATCTACCGTCAGCCCAAGAAATTTAGTTTCGTTAACACATTCTATTATTTTACTGTCATAATCAACTGTCAAATTTATTGGTTCTCGACGATACGAGTAGAATTGTTGAATATTCTTTTTTGTCAAATTAATATTAAGGCTATTCTTGTCCATCCAAGTAATAATGTCAGTTAAAGACGATCTAATTGATTGTTCAAATTCGTAGCTATCAGCTGTGTCATTTTTAACTAGTAAAGTGCTATCATCAGCAAAAAGAACTAACTGTTTATTCGTACATTTTGGCATATCATTTATATAAAAAAGAAACAATAAAGGACCCAGTAAGCTACCCTGCGGAACGCCTCTACTATTTTTTCTGTATTCGGATCTAATTTGTGTGATAGTCTTTGTTTTATCATCGAAACTTTTCAATTCCGTACATTGTTGTCTATCCCATAAATAACTCTTTATCCATTCCAATGCATTTCCGCGAAAACCATATCTTTCCAGTTTATTCAGAAGGGTATAGTGATCCACACAATCGAAAGCCTTGGACATGTCCGTGAAAATAGCCGCTACATCAATTTTCTTGTCAATGCATTCATGTACAGTTTTCATTAACTGATACATTGCTAAATTTGTTGACCTGTATTTTCTAAACCCATTCTGTTCATTTACAATAAGATTGTTTAGTTCTAATTGTATGAATTTATAAGTCTGTACTTACAATACTGGACGAGTCTTATATGCCAGTGGCACTCGTAAGAGTTATAAAAGGCAAAAAGATTATGCACGGTTAATAATTATACATATATATATATATATGTATATATATACATATATATATATTATATATATATATATATATATATATATATATATATATATATATATATATATATATATATATATATATGTTTGTGTAGTCTTAAACAATCATAATTATCCAAATTTGATTACCATAAAAACGATTCTAGTGAGTTAACCTTAAAAGATAGACATATACTGTTGCGGACATTTTTTCAGATTAATTCAAGAGGAATAATTCTTTTATACATATTTTTTTGATATCTTGAACCGTTTTCGCAGCGCACGCAATGGAAGCCCTCAAAGACGAAAGAATAATTTTCCCCGTTTTTTCCACATTTTCCATTATTTCTTCGCTCCTATTAGTCGCAGCATGATGTTATGTAGCCTAAAGCCTTCCTCGATAAATGGTCTATTCAATAAAAAAAAAAAACAATTTGAACCAGGAGTTCCTGAGATTAGCGCGTTCAAACAAACAAACAAACTCTTTAGCTTTTTAATATTAGTATACATGTATATAAGGAATACTTGCTTGTGTAGTAGTGTCCCACCCAGAATATTATTAAAACTGGACCAAATTAAAACTAGACACCTAGAGCTCGGTCGGTAGAGATCTTTTATTTAAGCCTTAATGCTGTACATCTATTTACAGGAAAACTGTATTTAATATGTTTGTTGTTTTGCACAATAACCTACCCAGGAGACCTATTTTTGAATTACGAATGCGATTTCGAAATCACCGCTGACTAAATAGTCAGCGGTGACTTTGAGATCACGGATTCCTAAGCATCCAATTTTTGAAAGTCGATCGCAGAGCTGCCAACATAGATAAAGTACACACATAAATGTAAGAGTTCGGTGCCACGCACAATGAAAAATCAACACATCAACTTCAGACTTGTCAATATGTTTTCTAAACAAAACACAGATAAAATGTTCCACAAGTATGACTTGATTACGAGTGGTCGAGGGCACTCGTAAAGAAATCACATCCGTGACTAAGGTAGTTAAGTGATATTCAAAAATACGAATTATTGAAAATCGGTGATTATTAGTCACATCGGTGATTTCGAAGTCGCATTCGTAATTCAAAAATAGGTCTCCAGTACTCGGCGGGACTGGACCTCCGGATTTTAAACCGGGGGTCGGTCAGCACCTGCGTGCGGTGGCAGGGGGAGTCGATCGTCGACCTGTCATGGGCGACTCCCTCTGCGCACCGCATGGTGTCAGGTTGGAGGGTGGCGGCGGAGGTGGTTACACTCTCCGACCACCGGCACATCGTGTTCGACGTGTCGGTGGCCCACCGCCGCCCTTCCCGCACACTCCAGGAGGACAGCCGTCCGCGACGTTGGTCCATCAAGCGGCTGGACCGGGATGCGGCCCTAGCCGCTGCCCACGTCGCGGCCTGGGCGGAGGAGGCACGGATTTCGCCCGACCTCGATGTGCATGCGCGGGCCGCCTGGCTCCGGGACACGATGACGTCGATCTGCGACGTCTCCATGCCCCGAGTCAGGCCGCCCCGGCGGCGCTCTGCGTACTGGTGGAACGAGGAGATCGCGCGGCTACGGGTAGCTGTAATAGCCGCGCGCCGCCAGTACCTCAGAGCCCGTCGAAGACGGCAAGCCTCAGTCGACGAAGTCCTGAGCGCCAGAAGCGCGTACGGAGCCGCGACCAAGGCACTCGGCGTCGCCATCGCCGACGCCAAGGCGCGGTCCTGGCGCGAGCTGCTGGAGGGACTGGAGAGGAACCCATGGGGGCGCCCGTACCGGATGGTACTGGGCAAGCTCCGACCATGGGTCCCTCCGCTGACGGAGACCCTGGACCCTCTAGTCGTGGGAAGAGCGGTGGATACGCTCTTCCCGAGGGTCCGGGACAGTCCCCCCGCCGCCCCGTCGCCTGGCCTTGGTCGGACGACCTCCGGTGACGGAGAGCGAGCTCGCCAGGGCCGTTTCGCGGCTCTCTGCGCGCAACACTGCCCCGGGACCGGATGGGGTCCCGGGAAAGGTGCTAGCGCTGGCGCTCAGGGCGTTTGGGAGCACGGTGAGGCAGCTCTTTACGAGCTGTCTCCGCGAGGGCGTGTTCCCCGTCGACTGGAAGTCGGCCAGGCTGGTGCTCCTCAGGAAGGAGGGAAGGACCGGCGACGTTCCGTCGTCGTTCCGTCCGATCTGCTTGCTGAACGAGGCGGGGAAGCTCTTCGAGAGAGTTATCTCCGCTCGTATCAGCGAGCACCTGTCGCGCCTGGGTCCCGACCTATCGGACTGTCAATTTGGATTCCGGCGGGGGCGATCAACGCTGGACGCCGTCCAGCGTGTTCGTTCCCTGTCGGAGTCCGCAGTCCGATCGGGGGGGTGGCGTTGGCGGTGTCGTTAGACATCGTCAACGCCTTCGGCACCCTCCCCTGGCCGGCCATTAGGGAGGCGCTCGTATACCACGAGCTGCCTCCCTACCTGCGGGCCGTGGTCGGGGACTATCTGCGCGACAGGACGATCGGCGTGATGGGACGGGACGGGAGGGAAACGTCGAGGAGGGTCGAGTGCGGCGTTCCGCAGGGGTCGGTGTTGGGACCCTTGCTATGGAACCTCGCATACGACGCGGTCCTTCGCACCAGCCTTCCTCGCGGCGTGACGACTGGGGCCGACTTCGGGCCGGTGCTCAGGCTTGCCGAGCTTGGGGTGGCATGTGTCGTGCGGGCGATCCGCCAGCTGGGTTTACAAATAGCGCCTCACAAAACCGAGGCGCTATGGTTCCACGGCCTTCCGAGGCGCCGGGAACCACCCAGCTGCCGGATCCGGGTGGGTGACGCGGTGGTCCCGGTGGGGCCGTACATCAAGTACCTGGGCCTCACCCTGGACCGCCGCTGGAGCTTCGAGGAGCATTTCGTGCGGTTGGTCCCCCGAGCCAAAAGGGTGGCGGGCGCATTGCATCGCCTGCTGCCCAATCTCGGGGGACCGAGGGATGGAGTTCGCCGCCTGTACGAGGGCGTCGTGCGATCCGTGGCCATGTATGGGGCTCCCGTGTGGTCGCAAGACTGCGCGAGGTCCCCCCGCTGCAGAGCTCTGCTACGGAGCCTGCAGCGGATAATGGCCATACGGATCGTACGAGGCTACCGTACAATCTCGTACGAGGCGGCGACGGTTCTGGGACGCTCCCCCCCATTCGACATCCTGGCCGACATGTACGCGGCGACGTATGCGTCGCGGCGTGTCGGCCGGGGGGGCGATGGGGGGAGCACCCTGGAACCCGCGCACGAAGTGCCTAAGCGGGAGTGGCACCGACGGATTGTGGTGGCCTGGCGTGCGCAGCTCGAATTACGGATCTGCGCGCGCCAGCGGGCCGTCGGTGCCGTACTCCCGCACCTCGAAGCTTGGCTCCACGGGAAGGAGGAGGTCACCTACCGATTGACTCAGATACTCACCGGGCACGGCTGCTTCGGTGAGTATCTGTGTCGAATAGGACGGGAGGGATCGACACATTGTCACCACTGCGCATCCGACCTTGACTCGGCCCAGCACACGCTGGCGGAGTGCCCCACGTGGGCCTCCGAGCGCCGAGTCTTGGTCGCAGAGATCGGCGAGATCTGTCTCCGCGGCATTGATTGCGGCAATGCTGGCGGACGAGGGAGGTTGGAGGGCTGTGGCCTCCTTCTGTGAAGCAGTGATGCTCCAGAAGGAGGCCGCCGAGCGGGGTCGGGAGATGGCCGATCCCGCTCGAAGAAGGCGGCGCCGGGCTCGGTAGCACAGCTGCGGCGCCGCCGCGGGTCGCCGGCGGCGCGAGTAAGTCGCGACTGCTACGGCGACCCGGGATGGACCACGCCCCTTCCGTGGCCGGGGGGCGTCGTCGGTGGAGGAGACCGGGGGAGGTAGTAAGCCTCCCCCGAGGAGGGCTCCCCTGTGTCGACGGGGAGCGGAGGCTGGGGGTTCCCGGAAGAAGCTTTCTGTTCCCAGGGGCTCCCTACATGCCTGAGGAAGGCCATCCCTGAGGTTTTTAGTGGGTAGGCCTCCCCTTCTGGGGAGGAGAGCCCCACATAACCCCGGCTCGCCACAGCCGGGGTATGCAATTTAATGCATTTTCCTCAGGGAAACAAAAAAAAAAAAAAAAAAAAAAGGTCTCCAGTACTATTAAAATTTTGATAGGTAACGCATTTAGTTAAAATATGACAGAATGGTTGTTTAAATACAGTTTTTATAGTGTGACAGAGTACATAGAAATTCATTCAAGATGTTGGCAAACTATCAATTCTTTATTAATTTATATTACAAGTGCTTTTACCACACGCACGTATGTAATGTGCGTAGTTATAACATTTTTTCAAGTAATCTCTGTTTTTACAACACAAACGGTTTTATTTATCATTCTTATCAAACTATTCTACCCATGCTAATGTCATACTTTTAAATAACTAATAATCATAAATAACTTAAAAAGATATATAATGTTATGATATTAAGTGTTAATTATAGTAGATATTATAACAATTTATTTCTATCGACTGAGAAATATAATGCTCGCAGTATAAATTAAAGAATGCTTAAGATCTTGACAGATAAAGTAAGTGTTAAAGTTGGTTTTTCTTAGTTTGACGTTTAGTTACCAGTAACTACATTAAATGTCCTTATGTTGGTAGTAAAGTTATCTTGGGATTTTTTTTAATTTTTAATGACTGTATGAATTATTTGTTAAGTCGGTCAATTTAATTTTTCTTTGTAATTTTATTGTAAATATCTGCTTACTCTATGTCCATATATTTGGTAATCTGTGGTAGCTAGACGTATCGTTTTTACCGTAGACTGAGAAGGTAATATACACTACTCTGTAATGTACACTACTGTGTCTACGGTTTTTACACTATTAAGACACGAGTGTTGTTATGAAATATAGAAAAAATATATTAGTGTATCGTCCAAGTCATTTTAAAACTCACTAGCTTTTGCCCACGGCTACATATGCGTGGAAGTCGGTTTATGGCGCGAAGGTTCATCGCGCTTCCCGTGGGACTATCCGTTTTTCCGAGATAAAAAATACCGCAAAACCTTGCTCAAAAATCACTCTATCTATTGATGAAAACCGCATGAAAATCTGTGCAGTAGTTTTTGAGCGAAACCTTTATTGCGCATCCCGTGGGATCTGTCGATTTTTCCGGGATAAAAAGTAGCCTGTGTTACTCGGGGATAATGTAGCTTTCCAAAGGTGAAAGAATTTTTGAAATCGGTCCAGCAGTTTCGGAGCCTATTCATTACAAACAAACAAATCTTTCCTCTTTATAATATTAGTATAGATTAATTACTACGTATTCTCCAGATACGTTCAAATTTATATCGTTTTATATATTGATTCCAAGTAATAAGTTATTATACGAAGATAATTTTTTTAAGCGACACAATTAGTTACAGCCTTTTTAAATACAACATAAGAAAACCATATCAACGTGTATAGTCTGAAAGAAGCTTATTACAAGCTTCGGTGGCCCCTTTGACGAAAAATAGAACAAATATCGGGATGCTCTTTGAAGTAATAAGTGTGGATTTAGCAGGATCTCTTTATTTGTAGATAGGCCGGAAATGTTAGGTGGTGTATTGTCCACTTGTGCGATGTTTTACTGAGTTTTTACTACTGCATGAACCACTCATGGAGAAAATTGACACAGTGGACGATATTTTTGTTACTGTCTAACAAGTTTTTGTTTTTGCATATTTGATACGTACGAGTACCACAAAAACTCAATCTGGGACCTTGATTCCAATCGAGACACCTACATTATAACATTTTAATTTTCAAATAATTAAGTTTAGGGTTGTTAATATCGTTTTTCCTTTGAAACTACACACATCTTTGATATATAGATAGATATGTATATTACTTTAAATGTGTATATATATGTATTTACCAACCAACAACCAATTTTGAATTGAACTTTGAATTGATGTAATATTTTATATAAGTTAATTACCCTAAAAATAAATTAATGTTAAAAGTAAAGAATAAAAAGAAATCTTAAATAAAACTTAAGTTGTAAATAAAAAATCTGACCCAAATCGCCGTCAATCAGCAACGTGCCTAGAAGGTTTGCAGCATTATAACGTTGGGTGGCAATGCTGATCCGCTGTGCCAGATATCCTTCCGATCACGTGTCGATTCGATTAGCATGCGGCTACATTCTTTATAGACTCTAACACTTGTGGCGACATCCGTTTTGGAACTCAGTTAATAGTATTAGTACTAGTGATGAAACGGATATCCGGTAACTATCCGGTATCCGGCCTATCCGGCCTATTTTCACTATCCGGCCGGATACCGGATAGTAGGGCACTATCCGGCCGAATACCGAATACTAGATGTTTCCCGCGATACCGTTCGCGCTGAGTGCTTTACGCCCTAAACTCGTCTATACCGCGCTTTTCTGTGGGAATACAAAAGTTTTTAAGCCTATCTATATTGTTTCTCGTTGTCTAATCTGAGATAGATTAGACAACGAGAAACAATGTATCAAATTTCAGCAAAATCAGTTCTTTAGTTTAGGCGTGAGAGAGTAGCAGACAAACAGACTGAATTTATAATATTAGTAACGGATTATTTTGCACATACACACACATATATGAAACGCGATAAGCGGCCGAATATCCGGTGGCCGGATATCCGGCGCTCCGGCCTCGTAGTTAGCCGAATATCCGGTATCCGGTATCCGGCCAAATCACTATCCGTTTCATCTCTAATTAGTACTTTTTCGTTTAACTCTATGGTCCGACGTATAGAGGTAAGTGGCGTGGGCATTTGTTATAGAAGATGAAAAGGGGTGTCATTTGTGACTAAGACTGAATTCTTATGTATTTTTATATATTGTTGCTGTGAGAATATAATTAGTTCCTACTCGACCTTGGAGCTTGTTTTCATCCCAGCAAGGGCTTCATGGGACCGCCCTCAACACCCATAAGCTATTTTGTCTCCCTATTTTGGATCTATGCTGTAAGATTACTTTTAAATCAATTCCGGTCAACACACGCGCCAAGGTATCTTGTGAAAATTAATTAAATCGACTCAAAATGTAACCAGTCAATCGTACGGAAAACACAAACCACAATAGTATGTATAGAGTATTATACATATATATCATAATATATACTTATATACATAACATATAAGTCTATGTATACAATTAAATGGAATGAAGCAGCAATGATTAAAATTATTACATTTAATTAATCTTAATTTCAACATTTTTAAGATTTATAAAATGAAACGCCATTTGAAGATGACAGACAACAATTAAGCTATGGTTACCCAGAGACGTCATGGTATAAATTCTCATACAAAGTATAATGACCGATAGTAAAGTCACGATTCAACTCCCAACTGAATCGCTACCAACGTTGCGCCCACGGCTGCTTCTATGAGTATCTGTATCGAATAGGCCGGGAGGGATCGACACATTGCCACCACTGCGCATCCGACCTCGGCTCGGCCCAGTACACGCTGGCGGAGTGCCCCGCGTGGGCCTCCGAGCGCCGAGTCTTCGTCGCGGAGATCGGGCGAGATCTGTCTCCGCCGAGGTATGCAATTTAATGGATTTTGCCTCAAGGGAACAAAAAAAAAGCCTTGGAGGCCTATTTTTGAATTACGAATACGACTTTGAAATCACGGATGTGACTAATAATCGCCGATTTTCAATAATACTTATTTTTGAATATCACTTATGTGACTACCTTAGTCACGGATGTGATTTCATTACGAGTGCCCTCACCCAGTCGTAATCAAGTCATACTTGTGGAAATGTTATCTGTGTTTTGTTTAGAGAACATATTCACAAGAGTCTGAAGTTGATATATATATATAGCTAGTTAAGCCGGCAATAGCCGGCAGCTACATTCTGCGTGGAACCGAACTCTTACATTTATGTGTGTACTTTATCTATGTTGGCAGCGCTTCGATCGCGATCGACTTTCAAAAATTGGATGTTTAGGAATCCGTGACCTCAAAGTCACCGCTGACTTATTTAGTCAGCGGTGATTTCGAAATCGCATTCGTAATTCAAAAATAGGTCTCTTGGTCCTAATGACCCCATGCTTGAAGTGACAGCAACCGCTACTAAGTAGTGCGTGGTGTAAACCAATATTTATACATATAAATAAAATTGAAGTGTCGTCTATCTTTTTATTCCGGCTAATTTCTGTAACGGCTGGACCGATTTTCACAGGACTTTTATTGACATGTAGCTGATGTAATAAGGAGTAACTTGGGTATTTATTTTAGGAAAATTCTTTTATTATATAAGAATTAAGTAATGTTGCAATGTCCAAGTACTGCCCAGTACCGCGCACAGCTCACGTGTATGCAACTTAAAATGTAAATGCAAAAACAAAAAGAAAACTAAATAAACTAATTAATTTTTTTTAATTCTACGCGGACGACAGCTAGTTTATTTATATATTTTACTGAAACTATTCTTCCTTGCTCGGTACATCTGCCTTTTCGCTTTCCTTTTCACCTTCCCACATCAACACTCGCTCGTCCGTCAAATCACATCAAATATATTTATTTGCACGGAATGTAAGTATAATTTTAAGATCTTACATTCATTGAAGTTCCGTGTACAATCTGCTAATTAATAATAACATGCAAACATAGAATTTTAAGCTGCATTATGTTAAAAATAACAATCTTAAATTCCTAATAGCTAGATATAAAATATATTAAATCTAGATTATTTTATACAAATAATAAGTATTATTATTAATTAATTTACTTAATATACATATGTCAAATAAATTTTAAAAATAATGATGAAGAAACTCTGACATCAAATGATGTCACTTTTGTTTACAATAATTTCAATGTCAGCTCCATAAAACTGCTCGATAATCAATCAATACATAGTATAAAACAAAGTCGCTTTCGCTGTATGTCCGTATGTATGCTTAGATCTTTAAAACTACGCAACGGATTTTGACGCGGTTTTTTTTAATAGATAGAGTGATTCTTGAGGAAGGTTTGTATGTATAATGCATAATGCATAATATAGTAGAGAAACACTGATAAATTTAAAGGTTTCTAATGTGATGTCGTAAATAAGCACGTTTTTTGCGCTTATATTGCAAACGCTGGCTGAACCCTACGAGATAGACCAAAATAATGTACTACAGTATTGTACAACTTACAAAAATCCACAAAAAAGTCCGCGATGGTATATGTCTATCTCTTAGGGATAACCCACCATAACCATTTTTTCACTGCACCCGTGCGAAGCCGGGGCGGGTCGCTAGTTTATTATAAATATATTGTTCCGTCTTTATTTTCCCGTGTGAACCTACAAGTTTATTTAGCTGTCCCCACGACTTCATCCGCGTGGAATCGTAATTATAAACAAAAAGCTTCGAACTGCTATCGGGAGTTACACGTGTCATTGTGAGTGAGTCAACCATAAAAGAAAGACATATGCTGTCATGGGATATTTTTATATAATTTATATAATTTTAAGGAGAACATTTCCGTCATACACAATTTGTATTTAAGCATTATGTAGCTTTAACAATTAAGGTTGTGCAACCTTTAAAATTAAGTAAATTGACGCAAACTTAAAAAATGGAGTAATTTCTTCCGTTTTCCCAACACTTCCCTTCACTGCTCTACTCCTATTGATTGTAGCGTGATAAAAAGTATACAATCACCAGCTCAGGAGTAAGAAAAATATTGTAGCAAATTTCATTAAAATCCATCGAGTAGTATTTGTTTCTAAAACGATTACACAGACAGATAGACAGACGCACAGACAAAAATTTTACTGATTGCATTTATGGCATTAGTATCGATCCCTAATCACCCCCTGATAGATATTTTGGAAATATATTTCATATACAGAATTGACCTCACTACAGATTTATTATAAGTATATATAGTTTCCATCTCACCAGCTTTAGTGAGCAGTTCTGAAGTGCATTGGCAGCTTCTGCAAGCTATTAGTAAAGGGACGCAACGTTGGTCATAGTATATAGAGGACTACCTCACGAAACTATGAATTATGTCAAGCTCCTCCATGCTTCAGATAGCATGTTGACTAGTGAATTTGGTTCCATCCTGTGTTGATGGTGAAATTTGTTTATTTTGAACAACTGCATCTCAGATAACCAACTGCGCTTGTCTCGATTGTTATGGCCTCATGCAGCTCTTTTTACTATTTTTTTTTCTTGCATTAGTGACTTTTATCTGCTCAATTTGTAAAGCTTTACTCACTCCTAAAGATAATGGCTGAAAATCGGCGATTTGCTTAAATTAGGCAAATATTTAGCCGAGCCTTGTCCTTTTACTTTCTGCAGCAGACATATATTTATTGTGTTAATTTTTTTTTTCTCAATTATTGTCATTGTTTTAATAAATATATACATATGTGTATTTTATAGAAAATAATAAACGCTTTATCTATTATATATCTATCTATCCAAATATTTTTTTTTTCTATACTATAATAGTGAATGTTTTTTAGCTTTCTGACTGACTGGTAGTTTTTACGCCAAAACAGCGATTTCAATCAAATTTAATTTGGGGATAAGACAAATATTGGAATATAAGATATAAATATATAAGATAAAGAAATATACGATATTTTTTTAAATAAGGAAAATTTCCCTTTTCTATGGGAAAATACGATAAAAACAGTTTACCAAGTGTAATATAATTTAATATGTGGAGAGCTTGAGACCCAATAAAACAAATGTAAGATATATTCCACTACAGTAAAATATCTCATTCATATAAGAAAATGCGATAAAACGCGAGCTAAGTCGCGAAAGATAGATAATCTAGATAGATATAATTCCATTAAAATACTTTTTAAAAAATTCTACCGATTAAATAAACGTATTCTTATCGGAATTAACACGTGAAACACATCAAACATTAAGTCGGATCAATTTACAACGTACGGATAATTTCATTAGGTAAAAGTATGCTAAGTTGGGTAAGACTTAAAAATGTTTTGTTTCATTTGCTCAAAATAAGTTATATCCTCCAAGTAACGTTTGCAATTCTCTTATCAATCCCCATCAATTTAATAAAGTTATTATAAGTAATATTGTTACATTGTTATCAAGGCAAACAAAAGCATTAACCCACCGAACGAATAATACGTGAAAAATTCTTCAAAACAAAGCTGTTTGAAGAAAACGTCATTATTGTTTCCTCGATCAATTATTACCTTATTATACTTATAACCTTGCCAACGATATTATTAATAATCGAACATTGTCGCTAAATTTCTTTATTAATTTATCTATGTCAAATTATAGACTTATAGAGCATTATTGCTAGAAGATTATATGATCTGTATGTACATACCAGTACGTGCAATCTCTGCCCAATCACTAGATCATTATCGTCCTGCATTCAATGAGAATTTACTTCGTCCTCACAATATGAATCACAGACATAACAACACGGAAACATCGCACAAAAATTTCACTATCCAACACGGTGAGATCCGCGTAAAACATAATCCACAATCACTAGCAAGTCATTATGGAGTGAAAAAGAATCTTTTGTAATGCAAAATGGAACAGTTTTAACAGCCGATGGAGGCTCTGCATGCACTCGATTCATACTGATTATTTCATGGTACTTCGTCTCTATATAGTTATGTAAAACATTTCAGTGCGTACACCGGAAAATGTGTCTTAGGGTTAGTTGAGTATGGCCTGTATTGATTTAAAAGTCAAGCAGGGCGGCATTCTCACCCCAACCCCAGTTACAGTAGAGCGGGAAATTTTAACATTAACTTTCACATTGATCAACGGTTCAAATACGCTATATTAAATAGCAGGTGTTACTAGCTTATAATTTATACTATTATTCTTTGATTTATTTTTAATACACTTCATATTTAAATATATTTTTTACGTAATTACATGTGTTTATTTCAACACTACATCTATTGATGATCTAAAAATAAATATACAAAATCAACATTAAGAATAGCGTCTTAATCACTACTGACCTTTATCCAAATAATGTTTACATAATGTCTACATTATTGTACCAAAACAAGAGTTTTTTTTTAAATAAATATTTAACCAGTATAACGTCTAGAAATCAATGACCTTTAAATACTACAAAAGTCAGAAATATATATATGCAAAAACAAAAAAACATATCATTTTTAAAGTGATGCGCCCTATTTTCTTTAGGGATCTAAACAATTAATTAAGGTTTGACTATTTACATGACTGCAACAATCAATAGCACTGATGTTGTAGTCATGTAAAAAAAAGATACAAAAAAATACTATACAATAATAATATAAAAATAAGCAAACTAAGAAAGAATTCAACAACGCTATTGTTATTTGCTTCAACGTCACATCACTAGACCTGACACGACAGTGTTGCCAAATCAGAAATTCATATTTCTACAAATTGCGACAGCTTTGATGAACTCCTGTTTATGTTGTATAAAGTTGTTGATGTGCTTAATTAGTGTGCTAATTGGCATTGTTACGGGCTTGATTGACCGCATAAAAGCGGCCATCACGCTTACTTTGCATATGAGGAGTTAACAAGGTATTTATTTTGTACTGGGACGTTATTTTCTATTCTATTAATAAAAAGTAAATGACAAAATTTTTGAATGTGTGATTTTTTAAAATATCTACAATATTTGACTTCTACTATATAGACATAATTTTGACACAATTTTACGACTTGCTTTAATAATTAGTCACTACTACAGTGATTCAAGCTGTAGAATCAAAATATAAGTAATTTTTATATCTTACTTGTTTATAAAGAAACTTTCATTTTTATATCAATGTACTTTATGTAATTCCAATATATTAGTAGGAAGAAATATAATATGTTTCACAAGTCATTCTTAAAAGGCTTAATACAACAACATAGTACTATCAAATTCTGCTGCCGAATCGTATAATGAAGCTCGTAGTAGTACCTGTAAAGTGGTAAAGATTGTTGTATTACATATAGATAACTGCCGAAGAAACGACTCAGTGAGTCGTTTCTTCGAAGTGATTCAGTGATTCAAATCTCTAACAGCGCTTCAAATGAATCATTCGCTCAATTGCATCTCGGTTTCAATCGGCAAGCGGCGCTCGCACAATTGAGATAAATAAATAATTCAGAGTCTGAGCGCTTCGGATCACGTCACTCAATTGCATCTCGGTTTCATTCGATACACGACACTTACACGATTGACTCAGATTCATTGATACAAATGAATCAATATTTATATCTGTGTGTTAGTATGATATATCAGAATATTTGTATCAGTGCAGATGCAAATGATGCAAATGAAGCATTTTACTGATTCCAGTCTTTTTTTGACGTGGAACGTCTTTAAAATCGCGCCGAAACATACGGGTACCAGGTTTAAAAAGTGGACCGTAACGAAAAGGTCTATATCATCGTACCTTAATAATTAAAAAACTATTAGTCTTAGAAACAAAAATGTGGTGTGAATATATCACTTATATAGTCAGCTCGCTGTTGTGACATTGAGTTTTTTATTTAAATACTTAAAACACCGTCAATCTTGTTTTTATTTCAATCTTTTACTTTAAAAGCGATTCCCTAACATAGACGTTTCACGTTAAAACCAACGGCCGTGTGCCCCGGCACAGCCCCACCCGATTTTTAAATATAGGATAGGGTAGCAAACGACCAAACGGATCACCTGTTGGTAAGCGATAACCGTTGCCCATGGACACCCGCAACACCAGAGGAGTCACAGATGCGTTACCGGCCCTTTAAAAGGGAATAAGGGGGGAAGGGGGGGTTGGTCCTCCGGTACCCTCACTCATTCGGCGGAACACAGCGTAAGCGCTATTTTACGCCGGTTTTCTATGCGGCCGTGGTATCACTCCGGTCGAGCCGGCCCAATTCGTGCCGAAGCATGGCTCTCCCACGGTCTCTTTGTACTCATACTTTGTACTGATACAAATGATCCAATCTCAACAAAGATACGTTTTTTCCATTATTAATTCACATATCACGCATCAACCTCATCAAAAATACAGAGAAAGAACGTTTTAGAGGAATAGGCTTGTATCCACTATGAACAAATCTGATGCATTAGGTTGCATACCTATTAAGATGATCATTTAATTATGAAAAAACAAAGTTTTATAAAATAATAACTTTTGATTATTTATATTTTTATAAAATAAAATTGCACAAAATAAGCCATAAGTCACGTGACAGCAAACACCAATTATAAAGTGTTACGTCACGCCGTGCGAAACGTCAAAGTCAAAATGTCATTCCAAGTGTCTTGTGGAAGTGCGAAAAAGAATGGGCATCATTCCTTCTCGCGAGTGTTAGCCACTTTTTACGTATCTGCTGATTGTTTGGCACGTATATAAATAATTTTTTGGTGTTTTATACTTGTGCTTGTACACTGGGGCACTATGCAGTACTTGTAATACGATGAATCCATTTTTTATTAAAATAACTTCACAATACCGAATATTCCGATACTAAAACAGCCGTGTTTTGCACGGCGTGACGTCATTCAAGACGCCATGACAGTCATGAGCGTTTTTGATGACTAATGTCAAATATTTAATTAAATGCAAAATTATTCTTATAAATAAGCATTTTTTTTCAAAAATAATAATTATTTTGTATAGAATAGGCATCAAGGTATATTAGTATCTAACTACTGAAATTTAGGCAACAAGCCTATTAGGGCAAACATCTATAAAGTCTAGCATGGTTCAGTGAACCAGGTGCCAATTGACTTTCATGATTTCTTGTTATTCACCTTAACGCATATTTATAACTATTTTAATTTATAAACTGCATGTACCATCCAGCTATTGAACTCCCTGAGTACCAAGCAAGTATTTACAATAGCATCGTTTGACAATGAAATCTAAAGTCACCCATTCATTCAAACAACGCAATTTAATTACATCATCCTCAGTGCTCATATACGTCTCTATTGACAAGGTTGAGCCTACCATAAAACTGAATGTAGTTTACGACATTCGTGGCATAAAGTTAGTTTTACTACACTAGTTCCATTAACAATTTCACATGGACACATCAAGTTTTACGATCTATTGATTTCATAACGCTGAAGTAGTTTTACGTCCTGTGCGATCTTTTAATCAAACTCTTGTCATGTAATTATTTATTTATTTATTGTAATTAGAACCACCAGTAATTGTTATATTATCACACCTATATATTACGAATACTTAACCTATAGAATAGCTTGTAAATAATTATAAATAAGAACATAAAAAAATACAAACACAAACAAAAAAGAGTGCGGACCAAAGAGTCCGCAGAAAACCAGAAAAACATTATAAAAAAACCTATAGAATATAACAACAACTATTAAATAATATAAAAAAAAAATAACATAAAACGACTCAGGTGATTCATGTTATGTATGATGGCATGATGAATTCGAACCGAATAAAGAAAAAAATTTATGACGCTCTCAACAAATTACTACGTAAACGAGGATTTAATGTCAGTAAATCTCAATTTAAACTCTATGAACTGTGCCAAACCCAAATGAATGCCCATATAAATGGGCATAAATTCGAGCAATAACTTTAAAAAATGAATTAATGTACGTGGAAGTATCAAATACACTGTAAATTCGTGGTGTACAATCGATAAATCAATTTTTCAATTCTTGCTTAAATTCTTTTTTCGATCAACATGATTTTTCATTTCGCAACTCTAATATTTACTATAGATATATGGTATATATGATTGTGCCAATTCAATTTCATTTAATTACTTGCATTTTACATGCTATTTAGCTTTATAGGCTTTTAGCTACGCTGACCCAGTCTATATTGAGCACGTAAAAGCCCCGAATAAATGCTAAAATCAATGTAACAATTTAGATTCAAAATTTATTTCAGCTAAATTTTCACAATACATGAAAAATACTGCTAAAAATAATAAGAATCTTGAAGAGAAATAAACAAAAATATAATTTCAATGCCAAAATTAATAATGATTCCCAGATTTTATAACATTCGACCCGTGTTGTGCGCCCATTATGGTATAATGTGCTATAGTTTTTTCGAAATCGTCTGTTTGCCTATGACTGCAGTAAAACGGAAATGTTCGCGCTGATGTGTTTCGGTGTAAAGGATAGATTTGTCCATTTAAGAAAATGAATATTCTTGAAGTTACTATAACAATGAGTTGTAGATAAATATCTATTTTCCATCTTATAATCTGTGTGAAGTATTAAGCTTCAAAGTGTTCTTTTAAAAATAAGTAGCCCTTTTACTTGAAATATGGAAATAGAAGGATTAATAACGACAGTTTAGCTGTTTTAGTACAATTAAAAGTTTAAGATTATTTAACAAATATTTATAAAATTATAATAAATGTTCTTAAGAATCTTCTTCTTCAGAAAGATCTTAATTGAGAAAGAGCCTTTGGCTTAAATAATATGAACTATTCGCGTACTCTACTACGACTCGGCATAGTCATTACCTTGGCTCTATTGTAAAAAAAAACACATTATTAAAACATGCAAAGTTTTAATTACTTTCGAGTTCAACAAATGGAAGTGGATACAAGTCGCGAACCCAAGTTTAGAAATTTTCTTATCATAATAATAATTACGGTATCTTTTTTAAATTTCAAAGCTTTATAAATATAACCAAAAATTCTTAACGTAATTCGAATATAATGTAATAATTTTAAGCATTTTAAATATATGTTTTTTTTAAAGACTATACTATTATAGTAGAAATAACAAAGTACATTTATTGTTAATACACTCACGCAAATTAAGCGCCTTTACCATATTATACGAACGATCCGCAACACAAAAACAATCAAGCCGTATCATAACGAATAAGGTCCTTACTTCTAGAAGTCTATTAGAATTACGATTTCATGGCGCAGTCTTTACTACGTTGAAACCCGTAAGTACAATTTACCTTAGAACAATTTTATACCTTATTATTGTTGATTTTCATTTTCAAAGTCTATTTCGAAAAACTACTCTACCACAGACCAAATTATATAAACAAACGAATAGCTAATAACCATAACCTTTCATACAAAACTTCTGTTTGAATATGAAATATAATTTTAATTACTTCTTACTCTTACACCAATTAGCCTATTTTTTTTTGCTCTCCCTGAGGAAAATGCATTAAGTTGCATACACCGGCTGTGGCGAGCCGGCGATTATGTGGGGCTCTCCTCCCCAGAAGAGGGAGGCCTACCCACTAAAAACCTCCGGGATGGCCTTCCTCAGGCATGTAGGGAGCACCAAGCTACTTCCGGGAACCCCCAGCCTGCGCTCCCCCGCCGATACAGGGGAGCCCTCCTCGGGGGAGGCTACAATACCTCCCCCGATCTCCACCACCGACGACGCCCCCCGGCCACGGAAGGGGCGTGGTCCCGGGTCACCGTATCCGCGGGCCCTATTTCCTCACGCCCGCCGGCGACCCGCGGCAGCGCCGCAGCTGAGCTACCGAGCCCGACGCCGCCTCCTTCGAACACCAATTAGCCTAGCCCAAAGTAAAGCTCTGTAATTCTTATGCTATGGGATGTAGGGTAACGATAGATATACATTATTGTTTTGATAGAAATATATAATAGCAAACATGACTAAGGTACAAATGCTCGCATTCAACACGCAAACATCTACCCCTATCGGAAATCGAACTTGGGACCTCAGAGATGGCGATACCTTGAGACCGGTATAACAACCACTCGACTACGAAGGTTTGATATCAATCGTTTGGACCATCTCCATACCTAACGCCCTTCCTGTAATTATTCTCATGCCTCATATACACTTTGTTCAGTAACATACTTAAAACTTATGATGTTTTTTAAAGTTGCAACTATAGCCGCTCCAAACTTTTTGTAGATAAATTTAAGCCTTACATGTCAATATCGGACACCTTAGACGCGCTTATAATACTAGCGGTCCCGACAGACTTCGTCCTGTCAAAAAAAAATGTAGTGGCAGTTTTTTGTTCCTACTTATTTTATAGATAATATCGCATAGCCAATCAAATTGCAAAAAAGGTCCAAATGAACTATTACATTTTGTGACTATTCAAGTTTGGAACGTGATATTAAATCCTCCAACGATGTATTCTGTGCTCCAACGCACACACGCACACTGTTTTGACAGATATGATTGAATTTAAACTTTATACATAAAACAATCGACTCTTTGATGTTAGGAAGACATCTACATTACTTAGACAACAGTGAGTGCTTACAATATGAACTTTATGTAATAACAATGAAGCTCAAATTGACTGTACATTTTAGTTAGAAAACGTTTGGGAATGAAGGGCTATTTTAGGATTTTTCTGATAATTATTCGAATTTTTCTCGCCGTAGAAACCATCCTTGAACTTCAACGAACATTTTAAAAAAGAATTGGCCTAATTGGTCCAGGCGTTGCTGAGTTATGCTCTTACCAACACATTTTGCGATTCATTTTTATATATAAGATTTCCAATATTTTATCTAGTTTTTTGCAGTGAAAATATTGTTATTATATATTGTCATTAAATTATAATAAATCTATAGATTTCATCACCTCAACATTCAACGGTCTTCGTGAATGAGCGATGTATATGATGATGATGCTGCTGCGAGTCACTTGTTGATCCTGGAACATGCTCAAAGTGCCGTACTAAAAACGATTCTGAAAAAATCCCAACGTTTTCACACCACTAGTTATTTCGGACATCACAAGTTCTGAGTGTCAGAAGACTATATCTACTGAAGATCTGTCTGCAGGCTCACATAGACGTACTGTCAGCATCTACGAACCAGACCCTACGGAATAAGCGCACTTTCCGACTCCCTGTACCCTCAACCAACAACTCCTTTGCCAGACGAGCCACCTCTTTCAAGAAGCCTTATATTTATAATAGGCTCAACCAATTGTTCAATATTAGGCAACTTACTTTTCGCCAGGCGAGATTGAAATTAAAGGCAGAGCTTCTTTCTTGGACAAATGAGCAATCAGAGCGCGTGTTGGCGCGCTTTGCATAACCGGTCTTTGTGTGTTTTTGTAGTTGGTTTTTGTATTTAATAATTTTTTTATTGTTTAGTTTTCCTTTTTAATTTATTATTATTTTTTCTTTTGTTTGTTGTAGCGCAATGGTTTTATGTTTTATTTATTTTCCTTTTGTATTCTTTGCGCCCGTAGGTACCGCATTCCAGTGCCTTTCAACAAAATTGTGAAAGCTCCCACAGGACAGGCATAGCCTAGTGTGGGGGTTTTTCGTTAAACCACAAATTGTACATCTATTTGAAATAAAGTATTATTATTATTTATATATTTTATCAATAATCTTAAATTTAACTTTTTTACAATATAGATATATAAAATAAATATAAATACCTACTATAAAAAACTTAAACCTAGTATGCCGCCGGTAGCGAGGCAAGGCCCAAACAAACCGGTGGTTAGGGCTGCAGACAGAGAAATCTCCGGACAATACAATACAAATATTATTATTATATATGGAATACAAAGTCATCATGTTTGTCGTTCAGGGTACCGGCGGGGACAGATATTAGTGCAATCAATATGAATATTTGTATCTTAGTCATAGAAGTCCTGATTATTCATCAAATAATGTTTATCTATGTACGAGTTTATCATACTTTAGTTATATTACCTGTCGTTACTCTAGATCTTATAAGAGTGATTCTTCGAACCCAAAATTTTCGATGTCTTGAGGTTTATTTTTGTAAGTAACTGACAAATCAGTCTGCAATTAATTTTTTATAACATATTTCAGACTATGTCTATCTTGCACAAGTTATTTTTTTTAAATAATATTTATATAAATATTTCAAAAAATATTTAAAAGTAGTTCTTCTGACTAATATGGTGTGTCCGTAACCCAGTTTCTTGATCATTACTAACAATAACATTATTTCATATTGATAAATTGATGTAAATTATAATTATTACGAAAGAATATTAGTTGTTTCTTTACACAAAAAAAAATGGTACTAATATTTACGATTGTTTATTTATAAATAAAAAAATAGTGAGTGTCCGGCACAAAAGTCTGATTCATATTCACGCGCTTCACTCGAACGTACCCAGCTAATTAAGAAACATGAGGCGACCCTTTCCCGCGCTGGCGGTAGCCAGTGGCTCGGTTGACGTGGTCGTGGCTGAGAAGTGTGGCTGTGGTTCGTGTCGTCGCGGAGATATAAAGGTAAATATCTGATTCATATAGCCTTGGTACACCTGTGTTTCTGATTAGTATGTTCGTTTTTAAATTTAAAGTAAATGGTTTTCAAACTTGAATCTGCGGGAAATATAATGCCATTGGGGAACAGAAACCTATGTATAAATAACAATCTTTAATTGCACACATGTGATGATTTATCGATGTTTATGGGTAAAATTCTGATTGATATGTGTCTGATTCATATGGTAAAAATACCATATTAATCAGAATGTCACACATATTGTTAATGAAACGTTACATTGGCGGCACGTTACGCCTGTAACAAGTCATTTCGTATTTACGTGTCTAAAAACAGTAGCTGTAAATTTCGCAGCAGTCCTAAACGTCAAAGGGGTTTCATATCTATCGACGACAAAATTTTCGAAAATTAGATTATACCTGAAATTAAAACAAATATATTGGTATTAAACTCCGTTCGTCTAGGTAATAAAATAAAGGTAAACAATAAAAACAAACTTCGTTTAAATGAGAGTTTAAAAATAAAATTAATTAACTAAATAACATAAATAAAATAATAACGAGTGGTTAATGAAACTGCCTACTTACTCAACTATTAGTTTTAGCGGTAGTTTATATAGGCTCAAACTACTGCTTAGACGAAAAGGGTAATATACTGTAACAATATATTAACTTTTAAGACCGTTATAACGTAACGTGATAAGTCGTGGGTTCGATTCCCGCTCAAGAATTTTTCTTACAATTTTTACTCACCTTTTAATAGATATACATTATTCATAATTGGGTTGAAACGTCAGGTCAATAATAAGGTATCTGTAACTTGAAATTCCTTAAAATATTGAAATTTCAGTCATGTGTCAAACAGTGTATTATTTGTATACATACCTACTGTAGTGGCAAATACAAATACAATACTGTACCTGCATGTTGTCAAAATTGAGACAGTCTTATTTAAAGGCATTTTTAAGTATGATTATTAATAAATTTGTAATCTTCGTTTTTATATTACAGTACACAAAAATGCCACCAGTACTATCTAAGGAAGAAAAAAGAGAGAAGAAGAAAATTGCAGAACGTATTAAAAAGTATTAATATTGTGATGATTGATATTGTCAAGTGCCATATTACGCTTGTGATGACTAGATTTAGGTATTATGATAAGCATCATGTGCATTTACTGTGATTTTAATAAAAATTGACTGATTTTTCTAACTAGAATTTCATTTCTATCCCTAATTCTGATTCATATGTCAACAGATTCTGATTCATATGGCCCCAAAATTTTTAAAGTTAATTATCTCGGAAACCATTTTATCAAAAAGTGTGCCTTTTTCACACATTGTATCTTAGGTTACCATCTTTCGTAAAAATATGTTTTATAAGCTTAAATGTGAAAAAAAAATTAGGCTATATGAATCAGACAAAGAACGCAATTTCGGAGAAACACTCATAACTCAAATCTTACTGTACTTGCTTTAGGCTAAGCTAATTATATAGTAAAATTATTTTTAATTAAATTTTAATTAAAATTAAAATATTTTTAATTAACATTCGCCCTCTTCACGCTTAACACACTTTATAGTGATTCATTTCATTATAAGGTGTGTCCTGATTTATAGTACGGAGAGGATATTTAAACGAATTTAATGAAAAGATGCGTGGAGTGTATTAACTGGGTCTAATCTCTATCTGCACAATGAGAAACGCAGTTATAGAAATTACTCATTTGGATGCACTGGAACTAATGTCATTATAGTTCAAGGATTATCGACTATTGTATTTCAATTTTATTGATAATAAAACCAAACCATGGATGAGACTCCGGTTACCTGTCTTCAAAAGATACAACCAACACAACCGTATTGTGCAAAACATTTTCATTGGGTCAAGTTTATTTGATCTGAATATTTCAGTCAATTCTAAGCAGAAATTGAATAACTCATGTCTTGTTTTTTTGATACGCTTTCATAAAGTTGGTTTTTGTGCAGTGAAAGTATTGTTTTCAATTGCCAAGGCGTTTGTGCTGAAGAATTATTCTAATAAAGGTTATATATTTTTTATAGAGGTGGTCACCACTTCATCAGTCACCATCACTATTTGACGCCGTATGTATATTTTCAAGTATCAAAGACTAGTTAGAGACACTGCGTATCCAATCATCTTTTTTATGCTTTAAAATATATGATACAAACATTTTAATGGAAACAGCAAAAAAAGAATAATAATATCAGAAACGCTATTAACAAACAAGAAAAAACTACGAAATGCAATGTTTGTACCGACTAGATCCGTTCTCTTAGACAGAACTATTTAAGAAAAACAAAAAAAAATCAATGTCAAAACAAAATATCAGATGCGATAACCTCAAAAATAAATGTAAAATATCAAAATTGTAATATTATTCATTCAAATATCAATAAATATACCCTTTAATTCATTGTGTTGCATTAAAATAAGTATTAACAGGCTCGTGGATTACGTATACAATGAATTTCGCAAGAAGAATTTGTGCGATGCACCGTCAAAATGTCGGCAGTACATTTAACAGAAAATTTGGATTTTCCGCCTCTAACCTCGAGGCTACTCAACCGCAGGTGCAAGAAGGAAAGTTTGACTTCGAAGACTTAAAAGTTTTAGAACGTACTGAACGCCGGAAACCGAAAATCAGACCTTTCATGAAGGATGTTTTCGTGTCTGTTTTCAACAAAGATTTACTAGCGTATCCAGAATTTATCAACAAAGAAGAATCTGAGTGCTTAAACAAAACAGTGGAAGCTTTAGAAAGTATATTCAATGATTCTACAAAATCTCGAAATGATCGTAAACAGGCTTTGCTTAAAACAAAAATGTATGCAGCGCCAGTAAGCTTGACACACGGAGGCCTCGCAATGAACTATACAGAGAGCTTAAGATGTTTAGAAGTAATTGCTTCAGATATAATTCTAGCACAAGAAATAAGTGACCATTGGGTAGGCCTTGAGGCCTTGTCGAAAGGTCTGGAAGCTGAGCAGTATCAACAAATAATCGACCATTTAATTTCTGGGGAGCAAACAATCAAATTATGTTTAAAAGAAAGAATTTCAGAAAAAATTACACAACCCGATTTTAGGACCAAAGCCGAGATTAATAGTCAAGGTAGGTACAGAACTGCTATTTTGCATATAATCGAATATAAATTAAATCAATTTGAAACTCAAACTGTGAGTGTGAAACTGAATAAAGACAAACACTAAAAATTCCAAAGAATCTGTGGGCCGTAGAATGCATAATTTCAGAGATATTAAAGATTGAAATAGGTTATGACTGATAATATTAATCATGGCAAGGTGGAGCATCCCATCCCTAGATCTTCCTGCACAGCACACTCCCTTCTCCTAGGTTATTGCATAGATTAAAAGGCAATAACGTTACATTCAGGACCTAACCTAACCCAAATGTTTCATCAATATTAAGGAGCTGGTGTTAAGCAGTTGGTGTTGTGCTACAACAAAGAAATTATATTCATTGTGGATATATAATCTACCTTTGCCTAGGCAATTTACAAACACAGCATAAAATTAAACCCTCATAATGCTCTCAATTACTAAGAAGAAATATTAATATTTATTCATTTTTTTCAAAGAAGTAAAAAGTTCTGTGAGACAAAATTGCCAAAACTTTTCTAAAACATTGTTTTACATAAAAATATTATGAATGTTCAACTTGTCGGTCTGTGTACAGTGTAATCTAAAAAAATATTAGCAAATTAACTATGATCATAATAAATATTGTGCCAATTACCTTGAAGTTTAACTTAATTATATTTCGCAGGAATATGGCACATCACAGGCGAGAAAGTTTGTATCAGTAACACTGGTTATCTACTAGTTCTCTGTTCGGTTGAGGCTGGTCATTTGAAAGCATTCCTAGTGCATCCCAACGCATCTGGAGTGGAACACAAGGATCAGTTTGTCTCATTCAGAAACACACCTGGTGAATTATTATTGTTTTATTCACATTCATATGTAAGCTTAATCTGCGGCAAAACATAAACCTTTACAGGGTCTTTGATCATTATGAAAGTATAATCAGCTGCCACTACCATTGTACTAAAATTCAACCACTTCAATGGTGTAGTAAAACAAAGCGAGGAGATATAAATCAAATCAATGAAAATGTTATTTTTTCTACATATGCTTTTACATGCACTTATTGATGTCAAAACAAACTTGCTAATAATACAATATTGTTCAGAAATTGAAAGAGCCTCCTCGAGAAGAACAGGCAACAGAGAGAGAGATATTTTTTCTCCTCTATTCTCTTGTCATTTACAATATAATACTTATTTAAGACAACCATATATGTTCATTACTTGTAAGAGTATCTCAGAAAAAAAGTTAAAATCCAAATTCAATTATCATATTAGTTTTATACATGTTCATTTGTTTATAAGAAATATAATTTACACATACTTTATTAAAGTAATTGCATTGAGTACTAAAATTATTTTTATGCAGATGGTATACTTTGGCAAAACCCAAGCACCAGGGATATCTTGTAGCTATAAGGTAAAAACGATGCAATAACTATTGAGAATTCAGTAGGTAATCTATAAAGCTAAATAGTTACATTGTTACTAGAAAAAAATTAAAAACTGTTTAAGTAAGGCACCTTTAACATGATGGTTTTTCTATGTAACAAGAAACAACACTTTTTGCTATTACACATTGTTGGAAACTGGCTGATAGTCAAACATTACTACATCTATAATTTATATTTGACTTTTGACTGATATATGTTTTTGACTGATAAAGATGTTGTCACTAAATTAGAAATTATTGTTCGGTCTGCAACTGTACATACTAACATAATATTAACTTGTAATTTCTTGTATTTATTTTATTACTTTTCTAAAGTGAATATTACGTGTTTTCATCATTCGTCCACGCTCATAGCTAACACTGAATGTGTAAGACCTGCAGCTATCTTTGCACATTCATGTATATTTATGAAACCTTGCCTTGCTGTAATCCTCACTTGTATGTCACAGGTACCCCACTCGGCACAATATCTGAACAAAACCTATCTCAAATATTAGGTGGGTCACGCCTCCACGCTGCCACCCTATGCAGGACAACACTAGCTCGCGCTGTCAAAGCTTGTGTGGACTATGTTAGACCAAAATTCCTCTCTGGTGAGTAATCATGTGAATTTTTTTATACAGTGTGATTCTTGACGAAGTGCACATATGAAAATGGGTTGAAACTAGATTTATTAAGAAGTATATTCTCATCACGGTAGGCAGCGGCTTAGCTGTTTCCACTCCTGGAATTGCTTAAGTCCATGAGCAGCGGTTAACGCTTCACATCAGGTGTACTGCTGCTCGCCTGCCACGTACGGCAATAAAAAAAAATTATCGACAGAAAACATATTAAAAAAAAAAAAATTTTTAGGAGTTATGATATTTTTCAAGCCACAATTAGGTACCCCATGCAAAGAAATTCTTATAACTTTAGTTCTGTATAAGGTAGCAAGCCACAACAAAGACTAATGTGATCCTTAAAAACTGGCGGAGATTATTGGGTTGTTGTTTTGCACAAAAAACATCATTATCTACGAAAAATAAAAGATTATTTCCCAAAATTGATATTTTTTCTTGATTTTTTTTTTAATAAAATCAAAATTTCTCCAAATAAAGCCCTATCATATGTTAATTTTTATTACTAATTTCAATTTTTCAATTTATCACCTTTTTAAAACTAAAAGTTTTGTACCTCTAACCTTCATACAACTAATTCTACAAGCTGGCAAACACAGGCACACAATAACTAACTAATTACACTCTTCTCGGAATTTGCCTTTGCATTGTTAGTTTGCTACCTGCTATCAGGTGAAATCGGTTTGGGCGTTAAACCCTATTATACTTGCTTATTGAAATCATCCAAAAAAAAATCTGTAATATGTAAAATTCTTTTTAACTTATACATATTGCCAAAGTTTTGTTAATCTATCGAGTTTTCCTATTTTTTTTATTGACCAACTGAAAGATACCTGACATTATAATTATGTACTTTATAAGGACCGCAATCGCTTTTACAGAGTAAGGGAGGTAGCTATTTATGAATCATTATGTTACGGCGAAATACCCGCATGCCTTATATCATATGCCATATAATAAGTTTATAGCTAGTGTTGGTCAGTAACCAAAGTAACTTTGACCAGGTAAACCCCTCTCTGAAGTATCGTCGATCAGAGCGACAATCGGAAATGGGGTGTTGGACTTGTACGCGTCTGAGAGTGCTGAATACTTCACAGCAGGTCTGCTAGATATGTATGAAGAACCTGATGCTGAAATGGAGATGGCTATGTGCAGGTCAGTTAAACATGTGAGACTTCTATTGTTTAAATTTACTGCAATAGACTATTAACACAATTGAAGCATCATACGACGGCTGCTACTTAAGTATCCGGAATCTGGGATTTCAACATTTTTAAACGCAATATTTGACCTCCATGATAAAATTCGTTCTTTTTTTGAAATACGGGCCGCTATTTTTTTTTCCTTATGTACGCTAGTGTTTTGTTTCTTATGGGTTTAACATGTCATATCGCTGAAATGATGGAACTCACACGTGAAAATATTCGTGCTATGATTTATTACGATTTTCGACGTGGTTTAACGCAACAACAGTGCGTAGATCAATTAACTTCAACTTTTGTATCCTGCTTTTTTGGTGTTAATGGTCATGTGGCTACAATACCACTGGAGAATCGTAAAACGGTCAATTCGGAGTGGTACACGACCATTTGTTTGCCGGAAGTATTTGAAGAAATACGTAAAAACAACAAGCGACGTAGAATCATTCTACATCACGACAATGCCAGCTGTCACACATCACGCGAAACAAATACATTTTTGGAGGGTCAAAAACTAGAATTGATGGGTCATCCACCGTATAGCCCAGACTTGGCACCTAATGATTTCTATTTATTCCCAAATGTAAAGAATAAATTACGTGGTCAACGATTTTCGACCCGAGAAGATGCCGTCGACGCGTTCAAACAGCACGTTTCAGAGATACCGCAATCAGAGTGGAAAAAATGCTATAAAAATTGGTTTCAACGTATGCAAAAGTGTATCGATCATCGCGGAGAATACTTTGAAAAACAATAAACCCATATACGTTTGTTTAATTTTTCTATTCCGAATACATAAGTAGCAGCCCTCGTAATATATTATTTTATGAGTTTTGTGTTTTGTTATTGTAAAATCAATAGATCTATAGGACATAAAGATATATTTTATTCAATTTAGAATACAGAGATGGATTGAAACCAACTTAAAAATATATGAAATTTTGGCTCTGCAAAGTAGATGTCTTCAAAATCAAAATCAAAAATTTATTCTTCAAATAGGATTTTACAATCATTTTTGAATGTCAAAGATGCTACGCCATTGGTTCACAAGTCTACGGCGGGAGACCTTGTACTGGAAAGAACCAGCAAGAAAACCAGCAAGGCCAATTTTTTTTTCTCCCTGTATCATTACAGAGTCGTCAGTTGGAAGCCGGCTTCAGATACACATTCTGAACTCAACCTCCGATAAATTATTCGATATTATTAAAACAACTAACAAATATATATTTCCGTCACAAAAGTCGCAATCGCATTAAACAAATCTGATATGTATATGTCCGGTACAAAACAAAAATATCATTTATTAAAGAATCATTAAAATTATATATCGCAAAATTTACATCCAAGCATGTTTAATTATTCAGGAAATTAAATATCGTAAAAATTACATCCAAGCATTTTTCATATAAATCAAATAACTTTCTACGGCTTATGTATGTGCCAGGCGTAGCCCAATCATCAAACTTTCTCCTTCCACCATTTACTTTTATAATCTTATGTTTAAATAAATTATTATATTCGTGATGAACAATGGTAAATAGGTTATTATATAAGGTATTGGCATCAGTCCTGTCATTGGCTAAACAGTGACTTGATTAGAGACATTAATTTTGAATTTATCTATGCCATTTTTAGTTATAGGTCTACAAGCAATCTCACGCATAGAACAAATATGATGACGCTCAAAGGAAGCTAGTTGTCCATTATGGTCAGAATTAATGCAATTAATAATGTGATGGAGCTGCACTTTACAATTACTAAGTTGTAGACAGTCCGTTGGATACTAAAGTTGTCATCTCATTTGTTTCATGCGTTGATTGACTGTTCACATTTATCAAACATCACTTTTTCAATATAGTTTTTCGCGCCCGATGTTAACATAAATGGTTATTTCACTGGTCAAAATAAAAAAACACCACAACTTTGTAGAAATTTCAGAAAAATTTTGTCAAGTTATTTAAATTAGTTTGACAGCCGGTCAACATTGCCGTTTCAATATCTCATAAACATGTATTTTCCCTATCAATAACTTTATAATTGTAGGACACGTAATTTAAAACTCAATTTGATCAAATAAAATACAGTTACTACACACTATTTATAACAAATACAATAAAATAAAATAAAACTACTTAGAACTCCTCGAACGACACCTCAGGACAGACTGAAGCCCAGCCCAGATTACGACTGAATGCAAAAACGAAGGCTTTCTCATAGTCCACAAATGTCAAGCATAGTGGCAGGTTGAACTAAATGGTCTTCTGTTTAACCTTTGCATCAACGCAGAAACCTCAGGGTTGTCTGCTGTCTATTTGTTATTTTATTCAACCCGAGAGTTGCAATCAACCTTAAGTCACAGTTCGATTTTCTTTGGTGCACTAATGATCGTGACGTCAGTTCAATCTCACGTTGAAAAATCCAGATTTCGCCTACCACATCTGGTATATTTAAGAAAGTGGTTTGTGAGCACTATCTGAAGTGAAGAAAACAAATCACGTACCTAAATACCTTATTACTGCTATACCAATTAATACTGTATAAATATTTGTAATCTATATTTTCATAGGTCGGCTGATCCTTCACACGTCGTTTCTCTATTCCCTTTATGATCGGCTCTTACATTTTGTTCCTTTTTTTGACAGAAAAACGGTAAACCTACCGAGATAAAAAGACTCAAAAGTCTAATAGGCTTCTGGACAGAGAGTACACTTCATTGATTGATACCATTCAGCTATTATGTTGAGATTCCATGTGCCTCTTACGGTCTCGGTGTCCATCATCACAGATCATATACGTCCCCACCGAGGGACCCGAGCCTATCCTGATTACTATATTAGGGTGATTAAGCCTCAGTCAATTGGTATTATGATCACTGCTTGTTTAACAAATTGATCACTATATTGAAGCTTATTCGACATAATGAAGTCAGTTTCCTTTTTTGTTACTCCATCTTGACTTTTCAAGGCCCATTTTCTAAGAATAAACTGTCACTCGCGTTTACCTAATCTATCACAAAAGTTCCCCATGCCCAAGAAATAATATACCTAGTCAGGTCATAAATTCTGTCACATGTTTAATATAAAATAATTGAAACAAGTTTATTCATTATGTAACCATTTATATACCAAAATGAACTTAACAAAACATAGATTCTTATGACACTAAAGTTTATTCAAAATGACCTCCATGATTTTGAATACAGGCCTTCAATCTGCGCGGCCAGTTGTCTATCGCAGCACGAACGAGGTCCATGTCAATATGGGCGGCTGCCTTAATCAAGGATGTCTTGAGTGACTCCAAATTGGGATGAGGCTTTGAGCACGCCTTTTCTTCCAAGTGCTGCCATATCTTGTAATCTAACGGATTCAAATTTGGACTGGCGGAGGGCCAGTCTTCGTGCCTGATGAAGTCGATTTCACGCGCCGCCAGTCAGTCTTGTGTGCTCTTCGCTGTATGAGCTGGCACCGAATCTTGTTGGAATACCCAGTGCCTGTTATTGAAAATGGTATGAGAAACAGGTTTCACAAGGTTCGTCAGGACTGTATTTTGATACACCACTGCATTCGTTTTTACACCTTTCTCACAAAAATGTACTTCTGTTAAGCTCCAATAAGAAACTCCCAACCTTACCATGAGGGAGGATGGAAAATGACCTCGTTGGACACGCGGAACACGGTTGCTTACTTCTTCACTACTGTGTGCTTTATCATTTTGTTTGTTGTAGCTCTCTTCTACGATAAAAATTTGTTCATCTGAAAAAAGAATTTCCCGATATTCTTTTCCCGCGTACCGCTTCAACAAAGCGCGACATCTCTTGAGTCTCAGGTCCATTAGACGAGCATTCAAACGATGTCCTGTTTTTCTTCGATATGCTCGAAGCCCTAAGTCTTCATTTAACACCCTTTTCACCGTGGTTCTGCCTAACCCCATCTGAAGGGCCAACAGTTTCTGCTTACTTTTGGGATTTCTTTGAATTCGCGCCTTGACAGCTTTTATCACTGCTGGAGTTCTAACAGACCGAAGGCGACCACTTCTTGACCTCTCATCTACACTAGAGTCTTCATTGTATCGTTTGATGGTACGATAAACGAATCTTTTGGTTATATATAAATTTTTCAATATGTCATAAATTTGAATTGGCGCGTAACCGCAACGATGCAACGCAATAACTGCAACACGGACTTCTTTAAGCATCCACTCCATATTTAAAAATGAGTAAAATTCTAAAAACTCTACATTTTTATTATCATGAACAATACGAAATTCGAATTGAATAAACTTTTTCGTGGCCACAGCATTCTAAAAGAAAAGTTTTTACTATTTGACAATACTTATGACCTGACTGTGTATTGCTTCCACTTCCTCATCGGGGCTCATCGTGATTGGGTTACCTGTATCACCTTAACCAATACCGTTTGGTAATTCTGAATGTTAGGTTCGCTACCTTATCCAACTTACTTACTCACTACAATGTTGTAAAGAATGAATCCGATACAGAAATTAAACAGTTTGTTGTATTTCATGACCTTCGTGTCCTCAACCTTTCAGGTAGCCACACAATATTCTAGCGAATTCTGCAGTGCCTTCTAAAGTTTCATGGTCCTCGCTGATGGCACAGTCTCCGGTACAGCTAGGTACTAAAGCATTCGAAATTTCCATAAAGGAGTTTTGGGTGGTCTCTCATCGAGCTGGCCCAGTGCTGGTACAATGAAGAATATCTTGGTTGACAGGTGTAATTCGGATTTCCTTACACCTTATTAGTATTATAATTACCCAACATAAATGTGTTTTAATAATCACAGGAACTTCATGTTGAAGCATGGCCTATCAAGGATCATCGAGCTGCTGGAAATACCAGCTCTGGAACAAGAAGTGGAATGCAAGCGGGTCCTGGAAGAGATTCGGCAGCTGGCAGCTTATGGAGACAGCTCAGACTCAATTAACATGTTCATAGGTGAGTTTTTAAGGACTATTTAGCTCATTTGTTTCACAATACCTTCTTAAGAAAAAATAAGTGAGAATCTCACAGGAACTGTATGTTCTATAAGCGACTGTAACTACTTATCATTTGGTAGTGAATCTGCTTGTGACTAATTTGTGTATGTGTGTGTGTTATTTAATATAACGAAAAAAATGTTGTTCTTGTTAATTTATTTCTGTTCCTCCAGCTCTGAACGGTATCCACCACGCTGGCAAGATGATGGCAGAGGAAATTAAGCAGATAAGAAACCCGCTGTTTCACCCTACGTTTATGATTAAGAAAATCATCACAAACAGACATCAGGTATATGTATGGTATAAACTGGCAAGAATTTGTAAAACTTCATTCAATTAATACAACTCCTCGCTATTCTGATATGATTAATTTTTCCTCTTTTCTTACACCCTTTCTTTTATAGTAAGCGCTCCCTCAAGAAATTAGGCTTAGCTTGAAAAACTAATTGCGTGAACTTTTCTTTAAGGAAAGTCTTTGGGAATGAAACCTCGAAATATGGGAATGAAATAATGCCTCGGGCTTCATTCCAGCTTAGTACACTAATATTTGCATAATCAAAAACACGCCATCCTTTCCACTTGCTTAACGATAACCGCCGCTAATATATACAACATAGAAGAGTATATGCGTCTTGTTAGAACATGTCTGTCACATGTTTTTGATATAAAATAGGTACTGCTTTTACGATTGACGGTTTTGGGGAAATTCAACGTAAAATTACGTTATACGTAAATTTTTTTATAAATAATTTGTAATATTCACTTTGTACGGTCGTTCATTTGTGCGTTCTGATATTTGAGATTTCAACTTTTTAAAAAAGAAAGAGACAGAAATAATTTTTGTCACATGATTAGATAAAGTAAAATGATACAATAGGATTATTCGATATTATCGCAGAAGCAAGTTCACACGCTGAAGAATATGGCTCGAACCTTATATAGGCTTATTAGTGCTAAATTTGCATAAATGACCTATTTTGGGAATAAAGGGGGACAGTCCCCATATGTAACAGTTCGCTCTCTTTTCTTTGCGTTTGAGTAATACCTTACAGCAGTGATTCTCAACCTTTTTTTTTTTGTTGCGGCACATATTTAACGATTTCAAAATTTGGCGGCACACAAAGAAAAAGATAAAAATTATTTACTTACTACAACATACTGCATAAATAGTTTATGACAAAAATTTTAAATATACGAAACAAACTAATATAAACTACAATAATAACTAAACGTTTATTAAGGGATTAATTACAAGCTAATAATAAAAATATTTTTAATGCGAAATTTGAGCCTGATGTTTTTTGATAATTTCATTTATATTTGGTCGTAAAAATGACAATGCTACTCTCATATTGTCTTCTACATTTAACAATCTCGATCTTTTTTTAGTTTTAATGTTGGCTAATTAATGCTGAAAATCCGAATTCACACAAATAAGATGTGGAAAATTGTAATGATATGTTTAAAGCTTTCTTGGCTATCATTGGATAATCGCATCTGATGTTAATCCAAAATCAATTAATTGATTCTTCTGAATGTTTTAAAATTAAATCTCGATTATTGAAAAACAAAATAAGTTCGTCCTCTTCATTCAAAGATAATTCAAATACAGAAGTATCCATTATGAGAAATGGATTACGAAGCCAATGAAATTTCTTAATACCTAATTTTGGGAAATAATGAATAATTCTCTCCTCTAATGTTGTCTTAAATATATTTTTCTTTTTAAATGATATAATTTAATAATATTAACATTATTATATATTTGTAAAATTTGGCGGCACACAAAAGTGCCGCGGCACAGCTGCCTTACAGCAAAGCTTTGTTGTTTACAGGAGAAAGATGACCCAAAACTGGAGCTGTACCTGGCTGATTACCTCCACCCGTCGCTAAGGGTCCCGTCGGAGCGCCTGGAGTACTGCGTGCTGCGGATGAGGTACGCCTGCGAGACTATGATGAGCAGACACGGAATGGAAGTGGCCAAGGCGTTCACGTGAGTAAAAGTATTATTTAAATATAATACCGTAATATTTAAGACGTCAACACAGAATCTTGAAGACGGGGGACTAGACTCGAATCTAGCCCAAAACGAAAAAAATTATTATAGCTATTTTATCATATCATCATCAACACAACTTATATAAGGCACCACCCTAACTACACGATTAGGACTTTGGTGTTTACTAGATATACAGGTTACAGGAGAAGTCGTGCTAGATCCGTTAAGGGCGTGAAGTATTCATCATTTCTGACTTATTTTTCTATGAAACACCCTACCCTAAATTTAACCTTTTTCGAGATATTCGGCTTTTAATAATTTTCAATTTTGTGTGTCTTAGTATTATTTTTATTGCATTTTTACATGTGAAATAAGATGCTTCAGGACGTCAGTCATTAAAATAGTGCATAAGTGAATTTAATAGGCCGTAATAGACAAGTGAAAGTTAAGAAATAAAAAAAAATATTAAAAAATATTATTAATTTTCTGTAAGGGATATGTAAAAAAATATTATGGCAGATGTTTTAAAACATCTACGTGTTATCAGCTATCTAACAATTTCCCCAGTCAATATTCCTTCTCAAATGTGGCATAGTTTTTAGTATCATTTGATTTGTATCCGGCTCGAAGGACCATATTCAATAATTTATTTATTTATGTATTCGAAACATTTCATCAATATTTTTATAATATATCTATCTTTTAATAATGCATAAAAATCATTAATGCATTTCAGGGAGTTAAATCGGTTGGCAGAAGCGGCGACTGAGATCTTGGCAATGTCTGCCGTACTCGCCAGGGCGTCTAGGTAAGTCATACATAGTCAACACATATTAAACTATATGTATATTTTAAAAATAAAAGTATTTATGAAAGAAAAAAATCTACTTCAATACTTTGACTAAAAAGTAAAATTTGAATTAGTTCAATGCTTTTACTTAGTCTTAATAGACAATTAACAAAATTATTGATAATTTAATCTATATAATAATTTTCTAATTCTTTCGATTAGTACCAGGCAAGTTCAGGTTAATGCTGCTTTCGTAGGTGAACGGAGTAGTGCTGTAGTCTGTCTTTTGTAACACGACTAGCATATCAAATGACTGTAACTTGTTATAAAAAGAGGATTTAAGAGTACCAAAGCTTTTCATTATTTTTTTGTCTTCATAGATCTTACTGCATCGGCCTGCGGAATTCAGAACTAGAGATGAAGTTAGCAACGTGTTACGTCGGCGCCGCTTCCGACAGAGTGAAGGCCCTCATCAAAGCGATAGAGAAAGGGGAATATCTGAACCTGGACTGTTTTAGAACAATGTTCGGAAAGAAAGCCCTAGATGCAACCACCGAGCTAGTAGAGAAACCTATAGCTAGAACGTTCTGGTAGTTATTGTGTTGATTGTTCTGTAAATAAATAAATTGTATATTTAGTTTTTATTATTTTGTATATTTTTACATCGAACAAATTGACATGAAAGGATCTAGATGCTTATTTTCGTATTCATCTGAATTCGAACACCCACGAACCCGCCAGTTTATAGTCAAATAGTGGTGTATAATAGAACAAACGTGAAATCGTATGCTTGAATGCCATTAATTGTTTTATCTATTATCATGCTATTAATCCTCTATAAAAGAACCTATAACAATTAGCTTATTGCCAACATTAAAACACTCAATATATTATGACCATTATATCATCCAAACGCGTGATATTATGAATTTCAAAAAAAGAACATTCTCATACAATGACACTTTCACCACCAGACCGCAAAAATTTGGAAAAGAACAATAAATTGTAGACTAATTCGTAATTTCGGATTCTCGTCTTATCGTGTTATTTCCCGACATTTTTTCACTTGAATATTGGCAATCGCAAACAAACAATTACTGTGTGCGTTGTTATAGAGGATTCACATCATGATTGTAGATAAAGTATTGTATGCAACTGTTATAATTAGGTATTAAAACACTCATGTGACGTGTACGCCTCGTGTGATAAACCCACATTCGTGTTTTAATACCCCTGATTATACAACAGTTGCATAAATAACTATTTCAGATTATACTTATCATAATAAGACAGACAGATCTAACCCATACAGCCATGGTGGGTGTAACACATTTTACACACAGCGTAGCAGAGCTAGTAATGGAAATAGTTGAAAGATATATCCCATAGTATAAAGCATAATTGCGCTTTTTAGATATCTTACCCAGTATTTCATACATACATACATACACTCACGCCTTTTTCCATGGGGGTAGGCAGAGATTACGTCTTTCCACTTGCTACGGTCTTTACATATCTCTTTCGCTTCATCTACTTTCATAACATTCCTCATACATGCTCGACGATTGCGGGTACTTCTGTCCTGGCCTTTTTTGAGGACACTTTCGATTTGTTCGAAATATTATTAAATGATAACAATGCTTGGGATTAATTTTAACGACTCAATAGTTAAAAGCCAAATATTTTGACTATAGTTAATAACGCAATGGAACTATTGCTTATGGATGTAATATGAACTTGTTTAAACTTGTAAAGGAAGCGGTGTCAGACAGTTTATCTGAGACCAGCTTAAAAAATATATCCTTCTGGTTCTTTCCAGTACAAGGTCCCCCGCCATAGACTTGTGAATCTCTGATATAGTATGTTTGACATACAAAATTGATTCTAAAAAGGGGGTGTGGCTGTGTTATGGACACGGCCGTTTGTTCTACGTGAATACGTCTCGTAACGGAGATGTACTGGCACCTTCGTTGATCCGCTCGCCGCATTCATTACTTTACGTTGCCGGCACTGCTTGACTCGATCATATGCTGTTTTTTTGGTACCATTCGATTGCTGTTGAGATGCCCTTTCCAACTGTATACGATCTCTGTATTTCAATTTGCTTTTCGACGCGTATAGGCCGACATTATATATTCTTGTTACTTTTTTTTTATTTTAACACCTTATTATATTCACAGTCACAATTTTAGAGTAATGTTTTATATATAATCGATAGATTTTGACGAGAGCTAGCGATTAGAACTTGAACGAACGTCGTAGCGTCACCGAGTCGAATGTTATACTAAATGGAAATCTCGATACGCAGCAAAATGGCCTTCAAATTGGCGGGGCTCCCCCTCCACCGCGCGCAATGTGTTACAGTCTTTACTGGGCGTAATAAATTCTTTGATCCTTTAGCTATCCAGTGGTGTAATTGGAATTTGGATGGGGATGATAGATATGTAGCTACAACACTAAACTGTCCCCCGATTTTGTTATCATTCGATTTTTTTGATTTGCGTCCCTATGGAAGCAATTTTAAAGACGTATTCACGTCAAAATCGTATTTGAAAAATATTATTTTGATTTTAACATTATCCTACCCGAAATATTCCCCTACCCACACACGCCACTGTCTTTTCATTAAAATATCCCCTGGCAATTTGTACACGGGCCATTTGTTGGGTTGATATCCTGCTACATCCAATCTTCTAACTGTGCACCGACTTATACTGACATTCCAAACTTCTTGCAACTGCTATCTCTGTCCTACTACTTCTGAAACCAAACATTGAAACAATTTTTCTTCAAACTTACTGTATAATTTAATTGATCTATTTTGGTGTTTGTGTCAACATTACGTATATAGAAAACAAATATTTTCAGAGTAACATATTAAAGAGTTTTACATATCTGTTTCTAGATGGCGCTAGCTTTATTAAAATTCAAACTACATTTCATAGATTAAAATATTGTAGGAGTGCATTAAAAATAATTGGTCCGTCATATTGGATACGCCGCCATGTCGGATTTAGAATGACGTCACAGTTAATCATGCATTGTCAACGTGTATACCAAATTTCAGCTCAATCGGAAACCGGGAAGTGGATCAAATTTAAGTTGCAAGATTTGATTACAGACAGACAACGGGACAGGTGAAAGTAAATAAAAGCTTGTAAAATAGTATACATTTAAATATTTTATGTATCATACTTTGCATTATTTAAAAATTGTTTACGTTACGGTTTAACAAAACATTTTATTACGAATAAAATGTATGTTTTAAAACATTAAATAGTATCATGAAAAGTTTGTTTAGTGACAAACCAATACAATTATTTCCCATCTTAGGATTAAAATGCCGTCTGTGTTCTATATTAAATAATATAAAATTTAATTTCGATTTGACTTTCAGAATTAGATTAGCCCGCATTAGATTATCTGCAACTATTTATTTACATTTGCCGAGATACATTACAACACAATAATGCTAAGTCGTGATAAATCTTATGGAAAACAATCTGCTACTACTTCAGCCGTCAAACGCATAAAGTTATAATACAGGCCTAATTTTAAATCGTCAGTTGTCGAAAGACTACTTATATTTTTATACTAATAACAATGTTGGCTTGACAGATTTTCTACACAAAACTGTCAAAGTGACATTTTATAGATAAAATCTACCTAGCAATAAAACAATATAACCAATGCCTAATCTGTGGGAATGAATACAAAGTATGTGATTTACCTCAATGTAAACAAAAAATACTCTAAGAATCTAAATTTGTTGGTTCCATGTTAATGATTATACCGTGATTATATTTAATATAATTAAGGTCTATATTCGCTTTTAGGATAAACGCTTATATACGATACGTTCATCTTCTCAGCAGCTGGCCTAAAAGTGTCACCCAAAGTGACAGTTTTAATTTTTTCCAATTTCCCTTCTTTGGGTTTATTTTTTCCACTTTTGTCTTCAGTGTTACCAGTCTTAATGATCTTATTTAATTTGTCCTTTTTCCTACGCCGGACTCCGTCTGTTTTCGGCGGTTTTTTCGAATCTGTAAACGCTTCTACTTTTGCATCTAAAATTTGAACCTTTTTTCTTTCCTTTCGTTTGTAGTAGAACACTTCCCACGCCAATGTTACCATTGCTAACCCGAGACCAAACAGAGTCGCAATAAACACGCCACCTGGAAATTTAAAATTTCTCATTTTTGAACCAATCTGCTATTCCCAGTAAACAACTCTTTGTAAGAGATAAACAAATACTCATAATGGGTACTATATTTCAATGAATAGTAGTTTCATACTAAGAAATATAAAATAAAAACATAAGGAAATGATATATTATACTTGCAGGGTTTTAAAATAAAAGCGCAATTTATGTTCTTTTTTTTTTGTTCAATGTAGGCTTTGATACCATAGACACAAATTTAATTGCATATAATCGATGTGTATGGGTACAATTCGACTAAATTAACTGTTCGGGAAGTGGTGGCGCTAGTGATAATATTATAAGCATTTACACATGTCAATGTCAAAAAAAAATATTCTTTGTACGACGAAGCTTTTAAAATTTGATGGTTTTATTAAATTTCAAGATACTCCTTGAAAGTTTTCTGCGAAATGACATTATTACTGATAAACTAATTTGTAACTTTAATTAAAAAGAAGAATACTTATAGTATCTAAATACCACACCACCATATTACTAGTATTTTAACCATAAATCTTACTCTCACGATTTCACTTTCGATGATATAATTTATCAAGTAAATTGCTTACAACCGTTTTTGTTTTATATAACGGATATCTTGCAAATTCAAATTCGGTTAAATAATATAGATAGAGAAATAAAAAATGGAAACAGTTCTAATTATCCTCGGATATGGTATTGGGACTTCACTTATAGATAGAATGTATCTGTAATAAGGCAAAGTTGAATGAATAGTTGATAGGACATGTTCTAATCACCCTAAATGCTAGCCCTAATTAAGACAGACTCATTCTGTCTTAACATTTTGACAATCTTACCCCATACCTAAACTTTCCAAAGTGATTCCTTCTGACTCGTCGGCGTCGGGACACAGCTGTCGAGCAGACTCATTCCAGTATCTGCAAACAACATTCAAAACCATTACTTGATACGAGTATAGTTATTTATGCAACTGTTATATAATCAGGGGTATTAAAACACGAATGTGGGTTGATAATAGTATCACATGAGTGTTTTAATACATAATTATAACAGTTGCATACAAGGCTTTATCTACAATCATGATGTGAATCCTCTATAAAAGATTCTCATACCATAGGGTGTTGTACAGTGTTGTAAGAACTATGTAAATTCAAGAAAAGTCTAATTACGAACTACGAAGCATGTAAAATAAACAAACCTTAATAAGTGAAAGAATGATTTATTGTAATAATTATTAAGATTTTGGATCGTACAATTATTGAAATGCACTTGAACATTTGCACCTTGTTGAATGTTGGCAGATCCTGATGTACTTGAAAATTACGAATTAGTCTACAATTTATTGTTCTTATTTCAAAATTTTAGCGATCTGGTGGTGAAAATGTCATTGCATGAGAATGTTCTTTTTTTGAAATTCATAATATCACGCGTTTGGATGATAATTGCATGAGAATGTTCTTTTTTTGAAATTCTTAATATCACGCGTTTGGATGATATAATGGTCATAATATCATTGAGTGTTTTAATGTTGGCAATAAGCTAATTGTTATAGGTTCTTTTATAGAGGATTAATAGAATGATAGTAGATAAAAATAGTTACTATATTGTTGCTTTTTTTTATAAATTGACGCTGGTGGAAAAAAATAGCCGCGGCCTGTATTGTGTTTTGATACGAAAATTCAGTAATAAAATTAACTAACTAAACTAACACAAATGATACGTTTTTTTGCCCCTCTGGAGAGAAGAGGCTGAGAATCCTCATAGATACCAGAGCAACAAAAGTGCCATGGTGATGATGTCGGACTCTAGACCAGTGATTCTCAACCTTTTTTTATAAAGAGAAAGATAAAAATGATTTACTTACTACAACACACTTTATAAATAGTTTATGGCAAAAAATTTAAATATACGAAATAAACAAATATATACCACAATAATAACTAAACGTTTATTAAGGGATTAATTACAAGCTAATAATAAAAATATTTTTAATGCGAAATTTGAGCCTGATGTTTTTTGAATTTCATTTATATTTGGTCGTAAAAATGACAATGCTACTCTCATATTGTCTCTACATTAACAATCTCGATCTTTTTTTAGTTTTAATGTTGGTTAATGCTGCAAATCCGAATTCGCACAAATAAGATGTGAAAAATTGTAATAATATGTTTAAAGCTTTTTTGGCTATCATTGGATAATCGCATCTGATGTTAATCCAAAATGAATTAATTGATTATTCTGAATGTTTTAAAATTAAATCTCGATTATTGGAAAATAAAATGAGTTCTTCCTCTTCATGAATGAATGAATGAATGAATGATAACTTTATTGTAATAAAAAACATTTACACATGTATTATACATACTATCTAAAATACTGTAGTACAAAAGGCGGCCTTATTGCCAAAGCGGCAATCTCTTCCAGGCAACCTAAAAGTAAAGGAAAGTTAACATAAAAACTTGATTGACGGGAGATACAAATATTAAATATATATTTATAAAATGATGTAAAATACATATACTACATAAAAACTAATATACATTCATATACTACATAAAATACATGTACTAAAACACTACAAACAGTAATGGAGAATACTAATTTTCCAGCTGCAAAAAATATGTTTTGATCGCTCGCTTGAAAGAGTCATGCGAGTTTGCACGCCTTATTATTTCTGGAAGGGAATTCCAGAGCCTGACGGCTTCATCCAAAGTTAAGTCAAATACAGAAGTATCCGTTCTAAGAAATGGATTACGAACCCAATGAAATTTCTTAATATCTAATTTTGGGAAATAATGAATAATTCTCTCCTCTAATGTTGTCTATATTAATAAATATTTTTTAAATTATATAATTTAATAAAATTAACATTATTATATATTTGTAAAATTTGGCGGCACACAAAAGTGTCGCGGCACAGTGGTTGAGAATCACTACTCTAGACAGATCAAGGCGGCTCGACCAAAACGACCTACCGACTAAACTCAACCTGAACCTTATCCATAAGGGCCCTACGGCTTGGACGGGTGACACGTTGTCCACAGTTTCACTTTGTATATACTCACTTGCCAGCAAGTTGCTCCAGAAACCGTTCCTTCTGCAAGTCAAGTAGCGCTCGCGAGAGGTGCTCTTGAAGGCGGGAGCCCTGCTGCACCGCAATAGCATATGGCTGCTCTGCGAATACCTCCCCCACCTCAGTTAAGTTGCAGTTTCGAGTTACTTCGTATCTTCAAAAAAAATCAGACAATATTTTACAGGACATATTCACCTAATGCTGGCGGACGAGGGGGGTTGGAGGGCTGTGGCCTCCTTCTGTGAAGCAGTGATGCTCCAGAAGGAGGCCGCCGAGCGGGGTCGGGAGATGGCCGATCCCGCTCGAAGAAGGCGGCGCCGGGCTCGGTAGCACAGCTGCGGCGCCGCCGCGGGTCGCCGGGGGCGCGAGGAAGTCGCGACTGCTACGGCGACCCGGGATGAACCACGCCCCTTCCGTGGCGGGGGGCGTCGTCGGTGGAGGAGACCGGGGGAGGTAGTGTAACCCAAGGAGGGCTCCCCTGTATCGACGGGGCAGCGGAGGCTGGGGGTTCCCGGAAGTAGCTTGGTAAGTTCCCGGGGGCTCCCTTCATGCCTGAAGAAGGACATCCCTGAGGTTTTTAGTGGGTAGGCCTCCCCCTTCTGGGGAGGAGAGCCCCACATAACCGCCGGCTCGGCACAGCCGGGGTATGCAATTTAATGCATTTTCCTCAGGGGAACAAAAAAAAAAAAGGACATATTCACCTCGTCTGCCAGCAGTGCTTCCTGCCAGTCTATCAGCAAAAAAAGATAGAATACCTCCGAATACCGATAGAAACAAATTCGTAGTCTCAACTTCCTCAATAATTGTCTCTGCTATAATCAAAAACCTTTCCGTATAAATAAATATACAAAAAAGTTTTTAAATAATTCTACAAAATCTTATCCACGTACTTAATTTCAGCAGAGTCGTGGATAAAAGCGAAGTCAGCATCGGTGTGTTCATTCACTTGCTCAAACCCAGTCTTCGCATCTGGCACAGGCCCTGGAAATGATAGCTTCATATATTAATTTTTAAATAAACATACAATTCATTAAAATTAGTATGTAAACACAATCTTCATACATCTTCACAATACCCTTTGTTATAATATGTAATTCACATGCAATGATAAATACAGACGCCAGCATATCAAGCTACCACAATATATAAATAAAATTTTAATTGATATTGAACTCTATACGTTTACCAGATTTTTACAGCTTAATCGCTGATTGCAAAGGATATGACTAAAAATCTATATAAAAAAATCTGGTATCAAAACAAAGCGGATAAAATAGGAAAGGACATTGTTCAATTTTGGCCTAAGAACCGATGTTAATATAAATTATACTATAATTTTCATTTATTTTTATATTATTTGAAACATATTTTAGTATTCCACGGACACTTCAAATAAATAAATTCGAAATAAAAAATTGGGTCACAATTATTGATGACGTATAAAATGTTTTCCGTCAGCCAGTGCTGCCAGTTTCGGAAGTTTTCGCGATTTCGGTAAATACGGATCGAATTGAGAACCTCCTCCTTTTAGAAGTCGGTTATTAAAATTAGTTGATAACACTTTATTCATTTAAATACGTAAATTGACTAGCTAGAAAAAAACTAGTATTAATATATTTTTTAAGCGAAATCGCGAATTTCTAGCTTGGCATTCGAGTATTATAGTTTTCGAATTGGCAACACTGGTGTACTTCATACCTTATCTGTGTCCGTTTCATTCAATTTTTGATTGCTTTGCGACTATCGTTTCTTTTGTGATTTTCTATGCGTTTCATGGTTTTATTCTAACAACTTTGGCTTGATTACAGATTCCGATTACATTACGTACTTGGTAGACTCGGCTGTGTGTAAAGGGCTGGATTTTGTAAAATGATAATTGTCAAAAATTATCTTAAACTTGACTAGGTACTATCTCTTTTCCTAGTATCTATTAGAGTAGTCCTTTCCTAGTTTTAGAAGAGAACATATATAGCTGTACATAGTATTGTTAATATTACTTTGATATTACTACTCTGATATTTCACGCAAGGTTGGTTATTTTTTATTTATAACCTCAAAATATTAACTTTTTTTGTAATTATTTTAGTTTCCTGAAGTGTCCGTTCGTGAAAACTTATTTCATAGGATTCCATATAATTTTAAGAGTTTATATAAGTCACTTTCGATTCGAACGGTTCTTAGGCAGAACATGTATGGAGCCGGAACAATGTCCTTTGCAAATTACAAAAAATAATATAGCTAAGTGTGCGTACATTTATTATACTTTTGCCTAATCTATTAGGGCTGTGCTAACCGAAAAAAATATATAATTATACAATTATTATTATTATACGTAAATAATATTTTTAGATAGCTCATAAATAATAACAGTAGAATTACCCAATTAAGTATATTAGAAGTAATTAAACTCCATAAAATAAACTTGGGTTTTTAATTCCCTTCGTAATAAAATTTTAAACGTTGCTTTATTAGACAGCAGATAGCGCTCTTCTCCGAACAAATATCAAAATGACTATACAAAATCATAACTTGCTATTTACACAATAAGCAATTCAATATTTCAGAAAATAGATAATATAATAAACAATTTGTAGCAAATTATGTAGAGTAATCAAGAAAAAATTTGAATTAATACAAAATATTAAAACATTGGTACAATTTTAACCTTTAGAATTTCAAAAATACTATTTATAATCTATGAAATACAACTTGTTCTTGGGTACAAACCCAAGCGCCAACTTACTAGCCTGACTACTCACTACTCTTTGTCAGTCGAAAAATCTCTTATTTCTATTCAAATGTGGATACAGTGGAACCTCTATCTATCGTTTTGGAAGGGACCTGTTGAAAATAACCATGAATGCGGGAATATAGAAAAAACACATGAATACATATTTAAATGTTTAATAGGTACATACATATTCTAAATAAATACATGTTTTAGGTATATGTACATCAATTTGTTTAAATAAAAATAACAATAAAATATTGTAAGAAAATCAAAAAAAGAAGCTGCACAAAAGAATGAAACACAAATAAAAAAACACATGAAGTTGGATACAAAAAACATACTTTTATTTAAAATAATCCATCATGGACATTTGTTTTTTGGCTTTTTTACTGCCGTGAGAAATTAAAATGTTTTCTGTGCTGCTTATCACACTTTTTTCAGCATCTGTAATTTCATGAGCATACAGAAATGTTTTTAATTTTTCAAACATTGTGCACGCTTCCGAAAATGAAGGGATAGGTGGCGGATCCTCTTCATCGAGATCTTCCTTTGCTACAGTCTCTTTCAAGCTTGCGTCACACAAGTTTTCTATTGTGCTTGAATGCTTAAAGCCAACTGCCGTCGACATACCGGCGTGGGCGGCACGGCAGCCGACAGAAGCGACAAACCGTTCGTTTCTCTCTCTCGCTCTTGAATGTTTTTGACCATTTACAAACGAAATTTGCCGCGTAATTTAAACGATAAATGCGGTAAAATGATGCATAGGTAAACAATTGATGCGATCTATTTTTTAATGTTTTGTATGAAATAAATTGGGACCTGCAAGAAATAACGGTACATACGGGAAAACGATTATTCGAGGAATGATAGATAGAGGTTCCACTGTAATTTCTTTAATCTTCTATTGTGAGCTTACACAAACAGTCAAAAATATAAATTATACCAGAAGCGTTTATGGCGAGAAGTATGTGTCCGTACTGTTCTCTGATGGGGTAGTCCCAAACCCTGTACTGGGCCTGGTCTGATGTTGCGTTCAGAGTGATTTCCTTCATATACCCTGGAATTGAATATAAATAAATTTAATATCCTAACACTGAACGCACTATTAATAGAAAATTCAAGAACTGTACAAATACCTGTACAGCGTATCTTCCGCGAACTTCATATTAATGAAATACTGATGTATGGTAGAACTTTCCACCACAGTGTAGTTGATCCTCGATTGTCGCGCCAACTGCTCTAGAGACGACACTGGCGTCTAAATAGATAGATAGAAAACACATCTCATTATAGAACACAATAATTTAAATTAATAACAATCAAAGCATGCTTAGATTTTGTTTCACAAAAAAGCGGTTACCCTTAATAGGCCAGTCATTAAAGCCGATACCCGAAAGAAATTACTAACTCGCTAAAATGTTGAGGGGTCATTAAGAATCTAATTGTTTTGTAACGTGTATTTATGTTCCGAAACAATGTTCCGTACATTGCAAAACGCTGCAAAATTAATAGAGGTTACGAATTGGTAAGAACAACCTAATTCCAAATTTGCAGCGTGTTACCTTCGATCATATATGATCGAAGCGTGTTACTAATTTTTTTGACAATGTCATTAACAAAAAACACTTTTCACCCCTTTTCAACAATTTCCGTACACCCCAGAGCGCTGCAAAATCACACGGTAAGGTATTTCACCTTCCTTAATGACCCCTCAACATTTTAGCGAGTTAGTAATTTCTTTCGGGTTTCGGCTTTAATGACTGGCCTATAATTGCAATAATATAAACTTACCTGCATTCTTTCCACAGTGAGGAAAGCCGCCAAATTGGCAGTGAAGGTAGCCAGCATCAGAACCACGAACAACCAATAAGCTGCGACTAAGGTACGACCTGACAAGGCTTTGGGGGCTTCCCCACCCCCTTGCGGTGTGAACGATGTTAGAGCGAACCAGAAACTCTCTTTAAGAGTGAATTCCCTGATACAAATAAAGTAATTTTTCTAAAGCGTCCATGGTTCCAATATTACATATAATAACTACGCTATCAGCAAGAATATAAAGCAGAATGTAAATTGAAAAATCATACGAAGAGTTCTGTGTCAAATGTCAATTTTGGTCTCATTTATAGAAAAAATTGTCAAATAACAGCACATACATGTCAGCACCAAGGAGCACCAGCCTTTTTTAATATATCTAAAATTTTCAAAAAGAACGGTATGCAGGTTGTGTCACGATTTTTTCCTCTACCTTGGGAGCATATGAATACGAAAAAAGAAAAACACATTGATACATCATCGACGAAGCAGATGTAGCGACATTAATATATTTATTTATAATTTAGATTATAAACATAGTTTAAAACTTAGTTACATTTATTTTACGTACATATAAAACTAAACTTAACTATTTACAATAAACCTACCTAGTAACTTAATTACGTAAATAATACAGTTAGAATATAAATTTATTAAATAATATTTGCTTTATATACATATTCTATCTTTAATCACGAATGTGCGCGGCCGTTTCTTGCCTATACTCCGTTTGTTTAGGTAAGTAACAATAAAAATGGCGGCGTTCAGGGATTTTCAAACCTTTTATTACAATGTTTATCTGTATATTGAGGTGTATAAAAACTACATTCCATTACAAATTATTTATTACGTAACAACATAATTGTAATCAAAAGTAATAACTACTACATCATTACAACAACAAAATACAAACAATAACAAAATAAGAAAACAGTAAAGAAACTCAAAAATGCGACGAAAGTAAAGCGTTAAGCGAACCGTGAAATGACAATGACACGAAACGAATGGGTCTGGTAACCCGGATAATTGAAATTACAGTTAAACGTGTTGCCGCTCTATCGTGCAGGTTTACTTTTTAATTTAGTAGGGTTATTTTAACTATGAATTTACAAGAAATGTTTTGAACACCAGTCTTTTTAGGTTCTTTACAGTAGTCACACCTTGCAATACTTGTGTGAAACGATTATAACCTAAGTTATTTATTATTTTTAAACTAAATAAATAATATTTACTGTTTAAAATTAAACGAGGTAGTTATATATAGAAAGATATAATAGTAATTATTATGTTTAAATGAACCAATAATTTGTTTTGGTTACATTTTATCTCGGATAAAAAGTGGACCTATAAAAGAAACCTTTTTATGATTTGTTTACATTTAGTTAATTACCTAAACAAACGGACTATAGTCATTGCGCGAGCACATTTTTTGTATAGAACCGGCTTGTCTGTTTGCGGTGCGGTAATAGTAGGTTGTTCACAAAAAAAGTATGCGATGGCGGATACTTATTAGTATTGATTTCCATCACCCAGATTAAAAGTTAAATTCGGTTGTGCCTAATATTAAAAATAAATGTGTAAATATATATATTAATATATAAAAATGAATCGCAAAAATGTGTTGGTAAGCTCATAACTCAACAACGCCTGGACCAATTGGCCAATTCTTTTTTTGTCAATGTTCGTTGAAGTTCAAGAGGGTTTTTATAATGAGGAAAATTCGAATAATTATCGGAAATACCCTAAAAACAGCCCTTTTATTTTCCCATGCAAACGTTTTCTAACTAAAACGTACAGTCGAATTGAGCTTTATTGTTATTGTATAAAGTTCATATTGCAAGCACTCACTGTTGTCTAAGCAATGAAGGTGTGTTCCTAACATCAAAGAGTCAATTTGCGCTTTATTAAAGCTACATATAGTTGAAATTCAATCATATCTATCAAAACAGTGTGCGTGCGTGCGTTGGAGCACAGAATACATCGTTGGAGGATTTAATGTCACGTTCCAAAATTGAATAGCCACAAAATGTAATAGGTCATTTAGACTTTTTTTGCAATTTGGTTGGCTATGCGACATTATCTATAAAATAATTAGGAACAAAAAACTGCCACTGTACAAATCTTTTTGACAGGACGAAGTCTGTCGGGTCCGCTAGTATATAAATAAATATCGATTAAAGCAACTTCTGATACGAGTAAGTTGAAATTTAATTTTCATCGAAACATTTGCCCACGCAGATAATAAATGAACATACATACATACTTATATGTCACGCCTTGTCCCCAATGGGGTCGGCAGAGACCACCTCTCTCCACTTGCTACGATCCTGGCACACTTCTCTTGCTTCCTCCACTTTCATGAGCGCCTTCATCCATGCTCGTCGGTTGCGAGTACTCTTGACCCCGCCTTTCTTTAGACATCTTCGATCGACCTGCACCGATTCGTCCTATAATTCTTACCTTGTGTATCTCTTTCGTTAATCTTCCTTCATTCATTCTTTCAACATGGCCGAACCATCTAAGCATCCCTTTCTCTATCTTTGTCACTACATCTTTAACTACGCCGCATCGCTCCCTTATTACACTGTTCCTGAGTTTGTCCTTCAGATTCACTCCAATTATACTTCCCAAGCTTCTCATCTCCACAACATTAAACCTACTTTCATGTTTCTTCTGCCACAGCCAACATTCACTACCTTATATCAATGTGGGGATCAACACGCCTCCATGCACAGCCAGTCGCGCTCTTTGTGATACGTTCTGACTATTCATGAAGTTATGAAGTGCCCCATTTACTTGATTCCCTTTCAAAACTCTTCTTTCAATATCACCATCACACTTGCCATCTCTCGTAATAAATGAACTTTTTACATAAACCTTATCCTCACATGAACCAGCGTTAGAGTAATTACCAAACGCATCAAATAATCTGCATAAACCTCAAATTTACGTATTATAGCTACACACTAAAACCTATGCAGTAACTAAAATAAAAACTCACCTGCATGGATACGGGTAGGCCTCAGGGTTGTTCCTCGCTGAGTACGGAGAGTATTTGTCCAGCAACCAGATCATAAACCCGGTCAGGATTAGCGCAGCCACTATACTTAGCCACACCTCGGTTCGAAGGACCGTCATAAACTTAAACAGTGACGTCTTCCGGATCGGCTTACGTATGGCTGTCAGACAAATTATATTTGTGTTATTTTCTCAGCTTGAATTTCTAAAGCAACAACCCGGCCACGACAAGATTTTTCTATACACACTATTGTGTACTGTGTTGATAAAAATACAGTCACAAATATGAATTACGCTTCAAGCAGATATCTTGAAGATTTCGTAGCTGGATTTTTGTATTTGTTAATTTGTTTTATTAACAGTGAATAAAGACTACTTTGGATTGCTAGTGTAAAGATTTGTTGACTTTACATACAATTGCTGGATTGCTTTTTCTTACAGTGTTTTTGCTCAGGAACGCCTGATAAATAGCGAATGCCGAGACAGCAATAGCTCCGACGCTTCTTTTAGTATTAGTTTCACGTTACAAAATAGTATTTAGGATATTTTAAGCAAACACAAGTTTTGTTTATTAACGTCACCAAAAACTAACTCATAGGCTACAATGAAACGATTATATTCTTTTTCGTAATAAGTAAATTTATTTTACCTATGAGGATGCCAGTCTGCTCAAAGTACGGCGCAACAAAGTCGATAACCTCTTCTCTCTCTGCTGTCATCGTTAACGCTGCGACCGCCATGTCCGTTTCCTGTCAATATACACTCATTACTAACATTTATTTCTCAATTTTTCGCAGTAGTGCTTTGACTGAAATATATCCAAATCATAAAGGATTCTCTTGTCTCTAGTCCGGTTCGAAGGACCATTTTTATAATTTTATCCTTACTTCTCTACTAATATTATAAAAGTGAAGATAACTCTGTTTCTTATGTTTTCACACCAACACGGTTAAAAAGATTTTTTTGAAAATTGGTGTGGGGATAGTTTGAGGTCCAAGGAAAATCCAGATAATATTTACCGTGGGAAATTATTGAACCGATTTCATTAAAATTAGATCTGAAAATACCTATTTTCATATAGATATTACGATAAATCTGTACGGAAAACATCTGTACTGCGATAAAATCAGATATAAAGAGGACTAAGCCGTAGGCGAAAAACTAGTACAATAATAAAATTAATGATATCTACAAAATCAAATAAATTAGGGAATAGTAATAAAGGAATATCAAGAAGGAACACAAAAGTCACAATTTAGAGGGCTATATGGTCCTTCGAGCCGGATTCAACTTACCCCCAGCATAAGATCACCAACGATACCGTCCCAGGTGCCATTCGGCAGTTTTCTACCAAAGGTGCCAGTTTTCGGCGTAACGATCTCATAGTCGAAGTCCATTGCCTGAAATTATATAATTTCAACAATTTAAAATTTTTCAATTTTGTCCTTTTTAACACTGCCTTATCTTAGATAACTTCAAGTTATACAATTCATTTTTTACAGATTACCTTGAGGTTACCGCTTGTTTCTCCTTCATGCCAAATTATTAGGCAACTTTTAAGAACAATTCTCCTATACAAAGTATTCTTATTAATAATGCAACTTTCCTAAGTCAACATATTTTATATGCCAACTAAATGAGATAACAATTTAGTTACAACCTAGTCAGGGCTTCTGCGGATATTCGACCTTAAGACGTAAGGAATAAGAAGCATATTCATGTAATAACAGCTCTTAGAAAACCACTATATTGACGCTTCTATTTTAGAATAATCTCGGCTTATACACAGGATACGTTGTTTGTCACATTAAGATTTCAATTATAGCATTAAGTGAATGTACTCGTGTATCCGTATTTTTCCTGGAATGCTGAGAGAAAATAACAATACTTACTTCTGCTAATTTTGCAATGAGATCTACACAGTACCCCTCGTATAGCGGCTGGCCTTCTTCTGTGTGCATTGGCTCTCCTGTGTCGGGATCTAACTTATACAAGGTCCACGGCACAGCCTGCAATAAAGACAATCTAGTTATGTCTTTAACTATCTTACTTTATATACACCGACAAACAATTAGACTGCCCGCAGGATAAGTGGTCAGAAGTCCTTATGTTATTACGTGCATGTGGTTCCTAAAAAGATTTTCAGTAAATCTGCAAGCACCACAAGAACTCACCATCGACGTTCCTATTCGAAAAAACATTTTTAAGGGTTCTAATGTGACTCCAGACATAAGCTTGAAGTTTTCGTCAGCTGACCACGAGGCTACAGTCTTCAAACCTTCGGCGGCGTTGTAAGTAGACAAGGTAAATCGTGAGCGCAGTTGGAGACTTGACCTTTAATGAAATAACGTTACATTGTGAACTGGTGTCATTTACACACAGGTGGCTAAATAAATCGCAGTCCATTAACCATACAAATGGTGAAGGCAACGAACCCTTCTTACCAATCCAGATCGTTAATTTGCATTTCTACCCTTATGAAATTAAACAAATGTATTGGATATCTTAACTATAATATAAAAAAAAAATATGATATCATTTGGTGTTTAATACATACATTTTTCATACAACAGGTCACTAAGCTCTTGAAACATCTTTACTGAATAGTAAAACGGCTATAATGATTAATTAGATTGAAGTACATATCAAACTAACAATAGGCTACTTTCTACAACTGAATATGTTTTTTTCTTTACTATTTAATTGTCGTAATTTAAGGTTATTCGATAATCATGATATATTAAATATATATTAAAACAAATAACCCGTTTTTTTTTATATTTTCGCAACGTGAGAAATATATATTTTTTAAACTTATGTCTAATCAAACAATCATTTTGGGCTATTTTACATTAAATGTAATTCTTTTCAATATAGGAAGTATACATAAAAATACAAATAAAGTTATTGGTAATTTCGTTTACACGCAGCCGCTTTCTATAACTAAATTCAATACTATGGTCAATCATCACTGAACAATGACCTTTTATAATTAAACCTTTGTTTTAACTGTCAAATGAGTCAATCGAATGACGAAAACAAAAGGAACACAATGTTGAACAGAAAAGACAGTTACACGTGAAATCTTTAGTCAGCCAAATAACTTATAAAGATATAAATTATGAATATTAATTTCTAAGTGTATCAACATATATGCACATATGTTTCCCCGTTACCGTTCCTCGTCCCAATAGAACAGCGTGTCGTTGATCAGCTCAGAGTCCTCAGTTAGCTGCCGGATCAACTGGTCCTTGGTGCCATTCATTTCGAATTCGATGTTTTCACAGTCAACGTTCGCGATAAGAGGACCCTCCAGCTTGGAGTATACATCCGCTAAGTACATTACCAAGGTACTGATGATGTACTGCTTCCGCTGGAAACAGGTTTTTTATACTTAGATTGATGACTTTCTATAGAAAGAAAACTTGTTTAAAGTACTAATTGAAGTGCTCATGGAAATAACAAATGTTATTTATTTTATTATAATATGCCTGTGTTTGTTTGCCATTCATTGTAAGTCAATAAAGTAACATAATTTTACAGTTAGTATAAAAGTAACTAGGTATACTACAGCTGTACGAGACTTAATCAAAATGCCATTCGCATTTGGAAAATCAATCACCTGCATCTTGTCTAACGTATCTGTTGGCTCAATTTAGTAATGGAAATGAGCCTTTTAAAAGTAATTGTACTGTGTGATGTGGAATAAACAAGTTTTATTTACTATTATATTTATACGTTCTCTTAACATAGTATGACTATTCAAATATTATTCAGGAACGTGTTATCTACATTTAAACTATATTGTATTCAGTCTAGTCGTAAAAGCCCCATATTGGCGCCCAACATGGGACTTTTCTTCATCAAGCCAAATATCTACAATTTGATCCACAGTGTAAATGAAAATATGTAAGTCACATCACTTAATTACCTTAAAATCTGTAGAGCAAGTGCACTCGTCCTTCAAGCCAAGCAGTTTACAGCATTCACCCGAGTCTGTAGAGAGCACCATGGTAGGTAACACCAGCTGGCTGCTATTAAAATCATCGCCATAGTCCGTTAGAACCAAGTTCCATCTATAGTCGCGACGGACCAGCTTCTCTTTCACCGCCTGTTTAGTAGCCCGATTACCATATTAGGCCATATCTGCTAAATTAGCTTTTAGTGCGATTCGTTTAGTCGTATGCAAAGTTTGATAAGTAAGATATGGCAGTGAAGTTATTAGTAGCCTGGCTTTTTATCTTATACTTATATGTATCACAAGTTTATCGTAGACACCATTGTAACTCATATGAAAGATATTGACTTTGAACTGTTTTCATTGTTCAAATACACCTTGTTATGTTGCTAACTGTACATTGTAATTTATAAAGGGATTTAAGATATGTTGCAAACATTAATAGTCCCGTTTATTATTTGTTACTGAAGCTTCATATCATCAGGTAGGCACCCAGAATAATATTTGCTAACGTAGTTTTAAAAATGCACATATAAGCGAAATATTGATAATCAGCTAAGTTATTACTTGCTTTGACAATACAAGCTCCTTGTTAATGTTGGCAAACAATCTTTGCTAATAAATATTTATTCTTACTTTCACAGCAATTAGCCTAACCCAAAATAAGCACTGTAAGCTTTGCGTTGTGAGATCTAGGATAACGAATAGAATACATATATATACCTACATATTAATCATGCATGGATAAAAATTGATTAATAGTATTATGTATTGACAGTCATGAGTAAGATACAAATGCTTCAACATACAATTCAACATACAAAATCTACCCCCAAGTCAAAGTTTCGAACTTCAGAACATCGGATTATCCATCACATACCCTCCTATACGTGTCCGTGACAAAACTATTTCCTCCGACTACAACGTAGAAACTGGGCTCAGGTCTCATGGCTTTTAGCGCTCGCGCCGAGTCCCGGGTGAGGCCAGCGTGTACCCACACCCGAATATTGGACCGGCCCATCAGCTCGTACAGTACTTGGTCCACATCTGTTATATTTTATTTTATTGAGAAAATTAACATTATTTTAATATGACTTAACGTCTACTTAGGGTACTAATAATAAGTTTTTACATTTAAGGCTATTTTTTGAAAGTGGCGCCCTCAGCACTTTTGTCTGAAGAAGCTACAATTGGGAACGGTTTATCATAATGTTAAACCGAGGGTATTTGGACCAAAGCGCTGCCCAAATCGTTACTAGTAGTGCCACCTGTGGATCGTTCGCTTACACTATCACAACTATCACAGATGATATCGCGAAATGATCCCCAATAAAATTGTTCCTTTTTCTCCCACTTCCTTTTTTATATTGTACTGCACTTACGAAATATATATCGCACTAATAATACAATAGTGTATCAACTCAAAATCGAAGATTTTTCAGAATCAACAAAAAAACTTATTACTCACTTCATGTAATAGTTGCAAATTGAATAACTGTCAATAAGTTTTTTAATTTATCCTTATTCTGTTTTTGCACTAATCGAACGACGGTCTTGATCACGCGTGAGGAATCAAATTTTGCGTGTGTTTATAGTATTATGTCAAGTAACGGACGTTTTGAGTTGATACACTATTGTATTATTAGTGGCGATATCGTTACAAGAACAACTTCGCCATTTTATTATTTTAAATACATATTCGCAAATCAAGGACATTCTACCAAATAATTTACTGCTGCAAAATTATATTACTGTTTAGTGAACGCAAGATCAAACAGAGGGTTTCCCAAAACAAGCTATCTAATAAATACATTTTAGAAATCAATGCATTCATCAGTATTGACACATAGTAAAAATACTTAAAATAGCTGCTTTTGACACTTTTTCTGTCTACTGCTAAGAAGAAAAAGAGAATGTTTTTAAAATTCTCATACGTCAGTTACTTCACAAAATCTTCCTTTAATGAAGAACTTTCTGACTGCCAATAAAAAAAAATATTGACATTGTAAAATATAGAAGGCGCTTTTGTTCAAAACGAGGCAAAATTATATTGATTTTACACGAAATAATAATTTCAAAATTTTTTTAACAATTTAAACATAATCTACAGAAATTAATAAATATTGTTTTTAATCTGTGAAATATGATTTCAAACATATTGCCATCTATGAACTGTTCATCTGTTTATCTTGATAACACGTTAATTTGTGACTCTCATTAAGTTCGTTTTACAAGTTACTGATAACTAGAGATCGGATAATCGGATGCAGATTTTACCTTAAGTTAGTTTAAGACAAAGTATGGACGGCTTGTTATTGTTTTGTTAAATAAAAATCCCGGATTGCGGAATTGGATAGCCGGATGTTTATTTATTTACCTAATTTAGTTTTTGACAAAGTATGGAACTGTCTTTTTTTTTATTTCCATAAATAAAAATCCCGGAATTCAGGTACTGTAGAACATTTTGGTAATGCAAAACTAGTCGGTAATATGAGAGCTTATAATATCCTATTTAAAATGGGGCGTAAAATATTTACCTCGGTTACTACAGTTTTAATCACTATCTATCAATAGTAGTCTGTACTTGCTCACAAGTGCCGTCTCACTCACACTCATCAAATCGGAAGTTAACTCAGAGTGAGTGATACTAGACCATACTTACGCCCGGGCACCATTTCTGTTTTTTATCACTACTTTCGTATAACACTCTTCATGTAATAAATCGTAACATTCATAAATCGCACGGGGAACTGAAACTAAACTACATGTAAATACGTATGCATAGTTGTATAAATGAACCCGGAGTCTCGGTCTTTTGAAAATAAATACCACGTGCTAATTTAGTAATTTTCAAACAATATCACTACGTTAAATTTGCAGTCCCGTATTTTCTCGGGATTTTTATTTAACAAAATGTATTTTAAAAGCCGCTTCCATAATTTGTGAGCCAAAAATTAACTTTACGTAAATATGCATCCGATTATCCGATCTCTACTGATAACGTTTCAGATCGAATTCAATGATATTAAGTAGGTTAAAGTAACCGATGTGTTGTTACCACTTTTATCTGTAGATATCGATGTTAATAAATCCAAAGCTTATAAGTTTTATCGACTTATTATGAGCTAATGATGAAATAAGCTTACCTCTACTAAGCGGTTGTGCAAGTAACAAAAATAAACTGACCAGCTTCGCTCTCCATCAAGTAAGCAGCGTCAGTAGCATTACGGCTCTCAAGGTACTGGTCGAGTGCCCTGACCAGCTGCTGAACTCCTAGCTGCGTCCTGACCACGGGCAGGCCTGTATCTGATGACAGCTGATCTAGCTGCTCCCACGAAGACCAGGATAGGTCTAGGATTACAGACACACCTTTCGACAACGCTGCACATACTGCAAGGCAAAACGAGCCAAATGTTTACACAAATGGATCCAAAAAGGAAAGTATTCGTATCTCTTTGTGACAAACCCCGTGAGCTTGATATTATTAATCTATTTTGTATTTTCAGTCATCGCCTATGGGGCCCAGTATATAGTTTTCTTGCCTTAAATAGGCAATACTATGCGTAATTTTACAAACGCTTAGTATACAATAAAATAATGTTCTACGTGTTATGTAAATATTTTCCTTACATTTCCTGTAACTCTCATAATCATTCTCCCTGTCTAATATTACGATAGCATCCTGAACTCGAAGTCCTGGGCGTTTGTCCTCAACCATCTTCAGCGCTTTTCCAACCTGCTGAGGGAGTTCAGGTTCTTGGGACTCTATCACGAACACTGTCAGTTCAAGAAAGAAAATTTAAGGTTAAATTATAAAAAAGCCAATTTTGATTATATCAACTATTTTTTTTTACACATGTACTTACCCACTCTTAAGCTTAGTTCCGAAAGGATGCACGACAAATTAACGAAAATTATCGCGAGAACCAACATGTAAAACTCCATCCTAATTATTGCAACTTTTACAATTACAATTTCGAACTTTACTTAAAAGAATCGCAGATATGTATTCTTGCAATAGAAATGGTATAAATAAAGTCATAAAAACATAAAACAAAATCCTCAATTTTTCCAACATATGGCTGTTTAAGCGTCCGCCATTTTGTAAAATTATAGCGACAACGTGTCTACTCAAGGACAAAATGGTTGCTAGTGATCGGTACCCACTTCTACTGCACATAAGGAGTTCGAATAGCTGAATTATTAATGACCAGTAATAATGGTTAAACAAGAGGCGTATCGTTGGCAGTGATTTCATAACTGGTTATAGGTTTTGTGTACTGTCCGGTACAGAGTACATATCATTCAATTAATGTAAAATATTTTAACAGACCAATTAATGGAAGATATTTTAACAGACCATTTAGTAGTTTACTTATTGACCTACCGGTTTGTTTTCGCAAGAACTTTCGTGACTTCTCAGTTTATTTGGCGAAAACACGATGGATTTTTATCAGTTAGACATTGCTGCAAGAAGAGTTGAAGAGTGTCCCCTGGTCACAGTAGTCACCACGTTACAGTAGTTCCAGCTTAACAAAGTTAACGTGCCGCTACAGGTTCGGACCAAAGAGATCTTTATATAGAAGAGGGTGAGAAGGTGCAACCAGGTGCTTGACGGAGCATAGTATTTTACATGGCCTTCTTACAGTTATTCTACGAGTAGAGGTCTGGGTACTGCACCTGGTTGTGTAGCACATCGCGTGTAGTATGTGTTTTTGCATGCTAACACATCGAAGGTGTTAATAAGAATATTCTTGAGACGTTATTATTAAGACGTTAGTTGTTCGTCGATTGTGAGTGACGCTACTGTAGAAGTGTCCAGTAATTGGATAGACGTGACACATAGTTGCTAGTTACTGGATCTCGGCACTCGTCATCGAATCGAGAGATTCGGACGATTTAATTGCCAATTCAATTTTCATTTTTCGAATTTCGTACGTACATTTATCTGACGTTTGTGAGGAAACATGCATACGTTAACGAGGAATTTCAAGGTTAGTGTATGAAGTTGAGTATTGAAAGAAGACTTTCCTGGTATGGTCACGTATTAAGAAGAAGGAATAATGAGATAAATGTTAGTTACTCCTGCAAAATGGCTTGACCGATTTTGACGAATATTTATATGCATATTTAGTAGGTTTGAGAATAGGTTACTATCTTTTTTTCATACCCAAGTGATAAGGGTTGTCCACTTTAATTATAAAATACATACAAACCTAATTTCTCCTGTCTTATTATTGTGTCAATATGCTAATTGATCAAATTAGTGGTAAAACTTTTCGTTAAAGTAAATAAACGAATTATTGAAAACTAGCGACCCGCCCCGGCTTCGCACGGGTGCAGTGAAAAAATGGTTATGGTGGGTTATCCCTAAGAGATAGACATATACCATCGCGGACTTTTTTGTGGATTTTTGTAAGTTGTACAATACTGTAGTACATTATTTTGGTCTATCTCGTAGGGTTCAGCCAGCGTTTGCAATATAAGCGCAAAAAAACGTGCTTATTTACGACATCACATTAGAAACCTTTAAATTTATCAGTGTTTCTCTACTATATTATGCATTTATTATACATACAAACCTTCCTTAAGAATCACTCTATCTATTAAAAAAAACCGCGTCAAAATCCGTTGCGTAGTTTTAAAGATCTAAGCATACATACGGCATACAGCGAAAGCGACTTTGTTTTATACTATGTATTGATTGATATTACATACTTAGATTTATAACGGATCGAATACCGAGTGTCATGTGTTGAATTAAAAAAAAAAAGAATGTTAACTTTGAGTAAATTTGCTTGCTGTATTATTTAGAGCACTTTCTCTGCAGGCGGCATTAAAAATTCCACGAGTATATATTATATTCCACAGCGAAAAAGTAGCATTAAATGTTATCTGAAAGTTTCTATCTAAAGCCTATATGTGTGCGACAGTACCATAAATATTTAATTCAAGTTAGTTTTGTGTAAGACGGCTCACCGCGAAGGGTTGTGAGAACTAGCCATTTGTTCGAAACATGCAATGGTACAGAATACACAATAGGCACAGATAATACAAATATAATACCAAGCCATAATAGGGTGACTGCTTGGAACGTTATATTATTGTTGTTTAATTAATTAGAAACTTGTGTATTAAACTTGATTATTAAAATTTTCCCCTAATACAGGTTCTTAAAACTTAAAATGACATTTAAAATTAATATATAATTCCTTGATTTAAACAAGTACTTAAGAACATTGATAGAAAACGTGTAGTCAATCTGTTGGCGACAACTACAACACTTCTTGGGTCCTCACCATTTGTTTACAGCGATTGCTTAAAGAAACAGGAAATATAAGATTGTAAAGAAAGTAATATAAAATCCGTAATTCTTTCTCGTATGTAACTTACATAATTATTTGCCTCCAGTAACGGTATTGCGCAAACAGTTACGGGTTCAAAATGTAGTCGCAACTACCTAGAAATGTTAGTGCTGAAAATACCTTGACCATGACCGCACGCCCGCAACACTGTAATCTGATTTCACGTTAATTAGCCTTTTATTATCCCTTTTTTTAATGTAAACTCATAGGAGCTACACTGGTTTTTTAAATTAAGTCATCAAATTCGTTACAAGCGTTAGACAATAAAAAACCAAGGGGAAAGTTCATAACATATTTTGGTAGTCGCAAAAGGTACATTCAAATAATATAAAAGATCTGTTTGAATGAAAATGTTCTTTTAACTTCAATTTCACCTAAAAGCACAATCCAGTCAACGGAGCTGTGGTTTTTTAAAAAGGTACGGTACGGTAATGTCAGGCCACCTACGGTCCGTAGCTGGCGGGACTGTCCCGGGGTGAATCAAAATTGGTTTTTCCAGTTCCCAGGTCGCATTCAAGGACGGTAAGGTGGTGTACTAGGTATACCCCGCACTAAGTGGGGAAACTCCTACACAGACCTTTCGACTATCGAATCTGCAGGTACGGTGCGAAACAGCATTCCATATAAGTCCGGCGTATGCCAGATGATCTGGAGGGGAAGGATAATACTTAAAGGACGGCCCACGCTGAAATATCACCCATGACTGCATGAGAAAGCGAGTTGAGGCAGTTAGGTATACAGTATACAATAGTTGGCAGTTAGTATACAGTAGGCAGTGCACTGAATACAGGCCTCTAAATCAGTATTATCGGAATATGATTTATATGTAGTTAACGGAACACATATTTGACGTTTGGTTAAATTAATAACTCAGAATCAATGTAGACCAAATGAATTTTCTGGTAATATTGATTGCTGATCACAAACTCCCAGACGCACGTGTTTCTTGACACATCTTCTATTTATGTTTTAAAGTCATCATCTTCTATGTCTTAAAGTATTTTACCTACTATCATGCTATTAATCCTCTATAAAAGAACCTATAACAATTAGCTTATTGCCAACATTAAAACACTCAATGATATTATGATCATTATATCATTCAAACGCGTGATATTATGAATTTCAAGATAAGAATATTCTCATGCAATGACATTTTCACCACCAGATCGCAAAAATTATGAAAAAAGAACAATAAATTGTAGAATAATTCGTAATTTCGGATTCTCGTCTTATCGTGTTATTTCCCGCCATTTTTTCATTCGAATATTGGAAATCTTTTATAGAGAATTCACATCATGATTGTAGATAAAGTCTCGTATGCAACTGTTATAATTAGGTATTAAAACACTCATGTGATACTATTATCACACGAGGCGTAGCCGAAACCCACATTCGTGCGTTAATACCCTTGATTATACAACAGTTGCACAAATAACTATTATTTGTAGAATCAGCAAATAATTGTAACAGTAATTAAGTAGACGACAATTTTTCAAATTCTATATATTGTTAAGAGAATCTCCATTGCCCGGCCCCCTCTACTCAGTGACGTCACAACCGGTGGCGCAATCGCAAGCCCCGCCAGACAACAGCTCGCCTCGACCGCCACTTTTTGCTACGGGTTCGTGCGCAACGGACGTGCGATTGGTGTCCTATAAGATAATTAACCATTCCGTGTTCTAATTGATTTCAGTTCGGTAAATCGTATATAGGTTTGTTCGGTTGTTATTTTCTTAAAAATTACCCTTACTTTTAAATTGTAAATCAGAAGCGGGATAGGATCTGCGTGATTCTATCTGGTTTTGGTGTTGGTTGAATTTATTTGCAGAAATGGTGGATAGTGAAAGACATGAGACTACTCATAGTAGGAGTCGCAAGCCACGTCACGTTTCACGCCGTGACCGCACCCCGATCCTCGACAGTCGGCTGCGGCGCGAGATGGACGCGATGCTCGCCCGCCTCAGAGTATTGGAGGCTCGGAGGGCGGACACGTGGCGGCCACGTGGCGCGGCGCGCCAAACACAAAAAGATGCCTCGTCTGAGCGCGCTGCGTCGCGATCGCCGGTCAGGTCCGCGTCGCCTGTGCGCGGCCGGTCGGGTTGCGGCACGCCGCCCCTGCCCCCGCCGCCACAGTCGCCGCCGCCGAGCGAGGTGTATGCGGCGCCGCCGGTACCAGGGTCGGAGCGTGTCCCGAGCGAGACGAGCGCCCCGTCCGCGTTCCTGCACTCGACGGCCACGGATCGTATTGTTGACGCGATCCGCTCGATTAATACAGCGGTAAAATCCAGCCAACACTATTATATTTCCCACTTTGACCCCAGTTTACATAATATCGAGACTTGGTGTGAGGAGGTAGATCGCGCAAAGCAATTAAACAATTGGAGCGATCATGAGTGTCTATCTCGTATAGGTAACTATTTAAGGGGCGATGCACGTACGTGGTTGAACGAGTGGGTGACGAGCGAACGCACTTGGACCAACTTTAAAAAGGAGTTTAAGCCTTTGTGTCCCAGACTCCGGATATCGCAAACATTTTGTTCGAAGTAATGAGTACAAACTCGGGACAATTACCCTACTTATGCCGATTATGCTCGTCGCTCACTGCTGCGATTGCGTATAGTGCGGGGTCTTTCTGATGAATTGATTTCAGCGATAGTAATACGTGGTGTAACAGGCCCCCAAATACGGGCGTCGGCTACAAACGCTAAGCTTTTGCCCAATGACTTGGTCGAGTTTTTCTCTGTTTACGTAAAACCGAACGCAAATAAAAGTGTACTGCGTACTAATGCTCACCTAACTCATTATTCGAAGAGTAAGTCGATTTCTAATTTTACTCCGAGAAAAGGTAAGTTTGAGGACGGCAAAGTGTTTTACGTGTGGGTTATCGGGGGCATAGCAAGCTAATTGTACTAAGAGAGTTAGCGAATGAAACTACCGCCAATACTAGTGCCAGTTCAAATTCAAACCTGTCTTTGTGCCGACTAAGTCTGAACCTTGTCCTTTTTGCAAAAAGATTGGTCACAAAGTTGACACATGTTTTTGCTAAACAAAAATCTCTGATCTGATCTGAGGCATAATAAAAAAGAACGTGAATTTTTGTCGCGAAAATGAATCTACCCTCAGTAGTGATGGAGTTGTAGCCGTATACAGGGGGTACCTGTTGATGTTTTAATCGATAGTGGCTCCGACCATATCGCTTATTTCGTCTAATTTACTTAGGCATTTCAATTGTTACGTAAACCTGCTTTCGCGTACTTAAGGGCTTGAGTAGTCAGGAACTTGAAACCACGTCATACGTGACGCTATCAATTGAATTGTGGGCTTTTCGATTAATTTTAAAAAGTGTGCTTTTCTGTGTACGGAA